>ML677366.1:15003161-15350038 GCA_007922305.1 Dermatemys mawii
AGAAAGAAAGAAAGAAAGAAAGAAAGAAAGAAAGAAAGAAAGAAAGAGAAAGATTGCTCTAAGGTACAAGCATTATATGGTGATCTTACGTATTATAAACGTGACACAGGAATTCTGGTATGAAATTCGGAGCAGATTCTCAGCTGGTGTAAATTGTTATTGGTCCATCTTCTTTATAGCTTGGTTCAAGTATCTGAGATGGGTCTGGGTTGATATGATGGGGCCAGTTTACAGCTGGTAGAAATTTCTAAGAATAATCAATGTCAATAAAATTTTGTATTGAAATTTTTAAATTCAACAAAAAAAGAGAAAATGTTTTTGCAAAAATTCTTATGAATTTTACCTGCTAGTTTTTGATTGCTCTAATCAGTACCCATCAATTTTAGAGGACAATATTTTATTTATTTATTAAAATTAAGTAGTTATTATTTTAGGCAAAGTTAATTTCTCCAAGGAAATTACAGGATTTATACAAATAAATTACAGGATTTATAGAAATAAAATTAACCTTTTGAACTGATAATATGACAACTTTGGGGAGAATTTCTTTAAATTCTTTCAGTTGTTTTTACTGTATTTTATCAAATTAGTTCTACAATGAATTAAACTAGGAATAATCTGATGCTCTCATTCTTATGAAAAATGAATATTGCAGCATCCTATATTCAATAAGTTCTATGGGACAAATTCTTTTCTCATTTACACCTGTGCAACCCTAAAAAAGTCAGTGGAGTTTCATGGATGGAAATGAGAACAGCAATGAGATTTTTAAATGTACTAACTTCGCACTGAGCTGGTACACTGGTCTAGTGGACCAAAATTATTTGAATGGAGCTTTAATAATAATTGTTTCATTCTCCCTTTGTCATATGTGCACACTTCCGGTTGATATTAATGAGTGATATGGTCTTGGATCAGGGGGAAATAATCCCATCAATTTACCATATTGCATTCAGATCATGCATAAAATCTGAACTTCAGTTTAAAGACTCCTGGTTAATTAAATGAATTTCCAAGATCACCAACACATCATCAGAAGGGGATTATTTTTATGAATTGCATTACTCTCATTATCATAATTCTGTGGCATCACACACCATAATGAGTATTTAGAAGTGTATCGGATTTAGAGAAACACCAGAGGTTAAATCATGACCCCACTTATGTGAGCCTTTTAGAGCCTATAATCAAAGACTAAGCTGTGTGTACATAAGTAGTAAGGGAGCACATACACATGCTGGAGAAACTGGGCAGTAATCTAGCAATACATCTAGTTCTGCTGATGGTATGCGCTGTCCGACTGACAGAACTGCAAATGGAGACACGTGCCTGCACCAAATGGGGCTGCTATTGCAAATAATCCCTCTCTGCCATCCCAAATAAACTGTGCTGACTGAGACAGCTGGACCACATTACCATGATGTAACACAGTGAGGCGTGTTAGCTGACCCAACCCTTTGCAATCAGCACAGCTATGCACCATAAATAACAAGTGCGGTGAGATTACTTCTTCATCTTAAGTAGGGGTGCCCCTTCCACTCCTCACACATCTGGGTGTACTGCTGATCTTTCATGAGGGCACAGCCTCCCTGACTACTGGAGCAGGGCTCTGATGTTAGGCCAGGAACTAGCCCTATGTCAGTTTATGCCATAAATACATCAAGTCCCTCATTTCAGAAGGTTGTAGTTTTCAAGCACTCCCTCTCTATCACAAAGCCACTCACTTAAAAAGAAATAATGTGAGTGATTTATTTCCTTGGGACATGCAGCTGAGCCCATTCCACAACCTAGCTGTGAGGAAAAGGCAGAAAGAGTGGAGTCTTGTGTTTTGTGCTAAAAACGAAGAGACTTTAACTTGGCCTGTGTTTCAGTGGAAGTGAGTACCGTTCTCTTAATACGCCCTAGCTTTGGCCCACGGGTTAGAATCTGGGCTCTGTGACTTACAGCACCATTTGCTGTGGTGGGAAGAGGAGCAACTATGAACTATAAGAAAGCTTGATTCATTATGCCTTAGGCAGCCTACCGTTGCCATTAGAGAAGTGATACTTAGTATAAGATTCCATCCTGCCTGATTCCAGTCTGACTGTCCTTTGGAGCACATCAATGTGTTAAGTATATTACAAACATATTAATTTCACCAGGGACTTCATTGAAAGCATGTTAACCCAATTATTTTCTAGCTAAGATGAATCTTTACAAGGCAGACATTGGATGTAGTGAAAAAAAAAATCAGCATATTAAGGCGGGGAAAAACCTTAAAAAATTCAGCGGTTGGGAAAAGCAGTCAAACATTTAGATGCTTTTCTGACTCTCTGAATATCTTGACTTTGCAGACTTGCCCTAGAAATCTTGTGAGAACAGAAGCTTGTGAAATTAACAGTGTTGTCTTTTCCTATTTCTGGCCAGCTCCAGAAAGTAGCACTAAGGCCTGGTCTACGCTGGGAGTGGGGGATCGATCTAAGATACACAACAGTCTTGTGTATCTTAGATCTGGTCTACACTGGGAGTGGGGGACTGATCTAAGATACACAACAAATTAACAATGTTGTCTTTTCCTATTTCTGGCCAGCTCCAGAAAGTAGCACTAAGGCCTGGTCTACACTGGGAGTGGGGGATCGATCTAAGATACACAACTTCAGCTATCAAGAATCAGAGAGGTAACCGTGTTAGTCTGGATTTGCAGAAGCGACAGAGTCCTGTGACACCTTAAAGACTAACAAAAGTATTGAAGCATAAGCTTTCATGGGCTAGTATCCACTTCGTCAGATGCATGCCATGCAACCTCAGCTATGAGAATAACGTAGCTGAAGTCTGTACTTAGATCCACTTACCGTGGCGTCTTCACGGTGGTGAGTCGACTGCTGCCGCTCCCCCATCGACTCCGCCTGTGCCTCTTGTGGTGGTGGAGTACAGGAGTCGACGGGAGCGCGCTCGGGGATCATTTTATCGCAATCCAGTGGGGGGTGTAGACATACCCTAAGCAAAATAGATGCATTGAAAGAATAATAAAATAATTCTTGTAGATTTTACCAGATTTCTCTTTTAGTAACATTTTAAATAGAGACGGACCCAACCCACAAAATTTAGATTCATACCTTCATACATCTCAAAGTTCTGAAGTATTCACACCAATGCTTTGGATTAAACTACTATAAACATAGTGGGCTTTTGCAAATGCTAGTTCCAGACTTCAAACGCTACAAATCTGAGAGTATTCAGACCTGGGGGTAGGAGTGCTGACTCAGTCATGTGTCTAATTTCTAATCTGATGGGCAGTACTGTAGTATATTGTATTGGAAATTATTCACACCTGATGTAGCACAATGTTACCAAGGAATTGTGTCAAATTAATACAACATTTTGGCTTGATTGAGAAGTTCAGATCTGGACATGCTAAGAAAATGTCTTTCAGGTCAGGAGCCATGGGCTTAAGCGGACATGCAGAAGGGCCATTACACAATATGCACACCCAGTGTTCCTTGTTTTTAGCGCCAAGTCAGTTCATTTTCACAGCATTAACATTCAGTATATGCAGAGTGCACCACCATTTAAAAAGGCCTTCAACCATGAATTAAGATGATTAAATGGTTTCTCTACAAATGAGATGTTATTCACCACCAGCTATTCAGGAAGGGAAATCTAGCTCAGCATTATTTATTGTATATAATGCTATTATTCATTATGTACATTGTGGGTAAGGCCTAGGAGTCCAATTACGGATCTGGACTCCATTGTGCTAGGTGCTTTTCAAACACAGATTATGGATTCAGATTTCACATTGCCTTCTTTTACTATTCATACGCCATTATGGAAACCAACATCAATGTCATTAGTAGACAGAACTTATATTTTCTGAAGAAAAACACTGAACAATTTTTAAAGCATCCTCTGAAGAGAGGTTTGTTATTTTCCTGGAGAAATGAACCTGGCTTATTATCTGCAGACCATAACGTCTTACACCTGAGTGGTGCTGAGAGAAGTTGGAAGGATGAAGATTTAGGAAGAAAAAATTCCTAAAAAGAAACCCAGCCTATAATCATTTAGTATTAAAATACTTGCAATTTTTAAAAAAGGGCAAGCAGCTTCAAGAAACAGCCAAAAGAAAAAAATGAGAGGTTAATAAAGCAATAAAACAAAATGCTAAACTCTGGAACTAAAAACATTGTAATCACTCTACACAGTAAGTATCCTAGTCTCTAAAGGTCCTGGTAACTAGACATAACAAAATTAATAATCTCTAATTACTCTCCCCATAAGACACAGCTTAATTTCTGAGAAGAATGACAGAAGATCAATGTTTACAGAAGTAGTAAAACATTTTTAGCTTCCAAGGTCACAAAACTGCTGGGCTCTGTTTACGCCGGATGACCTTGAAATTGCCTGAGTCACAGTCAACTTCTATCTTCGGTTTGAAACAACCACCTTATATCTTACACAGTGTCATGTTCTCATTGTCTGGGCTTTGTATTGCCCTGCCATTGAAGGATTTTTCACATAAATTATACAGGAAATGAAGCAAAATGTAATTACAATCTCCAACAGCACCAAGGCAGATAGCAACCGACATGGAAAGCAGTCCAACAGTCAGTTTTCAATAAATGTCACTTGGCAGAATGGACATAAATGAAGCACATATTACTATTCCACCCAGATCTAGAATTATAATATTATTGCATCGTACAACCAAAAAGATATAAGGTTATGGCTATTTCCAGCGATCACTATTAGCAGACTGCTCCAAAGGGACTTTCATTCTTTGCTTTTAAACCTCATTATATGGACTTCAACATGTATCATCAAATAATATTATGCTGCATTAAATTGAATTATCCCAATGAAAACATTGCCACAAAGGTTGAATGAGACATTCGATAATCCATTAGCACACCTTTAACTTTTCAACATAACAGATTTTCTCATTTTTTTTATAATTCTCAAAAGGAAAAGAGACAATTGTATCTCACTTTGGAGTAATCCAAATGGATGTGATTTGATTGATCTGAACAGAAGGCACATTACAGTGATGTATAACATAACATTTTTGTCCTTTGAAGAACTCCAAATTAATTCATTCCCATTTTACCTTTAAAGGTACAACCTAATATTTAACCCTAACTTAACACAGTATTTATTTAAAATAAGTTATATGGGGAGATCTGTGTTACAAATAACAGCATTAACAAGAGTTAGCAATAAGTTTAATCTATCAAAAATAGATTTTGCATGGGGAAAATTTGTGGTGATACAACTTCAATATAAGAGTCTGCATTTATGATTAAATAATCATGGAATTCACTGAGCAAGACCTTTAGAATACAGAGGAAGCATTTTAAAAGGGATATATATGTAATGCAAATGTTTTTTCTGGTCTTGTGTTGAAGAGAGGTGTTTTCTTTTCCTGTCTTCCAGGTATCTAAGAGCTCACTAAGTTTACCCCATTCCCCTTGCAAAGTCTCCCAATGAAGGATATAGCATAATAAACTGATAATATACATAATCTTAGCCAGAATGCCAAGACGGCTGAAATGGGGATGAATTCCATTTGCTACAAAACCCTGCAATGGGGTAAATGAGAGTACAGGTCAGATTTGGGCAGGAGAAAATAAACTTGTAATTTTGCATCGACTATTGCCTTCTTATGTCAGGTATAAATTTTCAAAGCAGTGTATTAAAATCAATGCGAGTCTCATAAATAAAATCCTGTGCATCTCTGTTATTTTACTGCAGAATGTCTTTCATCAATAAAAACCTCCTAAAGTACAATGGGCACACTTACTAACTTCTCTTTTGTTATATTTACTCTATTTGTGATATTTCCCTATTTTAGAATGATATATCAGTAAGTGAAACATTTATAATGGACCCCACCCCATTTTGCGCTTCATGTATGTTGAGCTGATCTGTGCAGAGGACAAAAGTTCTATTTTGCAAAGGATTTGGAAGTGTCAAAATCTGTCTGCACTCCAAATCAGAGCAAAAACTAAGAAAAAAACCCAAAACTTTAAAATTCTCCACAATGGAAAATTTAAAATAATAATAATTTGGGGTAATTCAAAATGTTTTATTTTGATTAAATCAATTTAGAGTTTGTGTTATATTGTATTATAGTATAATGCAAAATAAAAATTTAAAACAAGAAATCAAAATATTTCATTTTCAAAATATTGAAACAATGTGTGGGTGTTGTCAGAACATTTTTTAAAAAAATGTAAACCAAAATTTCAGCAAAATTGACCTGATTTTCTGAAACTTTTTGATTTGGACAGAACTGTATATTCTTATACAATATGGCTCCCTCAAAGTTTCTCTGACCAGCTCTAATACCAAACTATAAAACTATACTGGTCTGTTTCATTTTTTGTTTATGGCTATCATTTCCTGCTTCTGCTACCCTCATGCAATTCTGTTGTTCTTGGCTTCCAACATCATGGTAGCTTCCATATACATTGTTTAAAACAGCTTCACTATTCTTGCTAAGATTTATAAGACATCTCCGCCTCTGGAGCCTCCTTTTTAAATAAAACATAGGTCTAATCTACACATAAATTGTTCTGATTTAATTATAACAAATTCTAACTTCATTTAGTTAAATCGGTGCAACTCTCTTGTGTGGATACCCTTCAATTGATTTAAGAGTAGCTAATATTGATCTACATTAATTTGGTAAGCAGTTTAAGGTTCCCACATAATTTAACTATGAATCGATTTGGAAACTGATTTAATTCAATCAGTGCAATTTGTGTGTGTAGACAAGCCCTGAAATTTGCATTCTAAACTAGAATACATTGTTCCCTTAAACAAAGAAGCTAAGAGATGGACTACAACTGTAAAGCATGTAATGGTGTGTATGTAATTAGTTCCTTTGTGACTAACACTTATTTCCCTAGAATGCCACCTGTAGCACTAAGGCAGTGGTTCTCAAACCTTTGTACTGGTGACCCCTTTCACACAGCAAGCCTCTGAGTGCGACCTCCCATATAAATTACAAATATATATATTTTTATATTTAACATTATTATAAATTCTGGAGGCAAAGTGGGGTTTAGGGGTGAAGGCTGACAGCTTGTGACCCCCATGTAATAACCGCGTGACCCCCTAAGTCAGAGGTGGGCAAACGTTTTGGCCCAAAGGCCACATTGGGGTTCCAAAATTTTATGGAGGGTCTGGTAGGGCCCCCCACACACTTCCTGCCCCTGACTGCCTCCCTCAGAATACCCAACCCAACCTGCTCCTTGTCCCCTGAACGCCCCCTCCCAAAACCCCCCCAACCACCCTCCCAGGACACCACCCCCTACCCAACCCCCTGCTCCCTGTCCCCTGACTGCCCTGACCCCTATCCACCTCCTCACCTCCTGACAGACCCCCGGGACTCCCCCACCCTATCCAACCCCCCCATTCCACATCCTCTGACCGCCCCCCCAGAGCCTCTGCCCCATCCAACCCCCCTGCTCTCTGTCTCCTGACTGCCCCCAGAACTCCCTGCCCCTTATCCAACCCCCTACCCGTCCCCTTACCATGCCGCTTACTGCCGCCTCCCCCTTCTCCTGCTGGAGCGGTCCTGGACAACGCTGCAGTGGCATGGCTCTGGTGGGGCCTGAGCTCTGCTGCTTGGCCCACCAGTGCTTGCAGCCCTAGCCCCTTACCATGCCGCTCCCAGCAGCAGCTCAGGCCCTGCCAGAGCCACACTGCCGCAGCGTTATCCAGGGCCCCTCCTGGACATGGGACGCAGAGACTCCGGGGGATGGGGGAATGGCATGGTAAAGGGGCGGGGCTGCGAGCTCCAGCAGGCCGCATAGCAGGAGCTCAGTCACCTTCCCCCCATGAGCCACGGCGCTGAAGCTTTGGGAGAGCGGGGAAGGCAGGGGGAGGGGTCAGGGGTAGCCTCCCCAGCCGGGAGCTCGGGGCAGCCGGGAAAAATTAGCTCGCGGGCCGCATGTGGCCCACAGGCCGTAGTTTGCCCACCCTTGCCCTTCAGTGGTCATGACCCTTAGTCTGAGAACCCCAGCACTAAGGTGATGAGATTATGTCAATGAGCAAATCTACAAAATAAATAAATAAATAGTGAAAGTTGGCCATCTGGTCTTATTTTTTGCCAATTAAACAATTTGCCTTTGGACTTTTAGCTCATTATCATCAATGAATTTTCTGTAATTACAAACACAGATATTCCCTAAATCTGTGCAAATGCCACATACTCTGTTTGCCTCTGCATCCACTTTGGAAGGACTTCTTTGTTAATGAAGATGAATTAGCAATTAATTTTTCAATGTAGCTGCATCTGTTGCAGTGACCTTAGCCTTTTCCCTCAATGTGATATGAGTCAGATGCTGTGCAAACTGAGTTGAGAAGAGGCGGCTTTTCTTAAGGTGTGATTTTGTGTGCTATGCTTCAAGGAGCTACCGCAGTGAAAGATATATGTAACTTATATTTTAAAAATTAATGTATCTGTATGAATGGATTGGATGACTGAGAGGACAGATAATATTCTACAGAGCTTCCCTCTCTATGCCACAGTATCAAATTTGATCCCACTGCTTGAAAAGCATTGAAATACGCTAATTTATATTATATAAATTGGCAATCAGGTTCTTTGTCACAGGATGCAAATGTCCATAGCATAAATGTGGCTTTGTTATCAGTATTAACAGAAAGGCTAAGGAATAATTGGAGGTGGTCTCTCCTGGTCAGGGTTAAAGTACCCTACTCAGACGAAGTGAGTTAGTTATTCAAGACATGGTACATGCCACAATTGGATCACATTTTAAAAAAAAAAATCTGTTTTTCCAGAATCTTCTGTTAAATCTGTCATAGTAAAGACATCAATGCTTTGCAAGGGTAGAAATCAACCACTTCTGCTTGGGGCCTGGTTTTTGGTTTTCTAGATTTTTATTAATTTTTCTACATAGCTGTCTGTTCTTGGGTCTGATGTCAAGGCTATGTATAGTAGGTAGAACAGTTTGAATACTGCAATTCTGAAAACTCAAATAATCGTTTTGCGTTGACTCAAAAGAAAAAAATTGAAATTTTTAAAAAAGCTAAATTAAAAAAAAATCATTTCACAAAATATTTCATTATGTTTTGATCTTTCAATTTTTTTTTAATTTTTAAGAAAATTTCAAAATGAAAAGCAAGTTTGAATGAAAAATTCAAAACAAACATTTAAGATATTTTCAGAATTTTTTGTGGCTTTTTTGTTTACAATTAAACTGTTTGGTGAATTTGAATTTTTTGGAATATAAAAAAGGTTTGGCTAAAAATGTTGCCCCAGCCAAGTGTGGGCTGATTAGTCATTTCACTATGAAAAACAGCTCTGGCTATGATTCTACTCCATTGATTATGAAGAACTAGCACTTAGATATTACTGTGATGGACAGCAGTAATTCATAAATAAATACATGGATAGATTTTTTAGAGAGCATTTTATCCATGTAAATATTTGCTGGTCTAAAAGCCATCCAGACTTCTCTTTAAGGCACAGGTATATATGTCTCCATAGTCAACTACACATTTTTATCAGGTCCTGACTTTTCTCTTTTTGCTGAAGGATTTTCAAAAGGTCCTTTGAGTACAAATCTGTCAGCTACATAAACAATTCTGAGAAACGATCAGCATGTTTTGCTATCTGACAGTCTCTGATCCTGTAGAGTAAGCAGAAAGCTCCACCATGTGGTAAAATTATTTCTTTGTATATAAAATACTTGCTATGATGTATGGTTAATTCAAACAGCAATAAACCTGATTGATTTCAGTTTTTTAAAATATAGCTATTTCCCCTTGTTACTCATTTTCTGTAAGTTACTGGCAGCAAGCAGCCTGATTGCAGCTATGATTTTCCAGACCCAATATAATTCTACAGTACAAAATGCACTGCCAGGATGACAAGAGGATAAATATACTGCATAGCAAAATTCATCCAACTGTCTGGTAACTTCTAAATGTCAGGCTAGCATGCAAAACTTGACATCTAAAGAGAATGGGCAGTTAGTTCAAAAGAAAACTACCAGAACCAGAGCTTATGTTCAATATGAAGCAAACAAACAAAACAAAAGCAAACACACACCCCATAACATTTTATCAGCCTTTTCTGTTCTGTTATTAGGTATATAGGCTGCCTATTTTCTCTTCAAAAAGTTTTTTTTGGTTTAATATTAGAAATATTAAGAATATTAGATCCTGACTTCCCACTCTTTTGATGAAGGACATTGGTAAGGTCATTGGAGTAGAGATCTATAAAGTATATAAATTATAATAATATACACTCAGTGCAGAAAAAGTCTGTGATGTAGAGGTGGCAGGGCCAAACCTGAGTGAATGGCACTGCTTCCTGGTCCCTGCTTCCTCCCCACTTTTGATCATAACCGCTGAACTTTCAGAAGGCTTGATGTACCACCCCCACCCCGACTTTCTGGAGGGACATTTCTTTTTGGTTGAAAACCTCCATTCTAGGGGTGAGTGAGAGTAGGGAGGGCCATGCTGAAATTTTGCCTACGATGGCAGGTTGTCATGAGTATAAAGCAGAGCTGGACGGCAAACAGTACGTTATACAAAATATTTATGGCAGGTGCTCAGAAGGTGAATGAAACTTTTAGCTACTTTAGATGTTGTTATAGTGGCAGAGCATTTTGAACACCCCTCTCCCAGATTATGACTTTCATCCACTATCCACTTAATATGGAAAATCTACTCTACTAAAATGTTGTACAGGGATACATGCAATGTTGAATGTCTGTTTTCGCTTGGGCAGAGAAATCAGACAAGAGCTGTAACACAACAAATACAGACAGTCAGCTCCTTTGTTTAAAACCCAGAAATGAATCTGATTTTCTAGTATAATCTGATTTTGAATCTGTAACATGATCTAATAAGAAGCAACCATATCAGTTAGATTAGCAACTTCTATTTCTCAGAGAAGGAAACACATTAGTTTAATCCAGACATACACAGTGACAAAGCAGTTGGAACATGAAAGGCATTTAGCCTCTCTTATTTGGGATGGCATCCCATAATTGCAATATTTTTCTAAATTATTTAAAATTAACATGATTAATTACAGATCAGCTATGAATCAAATGACTTTGAAAAGTAAAGTTTCCTTTCCTACCAATAATAGTACCTGCTCTGAAGTGGAGCTCTCTGATCCATTTTGACTAGGTTCTTCCTCTTTTTCCAGCTTCTCAGTGAAATGCCAGCAAGGATACTGCTCAGAATACTGGTTACATCTCCAGCTCTCAGTCAATGACCATGGCCCAGAAGACAAAACTATAAATTCTGATTAATAGTCATGGTTAATATTTTACAACTCTCCAGGCAGGAAACTTTATTCTACATTTATTAGCCAAAGAAATGTGGTGGTGGTGGTGGTGGAAAAGAGATAAAGAATGTAGAAGACTATTCCACAATAATCAAGAGGTAGTTTTTGGTGGTGAACTGTGGCATCAAATTGTTTTAGTGGTCTCCTGGTCTGCAGGACACAACTTTAAAGAAAAAAGGAATGTGAGGATGCAACGATCATCAAACAAATTAACAACCAATCAACCAACCAACCAGAATGGGAAGAAATAGGCCACATTCCTCCTAACAATGAAACTTGGACGTTCAGGAAACAACATATTCAGACAAAACCCATATAGAAGGAACTCTAGTATATCCCTGGTCCTGAAACAAACAGGGTTTTCTGGTCCTTTCAAGGACCAAGATCTCAGAATCTCTTGAAATGCCCAGATTAGAGGATGGTTTCCTAGACATGAGCAGAGAGTCCATGAGCTCTCTGTAGTAACCACACTTAAGGAGGGTACACTCCTCAGGTTCCAGGCTAAGAGCTTCAGGTGCTCAATACGTGAGTGCTTCAGAGGGCCCTGAAGTAGAAGGTCCCATTGGAAAGAGCTGAACTGACATCTGTAGGAATTGGAAAATCATGAGAGACAGTCTTTACATTTCTGATAACTACTCAATAACTCACTAATTTAGATCTCATTCTCCGGTATCCAACCAGCAGCTGCTTAGTCTTGTGCTTTTGATTAAATGTTGTTGGCTTTGATCATTAGATTCTTTTTGTTGTGAGATGCTTTGCACAGGGATCATACTTGTTGAGTGTTTAGAAAGTGCCACACAAATGAGTAATTAACACAACTTCTTCATCCAGGAGATCCTGGCTTCAATTAGGATTTTTTGGGGCACGTCTTCATTCATCGCTGGCATTACCACTATGCCATAGAGGTTCTGTTGTCACTTTCAATGGTGACCAGATCCAAAGAAAACCTTAAGAGGACAGTGAAAAATCCCTTCTTTAACTGCTTGCCACTACAGGAAGTTGTTGTGATGAGATTCTTGAGACAGCCATTTGCCTCGAGCTCCCTGGATGGTACAGACTATAATCTGGGTCTTGATTTGGAACATTCCTTTGATAAACCAGGAAAGTTTATAGAGTGCAGGGCCCTCATCACCATGGAACAGTTTCCACAGATGTCACCATCTGACCAGTAGCCTAGAGGGAGGAAATACCTAAAGAGTTCCCTAATGAGCAAGATTTGTGAAATCTTTTCTTGAGCAACTGAATTATTACTAGAGGTTTCCAGCACAATGCTTATAGGGAGACAGTTCCTCAGAGGGAAATTGAGAACTTCTTTGAAAATGGCTGAAAAAGCAATGGGGTTTACATTTGAGATGCCCCAGCAGTGTTTTAGAGATCCTGTCTTGTACGACTGGGTTATAAGAGGAACACAAAACTATCTAAATAATGGTAATTTGAATGCCTTGATGACTTGTACTGGGAGTGAAAAACTGAGAAGCAGAAGAGATGCTGAAAGGAGTCATCTGGTCTTGGTAATGGGTCACATTTTTGCAAAATGCAGACACATATGACACACGTGAGGCCATGCTATGCAGAGGATTGCATTCTCCATGGGGGATGGACAGAACTGTCCAGCTGGACAATGTACAGCCACGTAGGGCATGCAATGCATTCCTTGCATATCTAGATTACGCACCACTGGGTTAGCCAATAAGAGTTTTTCTCCTACCATGGTCCAACCTGGAAACCCACCATGACAGGATCCCCCAGCATGCAGCCTGGGACTGCTGTGCCCCCTGAACTCTCTCCAGCCTGGGCTGTCTCTCACAATGCCTTGCTAGTGACCAGCAACAAACCTCGCCAGGTGCTGTTATCACTCAGCACAACTGCATGCGGAGACCCTACACCCATCTAGATTGCATGAATGCTCCCACAGCCACTCATGAATCACACAGAGAAAAGCACCAGAGCAAAATCCCCACCAGCTCCCAGCAAGGTGCCCTAGGAATATACCATCTTGCATTGCTCAAGACGAGCAGTGCAAACTTATGAATTGGTTCACCACTTCATCAATGGAAAATGGACATACACCAGCCTTTGCAAAACCTGAGCAGATTTGCCATACACTTCATACAAACTCACTAGTAAAGATAAACAGTAAAACAAATGTATTGACTACACAAGATAGATTTGAGTGATATCAAATGTTAGGCAAAAAGTGAGTTAGTTACCAAAATAAAATAAAAATAAAATAAAAGCACCCAACCTAAACTCTTAACCCCATTAGACTGTGCAATATCTAGATTAAGCAGCTTTCCTCTCCCCACTGCATACTGCTGTTCATAGAAGACAGATTTTACCCTTGAAATCTAGGCCAGTTCCCTCAGCTGGCGTCTTCAGAGCGTCCTTGCTGCTTGCAGCATAGGTGGGTGAAGGAGAAAGGCCCAGCATGTGGCCAGTGTGTCTGTTTTATACCTTTGGTCCATGTGCTTGGAAAACACAAGTCCAGGCATGTCTGGGTTCATTGCTGAGTCTCCAGGCAAGGTTAAGCCATTCTCCTGGTGTGGCCTCATGCAGGTGAGTCATTGAATTGTAACTCCCTTGCTGGACAATGGTTATTGATGGGTTGTTTAACACCCCACCCGGGAATTGGCTACTTTCCTTGCTGTTGCTTCTGGGGAGCTAATATCTGGCCAATTCCCCAACTTAAAGCATGCTTTAGTGACCAGCATACAACACAATTCTCGTAACTTCATATGCATTAATGATGTACATTTATGTTTAGAGAAATTACTTTCAGGAGATCATAACCTTTCCCCTGATACCTCACATTGCATGCTTTATATGTAAGATCACAATCATATATAAATGAGAAATATAGGAGTTACAGGGCACTCCCCCAGGGTACAGAATGCCACACCCCTACATTTGGGCAGCTGTCAACACTCATACGCAATGCTGCCCTGCTTCTCTGCTTCCCAGGACCACTTCCCAGAATTCCCTGCTCATGAGCAGTCTAGGACATCTTGCCAGCCCTCTCTCATCTTCTGGTCACAGCCCATCTCCAAGGCTCCTTTTTAGGACAGACATAACAGCCAGAGCTCTTTCCCTTCAGGTTTTCCAGTGGAAAGTCTCAGAGTCTCCCTGTGCCTTTACCTGCCCTTATCAATAAGCAGCTGTTTTACAGGCTGGCCCCTTTTCCAGGAAGACCTTTTTGTAGGCTGTAGTTGTATGATCCTCTGGGGGACTATAAATTCCAGAATGCCTGTTTTTATAAGGCAGCAATGGAGAAGGGATAAAGTTGGACCCAGGCCTTATCTTAAACCTACCCTGTAGTAGAGTGCTGGGAGAGAAAGTGTAAGCATGGTTTGCTGGGTTGGGATGAGGAGCAGCAGCTGGAAGAAAGAGAAGGTGGGATAGATGAATCAAAGCAATCTGGCTGAACTGGAAGGAAGGAAGAATGTGTCAGAGAAGGGGAACAAGAAGAGAGATGAAAATTTATAACTCAGATTGGTTGGATCAATTTAAAATAAATAGATAAGTTTTACAAGGCCTGCCAAAGATTTAGCTCAAGAGTAATGGCTGAGTTTCTAAAGTCAGTGTGTTGCTATTGAAGACATTGGTATTAGAAGCTTATGGTAACAGTAGTTACAACAGTCAGTAAACACTGATCCAAATAATAAGGGTATTCACCTTTGCAATCCTGATCAAAGTTAGGTGACTGTGGCAAGGCAATAAAATTCGGTATTTTGCTTTCGTTCTGCCAATATTTCTGTGTGTCATGCTTATTGCAGAAAGAAAGGCCCCTCCTCCTTCTCCTTAGTACTATCCTCTGTGAATATGCCTGGACTGCCCACTAGGTGGCTGCAGAGACTATAAAATTACAACTAAAGATATAGTTTGTAAAATAAAAATATTAGATGCTTCTGGGGCTGTGGGGAGAAGAGAGCTCTTCCAGGAGATGGGAAGTGAATCAGACAGCCAATCAGAGGGCTTACATGCACTAGAGCTGAAACTTCTCTACCATCATAAGACTGGCTCCAGCCCCAGCCCCAATCACACCACTTGTGTAAAAATTGTGAGAGTTGGCATCATTGCCCTGAACCGTGTAAGTACATTAAAAAGATCTGATTCTGAAACCATCTCTGAAGCTATTATGAGAATCTGAATGTAGGCATGTCTCATTTGTCTTTGCTCAGATATGAATTCACTTAATTGAGACACTGAAATTAAATACACCTGCTCCCACCTGCTTCATTGTCACCCATTAGGGACATTGCAGCAAATTCTGCAGTGGAGTTTCAATCTGTATTAGTAGTGCAAAAATAGACAGCTACAGAACATTCGGTGTAAGCCAAGTCCAAGTCCCAGGCAGAGTGGATGGCTGTACAGCAGCACTGTAATTAACATGTTAGGGATACAGCTGGTCAAACGGTTAGATTGAAAAATTCTAAATTTTCATGTCAAAAATGTAAATTGAACTTGAAGTTTTCCATTTCCAGGAGAAAATGTCTATACTGGCAACATTTTGGACTCCCCCTAATTGTCCCCTCTCCCCAGCCCCTGTCTTCCCTCTGCCCGGTAGCAAGTGCTCAGAACATTGGAGTAGACCTTAGTCAGCCCCATAGGACAGGAACTGCCACTGCAGGATGAGCGCAGGGCAGGCTTGCCCTGCAACTCCCTACCGCAACCTGGACCTCCCGCTCCCCTGGGGCAATACCCAGTACCAGCTCCCTGATGGGTAGGACCTGTCCTACTTTAGCCACTGGGAATGTTAGGAGACCTATTGGGAGGAGAAATATATTTTACTATATGTCAAGAAATACATGACAAACGTTGTACACAACAAAAACTCACTTAAAATTGGAACCCTTTTTTGTTGTGGAGACTGATTAAAGTCAATGTACCACTTTCAATATGGGAAGAACTCTTTTATGTGTTAAATTATTATTCCAGAATTTACTGAGAACATATAAGTCCTATTGATAGCTATTTATTTTATAAATACATAAACAGCGTGTGTGTATGTATCAAACTGATGAAAAAGACAACTGATATAATTTGATGACATATTTCATATCATATTTAGAAAAATATAGAAGTAATATGCTATTACATCATATATAGACATTTGCAAAAATGTACCTATCTTGTCTAATTAGCCTGTACATTATAAGGGTTAGAAACTTCTCTTTACCTTGGGTTGATCCAAAGCTATTTGAAATCAATAGAAATTCTTCCATTTATTTCAATGGGTTTTAGATCAGGACATATGTGTTTGTACAAAGGGCACAAAAGGCCACTAATGTTGGCTGGGCGCTACTGTAATACAAATAATGAATACATAATAATTATAATCAACATCTTAACATTTCTCTACACATTTATATTTGACTAGCTTTCAAAATTTGAAGAAGGTGCTGCTAAAAAACAGCAGATTGTCCAAAACGAGTTTGTTAAATCCCTAGCTCAACAGAAACACCATTTTAATCACTCCGCCAGCAGGAACCATTTTTTTAAAAAAAGACAGCATAATATTAGATCAAAAAATACTGAAGGTATACCCTGAAAGTAACCTAAAGAATGTTGATGTCTTTGGTACAGCTCAACAACTGTCTACCAGCACTTTTCCAGACTCATATTCACTATCAAGGACAGATTAGGTGCTTAAGACTTTCTTTTTATGTGAGCAAGCAACTGATGCCGAGGACCGGTATATTTTAAATGTCATTGCTGTATCTAGTGTTGATTCCAGCCACTCCTCACTGGAGTCTGTTTTACCTGATGGTGCAATTCTTGAGTCGCCGGCATCACCTGGTGCAAGTATTCCAGAGCCAAGCCCCTATATTAGAACTGGTCCCAAAACCTGTATTTTTGTCTGAATAATTTTCCAAGAAGAAAATTTCAGTTTTTCCAAAAAAACCAGTGATTTTCGGTTGGGTAAAATAAGAAAAATGTCTCACTGGCTGCCCCAGGGAGGCTCATCAATTTAACTTTCTGCCAGTGACACTGACAAAAGCTTTCACGGAGGGCTTTGAAGGCTGGGTGCTCGGGCTCTCTGCCTTTCCAGCCCCAGAGGGGTGAGGGGAGGAAAGGAGGCCAAGCACCTCTAGCACCCCAAACTGCAGGGGAGGCTGAGTGTCCAGGCTCCCTGCTTCTCTCGCAGCCAGGCTCTTGCCCTTTTCCCAAACGACAGTAGCTTTCCTAGGGGGCAGCCGAGAAGCGGAAAAATTGCATTTCAGTTCCTCCAAAATAGAATTTTTCTTTAAAACCCTCTCTGCGAAATATTTCACATTGGAACATTTCTTCCTGGTTCAGGACAACGTTTGTGAGATGCGCAGTTTTTCATGGAAACAGACTCCCTTTTCTAGTCAGCTCTCCCCTACCCTGGCAGCTTCCTCCCCTCTCCCAAGGGCTCAGAATAGCGGGTGTCAGAATAGCGAGAAGGGATGCGCTAGACCATGGTGGAGCTCCATTCCATGACACCACCTCCAGCTCTTCCATTGCATGACTCTTTGTGAAATCTAGTGCAGAGAGCACCACCTGCTGGCCTACTCATTTTGATCAAGGGGCGCGGGGGAAGGTATCTGCATGTAGATTTAGGGAGGCACAGTCCAGCCCTTATTTGGTTAAACCTTCACCAAGCAGAACACCAATGAGAAAATCCAAGACAAACTGGAGCATCTGGTATTTTCAGCTCTTCCTTTAATGAACTTGGGCTACAGAGAATGAGCTGTTTTCTGGCAAATTTCCATTACAAGCAGAGCGTTTATATTGTAGGAGAAGTCAGCGGGAGCTCACATTTTCCCACCACTCATTCCTGCTCCCCTACTGAAAAAAAAGTGATAAGGTCAGCAATCTCTTAGACTATCCCAGGCATAGTGGGGCATCTGATTATCTTCTCAAGAATTTAGGCGCATATATAGTTACAGAATGTGGATCAGAAGCTATTTTTTGGCAGACTTCCATAAATACCAGACAGTATGAGGAGGTTCTTTTGGCAACATCCTTTTCTCTCCCTTCTATAGAAGGGATATTGTCTTCCCTGACACACATAATTGTGCTAATGAAAGACAACCAAGACTGTCAATGAATCTGCTGATCAGAGAAACATCTAGCCCTCATTCTCCTCAAGCATTTTCCACGTGTCTGCATTTTATTAAACAGTTTTGCACATTTGGAAGTAGGCAGTGAACATCACTGAAAACAAGAAGATTTTATGGTGACAGTTATTAGAATGAGGGCACTCTGCAGTCTGCCTGACAAGACCGTGTAGGTAAAACGCCTTTGGCCCACAGTTACAAACATAGCTGTCCTCCAAAATACTTAAACTATGTTTCTATTACATTGTATACATGGGACAAGGGTGTCCAGACAGCAAGTGTGAAAAATCGGGACGGGGCGGGGGGGGGGGAAGAAGGGGTGGGAACTGGGGGTAATAGGAGCCTATATAAGAAAAAGGCCCAAAAATCAGGATTGTCCCTATAAAATTGGGACATCTGGTCACCCTACATGGGATTTCACCACATCCCCACAAGTGTTGCAGCTTTGTTCACACCAACATTATAGTAATGGGTCAAAAGTAAAATAGGATGAGAGGGAGGAAACTATAACATAAGACTGAGCTCTCATGTAAACATTAATTGTAATTGGTTCCCCAACATAGTAGTTTTATATACCCTGATTCAGTTAAACATTTAAGCAAATGTTTAAATCCCACTGATTTCTGGGGCTATGGTGCAGATGGCGCCTTAGAATAAGGACAGTTGTGTAGGCTTATTTAGAATTCAGATGTCTAATTAGAAAAATGTGATTGCAAACCTATGTGAGACAATGCAGATGGGGCCAAGCACTACTTGGCTATAAGAGTATTCAGCTGACTGGGTTCACTCTTGGAAACTGCAATTTATCAGTATGGATTTACTTTCTTTATTTTTTTTAAATAATTTACAAGTAGATGCATTATTCTTTTGTCTCAATTATATAATTCAACTATTTACTATGAATATTAATTTCTTCTACTGCCAAATTTTGACATTCTTCTAATTTATTCCCTCTCCAAATCATTCCTCGCACTTCTACCTCTATCCTCCTGATTAAAGGGTAGGAAAGAGAGACACAATGTTGCTGTCTCTCAGTCAGCTCTTACTGACAGATGGAAAAGAGCTAAGACCACCATATAATCTCTTTGCAAAGGCAACATGTGGTGTTCCCAATAGGAGTCATATTGGACTGATACTACATTTGATCTTAGCTAAAAGGAATTCCAATGAAATTTTATGAGATCATTTTTCCTCTGGTGTCCCAGAGGTTTATAAAAACTCTGTTTAGTCTATATATAATTTCCTAAATATTGTAGCTTCCATAAAGAATCATATTGCTTAAGCAATTAATGTTAATTATTTCCTTATTTTATTTCTTGGCAACAAATATTGTATATGCTGTTTAATATCATCAACATTACTGAAAATAGTTTTACTAGTTCTGTTTATCTGAATGGGTTGGAATTAGCTGTTTGAGAAGAACAAAATTCATATTGTCAGCTGTGATGATGTTCTTTTTCTGAAAATGGCCTGGTTTTGAAATAAGATTTATTTAACATTATGTCCAAAAAGTTATTAGCAATTCCATCCTATATTTCAGAGAAGGGTCCAAAAACATAAAACCTCCATCTGAACACTCCTGAACTTTGGAAAGCTAGAAATCTGGACCTGAATCTTCTTATTCAAGCCTCTCTCTATATTTTGTTTAAACAAACATAATACAGAAGGCATCAGTTTAGTATTAAATCACATTCTTAAGAACAACAGTATGATTTCTTTATGATAACTTGAAAAGATAGACATGGTGGGAAGAAAAATTACTAGAATTGAAGAGAAAACTATTTCTATCCTTTAGGAAATGCCAACATTTCAAAATCTGTAAATTTATCATGGAAAGAAAATTCTGAAAATTTTTTATTAGGAAACATTGATGTCAAAATATTTCATTACAATAAGATACAAAGGTTTCATTTTAATATCAAAACATTATAACAATATTAAACTATAATATAATATGACATTAAAATAAATATTGTAATATAAATGCCACAATGAAACAAAACAATGCAATGTTTACCTTATAAAAACAAAAGATAACATTATCAAAACAAATTCGGAAAGTTGAAATGATTTCAACATTTTGTTAATTTTTTTTTTCAAAATCTACACATTCCTGTAGAACATGTCCATTCTGAAAAAAGCCTGCATATTCTGATGAAAAATGATTCCTTTGAAAATGTTCCAACCAGCTCCAATAATCACATTATTAATGTTAATATTAATTATTAATACAATAAGGTGTCATCTAATAAATTGGCACAACGAAATAAAGTTCAGTGAATTATCCTATGAATTCCTTGGATTATGAGCTTCCAGGATCAGGGACTATGTTTCCTCACATGCCGCTCAAAAGTTCAGAGAGCACTCAGCAGAGACTACTGTAAATAATAATAGTGAAAAGGTGGAGGCCTATACAATCTACACCAGATAGGTAAATGGATCCTCTTTAAGAATAAAAGTTAGCTTACAAGAGATGAATAGCAAATAGCCCAGGTGGTAATTGAGAAATTTCCCTATGCCACTCTAGTTTTTCATCTTCTGAGTTATTACCTGGTTTTAAATGGTGTAGAAAAGCAAAATAACGTTTCTAAGTGGCTCAGCAGGCTTGATGGCATTAGCAGTATTGTGCTATGTACATTTGTAATCTTATTGTGTACCCATTTGTGACCGTTTCAGTGAACATGCTACAAAAACAGTAATCACATAAGTAGCTTGCAAGATTCCATTAATGGAGAGTGATATCAATACATTTCTGTTAGGTCATTTCTTTGGTTTTTATAAAATTTTTAAAACAGCTGCCAGGCATTTTTTTTTAAAAGAAACCTTTTTAATCTGACAATCTTCTATACTCCCCACTGAAAAGAAACAAACATTGGAAGACCTTCAATAGCTACTGCATTGAGAGAAAACAGGTCAGCGTGCTTTCTCTTCTCCTCAGGGCCACATCCAATGCCCACTGAAGTCAATGGGAACCTTCCAGAGAAGCTAGATCTGCTTACCTCTTTCTATTGCTACCATGGCGCTTATCTGTTCTCTCACATCTTAGAGCTGACCACAGTCTCTTGATTGATCATCTCATCATCTTCCAGAGAACTAAGGAATATTTGGAAACTGAAAATCTTTCAAACAATTCAGTGGTCAAAAAGAAATGTGGTCATTTCTAAAGCCACTGGTAGATTCAGCAACCTGGGACAGAAGGCAGAGAGAACTCACACTGATCAGAAGGATGAATATGCTACAGCTGTTGTAGAATAGGCAGTTATTTTCCCACCAATACAAAAGGCTAAAGACTGCTCCTTTGGCTCTCTGTGCAAGCATCACACTGCAGGTTTGCTACATCCCATCCTGTCACTTCCCTTTTTAACAATCTGACAGAAATGGTGTCCCTAGTCTCTGTTTGTCAGAGGGGGGTAATGGACGGCAGAGAGATCACTTGATCATTATCTGTTTGGCTCACTCATTCTGGGGCACCTGGCATTGGCCACTGTCCGAAGACAGGATACTGGGCTGGATGGACCTTTCATCTGACCCAGTATGGCCATTTTTATGTTCTTAATGCTAATGTGACAAAGAGTCCTGTGGCACCTTAAAGACTAACTAAAGTATTAGAGCATAAGCTTTCATGGCTAATACCCACTTCGTCGGTTGCATGGCATGCCTCCAATGAAGTGGGTACTAGCCCACGAAAGCTTATGCTCTAATACTTTAGTTAGTCTTTAAGGCGCCACAGGACTCTGTCACTGCTGCAATTCTAGACTAACACGGCTACCCCTCTGATTCCTAACTCTAATGTTATCACTTGAATTGTTTTACTTAGCGGCTTAATAGTTGAAAGAGGACGAGGCTTATCATGGAGGCTTACCAAAAACACGCTTTCCTTTTTGTGTGCATCTTTTCTCTAGTCGTCAAACTCTAAATATATGGTTTTGCACTGTTGTTTCTCCAGAAAGAATGCAGACTGTTGGGTAGCCCAATATTTAACACCAGTTTTCATATTGACCGTATCATGTTCCCAGATAAAACATTTGCTACAGCCCTATCACTTTAGTAAATGGGGCTGAATCAAACAAGGTTACAATGGCGGTCCTTATTAATTCAGTTAACAGCTCTCTTGTACCTTGCAAGGTTATTAATTATTTATATTGCAGTAGCAACCAGCAGCCCCAAATGAGATGAAGGCCCCATTGTGTTAGACACCAAACAAATTCCTAGTAAAAAAACCCCTCCCTGCCCTGAAGAGCTTACAATTTAAATAAGCGAGACAGACATGCTGCTTTTTCTCATCCTTTATCTATCTCCAGTTTTCAGGTGGAAAACTGAAGTGATTTTCAAAGATCCCAGAGGAAAGCTATGCCACAGCGAGGAACGGAGTTCAGATTTCTTAAGTCACAGCTCAGTGCCTTACCACAAAGCCATTATTCAATCTGTGGAAAATATACCAGTGCAAGCACAATGCTTGTTAGCCTGCATTCAAAACATGCTTTACTCACCCAATCAAAAAACAAACAAACCAAAACCCTCCTTCTGAGTCAGTGCACAAGTAAAATTTTGCAAACTGTTCTGTTCGTATGAAAATTGACTTTTCCATCCTGTCATGTGTTGTTATTTATAATTATTAGGCAAGGGCACTATGAAATATTAGAATATTGAACGTGTCTGTGTGCAGGGAGACACACATAACCTTGGACAAACATACATTTGTTCCAACTTGTCTCCAGCTGTGTGTGTCAAGATTGCACTAATTTCATTACGCAGAATTATGTCAGGTTTTTCAGTACTGTTAGTCCCAGCATGAGGCTCAGGACCCAACAGTCTCTGAACTGAGGCCAAATGTGTTTGTAGTGATTAGCTGATAAATTAGCAAAGTAGTCAGCCTGTTGAAGCAAACGCTCACAGAATGTAATTGGATAGTGAATGAATTCATTTACAACAGATTGAAACAATACTGTGGTATGCTAGCTTATGCTCTCATAAGGTATATACCTAATATTTCACACCTTGTGGCAGAAAGGAAAAGAAGAGTGATTAAATTACAGCAATGCCATTCACATGAGTGCAGGGGTGGTCAATGTTTCCATTTAAACTCCTATTCTCTGGATAGGATAACATGGTTGTAAAAATTTGCCTTGGATAAAACTTGGCTAACAAGGTCTTACACTAGGTGCACTTTTTAAACAATTGATTGCAAGAGACAATTAAAATTGGGCTATGGCCACGTCAAAAAATAAATCTGTACCACATTTTTCCATGCTTGGATAATAAGAATATAACAGTAGGACAGGGATTCTCAAATTGGCGGTCGTGACCCCTCAGGGGGTTACGAGGTTATTGGGTGTGGGGGTGGGGGAGGTGTCACGAGCTGTCAGCCTACACCCCCAAACTCTGCTTCACCTCCAGCATTTATAATAATGTTAAATGTAAAGAAAGTATTTTTAAATTTATAAGGGGGAGGAGGGTTCACACTCAGATGCTTGCTGTGTGAAAGGTGTCCCCAGTACGAAAGTTTTAGAACCATTGCAGTTGGAATATACTACTAATCATGAGGGGAGCTAGAACAAATTTTATAGTAGGGATGCTGAGAGCCATTGAACCAAACTGTAAACCCTGTATATGATGGAAACCACTTCAATTCAGGAGGTGCTGTAGCACCTCCTGCACCTCTAGTTCTAGCATCTATGCCAACAACCTGACTAAGATGGTGATCATGATTGTGAAAGGCTCTGGGAGATCAGAGAGGCTATAAAAATAGAACACTCAATAAAAATGGGGGATTTCAACTATTCCCATATTGACTGGGTACATGACACTTCAGGACGGGATATAGAGATAAAGTTTCTAAAGCTCATTAATGACTGCTTCTTGGAAAGGCTAGTTCTGGAACCCACAAAAGGAGAGGCAATTCTTGATTTAGTCCTAAGTGAAGCACAGGATCTAGTGCAAGAGTTGAATATAGCCGACCTGAACCGCTTGGTAATAGTGACTATAATAATGTAATTAAATTTAACATCCTTGTTGAGGGAAAATACCAAAGAAGCCCATCACAGCAGCATTACCTTCAGAAAGGGAAACTATGCAAAATGAAGAAGCTAGTTAAATGAAAATTGAAAAGTAGCCACAAGAGTGAAATGCCTACAAGCCGCAGGGAAGCGTTTAAAAAACAACATAGTAGAGGCTCAAATTAAATGTATACTCCAAATTAAAAAAGCAGAGCTAGAGGACCAAAAACCATGGCTAAACAACAGAATAAAAGAAGTGGTTAGATGCAAAAAGGCATCCTTTAAAAATTGGAAGTAAAATCCTAGTGAGGAAAATAGAAAGGAGCATAAACTCTGGCACATGAAGTGTAAAAGTATAATTAGGCAGGCAAAAAAGAATTTGAAGAGCAACTAGCAAAAGACACAAAAGCTAACAGCAATTTTTTAAAGGACATCAGAAGCAGTAAGCCTGACAAAGAATCAGTAGGACCACTGGATGATCGAGATGCTAAAGGGAGCACTCAAGGAGGACAAGGCCATTGTGAAGAAGCTAAATGTGTTCTTTGCACCACAGGGGATGTAATTCCCACACTTGAGCCATTCTTTTTAGGTGACAAATCTAAGGCTCTGTCCCAGACTGAGGTGTCAGTAGAAGAGGTTTTGGAACGAACTGATAAATGAAACAGTAATAAGTCATAAGGACCAGATGGTATTCACCCAAGAGTTGTGAAGGAACTCCAATATGAAATTGCAGCACTTCTAATTATGGTATGTAACTTATCATTCAAATCAGTGTCTGTACCAGATGACTGGAGGATAGTTAATATGATGCTAATGTTTAAAATAGGCTCCAGAGGAGATCCTGGCAATCATAGATCAGTAAGCCTAACTTCAGTACCAGGCAAATTGGTTGAAACTGTAGTAAAGAACAGAATTATCAGACACAGGTGAACATGATTTGTTGGAGGAAGAGTCAAAATGGCTTTTGTACAGGGAAATCATGCCCTCATCAATCTATTAGAATTCCTTAGCGGGGAGGGTCAACAAACATGTGGAGAATGGTGATCCAGAAGATACAGTGTTCTTGGACTTTTAGAATGCCTTTGACACAGTCCTTCATCAAAGGCTCTTAAGCAAAGTAAGCGCCATGGGTTAAAGAGAGAAGGATCAGTTAGGTGGTTAAAAGACAGGACACAAAAGGTAGGAATAAAGGATCAGTTTTTAGAATGGAGAAAGGTAAATAGCCCCTACTTCACATCATGCACTCAACCTGTGTAAGTCATGCCACAGGATTTTGTGAAGGCCAAAAGAATAATGGTTCAAAAAAGAATTAGATAAGTTCATGGAGGACAGGTCCACCAATGGCTATTAACCAACATGGTCAGAGATGCAACCCTGTGCTCTAGGTATCCGAAGTTTCTAAATTCCAGAAGCTGGGAGTGGACTACTGGGATGGATCACTTGATAATTGCCCTGTTCTGTTCAATCTCTCTGAAGCATTTGGCACTGGTCACTGTCAGAAGACAGGATACTGGGCTAGACAGACAATTGGTCTGACCCAATAGGGCCGTTCTTATGTACATCTAGAATTGGCAGGGAGTGGCCTAAAACATGTAATGGGTCTTTCTTCATTCCTACTTTCTATGCGCTAAAGGATCTGAGGATTGAGTGGATTACACATTAAATATGAGCCAACAGTATGATGCAGTTGTAAAAAAGGCAAATATCATTTTGGGGCGTTAACCAGAAGTATCATATGTAAAACATGGGAAGTTATTGGTCCATTCTACTCGACATTGGTGAGGTCTCTGCTGGAGTATTTCCACAACTGGAGGTTTTTAAGAACAGGTTAGCCAAACACCCCTCAGGGATGTTGCAGGTTTACTTGGTCCTGCCTCAGTGCAGGGGATGGACTAGATGACCTCTCAAGGTCCCTCCTCACCCTATATTTTATGATTCCACGTTCCCTCACAGGGGAGATAAATACACGAGAGGGGAAAGTGATTTGGTAAACTTGATGTGGTGAATTACACAGAGTCATCATCCCTTCAAAAAGAATTAAGTTTGCAGGCCTACAAAAGAGATGGGAGTTGTGGAATTCCAACCATACAATGTCTTGAAATTCCAGGGAAATCCCACAAATCTCCTGCCTGTGCACCAGAACAGTCCTTTCACAGTACTCCCCACACGTCTCTAACTCTGGCAGTTTGACTTTTATTAACTGTTGCCTCACCTTTGCCCTGCCCACCTGCTGGCAGTGACACAGTTAGCATGAACTCCCACTGGAAAATGGCCAGGAAATGGTACACAGAAAATGGTTCTCTCCTTTTGCTCCTTATTTTTACGTTGTCCCAGATAATACAATGATGCCTGTTTGGCTGTCTTCCTCCCCTTATTTACTTAGCCAGATTTGGATAGTATTTGCCTGTTCCATCCTCTCTACACTACGCAGTTTAAATAGTGTAATGGTTCCTTGATACACATAAGTTTGCAATAACAAGCAACCTACGGACTAGCGGAAAATGATTTATAGTATCCATATGAATTTCTGCTAATAGTTATTGGGGAATGTAAACCGAGTAAAAACAAACTGGCCCCCAACTGTAACACCAAAGTAATCTTCAAAATCTCTGACTGTTTTTTGGAAAGAAACAAAAAGCCATTGCTTGAGGCACACAAACTGGCACCACAAACATAGGATGAGAGTAAATGAACTTGTTTGACAAACTGCATTCTGCTCAGAGACTGGGAGGGATGTGGAAAGGTTACTATTGTGAACTTGGGGGGCAGCACCATGTCATTTCCAAGAGAATTCCCCTTCCCCCCGATGTGATAGGGTCTAGAATTCCATACGAAAGGTAGTGCTGTGTTCTCAAACCCCAATATACCACCCTCCAGAGATGACCACTTCTGAGAATGTCATTTGAAAAGGTCACCTCCACCAGTTCTGAATACAGATTTAATGGGCATCGCCAATGCATTTCTATGCTAGATCATTTCTCACCAACAGTCAGATGATCTTACAGACTCCAGCGATTACAAAATTACCATCTTCGATTGGAGCAGCTCATCTCAGGCTAGAAAGTGATCAATCCCTCTGGGGATGTGCAGCGGTGGGGAGACAACATAAGCCCTGAAACGACTCTTCACAGCACAGAGCTAGTGCCACAAATCACTCCAAAAGTCATGGGGAGGAGCTAGTTGCTCAGCTATGGATAGGTGCTGCATGGACGTGCACCATTAAGTGCACTAGATACATTCTTCCTTTGCACTGGTAGCTCGGGGTGGCAGTGTTCCTGCCAGAGGTACAATGCCTTCGAAGGCTGATGCAATGCAGTCGTACTGCCCCCAATGTAGGGTGATGTCTATATGCAGGGCTGTCCCTAGCTATTCTGGGGCCCTATGTAGCCCCCTGCAGTGTGTGTGGGGAGCCCCAGGCCTCTGTGGGAGGAGTGGGGGGGCTAGCACCAGGCCTCTGCGGCGAGTGGGGGAGGGGGAACTAAGCCCCAGGCCTCTGTGCGGGGGGATTAAGCCCCAGGCCTCTGTGGGAAGCAGGGCTGTCTTGGGGGGCAAGGGAGAGCCACCCACCACCACTCACCACCAGTGAGTGCAGGACCAACCCTGCTGCAGCGCTCAGGGCAGTGGGAGCAGGGCTGGGGCTGAGCAGGGGTGGGAAGCAGTGGGGCCACACATTTCCTGGTGCCTTATGGAGCTGCATGCTTTGCATATGGGTAAGGACGGCTCTGTCTATATGACAGAGCACTCATTCCGGACTCATTTCAACACATGTGGAGGGAGTGGGCAGAAGGACAGGGTGGTGTAGGAACTGAGCACAGTGGCTTTACATCACGCACTGTGGATTCCTCCACATCAGAGAGGTATTTGGGGGTTTGGGGAAAGGGAAGCAGCAGTCCCATCCCATTCTCTTTTTGCCACCAGAGAAGCACAAAAAACACAAAGCAAGGCAAAGAATGTGACCCAGATGTGACCATTGCTGTGTTATCTAGCGCTCTGGTGCAGCTGCGCTGGTGGTGAATTACTGTTATGTGCAGAGAGTGTAAATGGAGCCTAAAAGAGTTAGCCAGGGTGGGGTGGGGGAGAGAAGAGAAGCACTAGAAGTTGCCATTATATTATACATAAATATGCGAAGACAGCATAAGCATGCATTCCATATTGTACTTTGCTTCTTTAGTGGTGATTGCCGTAATATCAAGTGGGTTTCAGACTGAGAATTTTTATTAGTGGCACAGCACTTGGTAAGATCTCTGTAGTATATCTCTGGCAGTTATGAATAGGAGAAGATACCATTGCTCATTTTAGTGGTAATGATGGCCTTATAATCACATTACTGCTGCCCAGGAAACTGATTACTCACAAAATCTATTGAGCACTGACTAGTGACTGAACATTTCTGTAAGGGAGCATGGAATAAAACAATGGAAAGGAAAAGGAAGAGAGAACAATTCTAAGCTAAAATTCTATAAACAGAAATATAGAAAACTGGGGGTGGGGAGAGGAGGAAGAGGTTGTTTTAAAAACTACTCATATAAGCTTCAGCTTAAGTATTGAATGCTTGGTTGTAATACATCAGGCACTAGGCTTCTGTAGTCATATTCCACAAGTGTCTTTCAAATGCCTGGATTTTATTTAATAAATAATTAGGAGCATAGGAATTGCAATGCCTAGATCAGTCCAATGATCTATTCTTTTCTCCAGCAGTGGTTAGTTCAGAGGAAGGGGTAAAAGCTCCATAAAGGACATTTATGCAAATCACATTGCATCAATTCATGTGTATAATGGAATTATGGTATTTTCAATGTATTAGCCTTTTCTCATGTATCCTAAAATCTTGTTTGCTTTTGTGATCATCACTGCCAATGTACCAGATGTTCTCACTGATCAGGCCAGAGTTGCTGATAGTTACATTTTATTTAAAACTCATTATCGTGTACACGAAGTTCAAGTTGCTCCTGCTACACTGTACTTGTCTACAACATATTTAATCTAACATCCTGCTGCCCAATCAACACCTTCTAAAATTCTTTGTAGTTTGTATAGTCTTGATTAGGTTAAGTAGTTGTGTTTCTCTTCACCTTGCCAGCAAGAGAGGACTATCTTTCCATTGCTTGTGTGTGCATTATGCTGCAACGAGTGAAAATTCGCTACTGAAATATTCTGTTAAATGGAACAAACGCAAGATGGCACTAGAGAGCTGGAAAAGAGAGTGGTCCTCAAAAGCACTATAAATATCCTTTGTTAGTGTGCTGATAATCCCATCACTGCAGAGCCGCATCTAAAATTAACAACAAATAATGTTGTCAGTATAGAATGTTTATTTGTAGTTGCACATCTCTTGGTCTGCAGGATATACAGTATTCAATGTTTAAAATATAAGCATGAAGTCTTTGTTAAGCAGGCACGAATCTGGGCCAGTTACAAGAAAAGTTAATACCTGAGTGAAAACTAATTTGAATCCCCATTTTTGTTGTGCATTTAACATGATTAAAATAAAGATCATTCTGGATGCTTTGGGCTACATCAATAGACGAGGTCAAGGATGTGCAATATTTTATTAATAAAATCATTTTTATTAAACTACACTATTTTTATTTCAGATGACTTTAGAAAACTTAAGTACAGTACATTTTTTAAAAGGGACAAATTTCTGCTTATGTACAACTTCCTTTTAGTCCAAATTAGATCCAGACATCTTCAACAATGCCTTAAACTCCTGTGTGGTGCTAGTATGTGCTGTTTAACAGCAGTTACTTTCCAACCCAGAGAAGGCAGCATTTAAATGAGTGAACTTATCCACATTCTCCGCAGCTCTTTCTTTGCAGGTAATAAACACAGCCAGTATGTATCACCTACCCACCCACCCACTGTAGATATCTGTGTATCTATCATCATGCACAAATTAAATTGGATTTACTAAATTTTGAGGTGATTTGAGATCCTCTCAAATGAAAGGCCTTATATAAATATAATTTAATACTTAATATGTCCCGTCGGTAGCTTTTTCTCAACAGTTCATTTTTAATCAGTATATCTAGACCTTATAGCTCTTAAGACCAGGCAGCATCTTGCAGAATTCTCTCTGCTTCAATGTATGCTGCCTAACTTCTGCTAGCCAAAGCACATGCTATCTTAAAGGTTAATCCAAAGCCTCTTGAACATTGGTGCTGGAACTAAGGCTGCAGGGGTTGCTGCTGAATCTCCTGGCTTGAAGAGGTTTCCATTATATCCAGGGTTTACAATTTGGCTCAATGGCTCTCAGCATCCCCCATTATAAATATTGTTCCAGCACGCCTGCTCTTGAAGTCAGCAAGAGTCTTCCCCATTGGATCAGACTCTCAGTTCCAGCAGTGGAGGAAAAGATGGTTTTTTAAACAACAAAAAGAAGACAGTATTTCCATATAAGATACCGTTTCTGATCAGAGCAGGTGCTCAAGACTTGAAGCTTTAATGCTGATTAGAAGAAAAAACTCTCTGTCCTCAAATGCTTTTGCATATCTTCAGATACTCTGCTATCAGAGTATGTAGAGTTTGGGCTGAAGCGACAGGCATGCTGAGCGATGGTACCTGTTTTAAGATCAGAGAGGGAACTAGGATCTATAGTATATTCAAAATAATTGAAGCCAAAGTTAAAAAAAAGAGGAGCAAAAATATTAGAGATATTCTCCATTATTTCACTTATACACGGGTATACAGTGTTAGAACCTAGCTGCCAGGACTGGAGCCTAGGGGGGCAGGGCACTCTGACGTGTCCTTCTATCATAAGAGATACCTGGTTTCCTTCTTAAGTTTTCAGGACCTACCTGAATAATGGGTATTAGCCGAGAGACTGAGATGCCCAGTCCATTGAGCTTAAAAATGCAGTCAGAAGGGTCAAGAGATGACCAGAGGGCTTGAGGGACTCAGGCAAAGGGCTCGAGAGATGCAGTGAAACTCATCTAACAGTATAACCCCTGCAGCCCCAAGTAAGCTTTTTAATACTCCTGGTAGTTATGAAGTAAAGGAATGCATTAAAACAGTTCTCAGATCTGGTATAGTGTTTTGATACATAGTATAACTTTTATATATGTTTATTAATGAGGCCTGCTCATTTGTTTTGGCTGCCATGTGTTAAAAGAACAATCCAAACCAAACTCAGAAGTGATGAATAAATAGTGTTAACTCTGGGTCAGCAAGTGGATGTTTGTAGCGTTATTGTAGCCATGTTGGTGTCAGTATAGGAGAGAGACAAGGTAAGTGACATAATATCTTTTATTGGACCAACTTCAGTTAATGGAAGGGACAAGCTTTTGTGAGCTTCATGAAGCACTTTGTTAGGCTGGCAAATGTAACCACAGTAAGTGGATGTATAAGTCTGAATGTAAAGCAGTCTAACTCTTTACCAGAAGAGTGACAGTGCTGCCCCACCCTGCCCCGAGCGCTGCCTCCACCCACAGGGCACCACCCCTGCAGCTCCCATTGCCAATGGGAGCTGTGGAGCTAGCGGCTTGGGACGGGGGCAGCATGCAGAGCCTCCTGCCATGCCTCCGTCTAGGAGCAGCCGGGACAGGTCGCCACTTGCAGGGATCTGCCTGAGGTGAGCGCCCATATCCAGCACCCCAAAACCCCTCCAGCATCCCAACCCCCTGCCTTGAACCCCCTTCTACACTCAAGCTCCTTCCCAGAGCCCACGCCCCTCACTCCCTCTTGTGCCCCAGTCCCTTATCCCCTCCCACACCCAGACTCACTCCCTCCTAGTTAACAAGCATTTTTCACTTACTGGCATCCCCAATTCCCCCCACATGCTGGATGAAACAGCTTTTACTGTATTATAACTGAGAACTAGAATAGGAGATATCCTGGACTACACAAACAGATAATAGCCTTATGTTGTCTTCTAAAAAGGTGAAATTCTGTTCAGTAACACTGATGTAAATTTGGAGGTCAAATTGAGTTATTCCAGCTTTTACATAGGTGTAACTGAGAAATGAATTAGGTCCTAACTATTTACATTTACATATAATAACAATAGCTAAACTACATTATTTTCCATCTTTGAAGTAAAAAGCATTTAAGAAGAAAACTTGGTGGTCAAGCAGTTCACATAGGTAAGAGCCAGGAATGTCTCAGTAAAGCTTCAAGAAGATAGACAGCAAAGATCAAAATCATGTTTAATGCAAATATGAAGTAGCAACTAACCACAGCAAATGGAATAAGAATTAGAGTGTAGTCTGACTGATATGTTATTCAAAAACACAAAGCTGAGTTGAAGACATGAATAAAGCTTTGATGGAGAGCCCTTAAAAGATTTCCACTGTCATGAAGAGGAAAATTGCCTTTCCTTAAAAATACATATTTTGCACCAATGTTCTAACAGCAACGGCAGAAGGAGGCAAAGTTGAAATCTGGACAGCAGAGGTTGGGAAAATATTCAGTACACTATGAGTGAAATGGAAAGGAAGGAGAACATACAAATTGATTAGAGACCAACAATGGAAAAGAATAATTTCAAGCTGAGCTACTGTAGAAAATTAACATATGTTATAGGGGATCACCCTATTTTCAGGGGAAGCTGGTATACACAGCATGTGCCATTTTGCAGATCTAAGTTTCAGTTAGAACGCTGATGTTTTCATGTATTATAGATACCATCAGGAAGGAGAATGGAGTAGTATCCCCATCTCAATGACCGTATCCCATTCTAATTGACTTGTTCAGTGTAGACTGGACATAGAGGGTAGACAGCCCAGATAAACTGGGTACAGAGGTCAGCTTTGTGTGGACATAAAGCTGAGACAGGACTAACATTAGGAGAGCAACATAAAAAAGAAAGGCACAGAATACCTACAATAATCTATTTCTATCATAGATCAATACCATTCTGGAAGAATGAATAGACAGAAAAGCTGTTGCTGTTAAGTGAAATTTCTCTAAATTTGTCCCCTTAAAGTCATCTTCCAAAACCATATGAGAGATTTGCACTTAGGCTTTAGTCCCTTGAGGTGTTCAACTCCCACCGCAGTTGAAAAGGGTGATCAGTATCTCACATGGTTGGCCCTTCTGTTTTTTAAACATTCCCTTCTGAACGTTTATGTAAAAAAAGTCAGTAATAAAACAATTTACTAAAATAGAAATAAGAGAGCAGATGATTATTAGCAGGAGATCAATGTTCTGTTCTTTAATGTTTCCATATTCCACCACAACATAATATTCACTACACTTTGATTTCACTTGGAGCATTTCATTTTCATCATCATAATTGCCTGCTGTGCACAGAGATCCAAAAAGAATTTAGAAGGCTGTCCATTATTATGGTTTTATACATAACACATTGAATCCTATGTTTGTGATTAGAGTGGTGGATTTATTTGAATGGTAGCTATTAGGATAGTCCAAAATTATATTCTTAAATTTTCAGAGGCATTTATGATCAGAATCTCAATGATAAAGGGCCAACTATTTCATTTCACAAATATCAGGCTAGGCAGAAATGTCACAAGTCTACATTTCACAAATATCAGGCTAGGCTAAAGTCAGAAATGTAAAACATACGGATAACTTCCAGCATTAGAATCATGACGTTCCAAGACCTTGAAAAAAGATGTTTCATCCAGTCTAATTGCATTACTTATATTCCAAGATCTCAGGGAATAGTAAATAAAAAGTTGGCCATGGTTAAAATGGCTGAGGAAATGTCAAATGTTTTTCTTGTCTATGCATCACTACTACACAATATACGCTAAGATTTGTAAAATTTTGCATCCTCATCATTTGTACTATAGTTACATGCACAACTGCAATAAGTGTATGTACACCTTTACCAGTTAGGTGTATTTGCATGACATTTCGTATAATTGCATGTATGATCATGGTAATGACCCACATGCACATTTGTACGTAAAGAGTTCAAAAAGTTAATCCATTGATCTCAGCAGGGTTGCATGGGTTCAACATAGGGCAAGGGACTGGGCACGTGTTCTGCACTTCTATTTTTGCAAAAATTAAGCCTTTTTTAATTGAGCAACTTCTTATCTGTGATGTGTTTTTATATTATAAGAAAAAGACGCATTGTTTTATTATACACAAACTCGCCGATATGTTCCTCATTCATAATATTGTACTGGGAAAAAAATAGAGCCATGTTTACACACAGGCCTGTAGTTAAATTAGCCAACTAATTTTAAAGAGAGGCTTAATGATGAGCTCAATTAACCAGCAAACCCCCACTTAGGAAAAACAGGTATTCATAGAGAGTTGCTGAATGCCAATGCACACATTTTAAATGTCAACAACATTTTTAAAAACATGATTAATGCAAAACTCAGGCCAAGAATTCAATGGGAGTAAAGCAGCTTACACCAAGTGAGGATCTGGCCCTCACACTGGAATCTGAATTTTTCCACAGTGCAGAGAGTGGGGAAGAGGGGGATTGGCGGTTAAGTAAGGACTCCTCCTCATTCAACAGGTTTGCTGAGGTTTGTGAACCTTTGGGTGAGCCTGGATTGGGTGTAAAGTCAACCTTGGCACGACCTATGGCTTAAGGAGGAAATCACATGATACCTGGGACTTGGAACTGCAGAGTACAGGTATGGAATGTCATGCATATGCCCATCCATGTCAGTGGCAAGGCTCCCATTGGCTTCTGTTGGCACTGGATCAAAGCCTTGAAGTACAAGATAAGAAGTGACAGAGCGCTTAGGGGAAACTCAGTTCCATATAGATAAACAGGCTATTGTGTACCCACATAATTACTCCTGCCTAATTACAGCTGTTAAGGCCAAAGAGGAAAGTGTTTCCCATTTACCTGGAGTACCGAGGGTCGCCCATAAGGCCATATTTCCCACACATTTATTTACCACATCCTTTTTGCTATGCACCCTTCAGAATAAGGGAATAGGTGTCTATAGGTATGTCTACACTGCAATGAGACACCCACAGCTAGCTCATTCTGGCTGACTTGGGCTAAGGGGCTGTTTAATTGCAGTGCAAACATTTAGCCTCAGGCTGCAGCCCAGGTTCTAGGATGCGGCAAGTTGGGGGAGGGTCACAGGGTTGGGCTGAACATCTGCACTACAGTTAAACAGCCCCTTAGCCTGAGCCCCACAAGCCTGAGTCAGCTGGCACGGGCCAGCTGTGAGTTTTTAATTGCAGTGTACACACAACCACTGGGGCTTCAGATTCATGGAGCTCAGTGTGGGAGCTACGCCTAAGCCCTTTCTGACTCGCACTCCCACACTCGTCCTTTGACTTTCTGCTTCATATGAATCCTGAGTCCAAAGCAAAGGAAAAAAAATAATAAAAGGCTCATTAAGCATTGCACACTGGACCCATCAAGTTTCCTAACTACAGTGGACACCACTGAAAATTCAACATTCCCTACCATACAGACTCCTGCAATAGCCTTAGTACCTTAGGTTTAGATACTACAAGAGGAGGTTATTTACAATAATGTTATGGACTGAATTAATGTAACATGAATAAATTACATACTCCTTACTAAATCTTAAGTCTATTTTTTAGTCACATACAATGCTGGTAAAGTATACATAAGTTGCATCTCAGACTTAAAGGGGGGGAATCACACTGAAAACATATAAAATTATTATTTTTCCCTATTTCTTTATTATTGCAGGTTTCTTTGTTGCTAATAAAGAGAAAAGTAGAATATTCCAGCAACGTGAACCTCCTGAAAGTTAAATCATTGCTATAATAAACCTCATGTTGCTTACATGTTACTTTGTTTTATGTTTGTAATGCGACACTGTGAAAATGCAAGTGAACTTGACCTCACCCTAAGCTTTGGACTTGCAGAACGATCTGTGCTTGAAACTTCCTCACATTTCCTTTCATGTGCCAGATCAAGACTGAGACCAATCAAATAAAGCAGCATGTCCTGAAGGCTTGACTCTCAGCTGTTCAGACAGTTAACCCTACCTATGAAAAATTAGACAATGTTTTCTTTGCAGACTTACAACTGCTATATCATATTATAGGGCTCTAATTTCCCAACAGTATATACTTTGAAGATGACCAGTGTTAAGGAATGATTAAGTAATTCAAAATGAATCCACGTATCTGTCACTTAGTTAACCCAGTTTGCACGGGTGACCACAACTGGAACCCATCTGTCAACAATTTATATAGAAGGCAGGTGCTGCTGAGACCTTATAATGAGGTGAATGGGTTAACTTTCTCAATGCCAGAAGATCAAATGAAGATTTTGACTCAAATCATGTAAAACGGAGATCAGTCTAAAGTAAAGTAGAGGATTCAATTATATTTATCTCAAGAAAAGAGCCACAGAGCAATACAGTAAATACGAAAACAAAATCAATAAGCACCTTCAGTTGATGGTGTCCAAGTCCTGAGTATTCTGAAGTCCATTCTACTGTTCGAGAAAAATTATGTTATCAGTTACATAAAACATTTACCAATACAAAAGAACACACTAACATGCAAAATTCAAAACATTTTCAGTAATCACTGGTTACATCAAAAATCTGAAACAGTTGCTTAGTTCAATCTAGATTAAATCCTTATTTGGGATTCCTTTGACCAAAAAAAAAAGTCCATTTGATGTTTGTGTATAAAATCTTTTGACATGCTCTCTTTTTGTTTATTTATTTACTCATTGGGGCTAGGAGGGAAAGGCCACTTATGATTTGCTTACAAAACACTTACATGTATATGTGTAACTTTTCCACATTCAGAGTTCTATAGGACTACATACATGCATACTTATGTACCTCAATGTTTTCAGGATTGGGGCTCTAAAGGTTATCACAACACCTTACTTCTTGTGACATGCTATTTTATTTTTTTCCCCCAGAACAGAGTAAATCATTCAGATAAAGTAAGGAATAGGTTTTTACTGGACAACACAAAACAACCAACAGTAGTCTAATAATCAACCAACAGTAGTTTACTACTTGACTAGTTATTTCATATGGCCAATATGTCAGAAGTGTACTGAATTTAAGTAAATGCAGAATTAAGTATGAGACTCAACTTCAGACTGGGGAAGCACTATTTTTTAACCCAAGAAACAAAAACTAGAACAAAACCCAAAAACAACACAGTAAACACCTGTAATTTATTTCTTAATTTAATTACATTTCAGAAGCCACCATTGTATTGCATTTCCTCTCTCCCCCACCAGCAGCAAGAAAAGGGACAAACTACAAAACAGAATCCTTTATCTGTGGTTTTGTCTCATAAAAGGCCATATTAATTTCAATGAAAGCACAAGTTGAGAAGTATAGCAGCTGGCCCTTAAATATATGGAAAAATAGCAGCAGTTTTACTGTCATAAGATTTATTTTTTTTTCCCAAGACTTGTAATGCCCGTGGTAACATGTGGAAGTTTTTCTAAGGAGGTGCTCTGTATGCATAGGTGAATTTGCACATGCAGCTGATTTGCACATATATGGACAATAATTCTGATATCCTTTGCACATTTTTCCTCTCCACAGTGCGCGGTACATGTTTAGGGTATGCCTACACAGCAAAAAATGACTGGTGGCAGCATGTCTCAGAGTTCGGTCAAATTTACTTTGGCTCCTTGGCCTCAAACTGCAGGGCTAAAAATTGCAATATAGACATTTAGCCTCAAGATGGAGAAGGAGGGTCTCAGAAACTGGACTCCACCCTGACCACCAATGTTTAGACTGCTATTTTTAGCTCTATATACCTGGGCTATGAGACTTTCAGCCATTTTTTTTTCCTGTGCAGATGTATCCTTAGTTACACAGAGTTGTACTAATTTTAAAGTTACTTAAGATGAGAAATTAAATCCTTTGTTAGAAGTATGACACCAAAATTATGGCATTAAAAGTTGCTAAAGAAAGATAAAAGTAAATGTGATTACAGTCATTTATATATATTAATTAGAAAAAATTTTCCAGATGAATTTTGGTGCCGTGTTTATTTATGAAAGAAAATGACACCTTTAGATTTAGTAACAAAGTTGTGAAATTTACTTGGCTGTTGTTAGATGTTTTGTTTCTTTTCCATTTACTTGTACTAACTATAATAAAACACAATTGCATATAGTCTATACAGTACCAACCTACAAATTTGCCTGGATCCAATCAGAATATGACCACATTTTTCTAGATCCTGTGAGAGAAGATTCTTGGAATAACATGAAAAATATTTTAAATTGTCACCTTATGAACTAAAGTGGCTGTTGTTCTGTTTCTTTTACTTCTGATTTTTATAAGTGAAAGACTGACACATGCCATTTCTTCAGGTGCTCTTTATCCATACTGATATATGCCAAGTTAGTTTTTTGTTCTTGTAACATTCAGATCCATTCAAACGCCATAGACTTCAAGATAGAGAGGATCTCTGAATACTACATATAATACAGGCATAGAAAGAAGTGTTTACGGTAAAGTCCTTAGGGGTCAATAATAAAGTAAAATAATATTTTAGTACTTTATATGTTCTAAGCACTTTACAAACATTAATTAATTCTCAACTATAGAGCAGCTAGATACATGTAGGTATCATCCCTATTTTACAGATGGGGAAACTGAGGCAAAGGGGAGCAAATAGACTCAAATCCATACAGTGAGCAAGTGGAAGATACTGGAATGATCATAAAGCAACAAAACTAAGAGGGCAAATGGAAGAAGGTAGGATGTGTAAAGAGCAACACAACAAAAATTTGGGAGCATGCACAGAGAGAAAATAGAGTGATTTTTTCAAAAGATGACACAAAATCAGCACAATATTGCCATCTGTCTCCTCTCAACTCTGCCAGCAATGTAGGAGATTCAGCAGCCCACTCCTCCCACATAGACTGTCTGAAACTTGGGGAGGTAGGTGTTGAACAAGGGAGCTCCTTACTCTACCACTCACTCATGAAATGGCAACAAACCTTTGTTAACACAGATTTAAGGTTGCCCAGTGACAGCTCATACCCTTCAGAACATTGAGTTCTGAAGTGACTTGTCCAAGGTTACCTCGTAGCCCAGTGGCAGAGTTAGGAATAGTCCTGGGCCAGTGGTCTTTCCAGTTGGCCACAGGGTTGCTACGTACTCAGTGATCATCCCCAGTCCAGTACATTTTGTTATAGTGCAATGGGGATGATGGTCATGCTTTGAAATATTTCCAATATGTAGTTACTAACAGGGCTGGTGAGAGAAATCTCATCCATGGCCATGGTCCCAAAACTTTGATAGTTTTATTACATGATGGTTACAGTAACTTTAAGTGTGTGAGAGAAGACTGTAGTATCTCTCTTCACCCCTCCCCCACAATATGTAGCTTCCCCCCTGACACACTATTTCCAGCTCCCCTCCCCTTTCCAGTTCATTAAGACATTAGTTGGCACTGTGGAAGTTAACATGTAAGTTGCTCCTTGTTGTCTCCTGGCATATGCTGCTGCAAATAAATATCACAGGTAACATCTTACTGGAGGGTCACAAACTACCTTGGTTATATAGCACAAGCTGCATGCTGAGCTGGACCCCTTACTCCTACTACCCACCCCAGTCTGGGACTCCTGCCTCTGCTTCAGCCAGGTTTCCCCAGCCATGCTCTAGGCCTGCCCATTCCTCCCCTCCTCAAAACTAGGCCCCCACCATTCTGGCCAGTCCCCCACCCAATACGGGGTGTTATATATCTTCACTATTTATTTTCTGGATTTCAGATCTTTAAATTTGCATTACCTTCAGTTCACCCTTCACTCAGGCCCAGATCCAGGCTCATATGGAGAAACAGGGAGAGGGGCTTAGACACTCCAGGGTGGCAGGGACCTCAACATCCAAGCTAATAGGGGACAGAGTGGAAGAGGGCTTCAGACCCCCCCAGATCCTGCACGCACAGAAGGGGAACACACGAGGCTGACAGACAGGCACCCATCTTATTCTTCCCAGTCCATCTGCCAATCACCCCATGTGTGCTCATTACTCCCTCATCGGAGCTCCCCAAACCTCTTACCTCCCCTACCACCATCCATCCCTGTTTGTATCTCTCCTCTCAATGCAGTCTCAATTTGAAGAGCTGGGGTAAAGAAGGAAGATGATAGGCAAACCCTGGAAGCTGGAGAGATAAAGAGAACACGAGCCAAAACAAGAGTCATAATAAAAGGTGGGGGTGCAAAAGGGGAAATTTCAACTTTTCCAGTCTGTGTTTGGAACCTACTATTTCTGGTTAACGCTACTTTACCTGTCCCTTGCCTTTCTTCATGCAGCATGAGCCTAATTCTGTCTTCAGTTGCTCATGTGCAACCAAACTGACTTGGATGGCCCTGGTTAATGGAGGAAACTGTTTTAAGAGTTTTAATAGATAGTAAGAATAAAGCAAGATCCTTTTGCTGTCCAACATTTAACTTAAATAATACATATCACTAAAGGCCTCCTATAGAGTTGGATTCTGCTCCGACTGAAGTCGGAGGCAAATCTTCCAGTTATCTTCCAGAGGGAGAAGGATCAGACCATTTGTCTACAAATGGTGCACAGAGAACGAAGCAAACTAGCAAAAGTGTCCTCCATCCCCTAATGAGCATTGGCTGACGCAATTGTGGGTCAGAGACACATATGTTTTTAATTTAAAAAGTTGTCAGAAGGATTACTTGACTCCTGATACAGAATTTAAATAAATCTACATATCTGTCAAAACCAACTCTAAAGATTAAGTAGGAAGATGGAATGAATACAGTGGCAAAAGTTAATTTTACATTAACATTCATGACAAATTGGGTTCTGGGTATTTTTTTTAAAAAACCTCAATGTACACTAAAATTATTCTTTTGTTAGTCTAAAAAAGTATCCTTTTTGGAAATAATATATTCCTGCTGGATCTTAAATTTCTTTTGCTATGAATACATTTTGTACTTCATCCAAGGAGCTCAAGAAACTGTACAAACTGTGTTATTTGGAATATTATCTCACTCTTAAAGGGCCTGAAAAGTAAAACCAAACTAGAGCCATAAGGTTATTTCACTATAACCACACTTACTCATTGCACGCCTTCTGTATGCAGCAGATGTTTCTTGGAAAGAGAGGCTTGTTGCTTTCCAGAATGCTACTTGATGCTTAATGTCATTCACTGAGGCAAAAGCCATCTCTTTTGTAGCAAGTGATTAATGTGCTACACGATTTTTGCAGGAGAACAGGAGCCATGCATCTTACAGAAACATTTTTAAAAAAAGTTCTGCTGGCTTTGAAGTTTAGATACAAGCATGTGCCTGGGTGGTGACTGATAACCCCATCTAAAAGCTTGCTTTGACCATCTGCTCATTGGGTCATAGGTTTTTCCTATTAAATGATCTCTACAGAATGTCCCAGAATTCAAGCACTGAAGATCTACAGGAACAGTGCGTACGACCTAAATAAGTCCTTTTTACCATTGACTGACTCTTGCTGTTCAATTTGTTCTCACACCACAGTCTAAGGCTACAGAAACTCTCTCGCACAAAGCCACTTTGCTGTCTCTCCAGGATGATTTTTGAAATGGTGACAAATGCCGTTAGGAAAATATCTCTAGCTTCATGTTTCAAGAAAATTACAGAATGCAGAGTAGGAAAGCTGGTCAAAAAATAGGTGTGTTACTATTTTTGCTGGGGGGAAATGCTGCAAAATGTAAACTGTAGAGCATGTGTTAAATAGAGTGGGTTTGCTATATCACACACAAGTGAAAGATGTGCACAGGCCAGTGGATTCTGATCTGGGAGAACTAATGATGGCAGCTCCCAGTAATAGGTCATATTTTGCCTCTTGGTCTTTCCCATTGTGTCAATAGTGATTATACAATGATCCTGCAAGACGATTCTGAAATTTATTATACACCAATAGGACATCGAATCAGCATCTACATGTAGGTGTGTGCAAACGGGTGGGAAGAACAGAATCCTATCCCCAACCTATAAGCACACCAGGGAGCAGCTGTGCAACTCTTCTGTAGCTGCTGCCTCTCCCCATCACCTATATACGGGTGCGGGGTTTTGTTTTTGTTTCTTTTGTTTGCAGCCATTGGTTCTAGTCAAGAGTACCTCCATGGGGCCCTCCCCTATGTTTCTCTCCACTACTTTATACAGAGTCAATTTGAAGCCAGCCTCCATGGCATGCAAAGTATACCGAATGTCAACTCCATGCCTAATTATTCAAAGTGCTCTTCCTTATAAGTGTTTCATACCTTTAAAAAAATGTAGCAACAGACATGGTGGATTTCCATATAATCCTATCAGAGTCATATTGCGAACCCCTTGCTCCCGTTGGTAAGCAGGTAATTACATGAGCAGACCAACTGAAGTCAAAGGAACTCATCATGCTAGTGGTTGTAAAAGGTTTGCAATCTGCTCCTAAATGACCAATTAAATAATGAATCAGAAAGAGACTGAAAAGCTTCCATTATATTAGCCCCATTTTCTCCAAAAGAGCAACAAATCTGATTTTCAAAAAGGACGGAAAAAATGAAACCCTTGTAATAAAGAAAATGTATTAGAATGTATTTAAATTAAAAATTGATTATAGACACAATGTATCTGTGGTTAGGAAATGAAGCATTTAATTGAAGTAAAATTCAAAAGAGATGAAATGTGGCATATAACAGAGTTGCTGGAGGCAACCTTCTTAAGGTGACCAGACTTAAGTGTGGTTATTTCGGTGTCCTACTGATAGGATTTTAGTTATTTTTTTAAATGATTTTTCAAGAGACTTAATTTCATAAGTTGTATTTGAAATCTAATTTCAGGATCATTTACTCTCTGTACCACTGGGTGGTTTCATGTAAAAATATATTCATAGGAATGCAAATTTCATGTGTTTCGATTTTATTTGAATGCCTGATGAGGACTATGTGCAAACACAACAGACTAAAAGTGATAGTGCTTCTCTGGGTTGAATGAACAGGGATCAGCTAATACAGTAGTATCAAAACAGACTATTTCGTGCTTGACAGACTGACTAGGTGTCTCTAATATTTTTGTGACTTCATGGGGGTAAATGGAAGCCACCATCCCTAGATGTAAGGGCAGTTTTCTATGTACTGTAGCTGTGGGCAGTTTCCCTTAATATTTTTTGAAGGTGGTCGTGTCACTCCCAATTATGCCACTAAAATAAAGCATGGATCTTTTTATTACCGTCCTCTCTCACCTCCATTTTTCAGTGATATACTCAAACTGTAAAAATATCCTGTGTAAAAACATGTACAACAAAATCTACGTATTTCATTTTTATGAAAATTTTTTTTCACATATTTCCACCAAAAAAAATTCTACAATTTTTAGATATTTTTAGGCTGTAGAAATGCAATAAAATGTTCTCCAACAGATTAATATATTCATTAAGTATTATATTGTATTATTCATTACATCAGTGCTGAAGAGGGGAAAGGCACAACATCAAAGATTCAAACAATAAACAGTTTGGATATGAAAAGCAAAATATGACTTGATATGCAGAACATTTGGCACATGATTTGAGAGGATAGTCCCACAGCTATTTTAAAATAAATAATGAAAGGGTTAAATGAAATTGAAAATCTTAGCTGGTACTGCTGGACCGATGACGTATTGAAATAAACCGAGTGAGTCAAAGTCTTCTACATACTAATATTTTCCCTTTTGGATATATTTATAAATATATTTTTATGATTCTATTGTTAGCTACCATGGAATTATAGAGTTAATAAAATACCTTAGAAATGTAATGAAATATTATTTGGGCTGTTGATTAATCACAGGTAAGTCACAATTAACTAAAAAAATTAATCACAATTTAAAAAATTAATCATACTGTTAAAAAATAGAATACCAGTTGAAATTTATTAAATATTTTTGGATGTTTTTCTACATTTTCAAATATATTGATTTCTATTACAATACAGAATACAATGTGTATAGTGCTCACTTAATATTTGTATTTCAAATATTTGCACTGGAAAAATAAAAAGAAAAGAAATAGTAATTTTCAATTCACTCATACAAGTATTATAGTACAACCTCTTTTTTCATGACAATGTAACTTACAAAGTACATTTTTTTGTTACATAACTTCACTCAAATATAAAACAATGTAAAACTTTAGAGACTTCAAGTCCACTCAGTCCTACTTCTTGTCCAGCCAATCTCTAAGACAAGCAAGTTTGTTTATTTTTACGGGAGATACTGCTGCCTGATTCTTATTTATAATGTCACCAGAAAGTGAGAATAGGCATTCACATGACACTTTTGTAGTCGGTGTTGCAAGATATTTACATGCCAGATATGCTAGACATTCATATGCCCCTCCATGCTTTGGCCACAATTCCAGAGGACATGCTTCCATGCACATGATGCATGTTGAAAAAAATAACAAATTAATTAATTTTCTGACTGAACTCCTCGGGGGAGAACTGTATGTCCTCCACTCTGTTTTATCTGCATTCTGCCATATATTTCATGTTATAGCAGTCTCGGATGATGACCCAGCACATTCGTTTTAAAAACACTTTCACAGCAGGTTTGACAAAACGCAAAGAAGGTACCAATGTGAGATTTTTGAAAATAGCTACAGCACTGGACCCAAGGTTTAAGAATTTCAAGTGCCATCCAAAATCTGAGAAGGACGAGGTGTGGAGCATGCTTTCAGAAGTCTTTAAAGAGCTACACTCCGACACAGAAACTGCAGAACCCGAACCATCAAAAAAGAAAATCAACCTTCTGCTGGTAGGATATGACTCAGATGATGAAAATGCACAGGTGTCGGTCCACTCTGCTCTGGATCATTATCGAGCAGAACCCATCATCAGCATGGAACATGTCCTCTGGAATGGTGGTTGAAGCATTAAGGGACATATAAATATTTAGCGCACTTGGCACAAATATTTTGTGATGCCGGTTACAACAGTGCCATGAGAACATCTGTTCTCACTGTCAGATGACATTGTAAACAAGAAGCAGACAGCATTATCTCCTGCAAATTGTAACCAAACCTGTTTTGTCTGAGCGATTGGCTGAGTGGACTTGTAGACTCTAAAGTTTTACATTGTTTCATTTTTGAATGCAGTTATTTTTTTACATAATTCTACATTTGTAAGTTCAACTTTCATGATAAAGAGATTGCATTACCATAGCAGTATTAGGTGAATTGAAAAATACTATTTCTTTTGTTTTTTACAGTGCAAATATTTGAAATAAAAATACTATAAAGTGAGCACTGTACACTTTGTATTCTGTGTTGTAATTGAAATCAATATACTTGAAAATGTAGAAAACATTCAAAAATATTTAAATAAATGGTATTCTATTACTGTTTAACAGTGCAATTAACCACACAATTAATATTTAATTGCTTGACAGCCCTAAATATTATAAGATAAAATGTCAAAGGAAATCCCAAAGAGGCTAAAGAAAACTAGATTACAAAAGGAAAACTAGGATACAAAAGAGAGAGAGAGAAAGAAAAAAAACAACCTTTATACGAAAAAACCCAAACTATTGGGAAGTTTGCTATGAAAACATTATATTATACAAATAAATACTGCAATAATATGGGGAAGCTGATCATGCATCTCCCTTCTAAAACCTTTAGAGGCTGTTGTTGGTTTAGTACCTACAGCCTTGAAAGAACTAGCATAGCTGGGGAATATGAGACTTGAAGAGGAAACTACATCGCAGAGTGAAGACGTGAAGTAGAAGACCTTTTGACACTCACACACAGGCCCAAATTCCACAGTCACTTTCTTCAATATTGTCCCAATGGGATCATTCACCTATTTTAGAGTTATTCATGCGCATTTGTGTTTTCAAGGATGGGGTCTGGGATGACTGGGGCCATTATATCTTATTAACTATATGAATCTTTAGAGGGAAAAAAACGGCATTTGTACTTTCTAATTTTACTTTACAAAAGGGGAACAAAAGCAAATAAGTAACAGAGCTCCCAATGCAGCAAATACTAATAATGTACATGCTTGACTTTTTCTGAAGTCAATCAGGAAAAAATTATCACCAAAACTTGTAACTGGAGTCAATCAGACTCCTCACATATTTAAAGCTAAGCCTGTGTATAAGTGTTTGCATGATCAGGATCATATATTTTAAAGTCTTTGAAGATTTTTATGGTATTTATTAGTGTTTTTCTTAACTACATGCTAAAAAAGTAAAAACAGTAATAAGGTGAATACGATTATTGAGATAACTACATGTGCCGCCACCACCACCAGATCAGCAGCTTGGGAAAATAGATGGGGCAAGTGGTGAAAGGGTGACAGTCCCAGCAGCAAGGGAGGGAGACACTTGCCAAGGGAGACACTTGCCCTCCCTCCAAGCCGGACACCAATTGCTAGTGTGGCAGGGCAGGGCTGACTGAGCTTATAGTAGCTCATTATCCCTGCCCTGCCCCTTGTGGAGTCTGTATATTGTGTCACAGCCATAGAGAGCTTAACCTCCAGAGCTGTTTTAACAGTCCTGCTTGAAATTAGGACATGGAGGAACATTTCTCCCTATAAAAATAATTTCGCACCAACCTCTGGAGAAGCAGGAAAATTGTGAGCACTGGCATTTTCAGCTGAGCTGAGAGAACTTATTGTTTTCCATGTAAATAAAATGTTCTCCAAATTAGTCAGGTCCAGGAACCTCATGAATATGTAATGAAAGTCAATAGGGAAGAAAATGTAAGCATCAACAAAATAATTTCAGATTCCAGAAACTTAAACAACAAGTCATACTGTATACATTTGATTGTAAACATTTTCCCTCTCCTCCCTTCTCTTCCTGTGACTCAGCCTGAGGATCACTCCATACTCCAGACACTTCTGGAAGAAAAGACCAACCACACAAATGCTGCTTGCAGTATTATGCTGTTCAATGAATTCCAGACACACTCAAGAAAATATATTTTCTCATTTCCTTTCACTAACCTGAGCAAGTGCAGCATCAATCTAGTCAGAAAGATCAGGAAAGGGACCCTGTTCCTAGTGAGCTTATGGTGTCTCAGCAGTTCCCATGGCTACGTGATTTCGATGGCTCAACCAGTAATATTGTGTGGGCAGGGTTTATTATTGATTATTGCTATTATTCCACCTCTCTGAAACAAACTAAAGGACTATGCATAAAGTTTACAACAAAGGGGCAGTCTACAAGGGATCTTCTGGTAGACCCTTGGATGTCTTATTCAACAAAGCTTAATGAACGATTAACCTTTGGTAAGCTTATACCAGCACAGCAGTAATAGTAGCTGTTCTGTATAATATTATGATACCAAATACAAAGGCAAAATGGTATGGAAACAGAGGCCTTTGCATTAAATTTGAAGTGACAGGACACCTGTGGAATAAGATGATCATTCTTTTTTTATTATTATGAAGAGTCTTGATGCCGGTCTTGTATATTATTTTGCCCAGCCTAAGAAAAACCATTCTGCAACATGACTGAAAATTCTTGTTTGTCTGAAACTGCAAGAAGGTTCAGCTTTGGTTAAATTCCAGTTTCTACTAACTGTAATTATAATAGGGACAAAAAAGAAAGAAAACACAAGGTAGTAAAATAGGCCTATGTTACATAAAACAGGAGATGTACATGTTTTATTGCTATTTCCTCTTTAGAAATGACTGTCTTCTGTCTTTTTAATAAAACTCAGAATTGCTATAAAGTACATTAAAAAATAATCATTGCCAGATGAAAAGGTTTGAGTGTAAGTAGCACTCCCAGTTTTCACAGGTTATAAAAGCGGGGAGTTGTTTGAAGTTGGAGACCCAGACAGAGGATGAATTGCTTTCATCATTGGCCTCTTCCTCACCTCCAAGTTGCCCTTCTCAGGACTATCTTTATAAATGTGCCAAGACTGTGCCAACACTTGGTGTTTACACTGCCAAGATTTCAATGTTTCAAGCCTTCCTTCTAAGATATTTTGACCCTTAAGTCATGGGTATCATCATCATCCCAGGATTCCTATTTATAGCTGTTCAATTTCTCCATACGGTCTCAAATTAAAGATACAATGTCTTTGGTTTTTATAATCAGAAGAAAATCTGATGAAAAAGTCAATTGAAATGAATTTTTGAGCAGCTATGGAATCAGCATTCAGGATGCAACGTTTCAGTCAAACACTGAAAGAAGTTTTTATTATTTTATAAATAACTTGTTTTGTAAAAGGTGTGAATCTACTTGGCTAAGATGTTTCATCCAAATGTTAATAATTTTGTCTCTCTCATTCACAGTATATTCACCCAGTGGATTTGCAATAAATTTCAGATCCCTCCTATCAATTTTGGATTCTGTCATGCATTTTTGCCCATATTATAAATTATATCCTTAGTTCCTACACTGTCATGCACATATGGTTCCTGGACCAGTACATTCTTCTGCATGTTCCCAATACCTGTGCCAAGTGTCCACATATGCTGTGCTGGACATGGGTACAATGCTGTGTACACATGTATAGCCACACCTACACTGCTACTCTTGTTACGCAACAGTAGCTCTACCATTTCAGGGATAGTATCCTTGAATTCAGTGCAGAGGTTGGTACTCCTGCCTTCAAACATCTGAGGATAGTAGTTCCTGATCATATTTTCCTCTGCCAAACTGGGTGGAACAATGGGATGACAATATGGTTCTACTCCTGATCACGGGGAAGATGGTTACTCAGTGTTACAGGGCGGAATATGGGTAGAACTTTCTGATATGTCAAAGACAGCTACTCTGGACTCTCTGAAGCTTTCCGGCACAGGTGACTGTTCTTGCTGTTCCAGGCAAAGTCATGAAGGACAAAGTACTCTGACCACATACTGATCAGCAGCTGCAGGTGGTGGTGAGACTTGGTGATGGCTCTTGGAACAGGAGCCATGTTCACTTACATTGTTCAAAAGACTGCAACAGAAATCTGTTCTGATGTGGTCAGCATAGCTCACTACTGTAGAGTTGCCAACTTTTGAATCATACAAAACACCTCTGTCCTGCCCTCCTCCGAGGCCCTTCCCTTCTTGCTCCACCCCTGTCCCTCCATCGCTCACTCTTCCCTACCCTCACTCGCTTTCATCAGGCTCGAGTAGTGAGGTTGGGGTGCAGGAGAAGGCTCCGGGCTAGGGCATGGGGTTGAGGTGTGGGGGAGTGAGGGCTCTGGGGTGGGGCTGGGGATGAGGGCTTTGGGGTATGACGGGGCAGACTCTGGGCTTGGACAGGGGGTTGGGATGCTAGGGGAGATGAGAGGTTTGGGGTGTGGGAAGGGACTCCAGGCTGGGCCAGGGGTTAGGGTACGGTGTGTGTGTGTGTGGGGGGGTCCCAGCGGTGTTTACCATGGCTCCAAGGAAGCAGCTGCCACGTCCCAGAAACCTCTAGGCAGAGATGAGGCCAGGCATCTCTGTGCAGTGCATACTACCTTTTCGCCCACAGGTATCCACCCCCACCCCACCGCAGCTCCTATTGGTTGTGGTTCCCAGCCAATAGGAGCTGCAGAGCCAGAACTTGGGGCAGGAGTAGTGCATGGAACCTCCCATTCTCTGGCCACTTCCATAACTAGGGGCTGCAGAGACCTGGTGGCTGCTTCCGGAAGCAACACAGAGCCAGGGCAGGTAGGGAGTTTACCTTAACCCCAGTCCCTGCTGAACCACCGACCAGACTTCTAATAGCCCGGTCAGCGGTGCTGACTGGAGCTGCCAGGGTCCCTTTTTGATTGGGCATTCTGGTCAAAAACTGGATGCCTGGCAACTCTACAATACTACCAGTGAAAACAGGTGGACAGAGACTTTTATATATTGGGTATAGCTCAGGAAGAAAAAGGTCAATGGACTGTGGGAACGGAGGTGGAGGAGTATTGAAACTCAAGACCTAGTACACTCCTCTTTTCCCCAGCCACACCACTCACTGGTACTTACTCACACCATGCAGGCACACTAGTTTATGTGTCCTCTACTCACTTTCAGGCACGTGCTCATGGAGTTTACATGTGGACAATAGGAAGGTTATGGCACAGCCACGGACATGGACACACATTCAACCGCTAGTCAAGAGGTAGCTTTAGTAGCAGTGATCTGGTTTGTCATATTTTTTACATTTTACTATTACTTGTAGTACTTCCTGCCTGTCTATGCCTCTATAGTACAGTATTTGGGGCCTTTGGGGTTTTTATTTTGTTTTCTTTTAATCGTAGATCCACTGCTAAGATTTATAAATCAATTTTCTATTTATCCGGAATTAAGGATGCAGTAGTGAGAAGTCTCAAGAAGTTTGCATTTTTTTTATGCCCTAAAGAATGGCGTTAACCAAAGCTTGCCAAAGCAAAATGGAGTTTTTCCATGGATTTCAAAGGGGTTTGGATCAGGCCCCAAGTTGATGAGATGCTATAAATTTGTAGTATGTTATTATTTTGTTATTATTATTATTTAGGAAAAAAAGAATCAAAATCAGAATATGAGAAAAGATTACAACCCCCTTATGATACAAAAAAATCCCTCTGCTCAGAGGCCAATAAACCCAGCAGCATTTTATACCTGCTAATAAAACCCTTGAATTAAAATAGGATCCAAAAAGGTGATTACTCATTCTGAAGGGGTAACTCCAGATTTACTAACTTGAAGTAACGCAGCTATTAGGTAACGTTTTTATAAAAACACTTTTTCATTCCATAAATACATGTCTACTTGTAAAAATGTGCTTAAATAGCACCCACTAGATTTCACAGTAGTGCAGCTTAAGAGTAGATAATAAAGTTAGTGTAATATCAGCATTCTGCACCACCTTTTACATCTGTATAGGGGAAAACATACAAATGAGCAACAGCAGATGAAATTTAAGGGAAAATAATTCAGACTAGAAGGTAGAGGGGGGAAAAACGCTGTCATGCCCCATGGTCCCATTAAAAAAAATGGGATTGTAGTACTGCAAGACTGTGGTAGTTCACATTGTACATTTACAACCATTGCTTTTGTGCTATGCTATAATATATAATTTTGAATCACAATTCTACCCAAAGATGTGAGTCTTGCTCATGCACCAATGTTACATATCACTTCTGCCAGCCCATAGTTCCAGTTTAATATTTTTAGACACATGCTTTCAGGTGGCACTGTTATTACAGAACAATATTGTCTGTACATAATTCTTTCTTCTGGACATAATTGTTTTAAAACCAAGGGCAATTTTTTCAACAGTGTCTAAGCAACTTTGATGTCTAGTCCTATTAGTTTTCAATGGGACTCAGAGGTCCCTTGCACACTTTTGAAAATTTTACTCCTGACCAGTAAATGAAAAATGAATTTGTTGACCCATGAGCACATGAGACAGAACTTTCTTAGGAGCTAGAGGGAAGCTGTGTAATTAAATATCACAAGAGAGAAAAATGACCCCAGACCATATCACTTTCAGACCTAAAATGCAAGATTCATTTCTTCATTTATATCTCCCTCAAAATGTGCTTAATTTAAAGCAAAACAAAAAGCCGACCTCTTCTCTAAATAATCCAAAGAATCTATTTACCCCTACTATAGGGAAATAAAGAGAAAACGTTTATGATTATTTTGATATTTAAAAGCCAATGAGGCCTTCACACACTATGATGGTGGAAGCAGTTTATGAACCCATATCAAGGGATGGAGAGAGGTCCTTTATAAAGTTATTTTCAAAAACTTGATCTACTAAAGTTATTGTTCTTCTTGTCTGTTTTTCTCCACCTATTGTTTCTGTCCCATTTGTAGATGGCAAGCTCTTTCGGGCAAATGCTGTCTTCTTTACTATATGCGTCCATAGTGTCTAGTAAAACAGCGGCCACATTGAGGCCTTTGGACGCTACTGCAAAAAATACACAATATATGATATTTTTAATGCTCAAGGTCAAGTTATCAGCCCTGGTCTTGGATTTTGTACACCTACTTTATTTTGGCAACCAACTGCATCCACAAAGAGGGCAATGCAGCCCTTGTATGTGCACAGACATTGATTTCATTGCTCAATTCAAGCAGATGAATGCCCACTACTTTGGGGTGAATTCTGTGCCACTGCATGCAGGCATATTTAAGGAGCTGTGCATATTTTTTATTTTTTGTGCAGAAAAAAAAAACTTCTGCTGAAAAGTTGCTGCAGTTCTACCTTTTGCCCACCAGAAGGTGCTGTGGTAATAGAAAACAGCAGCAGCTCCAAGCCAGCAAGGGAAGAGAAAGAGCCTGCGGAGCCTTCTTCACAGCGGGTCAGGTCAGGAGACACAGGCTATGGGAGACAGATAGTATAGAGTGCTGGGGAGGACAGACTAGGGCAGGGGCTGAATGGGAGTGGAGGTACAGCGCCACATGGTGATGTGGGGGGTGCAGAGCTACAAAGGGACAGAAGATGTCTGAGTGTGGTGCACAGAGACAGATGGGGAGGCGGTACAGGGCCACATGGGGATGTGAGGAGTGGATGTCTGGGTGGAGGGACAAATGTGCCTGACTGAATGGGAAAGGCTAGGGTTCAGCCAAGGTCTGCATGGGGGAAGCTCCCTAATAGTCCCTTCCCACTCCCTCAAAACCCTGTTCCATACTTTTCCCATTCATACCCAACAACCCTCCAAGTTCACACCCAGGCTCCTTCCCAGCAATTATTTTACTCTTCCTCTGCTTCACCTGACTCCCCACAGCCTCTGAACTGCTTCTGGGAGGTGCGGGAAATATGGTTCTGTATTGTAGCTTAAATGAATTATTACTCATAGTTCTGTATTAATATGCCTGATAAGGAATCTATTTGTCAAAAAACATTTTTGGCATCTTTTTTTGTTGTCTGTGTAGTTATAGACATACTTGCTGACAGATATTTTGAAATAAATGACCGAAAATAATTGAAACTGGAGTGATTCTATTGTATTATTTTGACAAATAAAATATGCAGAATTTTGCAGAATTTTAAAATATTGTGAACAGAATTTTTATATTTTTTGGCACAGAATTCCCCAGTAGTGCCCACAAGCCTGGCATGCGTATGCAAAGCCCGGCTATGCACACAAAAAATGTGTTGGTAACACCAACTATGCACACAACATAGGAAGCAAACCTGAGTCTTGCTTAAAAAATAAACGTCAAATAATATCCAACAGAAAATACAGGCCAGAGCAAGAAAGGAAGCATTAACAGCAGAACACTTCTCATTCAGTGGTAGTTGCAAAAGGGAAAGGAACAAATCCCTAAGCAAGCTACGGACATTTTTCCACCTCTCATTAGAAAACTATTAGATTTTAGGTGGCTGTCTCCCTCAACATTTTGCTTCCTTCAATGAGAGAAGTTCTGGTTGATTCAGTGTCAAACTGTACTGCTTTTCTGGAGACATAAGTATGGTTATCAATGATCATCATAATTTATTATTGGTATTACCATAAAGCCTAAAGGGCCTAGTCATAGACCAGACTCCATTGTGTTAGGCACTGTACAAACAAAGATGGTCCCTGCCCCAAGTTGCTTACCTTCCAAGTATAAGACAAGAGACAATGGATGGATACAGACAGAAAGGTGAGTACAAGTAAACAATGAGAAAAGATTGGCCAGCATGGTAGACAGCGGTCTTTTCACATGAACAGTCTGCCAGCTGTCAAGTCATGTTAGGCAACAGCTACTGCCAATCTGTCACTATCACTACCACAATGGTATAGTCTATTATTTGGTCTCTCAGGGGAAGTATGGAAAAGTATTGTATGGGGCTAATTTCCACTTTCACCTCCTTGCATCACTGACAAGTAATAAGCCAAGGCATCTCACTGTTAAACAGAACTCTGAGGCAGTAATTGAAATGTCACAACCACAAAAAATCCTGAAAATGAAAGAGATGCAACAAAGCCTAGTAGTTTTAGAAGACGACCATTTAGATTGTTCTTTTACACTGTATTTCAGATTACTTTACAAACTGTGTAAAACACTGGGGGTGCAATTTTGCTCCCAGTCACAACCATGTAACCCCACCGACTTCAATTCTTTTTCAGTTAAAAAAATGGAAAGCTTTTCATTGTCATTGAGTTTGAAAGACTACCACTGAGGGCAGAATTTAGCCCTAGCTTAGTAGTGCAGTGTTTAACCAGGCAAAGGTGGCAGCTGTTATGCACTTAGAGTGGCTCACAAAAACCCTTGGTCATTAAAACCTTCTGTTGAAGAAAGAGGAGACATTAACTAGAACAATTGGATTATGCTCCACTCTGAGAAATGTTGCTGTAGCTTCACATTTCCACCAAAAATGGGAGGAAGGGACTTCAGCTAAGGTCACGAACAAAGAACAGCACTACTTAAGATATGTCTACACTGCAATTAAAAACCCATTGCTGGCCCATGCCAGCTGACTTGGGCTAAGAGTTTGTCTACACCACAATGGAACATTCAGGGTCAGGGTGGAGCCCAGACTCTAGGACCCTGTGACATGGGAGGGTCCCAGAGCTTGGCCTGCAGCCGAAGCCTGAACATCCATAAACGGCCCCTTAGTCGAAGTCCAACTCAGATGGTACAGACCAGCCCCAGGTGTGTCTGCGTGCAGTGCAGACTTACCCTAACACGCCAGTCAGTATTACTACCGGCTATGAGCCAGATACTTGTGAGAGACTGACAGCCATTGCTCAGAGGCAAGAGTGCCACCAGTTGAGTCATTCTACGTCCATCTTTGCATGCATGCGCTTTTATGTCACAGAAGGAAAGGGCCCCTTCCAAAGTTATTCAGCTAGTAAACCAAAAAGAAGAAACTGAGCAATGGAAGAGAGAGTAGAATGCTGTAAAACCAAATACACAATGGAGATTTAAACCTGGGGTTATTAACTTGATTTCGGAATCTTGTAACTGAATACCTAGATACTGACCATGTGGCTCATATGAAATGTCTGAATCCATCTGAACAGGGACTAGCTGTTAGTCTGTGAGACAGAATAATTAATGGAATAACTTGATCCTCTTCTACCATTCATTTCATTTCTTTCAGAATGTCAGTTATAGACTGAGGCTTCTGCCAGCAAGAACTGAATATCATAGTCTTAAAAGTGCAGTGCAAAACTACTGTGGCAGTGCATTATTATAGAAACAGCCACCTAATTGTTTTAAGATGAAACCTTCCTGAAAATGGCTATTGTTAAACAGTGATTTATAAATGGACCTGGAATAATCAGCAACTCCAGGCAACACCAAGTCATTGATCACCCCAAATCCATTTACATACCTTTGACACACACTGCTGTGCTGCCAGATGGGTTTTATGTACAAATTCCTTCCCTCCTGAATGGAAATTCAGACCTGTTCAAGTGTATGGTAGTCTTTCATCAGAGTGGCTGACCTACAAAAGACATTGTGATGGTGGGAAAACATTCACATAGAACCTAAAGCAACCTGGAATAGGGATTTTTAATGAATGTGAGGATCCACTCAGAAATGCAATGGTGAATTCTGTTTGACTTGCACTCACCGGTCCTTTCTCTTGACAAATACTTCACTGACTCTTAGGCTCCTTAACTCTGGCACTTATTAATACATATCTTTGGGAAGCTGGGATCCCTGTTCCCACTCCCTGCTAAGAACAGATGACACCCATCCACTTGAGCTCTTCAGGGAATGCTGGGTGGCTCAGTAGACTCTTGGGAGGGCGAGGAAGAAGGGCCACCCCATCATCACAAAGGGCTTTCAGGGAGCCAAGAGCACCTTAATTTGGTAATATCTACCTCCCTTCCCCCAATGGGCATGGGAGGGAAGAACTAGTCAGTCTCAAACGGTGTCAGTAATCACAGGAAGGTAGAATCTCACCCTTTGCACAGGATAGGTAGGAAAGTAGGGTTTCCTTGCTAACACATATTAGCAAGAATAATCCTAGACACTTACTCCCTTGAAGACTCTTAAGGACTGAAAAAGACAGTTGCAGTAGCCTATTTGGAAGCCTCATTAAAAGTCTGCTGAGATACAGAGCAAGTAGTGGGGGCCACCTCAATAACTAAAGAGAGCCATAGAGAAGGCAATCAGCCATAACAGGGAGCTGAATCCTCCTACAAAGCCTAAAGGGTAAGGAGCAGGAGAAGAGGTTTAGGTAAAATGGGATGTGCCGGAGAAGGCTGATTTCCAGGTGAACTAGTAGAGGCTGGCCTGGTACTAACGCCTGCAAACAGACCTGTATGTGTACCTCCCAGAAACCAAGCCCTGTGGGCCTTGCTCAGTCCTATAAGTGATATAGCCTAATGCCTATAACAATTATTGGACACTCTTCTAGAGTGCTGTCGCTGTGGGCTTTTCTATTTATCATTATTTTAATAGCGAGGGTGCAACTGACAGCACTGCCTTTGAAATTCTAAACAGTACATTATCGTGCATAAACCCATGAATGGGTTTCTTCACACGTGTTCATGCAAACAACCTCATCATTGACCAGTAAGATTAAGCTGGGCATCTTGCTGATGTAATATGTAATAAGATGGAAAACACATACTCGTTTAGATTGCAATTTAGAGCTATCCTCCATTAGCTGATGGGAAGAAGGAATTAGAGAGATTTAATTGCCAGTGACTAGAAGGCATCAGTCAAAATGAAGGCAAATTTAGTAAAGCTACACAAAGACGAATGCACAACCACTGAGCACTCATGAACAGTGCTGGACTGACGGCTCTGCGGGCTGTGATTTGCATTTATACATAGGACAGATTGAACAGGCAGCAAGGCAATGCCCTACGCTAACCCTGATTAGGATAGCTCTCTTGAGGAGTAAGAAGACAAAACTAACTAATATCAGGTTTTAAAAGCAATTAAGCTAACCATTGCATGTGTTTACATCTGGCTTATATTAATTTAAATTCTATCATTCAGTTACCAAAATCACAGTAAACCAAGGGATGATTTGAGCTCAAAGTGTGTGTCAACCTTCCTTTAGTGTACAACTGGTTTATATTAATGTAGTGTGACGGAGTCAGACCAGAAGGATATAGGAGAGTGCTGGAGGGCAGGTATATTAGTCTCAGGATGTGCAGGTCCCTGTTCCCTGGATAGCCAAACAAAGGCTACTGCCGGCCAATCAAGACACCTGGGGCCAATTAAGAACCTTCTAGAAAGGAGTAGAAACAGCTAGCCTAATTGGGACACCTGAAGCCAATCAGGGACTGGCTGAAACCAGATAAAAATCTCCCAGTTAGTCAGGTGGGCTGTGGGTGTCAGGAGCTGTGGTAGGAAGTTGTGCTGTTGGTGAGACTGGGTGGTGGACAACATATCATCCAGAAGGAAGGAGGCCCTGAGGTAAGGGTGAAGTGGAGTTTGAAGAAGCGGGGACTGCTGTGGGGAAGTAGCCCAGGGAATTGTATTGTGTTTTGTCGATAAAAGGTCAGCCATTTTAGCTGATACTCTTAGGGTCCCTGGGCTGGAGTCCAGAGTAGAGGGAGGGCCCGGGCTCCCCCCTTTTCTGCCTCCCTTAATTAGTTACTGAGAAAGGGAGGTCACTCTGGGCCTAGATGAGTTTCTGAGGCCTCTAAATCTGCCAGGAAGTGCAGGACCCGCAAATACAGACTCGGAACTTTGTCACAGTAGCTTAATTTGGTAATTGACTGATTTAAACTAAATCAGTATCAATCAGATTTAAGCTATAACTCTAAAAGTAAACAGATGTAAGTATATCTCTGGTGCACTGGTTTAACTAAATAGATTTAAAACCTGATTTTAGGTGAAGTGGTGCAACTTTTGCATATAGACAAGGCCTAAGTGTTTGCGGTTCTTCTAGCACAAAAGTAGATTGGCTCAAGGGGCCAAATGGTCATAGACTGTCACTGCACCAGTTTGCCTTCTAGTTTCTAACTGTCACCAGGATTTAGAGAATGCAAGCAGTACTCTAAACAAAAAACAACATCAACAACACCACCACCCACTGAAAACAACCCACATGGACATCTCCTCCAGATAACTTATTTCATATACTGATTTTGTAAACCTACACATAGGATTAAGCTACATCAAACAAAGCTGATGAGTCACACACTACGTTCGTTTCATCAATGAAATGTGGCCCACTCGTCCGATGGAAGATTAAATGGGTATAAATATACATCAGGTAATTTTTCAGTCTGACACCTTTGCCATGACTTTACCCAAAACACAGAATATCAGCTATCAGGAAATATGCCCTATAATAATATAAAGCCTTTGAAAAGTCTCCAGTGTGTTTCAGATACAGCAGGAATTTCAGCAATAATTTCACGTTTGGCTTGGTCCTCATTCTCGTAGTCCCTGGACTTGTATTATCAGAGAATGGTGTCAAAGTTAAACATGCTGTAAAAGACAGTACCTGACTGCATACATGTACTGTGATTTGTACTCTGCTTATATATGCTCTGCACAGCGAAACATCTGTATGTTAGATAGTGAAAACAATCTAGGTAAACCTAATGCCTGCAGATTCTTCAGTCTGCAGTAGAAAAAAAATATCTTGCCAAGACATCTGAAACAGGGGATGTCAATTCATTAGAATTCTATTATTATATCCTTAAGTGATTCCTGGAGCAGCAGAAAACCATGAAAAATTATAATAGGCAAAGCAGATGTTGCCCTGACATCCACACACTGAAATCTTGAGAGCCAGTTTGGTTATAGTCCACCTATCTGTAGTGCTTTCTCAGGAGATGCGTTCTGATAAGCCATCTGTATGCCAGGAGTGGGAGTTTATCAGATAGCTGAACTGTCTGCTTGAACTGGATATTAAATCAAAGGAGGTACTGCTAAGGAATTTGAGTCAGTGAAATGTCTCATTAATATGAATATGTGTTGATGACAAGCTTGAGTGGATGTTTTAAGGGTAGAACTTCCTTATAATATTTATAATATCCTTATAATTATATTAAATATTATATATTATATTGAATATATATTATATTAAATATATGTTATATTAAATATAATATTTATAATATCCTTATAATATTTTTATGTGCCTTTACATAGGAGAAAGACCCAAGAAAGGAAAAAACTCTAAATACTAAGGGAGATCTGCCTCTAGCAATTTCTTTCTTTCCTTCCGCGCTGGGGAAAAACAGAAGACCGCCAGTAATTAATCAGTTAACTGGCCCCCAATGGCTATTTTTGTACACCACCCTGTCCACCTTTCTGAACAGTGGCACTTGTCAGCACTCAAATGATCATGTATAATGCTGTTCTTTAATGTGTGTGTGGTGGGTGGGGGACGGAGGGAAGAGGGAAGGGGAGTGCCATTGCTCTTAGAAGGGGATCAGCAGCTGAACCTGGAGTTTACCATACCATTTTTAAAAGCTAACCCACTGGGATTTAAAAACAAAAACCTACTGCCCCATCTTGCTGGCCATTATTAAATTACTGTTCTCAGCAGAAAGCTGCACTGACGGATGGATGGCATGAGTATGATCATACCTACTACTTCTGCATAACAAGCTCAGTCCTATCAGTGTCAGAATATAGTGCATCATGCAAGCAGACATTTCTGCAGCATGGTATTTGGTGGTGAAATCAATGACTAGTGAAACCAATGTACTACGCATACCTGACAAGCCTCCGTGCAAAGCCATAGGACACCGCCTATGTTTTAATGACAGGCCATTGCCCAAAATCTCACAACTAGAAAGCCCATGATAAGGCCTGGTCAGCGATAGTGTTTAGATGTTTAAAAAGATTAGGGTTCCTAATGTTGGTTGTGTAGCAGCCAAAGACCAATCATCCTTATTTCAAGGACTGACCAAAAGAATGGAGAATGAAGAGTGGGGAACCCAGAATGCAATACGCTGAGGTGAAACAGTCACATAGAATTACCTGCTCAGACACACAGCAAAAAATTCTAGATGTATAGATTATATAAATGTAAGTGGGGTCACAGGGATGAGGATGGACCCCCAATCGGAAGCCCTGGACAGAACTGCAACACAGACTCCACACAACTGCTTTGTGCTATTGCCCAAGATACAGTAATAGATTATGGTGGATTTTCCCCCTAACCATGTCCACAGTGAGGCTGGCACAGAGAAACCTCCACAGTGCACAGCTGATGCAAAGAAATCCCTCTACAGCCCCACTGTAGAGCTTAAGTGATGCAATGGGCTTCACCCCAAATTCCGTACAAAACCCCCGTGTTAAGAGAACATTAAGTTTGCCTGGATAAAGCACTTGAAAGTCAAGATATGCATGTACAATCTTAACTTTCTCCCAAATAATCTTTGGCTCACTATACACACCTTTAGTACAGTTTTCACTGTGTTACTGAGCTGGCCAGGCATAGTGCACCTTTCCTAGCTGTGTACTTTACAAAACTTAGCAGAAAACCCCATGCAAAATATACGGCACATGTGCAACATGCAGTTTTCAAAGTGCAAATCAAAATCAGTTTTCACTGATGACTCAAAGCCACTACTTCACAATGAGGGCTATGTCCAGGCCAAACTTCTTGCTGTTTTAGTTGTCAAGCTGATCATAATAAGGTCACAGTAGTTTGTTGTTGTTTTTTTTTATTTTGAAAGGAGATTGGTGTATTTCTCCTTTCCACCCTCGCTCCTATACTCAAAAATAGCTGAGCTGTTTTTGCTCAAACTTTCAAAATAAAATTTATTTTGAGACAGAAAATAAAGCCAGTGAATTTTAACTCAAAAGGCCAAAATGACAGAAAGTTGAAATCTGGGACTAGCATGAAAACTGTTGTGACACGTTAATTATACTGGGTGCTGACATTTATGTTCTAGTAAGTACTCAATGTTCTCATTTACAAACCAGTCCAGCAAGAAGATGAGTGCTTCCAATTTGGTGTTGAATGCCCTCAAAGCTCATTTCTATCTGAAAGGTATTTTTAACTTGGAGGATCGTGGCTTGTACAAGAAGCAAACAAAATATTTTTATTAAACAGTAATATACTAGTTTTGCTGAAGTTCAATTAAACTTGAGCACCAATTTAAAACTGTGTCATTTGCTGTTTGATATTATATGAATTATTTCATTGGTTCCAAAAAATTAATCCTACTCTGAACAAAGAGCTTTTACACTGGTTTTGCAGGCGCATGTGACATGCTCCCATCAAACACGCGAACAAACAGGAAAGCACAGATTTATTTTGAACTGTGTTTTTCTTCTATAAATTAAAAGGCTATTCCCCTTTTACATGTCATGTGTATTTAATTTCACGCTATAGGGTAATCCAGTGAGAATATGGAGAGTGCCAAGAAATACTTTTCCCATTCCTTTTATTTCCTTAGGCAAATATCAAGAATTAGAGACAGAGAAAAAGATGAAAAAGGGGAAGGCCAAGGGAAATGCTGAGGTCCAAGAAAGTAAGACAGACCAGTCTAAACAAGGATTTTTCCTGGCCTATGCAAGAAGCAATGATTATTTATAACAGGGAAAAGCATCTGTCTTTGATTATGATTTCATGTATACTGTTGACTGTGGTGAACTTAATGTGTGCCAGAGAAGACTGTCATCCGACAGTATGAAATTCCAGTGAAACAAATTAATCTCTCTCTCTCTCTCAGGGAGAGCATTTGCCTTCCACTAACTGAAAGACATTACAGAAGGAATTTTGTGCCAGGAAAAATAAAAGTGTAGGCTATTATGAAATACAGTAAAATCAGATGTAACTTATGAACAAAGAATAGCAATCAAAGTAGATTTTAAATGTGTATTGGGATTCTTGGAAGTATACAGTTTCATTGTCTTATCTTTTAACTCAAGACTAACCTTTGCAAGAAATTTAAAAATAATATCGAATTCTTACCTCCATTTTTGTATCATCTTAATGGAAGTAGCCTTTCAGTTTGTATTACATGAGAAATACACATAGCTGCTAGGCCATTGGCAACAGAAGAATATTTATGAACTCATGAAGGCACCGGATAAAAGCACATGAAAGTGTACGAGATAGCATATACAAGTCTGTGGAGCAAACAGACAGATTTTTTTTTTAACTTTTAACAAGATATTTCAGTCTAAATCTATTAAACTGGTGTGCCAAATATTAAAACAATTGAATCCAGCAATTCCATGTTATCTTCCCTTTCAGTGCAAACCAGAAACACCTGACTCTACCCAGCCAAGCCAGTTCACAAGAACCAAAGATAATGGCAACTAAAAGTACCCTGTGAGCAAAAAGAACAAGGAGTACTTATAGCACCTTAGAGACTAACCAATTTCATGGGCTAGAACTCACTTCATCAGATGGATAGAGTGGAACATACAGTAGGAAGATTATTTTTATATTATATAGATTTATATAGATATAAATACACACACACACACACACACGGAATATGCATCTGATGAAGTGGTTTCTAGCCCATGAAAGCTTATGCCCCAAAAAACTGGTCACAAGTACTCTTTGTTCTTTTTGCGCATACAGACTACTACCCTGAAACCTTGTGAGCAAAGAGTTTTTTCATAATACAGAATCTATGGCATTGCAGTGCTGTGCCTCTTGAAAAGCTAGAACATTGAATGCTACATTGAGAGCAGAAAGAACCATCAAGATCAGTGATGTACAGCACAACTGCTCCAAAGCATCTGAAGAACTACTTAGTGTAAGCTCAAAAGCTCACCAACAGACGTTGGTCTGCTAAAAGATATTACCTCATCCACCTTGTCTCTCTAAAGCATTTGTCTCCATTCCCAGGGCTAGGGAAGAGAAACAGTTTTCAATTAGCCATTCTGGACACTTCATCGCTATCTGAATTCACATTAATAAAGTGTGACTGTCTGCAGCGTTTCCTTCTACTGCAAAAATGCTACTGCTTTCATTCCCTGCATGAAGTTTCACTTGCTCACCTCTGCACCCTGCACTGACGGCAGATCTTAAACATTAGCTACAATTACCATCTAGTTCTGGCCTTTTAAAAAATAACTATCAATTGCCCCACAAAAGATATTTTCTGATTTGATGGACAAGCTACAGCTCAGAGTGTTTTGAAGTCTGCACAGCCTGTCAGGAGGCAAGGAGCTGACAGCATCTGTTGACACTTTTCTTCAGAGCAGTGTGCAGGCTTGCGGATTTGATTTTAAAATATTCTGCATTTGAATGTTGCTGAGTGATAGCATGTCAGAAGCATTGAAACTCCAGCCTATCTATTTCCCATCAACTTGAACAAATTAGAACTTGAGGAATCTAGATGAGTTGGTTTTTTTTAGTGTGGTGGCAGAGTAATTATATAAGTTTATCCGTTGGATCACAATACTGTCCACAAAAAGCTATTATGCAGATGGAGTGGCTCTATCTGGTAATGAATAATATCAATACTCCAAAATCACATCAAACTCATTTTCTCAGCATAAAAACAGCTATTTTACCCTCTCATACATTTCATTAACAAATCAGAGCCTAAATCCCAATCCCTAGAATGTAAATATGGCCAAAGCCAGCCAGCCACTTGTATTACTTTAAACAGCAATTGGGAGCATCCGACCTGAGCTTGCACCATTGAAGGCAGCGGGATTTTTTGCCATTCCACTTCAATGGGAGCAGACTCAAGCTCATAGTTAGTTAAAATAATAATGAATGAAGGATAGAAATGTCTAGCAGGCAGTTCAAGTTAGCAGAGAGGGCTGTCACACTTTTTATGTACCTCACACAGTGCTGAGAAATTTCTATTACTGCCTGAAGTCACTGAGGGCAAGAGTTGTAAAAGAAAATGTCAAACTGAATTCCAGCTCCTCTCCACCTCCCATCTTACCTCCCTCTTTATCTGGTTCCTTAACTCCTTTGAATTTATTTACCAACCGCATTCCTTCACTGTTGCCAACATTTCAGTCTTGCAGAAGCTGCAGGTGGAGAAAGGATTTTCTTGTAATATTCCTTAGTGAGAGTCCCCACGGTTTGTAAATACCGATGCCAAGATTTTCAAAAGTGACCAGTGCTTTTGGGTGAACTACAGGAGATATTTTAAAGAGGCCTGAATTCTAGAGGGCAGGAACTTAACACTTTCTGAAACATCACGTCCACTTAATTCTCAGTTTGAACACCCAAAAGGTGAGTCACTTTTGAAAATCTTGGCCATGTTCTTTAAAATATTAATGGCATCTGTTTAGCTTTCATATTTCTCAGATCTCTGGCTTCCCATTCTCACTTCTTCCTTGGCTTTTCGGTGAAAGAAGACACCAACATAATCATTCTTCGATTTCCTTTCTCAGCAGGAAATCCTTTGAATGGGACGGCATATTAATTTTTTGGAAGACCCCACTCTGAACAAATTTGCCCATTTCAGAATATGAGCTGATGCATACTCCCGGAGGACACTGATTTGAGCACAAAGGCAGCAAGCCCTGGCATCTTGTACAGCAACAAACTACAACACAGTTCCAGTCGTCCCATGAGTTAATAGATTGTTACACACTTCTATGAGTGGGAAAGCCAAATATGTAGCTTCCAGATCTAAAGCCTGGCGCTATCATTGACTTAGCAAATTAGAGATGAGATGCTTCGGGCCTAAGAAAAGAGAAGGGTTTAGCAGTACAAGAATATCTTTCTAAATGCCAAAATACAATGGCTGTTGAAAGGCGAAAATAATAACATTATCAAAGGCAACCCAATGTAACAGATCTGCTATGGAAGATTTCTTTCAAATTTTCCAAGGCTCATTTATTCCTTTATTCCATTTGTAATCTATTAAATACAAAAGCATTTAAATCTCATTAAGGTAATGACAAAAGCTAGGATGTTAAGCTAAGAGTTGGGGAGGATGGATTATGCCTTGGCTTTTCACCTTTAGAGTCCTGGTTCAGTCTTGTCTTAGATCACTGGGGGAAACAAGCGAGGTGGTCTCATTCCTAAGCTCTAGAGAGCATCTGGCCTTATTCCAGAACAACACCATTTGGGAAGAATAGTCGTCTCTGCTGGAAAAAGAACCAAGCTTGGAATAATAAGAGCATTGCAAGTCAGGACTATGAGGATGACATAAAAAAACTAAATGACTTTCACAAGCATGTTCCTGCAATGGCTGGTGCCATTAGGCCCTCACTTACATGAGCGCTGAAATTGCTTACAAAATGTGAACATGGTAAAGGTTACAAGAGATGTGCCATGCCTCAGGCCTGTGCTCTGTGATCAAAACTGAACTTTCTAGCTGTCACCAAGACCTTTCAGCAAATAATGTGATTGGGAAAGGTTGATACCTCTGGAAACCAAGGTCCTCTCTTTATGCTTCCTCACACTGATCTACTAATGAACCCTAACCTTGAAAAGAAGGGAGCATGCCAAGGGCTAAGTAGTATTTTGGTCTCCACTCGCTGCTTCGCCTCTGGGCTAAGACCATCAGCACGGTGCTGATTAATGGCAACTCTGATTGCACATTTATTTTGTGACTATGACACTTACTCAACTGTAGATTTTAAGGCCAGAAGGGACCAATGTGATCATCTAGACTGACTTTCTATTCAACACAGTCCACAGAACTTCTCCAAAATCAGACCTTTAGGGAAACATCCAGCTTTAACTTAAAAAGTTGTCAGTGATGGAGAATCCACCAAGACCAACTGAAAAGAAATCACAAACTCATTTCTCATACATCACACCTGTAAGATGGCTATGCTTTCAGTCATTATTAACCTATCCTGTGTTAGAACTTGCGATCGAGAGGTAACTTGTCTCCAAGTCCCAAAGTAATTCAATGCCCTCAAATGCTTGTCCTTCATGCCACCTTTCATAAACAGAGGCCACCATTGCTGTCCATCTCTCACAACTAGAGATCATGCTGTTGGTTTACACCAATATTATCACTTCTAGTAAAAAGAAAAAGGGGGAGTCATGTTCTCTCCTAATTAACTGTTAACTGTAATTAACTGTAGCAGTCCCTTTCAGTTTTCTTCAAGGAAATGTCTATCATTCAAGATGAGGCATCAATGAATTTCCAAGTAGAATTTCCCAAATTCAAAAGGTTCTAATCACTTGGAATCATTCTAGTACTGAAGGCAAATATGGTTTGAATGTGATCTTTAGTTCAAAACTGATGTACATTCTTCATCACATGAACTCAATCGTCTAATGTATTATACATCTATTTTAGTACATGTATTTATCAAATAAACTAGACTGTAACACCTCTGATCAATTGTTAAACTATTATTTGTTAACTCAATTATTTGCATTTCAGCCCATCCATTGTGCTTTAAAAAAAACCTACTTTCAAAATATTATTTGCAAAACTATTTCTAAATTCTGATCCCATTCAAAACAAAAGATAAAACTTCTGTTATCTTTGATTGTAGCAGGAATTGGTCCATAGCACACAGGAACTCAAAAACATCTCAGTCATTTTTCATTTGGTTTAAGGCAAACTTTGCACAAGGCACGTTCAAAGGACATCAGATCTCAGCACCAAAACCAGAGTTGGTTTCAGTTGTAGAAAGACAAAATAAGCATCTGAAGCCACACACTCTGTTTTTCTTTAAACATGATCAAATTTAAAATGACCAAACAGGTTTTTAGAAAAAATATTCCAGACAGGCTTTAGGGGGTAAATTTTGAGCTTGTGTCAATTTTTATGACTGATTTATAAGCCCTTGCAAATTGAGGCTCGTAATGGAAAGAGTGACATAACTTCAGCAACATTCCAGTTTCATGAATACCATAATGAGCTTTAATTATGTAATTATTTCACACTTCAACTGATTTGCAGATTCTAGATTTGCACGTTTTTCATGACTCTAGTTGCGTTCATAAAGACGAATACATCTTAGGAATGCCTAAGTTTTGTCCTCACTAGAGGACAAACTGAAAAGAAATCACAAACTCATTACTCATACATCACACCTGTAAGATGCCTATGCGTTCAGTCACTATTAACCTATTCTGTGTTAGAACTTGCGATCGAGAGGTAACTTGTCTCCAAGTCCCAGAAGAACTTGTATCCAAGTCCCAAAGAAATTCAATGCCCTCAAATGCTTGTCCTTCATGCCACCTTTCATAAACAGAGGCCACCATTGCCGTCCATCTCTCACAACTAGTGATCATGCTGTTGGTGTTTGACAAACACTAGATGTTTTAAATGGTAGGTACACAATGGAGAATTCTCAGCATTCTTGTCTGAGTCAAAACCTTATTTTCCTGCAAGATTATGACTGCTCTTGCCAGCAAATTATGACAGATGTGAACAGGTTCAGTCCTGGAGTTTCTGGAACTCTTCTTTTAACAGGAAGGGCCCCCTGAGACCTGATGTAGGATAGTTTTCTACTTAGACCCAGAATTGCTGAGACTGCTCGGATTGCAATTGATATTACTGCAAATTGGAAATAAATAGCTGATTTCTGAACCCAAACTTTGGGTTTCCAGTAAATGAAGAATAAGGAGGAAGTGCTATTAGGTAGGCCTAGGACATGCAAGGCCTAAAGACTGCGGATTTAATATCTAGTTATACATTTTCTTTGGAAATAGGTAGTTATTTTGCTTCGATTAAAATTTGCCATAGTTTTTGCAAAACAAATAATTAGATTTGAACACAATCATGTTGCGTAGCCACATGAAAATAAATTATATTTTCTGCTTGCATTTCAGTTGCACATTTAATTGATGTAACAGTGCAGAAAACTGAGACAAAATTTTATTTCTTCTGCCTTTTAATTACCATCTGCTAACATAAGATTACGTTTCTTAAAGTGACTGGGTCTACCTGCCAGCTGAATTTTTCGCCTGACTTCCTCGAGCTCTGGCAGCTGCCTTCGTTAGTGGTGAAAATGGCATGGCAAAGCTAGCATGAAAAATGAGGCTAAGCACCTGTCACTTCATTTTTCTGCAAAGAAACAAAGAAAACACATTAAACTCAATGCTCTGTGCAGTCTATACTCAGTGACAATTTGCTGCGAAATAGAATAAAGTATCAGTTTGTTCCTGAATACAATAACAAGCTTGACATATAAAAGCACTTCTAGAAACCTGCATATTTATTTATGATAAATCAGAAAAGATAAATCTTGAGAATAACAATGTGAGAAAAGGATGAAAATTCGCATGAGCTATCTCACCCAGGATCACTAACTTTCTTTTTCCAAAAAGGTCTGTGTTACGAGCTGATCCTATGTGCAAAAGAGAGTCACCAGCAAATTTCACCTAGAAGCCAGTATTAGAGACAAGCCTCTTAACTAATTATTGTTCATGAATGAAGAGCTTCCTTTTGGGCCTCAACCCAGCAAGGTTCTAACACATGCCTAACTTTAATCATGTAAGTAGTCTCACTGAAGTAATGAGATTATTTGTGTGCTTAAGCACCTTGTTGAACTGAGGCCTTGATCTCTATAGTGGGGACCCAAGATTTGGTGCATTTTAAGCAGGAAGGTGGTGTAAAGGTGACCACCTGACTGGAATCAGATAATTCTCCTGGAGCTTAGCGTGCATCTTTGAAATCTGCCAGGCATAGTGTGAAGTCAGGGAGAATGTGTGCCTAAGAGGTCAGAGAGTGGAGAACCAGGGGAGGGAGAGAGCAAGACGGAGGACCAAGCAAATAATAATCATTTCTCTCCCCGCACATATTCTGATATAGTTCCAAAATAAAAATAGTGAAGTACCTTAGTGTATCCTCAAGGTCCTTAAAACTATCCATGGCCTAAAAATATGTTATGGCAGTGCTAATGTTGTACACAGAGTTAAACAAAGACAGAGGAAATGCAAACATTAAGCCTCTGACAGTGACCTCACCTGGATCATGTTTTCTATTCAAGTCTTTCTGGCTAAGTGTTAAATCTAGAGGTGTGTGTTCAGAAAAGTCCTGCTGATCGGTGATGTGCACAAGAGAACAGCCTTGTCTACACTGGGGAATTTATAAAAAAAACCCACTGGCTTTAAAACCACTGGGAACTATAGGGTATGTCTTCACTGGAGAGTTAACTCAATTTATTTACATTTTTGAGTAACTCATCATGAGAGAAAGAGCCCAAGTTGTTAGGCCAAGCAGGGAGACTGTGTCAAAATCCTGCCCCATTTCTGACATTAGTCAGGATGTAATAGTTCTCTACTAAGAATACACGAAGTTATTTTTCAGTCAGTAAGTAAATGTGTGTGTTCATACTGTAATCACCATTTCAATCATCTTTTTTCCACGTGCAATTTTACAGCATAGGGTCAAGTATTATTGAAATCCTTGGTTTAATTCTATGCAGTTAATACATGCATCGTATCAGCTAGGTGATCAATGAAAAAATAAAACCTATATATTTTGAACATATATTCAGAGGTTCTAATGGCGGTTCAACCAGTGTGTTCATAGTATGAGATTTATTTAACTTTGTTGCAAAATTAAAGGTGTCCAATTTTGGTTTCGGGATGGGCAAGCACAGGGCAAAGGCTGGAGGGGTTTTTTTCATATTGTGTCAAACAAAGTTGTCAGAAGAGAATCCGTAAAGAAAATATTATTTTTAGTCATAAATGTATATGAGATGTTTTTAATTTCATCCATATTTATGGGCAGGGAATTGAAATATTTTGCAGAAGAGACTCTGATTAAATACACTAGAGTGTTTACCCAGAAGTATGAAAAGTTTTATTGATTTCATTTTTTTAAAAGACATTTTTAATTTTTGTATGTCTATGAAGAAATCATGAGTAGTAATGTATCTAAATATGCATAGGAATGAAAGGTTCAAATTCAGGGCAGATAACATTCATGCTACATGGGGAGTTATTCATTTTACTTTTATTGCAGTCTATTAAAATTAGCATTTTTGAATTACAAGTTCCAACACCCACATTAATAAAGGATTCCTCCCTCTTTAATGTACATCTGTGTGCCATGGCACAGTAATCTTAGCTTATTTTGCATCAATACTTGCAGCCATGCACCCAGGGCTTTGATCTCTTCAAATCTCATATACTAAACAGTTCTGGTATATATGAGTAGTACTCCTTATTTGGGTGAGACACTGCTATGGAAAACTTAGGTACTGCAGGAAGTGGTGCTGGTGATTCAGTAGGTGGCACTCTTCCCTTTGAGATGGTACTGAACCAATGCCAGAGCACATTGTAAGGAACTATTGCTGCTGGAGATGTTGTCTGAAATTAGATGTACAATGAAGGTCCTTTGCCCCTTGATGTCAGAGATCTCATAGCACTTCTCCTCCCACCCCCCGCTCAAGAGTGGAGGTGCTAACCTCAGTGTCCTGGTCAAATATCACTTTGAGTAATTACCTTGTCATGTTTTCCTCTACAGTTTCAATAGGATAAAGTAATCTTCACTTCATGTGCTAAAATTGTTTTAACCGCTACTGTGAATAATAAGAGTTGCTACATTCCACACCAGAGATGAACATAAGAATGGCCACAGTGTGTCATAACTCTGGCCCATCTAGTTGGATGGCGGCAGTTCAGTGGTAGTTGAAATGATTGTGATCACAGACTATGCTATGTTTGTTTTAATCTATTTCCAAAGAATAGAGAGACTTTGGATGAAACCTTAATTTAAAGGAAAGTCTTTAAAACAATCTTTCGGTATTTGCTAATGCTATTTTAGGGTGATTTGGTGTGTTCACGTTTAAGCAATCACTCTTGCCTCGTGAAGCAACTTACTTTTATTTTAATAATCAGTGGTTGTGAAGATAAATTTGCAATACTTTTATAAAAACATTCAACATTTGTGGAATAAATGTATAACAACTGAGAGAGTAATCTTTTAAAACTGTCATGAAAACTTTCAGCACCCTTTTGATATAGAGCTAGTCAGGGATCACTGGATTATCTAGTCTGATCTCCTGTATATCACAGGCCACCAATATCACCCAGCACTCACACGTGAAACCCAACAACCAAACTAGACCAAAGCAAGCACAACTCCTCCCCAGAAACTAAGGCTATGTTGTGCCACAGGAAGAGAGTAGTAGGTACTAACATGCTCCAGTGCTCAAGATACATCCACATAATCCTGGCAAGCGACATGAACCCCCATGCTGCAGAGGAAGTGAACCTCCCCTCCCAAAGGTAATTTCTTTTAGGATTAAAGCAATGAAGTAGTTAACCATAATATAGACACATTAGTTTGTGGTGATGTACGTAATGGCTTTACCATTTCAGTAAATAACACAATATAGACTTAATTACCACACATGGACTCTGACAATACTTACATCTCTTAAACTATACCAAAATAGCATTTCATAAAATAGGTTTTCAGCACCTCACTCAACTAGTTTAATCCCATGAAGCAATGAGTTTGAGTAGTTGTTTAGACCACGGAATGAGTCTTTTAGGAAAGAGGCTACATTGCAAAAAAAACCAGCATCGCTGTTCCATAATTTAGGGGCAAAATAATCACACTGTGGTGCTATTTCTATGGTATCAGGCATAGGTGTATTATCAGATTTTATTTCTATGGATCAATGCACTTGAGCCAAACCTTCACTGCAAGAAACAGAAACATGCTGGCATCACCTTCAACATTACCAGGTTCTATTTCCCCTTTTGGGGTATGTGATAAGGCTGACCACAGTTGTTCAACACTGACACCACAAAGACAGGGATAGGTTTGGTTTTTTTAAATTAGAAGAGCAGTATGGGGGGAATTTTGGTTACATTAGAATAAATTGCTGGATGGGAAACTGTTAGGGTTTTTTTCAGCCTCAACTCCTAGGTTTTGCAAAAAAAAAAAAAAAAAAGTGATGACAGAATTTTGGGCCACTTAAACAATTTGATTTGGCATTTTAAAGTTTCTTCTGCATATATTCATTCTTAAACATAAATCAGACACAGAAAATCACCAGACCACTTCAAGTTTATGAAACATGTTTATTTCTAAATTCATAGATTTTAAGGTTAGGAGGGACAATGATGATCAGTTAGTCTTCCTGCCAAAGATCCTCATCCAATAATTTCTGCATCTTTCCCATAACTTCTGTCAGAGTTATAACATCTTCTGAAAGATGCCCAGTTTTTTTCCCCTTCAAATCAAAAGACTTCAACTGATGGAGAATCCATCACATCCCCAGATAAGCTGTTTCAATGGTTAATATACCTTCATGGTTAAAAATGCATGCCTTGTTCTAGTCTGAATGTATCTAACTTCAGCTTCCAACCACGGGATCTCATTTTCTGGTGGATTAAAGTGCAGTGTACTGCCAGAAATCCGTTCTACATGTATATCCTTGCAGACCATGATCATGACACCTCTTTACTTTCTCTTGGTTAAACTAAATAGACTTGTCTTCTTTAACCTCACACCATTATGCAGGTTTTTCAGACCTCTAATCATTCATGTAACTCTTTTCCGTACCCTTTCTAATTCGTTAGCACATTTTTGAAGTGTGGATACCAGAACTGGACACAGTATTCCAGTAATGATTTCACTAATGTTATATGCAGAGGTAATATTGTGACCCAGGAACCTCTTAGTGCCAACTGGCAGAGGGCACAAGGAATGCATTGACAGGAATCCCCTCAGAGAGACGTATAATAATTCACTAAAGAGTGGCATATGAGGTCTTTATTGAGAGTGGAAGTGACTGCTTCCACTTCCACTGCTTGCATCCGATGAAGTGGGTATTAGCTCACCAAAGCTTATGCTCTAATACTTTAGTTAGTCTTTAAGGTGCCACAGGACTCTTTGTCACTTCTATAAAGATAGTGAATAGCATTGGACCAAAAACAGATTCCTGAAAGAGCCCACAAGAACCACCCGCCCCCGCCATTGGATGGCAATTCCCCATTTACTTTTTGGGCTTTATCAGTTAACCAGCTTTTAATCCATTTGAAATGTGGGCTGGATTGATTTTGTATAACGCTATGAATAAATTACTTGGATAGTCTGAAATAAACATCATTTTATGTCACAAAGTACAAGAATGCTTTCCATACTTGTTAGCAATTGCATTTGGTTTTGGTTTGAGTTAACTGCAGCAGTTAGGGGAGGACATGAGGGATTTTCCCACTCCCTTCCAAGTGAGGAAGTGTGAACCGGTAGTGCCTTCCTGTCCTCATAAGACAGGAAGTCTTTTGTATGTTGGAGGGGGTGGGAGTTATCTAGAAGATGGTTACAATGCATGGAGATCTGGTAACAGCACTCATTAGAATTAAGAAGTAAGAATGGGGAAGGAGAAGTTGTTGGCACTTAAAATGATGGTGATTCAAATGGAGAGGCTGGGCTGACACTTGAGCTCCGTGAAATTACCACTCAATTCATGTTTATTTGCATGTAAAAACTCAGATTTTCACAGTTAGTTGTGAATTTGACTCCCTGTGAAAGGCCATCATTTTTGCAGAAAGAGAAATTCTGGACAATACAATGTCGATTTATACCTGGGGAAATGTGCATTTTATTTTCTTCAGAAAAGTAAGCCCAAAACATGAAGCAAAGCTGCAAAAATATTTTGCATTCCCAAGAAACCACACAAACATGATTTTTTGCTTACAGTGGGAATTTTTATTATATGGCCCTAGCTGCCACTTATGACTCATGCTCATGAAAAGTTATTCTGTGTATCACTGTTTATTTTTCCACCGGATTCTGAACAAGTGGTACCAGGGTGCAGAAAAGCTAGGACTTCTTGTGCCATGGTGGATGGCTAAGGCACTTTCTAACCCTCTTTTCAGAAGAGCTCATTCACAGCGCTTCTTAGATCATGAAAGCATGACTTTATTATTTCAAGGTACATAAGGAATCTTTTTGATTTTGACTATCAGAGGCTGTATCACTGCTTTTTTGAACGGAGCCTCTCACCCCTAAGTCACACAAGTTGACCTATATTATCTCTGTGAGACATCAAGAGAAAGTCAACCTATTTTTCAAAATTGAAGAGAGTCAGACGTAATACAGACATAGCACAACAGATCAGATAGGGAACCTACATATATATTTTGAGAACTTATTGAAAGTACAGTGTGAAGATCAAAGACCTAAGGGGGCCTTTTAAGTCATCCATTGTCCATATGTACCATCATTATCTAACAGCAACAGAGTCTTTTCCAGGGAAATCAATATTAGAATGTAGGCTAAGTTCACATTTTATTAATTAGCAATAGAGCAAGAGTCCAACTTAGCTCAACCATTTAGTGTAGTTTTAGGGTGATAAAATCTTTCTGATCATGGTTGATCATGGTGCACTGGTACTATAGCCATGGCAAAGCCATTTGATAAAAGGGTAAAAGAAAGATCCAGAATTCACAGATAAATTACAGGTTTAGCATTTCAAAAGTATTCTCTACTTTCTGAAAGTGGATGACACTATGAAGAGAAGCAGAAAGTAGGGCTTATTTATGCACCATTACTTCCATAATCTGCATTATAGCACAGTTGTGTACATAAAAGAACAATTTGTCTCAAGCAGCTTGACTATAAACAGAGTGGCACATTGCACTTAGACTGGTGGGAGGTCTGTGTAAACAATAATAATTTATGTCAAGTCTTATATGTTGAGGGTCATTGTGTTTTTTAGTGAACAATATTAATAGTTTGAATTTTTATGACTAGGTAATATATTAGCATTTCCAGTTATCTTTCTAATTATACTACAGTGCTATATCAAACTCAGATGCATCCATGAAAAAATACAACTGTGGCATATAAAGATTTCCAGCCAGTTAATTTGTATGAAGGCATGTTAGGAATATAATGCCTTTTGCTGTAATTAGATACTGTAACATTTTATTCTCAACGTTAAAGTGTGTATTCAAAATACACGTGCGTGTTTTAGGATGTGTAATAAAGGCAATGTATGGTGAACATGTTACACATCTTGCCAGAACTACATAAAGGCACTCTTGAAACCCAACTTTGAACAGATAACAGGACAAAGCAACATATACCCATTTTTAATGGGATTTCCATATTCTTCCTTCACTTGCACAGACACCCAGGCCTGAGAGGTCCATGTATTATAACTTGACTGATTTTCCTCTCCTGTTTGTGCACTTACTGTGAATTACTGCATCTTTTCTGGATAGCATCTGAACAGAGATTACATGAAATTGCATTACTTGACATATGTTTTTTATCCAAAATCAACAGCTGAATAAATCTCATGGCACACCATCTTTGAAGAACCTCAGACTATCAGCTGCATGGAATCACTACCACTGTCTATGAAAACTAATGATGTGGAGCTGATTCTTTTGATGGAGTGTTGGTCAATTAGTGAGGTAACATGTGCATTACTGACATGTCTTGTGTTTTCTAACAACTTGATTGAACAAGTGAAGAGGTCCCAAACTACTTTTACAGAGCTTTGGTGGTAGTCCACAGAGACCTTTCTGCTCATGTGATGCTGAATCTGTTTCCACTGGAGAGAAACAGAACAGATAGAAGGAAATGAAGAGCAAAACTAGACCATTTTTCCCCTCAGCTCCCGAAAAAGGGCAAAATATGCATCCTATTAAAAACAGTTAAATTACATTAAAGCCCAAATATTCAGAAGCCACAAGTGATTCTGGTTGCTTCAAATTTTGGGTATTCAGTCTGACACTCTTAAAAGGTCCTAATTTTCATTAAGGGCTGAATATCCACCCCACTGAACATCAGTCCCCCTTAAGGTGTCTTGAACTTGGTACACAAAAAAGGGGGGCACTCAACATCATTTTTGAATATGTAGCCATAATTATTTTCCTGATATTTTCCATAAAAGCAATTGCTGTCATTTCCAAAAAGATATTATGTATGCTTACATCTATGGCTTAGTCTGCACTTAAAAGATTTATTGGCACACCTATATCAGTTAGGGATGTAATTTTTCACTGACAGAACTATGCTGGTAAAGCTCTAGTGTAGATAGAGTTCTATCGATATAACTGGGCTTATACCAGACTAACATATGCCATATCAAAGCCTATTAAGTTTCACAGCCACTTCTTATTGCATCGTGATAGATGTGACACACACAGGACAGAGGAGAGGCAGCTGAGCAAAGGTTGTTATATGCACCTTATTATGAAGACAACCTTAGCCAGACCCTCTCTGCTGGGTGAAATCCAACTTACTGCCCAGGAATGAGGTATAACTGATGCTTAGTGTCTGAAAGATTTCACAGATCCCCATGGGCAGCTTCAAAAAGCTTCAAGTGAAGAAAGGCAGACTTATATTTTGCTTATGTGAAATACTGAAGGATGTCCTCCCTGAAGAGACTTGATGAGCAAATCAAAGTGCTTAACTGATAGAAAATAAAGCTTATAGGGCAAGAAGCAAAACTGAGTGTGTGATAGGACAACATTCTACAGTATCTTTGGGAGATCATATTGCATTAAGTATATGAATGTCTTATGTATCAATAGGAGCCAGGGATTGTGTGCACTTCACAGCTGAGATGGGTTTATCCAGTCAGAGTTTAAGGACAGAAGGACCAGGAGATCATCTAGTCTGACCTCTGAATACCACAGAACACGCACACCACCCAGCACCTGTATACTAAACCCATCAACTGAAATTAGACCAATGGTATTACAGCCCACAAGAGGCTGGACTACTTTGTGCCACAGGCAGAGAATATGAAGGACCGAGGTGCACAAATACTCAAGGCCCCCCAAAATGGCAAGGAAATGATTTAGTGAAATATGCCCAGATAATACTGGCAAGTATACCACACACACACACATGCTGCAGAAGAAAGTAATCTGCAACCCAAGGTCACTGCCAATATGATTTGAGGGAAAATTCCTTTCCAGTCGCACACATAACGATAAATTAAATCTTGAGTATGTGAGCAAGAACCAGACAACCGAGCACCTGAGAGAGCAAATGGTCCATATCACCTCACAGCCTCAGCCCACCCCTCCCAATATTCCATGGCCATCACTGATGCTCCAGTAGAAGGAGATTTAAAAAACTCCCAGAATATATGGGGGAGTAGAGGAGAGCATCTCTTCCTGACTCCTGCCAGTGGTTGGATAAAACCCTGAAGCATAAGGGTTAGGAACATAAGACATAAATCATAAGTGAGCCCAAGGCTGTTGAGCCTTGCCCACCACCATCACAAACATCCCTGTTGTACAATCACACTCATAAATTTGTCCAGTTCTCTCTTAAAATGAATTAGGTTGTTCGCCTACACAACTCCAATTGTGAGGCTGCTCCAGAACCATTCCCCTCTGATGGTTAGAAACCTTCTTCTAATTTCCAGCCTGAATTTGTTCATGGCCAGTTCATATCCATCTGTTTTTGTGCCAATATTGTACTTTAGCTTAAATAGCTCTTTGTTCTACCTCATATTTGCTCCCCTCATGAATTTAGAGAAAGCAATCATATTTGCCTCAGTCTTCCTTTTGCTAGACTAAACAAGCAAAGCTCTTCTAGTCTCCTTTCCTAAGACAGGCCCTCCATTCCCCTGATCATCCTAGTAGCTCTTCTCTTACCCTGTTCTAGTTTGAATTAATCTTTTTTGAACATGGGTGACCAGAACAGTACGTAGTATTGCAAATGAGGTCTTACCAGTGCCTTGTACAATGGCATTAATACAGCTCTATCTGTACTGGAAATGCCTTGTCTAACACATCCTAGGATCATATTTGCATTTTTCACAGCTGTGCCACATTGGCAGTTCAAAGTAATTATACTCATATACCCAGGAGTCTCTCTTCCTTTGTGGTTTCCAACTGAGGAGCTCCCAGATTGCAGCAGAAGTTCTTCTTATTAGACCTAACTGCATAGTCATGCACTTTGTACTATTGAATTTTATCTCATCTATGTTACTCTTGTCTTCAAGGTCACTCACGTCTTCCTGTGTACTATTGTGATCTTCCTCTGTATTGACAAAGCCTTCCAACTTTGGATTAGCAAATTTCGCTAGCCCACTCCGGCTTTTGGAGTGTCAACCGACAAAGTGAAAGTGGGACCATCATTATCCTTCATGGATAGAGAGATGGTATGAATCTTGATGGCTGGAGGTAGAAAAAGACTTTCTAATTTATCAGATGCACCCATTAGGACAGGGGTGGGCAAACTTTTTGGCCCAAGGGCCACAGTGCGCTTCAAAATTGTGCAGAGGGCCACATAGGGAAGGCCCCATCCGACCCCCACCCACTTCCCACCCCGACTACCCCCTCAGAACCCTGACCAGTCCAACCCCCTCTTGTCCCCTGATTGCCCCCTGCAGAGATCCCCCCACTCTAATTTCCCCCCAGCACTCCACCCCCGATCTAGCCCCCCTAACTGTTCCCTGACTGCCCCCTCCCGAGACCCCCCACACCCTAACTCCCCCCCCAAAACTGGCTTATCTTATCAGCCCGGTGCGGGACCCCGCGGCTCTCAGTGCTCTGCCTGGGTGTGCATCTTGCCACGCTCGGCCTGGCCCCCTGCCAGGAGTGCGGGGCCCCATGGCTTGCCGCTTGGCCCGGAACTCAGGGCCGTGCGGCTTGCCGCACTGGGCCCTGGGCCGGGCCGCGTGGCTTGCTGCGCTCGGCCTGACCCCCCGGCTGGGAGTGCAGGGCCATGCGGCTTGCCGTGCTCGGCCCTACAACCCGGGCCTGGAACACGGGGTCACGGGGCTTGCGGGGCTGGGATGGGGGGGGGGGGCTACTGGTCCCACCCCCTGGCTCAAGCTCGCAGGCCAGATAAAAATGGCCCGGGGGCCACTTGTGGCCCACGGGCCGTAGTTTGCCCACATCTACATTAGGATATAATCTTCTAGTAGTAGATGCATTAGATATTAAATTACATTAAAAGAGAAACAACTTTTTACTTTTCTGCTTTAGGACAAATCAGATGTGACTTCACCTGTATAACACATACATATCTTGAGTCATTCATTCATTAAATTGATGGAGTTACAGCAGGGATAAATTTAGCACATTAAAGATTTTGGGGGGGCAGTGTTTGATTTTTTTTTCATTTCACACCTTAAGGTATTAAGAATTGTCACTATCGTTTTGAATCTATTCCTTCATCCACTTACTGCAACCACATATCTGATCTTCTCATTAAACTCCCCTCCCCAATCTCACATGCCATTTCCTGCTTCCCTAATTTAGTTTCTCACATTACTGCCCTATTCACCTCCATGTGATAAGGAGAAAAATCACAACCACCTGAGAACATCCTTCTTTGCTTGCTACTCACCATCTCTTCTCTCAATGATTGTTCCTTGGAGTGTTCTAGGGAAGGTGGCCTCTCCAAGCTTTCTAATTCTCTCTTCTAGCTCAGCCTCTCTGACTTCTCTCACATGAGCTTTTGACTCTTTCACATTTCTGATCTTCTTCAGGTGATCACAGAATCATAGAATAGAATAATAGAATATCAGGGTTGGAAGGGACCTCAGGAGGTCATCTAGTCCAACCCCCTGCTCAAAGCAGGACCTGTATCAAGGACCTACTTTTTCACACTGGGCTTGGATCGTTCTCTCTTCGGCTAATTTATCTGTATGACAATACTGATTATTTATTCTGTCCTTCCTGAACACTGCAAGCAAGGAGAGAGCTTCTTTGATGATCTCCTCTCCCAGCTTAAGCCTTTTTTATATCTTTCAGGGTTTATATCTTCTCTGCTCCTCACTGCTTAAGACTCTGTGTCCTTGACTTTATTTGGCTTTATTTTCTTCTCCATCTACCTTCTTCCTCTAGTACATCATCTCACTCTTACTGTAGTTGCAACCTCACTTGTTACTTTTATGCAGTTAAGATAGACTTTGCAGTTCTCTGACTCACTATCCTATCTCTCAATCCCCTCTATATTTCACTGTCTTGACTCTGTTGGCACCTGGTTACAGAATATTGGTTTTACTACAGACTGGCTCAAAGACTAAAGGTTTTTTGTTTTTTTCAGGGTGAAAAGATTTCTGCCCCATCTCTCCAATTCTGTTGTCACTCTCCTCAATTAAGACCTCAGTTTTACACTTCCAGATACCAGAAACCTAAATCACCCTTAACCCTGCATTTCCCTTTCCCCTCCCTTGTCTGAAAGCCGGCTTATCACTGTTTCCAGAACACTGCAGAACATTCATGCTTCTATCACTTTCCAACGTGGCTACTGAAATTCCCTTTACCTGCTCCCATCACCTTTTATTTCCCCATTCCTTCAAGCCACTTATTCAGCCTCTCTCTCTCTAAAGCCCATCTTTAACAATATTCTTTGATTTAGCCCATGACTGATAATAAACCAATACACCATTCTCACATTTTCTCTTGTCTTGCATAATTATGTAACTAGTTTGCAAGAATGTTTACTTGTGTTCCTGCTGCTTTTAAGTTACAGATCTGTCTTCTTTTGCTCAAGTCTATCTCCGCCTTTCTCATTTTGCCTTGCTATCTGTATGCAAGTCACTTTTCACAATTCTGTAAAGCATTATCTCATTATTCTATCTCTCACTGTTGAGCATTTCAGAAACTGTGTGTGAAAGATGAGATATAAAAATAAATTGAATTGGAATACATGATGCTAAGATCTTTAGAGAGATGCAATCCTGCACTTAAACTGACTGCATTCATAGTGCATATGTAATCTGACAGCTACTGGCAATACTTGCCAGTGTTGCTCATGTCACAGCAAAACGATTAATATAAGGGAATTAAAGTTTTAACCATTCCTGATAATCAGACTCATGGTCACATAGTTGCTGGGCTATTAGTAACAAATCCAACAAAGAAACACTTGAATGATTGGGAATTATACTTTGTGGCCTGTTTAACCTTCAGGGTAAGTTCAACGGGTCTTGAGTAACAGTCTCATTACCAGTGTCCTGTCCAACATAACTGGGGAGCAGTCTCATTACCAGCCAGCATTTATGAAACTTAGAAAGAAGTTTGCAAAAACTGTAGAAGATTACTTGTATGACAGTAAGATGAAAACATATTTTCAATGTATTATGGAACATTTTTAAACAGGTGTGCTCTGGACTATGTTAGGTCTTTTAAGTAAAAACACTTCACTGATCAGCCCATCAGTCCTATGGGAAATAAGATGGCAGAGATTCTCCAGTGACTACAGTGGAAAGGATGAAACTTTGGCTGCATAACTCACACCTGTAATTATAAAATGACATCTAATTGAGATATCATGAAAAGAAAGAACATTTAAAAGAGCATTATATATCCTTGAGAAGAATTGTTGTATATGGCCCTTCTGACATGCTGAATGTTACCTGTCTTGAAACTTCTCCATCATGTCATGGAGATAAATGAGCACGATTTTGAAAGATACCTTTTTAAGTGTTCAATTTTAAAAGACAAAAACATTTATGCAGAAAAAACAGACTATGTTCAACTTCTCCTCCCCATTGAATTGGAAGGAAAAGGGTTTTTGTTATGGCTGTTGATTAATTGTAGTTAATTCATGCGATTAACTCAAAAAAAAATCATGATTAATTGCACTGTTAAACAAGAGAATACCAACTGAAATTTATTAAATTTTTGGATGTTCTTCTACATTTTCAAATATATCTATTTCAGTTACAACACAAGAATACAAAGTACACACTGCTCACTTCATATTATTTTTGATTACAAATATTTGCACTGTAAAAATTATAAACAAAAGAAATAGTATTTTTCATTTCACCTCATACAAGTACTTAGTGCAATCTCTTTATCATGAAAGTGCAATTTACAGATGTAGGGGGTTTTGTGTTACATCACTGCACTCAAAAATAAGACAATGTAAAACTTTAGAGCCTACAAGCCCACTCAGTCCTACTTCTTTTTCAGCCAGTCTCTCAGACAAACAAGTTTGTGTACATTTGCAGAAGATAATGCTGCCCACTTCTGGTTTACAATGTCACCTGAAAGTGAGAACAGGCATTTACATGGGACTGTTGTAGTTGGTGTCGCAAGATATTTACATGCCAGATGTGCTAAAGATTCATTTGCCTCTTCAGCCATCATTCCAGAGGACATGCTTCCATGCTGAAGACGCTCATTAAAAAAATAATGCACTAATTACATTTGTGACTGAATTCCTTCGGGGAGAATACGTGTCCTAGTTTGATTTACCTGCATTCTGCCATATATTTCCTGTTATAGCAGTCTAAGATGATGACCCAGAACATGTTGTTTGTTTTAAGAACACTTTGGCTGCAAATTTGACAGAATGCAAGGAAGATATCAATGCGAAATTTCTAAAGATAGCTACAGCATTTGACCCAAGATTTAAGAATCTGAAATGCCTTCCACAATCTGACAGGGATGAGGTGTGGAGCATGCTTTTAGCAATCTTGAAAGAGCAACACTCTGATGTGGAAACTACAGAATCCAAACCACTAAAAAAGAAAATCGACCTTCTGCTGGTGGCAGCTGACTCAGATGATGAAAATGAATCTGCGTCGATCTGCACTGCTCTGGATAGTTATCGAGCAGAACCTGTCATGAGCATGGACATATGTCCTCTGGAATGGTGGCTGACGCATGAAAGGAGATATGAATTTTTAGCACATCTGGCATGTTAATATCTTGTGACATCAGCTACAACAGTGCCATGCAAATGCCTGTTCTCACTTTCAGCTGACATTGTAAACCAGAAGTGGGTAGCATTATCTTCTGCAAATGTATACAAACTTGTTTGTCTGAGTGATTGGCTGAACAAGAAGTAGGACTGAGTGGGCTTGTAGGCTCTAAAGTTTTACACTGTTTTGTTTTTGAGTGCAGCAATGTAACAAAAAAAGCCCTACATTTGTAAACTGCACTTTCATGATAAAGAGATTGCACTAAAGTACTTGCAGTGATGTAAGGTAGCAGGAATTCAGCAATATGCAACAGCAACACTGAAATGGAATCAATCCTTCCACTGAATCTCTTCTTACAATAGACTGTCTCATGCCAACTTTGGCAGTCTAAATCGAATCTCCATTTGGAAGCCATGAATTGTAAACTTTAAATAATCATTTGACATGAAAAAGATTCCAAACAGACAAGTTCTTTTTTTAAAAAAAGAAAGATTGTGTGTGTGCTAGAGAATACAAACATTTTATCAACGTTTATAATAAATATCAACCAGTTTTGTACATTTATGTTCTAACTTTAAATTATAGAGAAGCTGACAACACATGGTATAAGCACCAATTTCATTTATTCCACTAATAACTTGCAATCTGTTACCATTCTATGAGTATGTACATAAATGTATTAGTATGAATTATGTATACAAGCCTGAATGTGCATGAATCCTTAATGGCTCCAGGTTATTACAAATCTGATATTCCCCAAATACATTATCCAGAAGTATGCATGGAAGCAGCACAACTTAATCCTGCCGCACCCTGGTCTATCTCTACTTAAGTCTGCTGTGGAAAAGTAATTCTGAGTCTTCATTTTTGCTGCTGCACATGTGTGGCCTTTTAGCTTGCCTCAGGTTGCGGATAAGCAAGATGAGATTCTATCTGCAGAGTCATGAGTGCCACTAAAAGATTTGTTCTACCTCCTGGGGTTTACATAACCATTTGACAGCTTTCCATACAGAGATGAATGAATTTTAGGACCCAAGTTAATGAGGGAAGATAGCCCAAGGGACACAAAAAGCCACACAATGCTGTTTGCAGAAATTATATTAAAATAGGTTTGGTATTCATAAACAGTGAATGGCAACTTAAAATCTTTACCTGTTAGAAATACAATTTTTTGAACCTTTAAAACTTCAGTCCTGTTTATTTCCACTGGCAAGTGCAGGGGTGGGCAAATCCGGCCTATCAGGGCTTTTGGATCCATTGTCACCCCGTGGCGCTGTGGGCCCTCTGCCACTCCTGGAAGCGGCTGGCAGCATGTCCCTGCAGCCCCTAGGGTAGGCAGAGGGCAGAGGACTCCATGTGCTGCCCTTGCCTGTGGGTACCTCCCCTCACAGCTCCTATTGGCTGGGAATGTGGAACTGCAGCCAATGGGAGCTTCGCGGGAGGTACTCACAGATGAGGGCAGCACGTGGAGTCCTCTGCCCCAACCTCCCCACCGCCAGGGGCTGCAGTTTTATGAACACAGGGTCAGATTCTGCTGTGTTTTCTCTTGCTGTATCGCATACGTTTCTCACAACTCGTTCCACCGATTCCAGTAAAACTACTCAGGGGGTTGGGCATCACTCAATGTGGATAAGGATGGAAGAATCTGCCCTGAGCTAGTACATCAAAGGAACGTTATTTTATGTTCATGTCTAGCTAAGGATTTAATTTTTATTAGCCTAAGGGAAGCTCATTTTCATACTACTATGTAGAAACTGCACCTGAATACGCTACGTACAGGAATAACTAACTAAGAAGCAACCTCGATTTAGACCGATATTTGGCCAATGCACCACTCTGAAGGACTAAAACCCTGCACCCCCTCCCAATATCTCCTAAGTGAGTTACTCAGACATTGGTTCTGGAGCATAAGAGTAATACTCCCTCCTTACTGCAGATGGGAGGGGAAGGGGGATTATTATTCCCCAGGAGCAAGGAAGAAGCTGGGGACAAATTGTGTCATGGTGTAGCTGTGAATCATATAATCTCCCTGCCCAGTGGAATGAACAACAAAATGTATGTCAAATCAAAGGGAACCCCCCTCCCCTGCCACCCCTCGAATAAATGAAGATTGTAAATGTTACGATAAGAGGAAAATGAATACATACTTTCCATTCCAAACTTGTCCTTAGAGTCACAGAGAATACATTGAAAGATAGTAATTCACCTCTAAACATTCTCATACAGAAGAGTTCTGTTTTCTTAGGGATTGTCCACAGAATAGCAAGGCACATTTCATCACAGCATGAAAAGAGGAATATGGCTACAATATTTTGGGGGAAAACTTCCCACTACTCTCTTTAATAAAATAGTCACCATGGGAATTGCATGACCTCACATTTTTGGATGCTAAGTAAAATAAGGCAGAGAATACCAGATTATACCACTTTATGTTCTTTTTCCCAGGAAGCAGTAAAATCACCAGCTATGAAAGCAACTCTGTAGACTGATAACCCATTATCCCTGGCATTAAATAACTCATGTTATTGAGAAGATAATCCATGCTGATAGCCCAGGAAATATAATCTATAAAGGGATACAGTTTTAAAAAAATGGTATCTGTGAATTAGAAATGTCTGCACATCTGTTAGGTACATTGGTCTCAGTATTAAATTATCTTATGTTCAAGACCAGTTGGGGTTTTAAGTCTACATCACTCTACCTACCAAGTATCCCGTCATGTGTGATATAATTCAAACATTTAAAAGCCTGATTTTCTTTTCTTCAAGATAGTAGGGGCTGGGAGGGGGAACAGAAGCCGCACACGGACCTCAAGGAATAACCCGTGATACCATCTGTGTATCAGGGTGAGTTGTGCATCCACTGCCCTGAATTTAAATAATCACACATCCTGAAAAACACACCAAAACAAAAGGGTATGGACTCTCCATAACTAGTCATTGCTTATGCTTCAACTAATTGACAAAATTGGTATTGTGTTCCAAAATGTCTCTCACCAACTGATGAATATATTTTTAGACACTGCACACATCTATATTAAAGAAATTAGTGACAAGTAACCATCAGCTTTGTCCATTTCCTGAAGAAAGACTGGCTCTTCACATTTCCAGGCAAACGTATTAGCAAATTTCTTAATCTTATCATCAGGAGTGACAGCTTTGTCCAGCACATGATAATTTGTATGGCCGTTCTGTGTTAGACCCAAGGTCCATCTAGCTCAGTAACCTGCTTCTGACAGTGGTCGGTATCAGATACTTCAGTGGAAGATAAGAAATCCTCAGAAGGTTGACGTGGAATAATTTCCTGCCCACATTTGGTCTCATCCTGGTCTTTATTAGTTAAATATTGATTTAGTAGATTAACTGAGGAGCTTCGGGAGTTGAGATGCATACTGGACCACTCATTACCCATGTCTGCATCTACCCAGGACCCTGCGTCTTGTTTTCAACTTCAGTGCAGTTATGCTAAAACAATGTAGGATGCCACGAATGCACTTTAACCCTCATGTTTCAATTCCTTTTCTTGGCTTCACTGTTCTCTTTCAGTTCTGTCTATTGTGCATATATGGGGCCAAATTTTCTGCTGCTTTAAATCTGTTCCACTGACATCTATGGAATGTGCCCATTTACACTAGCAGAGTTTTGGTCCATAATCTGTTTTATGATCTACTTGGCTACAGGAAGTGTCTCCGGCTCCCTGACTTTTGGAGAAGCAGCAAGGAAGAGGAAAATGAGTAAGAGGAATATATGCCTAGGGCTGCAGCAACTAAAATAGTTTCAGCTAATGTGGTTACTGACACTTCCAGCCATTCAATGCAAGCTTCCCTAGGGTGCAAAAAGCTAAAGGAAACTGTTTAGTATGAAACCCCACTGGATGTCCATTGAAAATCATTTTAGTGGTGAAGATGAAGAGTCTTATTGGTAAAATACTCCTGGTATAAATCTAAAAAGAACATTAAAAGCTCTCCAAAAATGGACAATCAAATAGATTCTTTCACACTGAGAACCAGCAGTACAGGAGCTAAAATGGATTCTGTAGGGGCAAGTTAAAAAAGAACGTACCTTTGATTTAAACCATTGCTACAATAGATTCCCCAGCTGAAGTACGTATTACACTGGAGAGAAGGGATTTTTGCACAGAGATGCTAGAAAACATCATTAAAAGGAGAACTTTTGATTTTGGATTTCAAGGAAATACATATTTTTTTTTATAAAGAGGACAGAGAAGCTAAGGCTAGATCATTCACTGAAGGCATTGCCTGTCATATCCGCTAACAGACTGGAAAAGGAACCGGATAATCATGAAAGGAGAGTTGTGAATAGTTTGGTTAAGAGTGAGACAAACAAAAATTATGGGGTCAGATCCTTAGCTTATGTAAATAGGTCTAGTCCACCTGAAGTAAAAGAAGCCATGCTGACTTACACCAGTTGAGAAATCAGGATATAGTTGATATTTTCTTAAAGCTTTTCTGAAAACTACTGAATCTGCATAGTTTGGAGAATAATTGTAAGAAAGGAAGATTCCTCAAGATTTTTCGTGATTTCTACAAATATCACATGGTCTCTCCTCAAATATTTTGGCAGTTTTCTCTCTCTAAGAGCATATCAGCAGCATCTCATAACACCTCGTAACACTTCCATAGCCCTTTATCACTGAGTCAACTTCATACTACCTCTGAGGCAGGCCCCCACCAAGGAAGTCCAGTCAAAGATCAGGGCCCCCACTGTGCTAAAAGCTATATGGAAAACTAATAAAGATGACAATTCCTGCCCCAAAGATTTCATAGTCTTCATCCCACACCTAAATATTATCCTCACTTTACAGATATTTTGAGTTTGGTTCTAGAAATGGGCAGACTCTTGGTACCGCATCAGCACTCATTTGCACCTAACCAGATGGTCCAACCTGTTTTTTAATGATGGCTTATTTCCACAATTCCATACGTGTATGCAGCACTTTATAAACAAATACAAGATGATTAATTCCCTGCCCTAAAAAGCTTCATAAGGGTCTGTCCTTGTGAGATACTGAATTCCCTCAACTTCCCTTGTCTTCACTGGATATAATACAAAGTTATGAAAATTATTTAGGTTTGGTGCCTGTCTTGATGGTTCCTCTCCCTCCGTCCTTCCCTCTTGGACCTCAAAAGAAAATGAACAATAATAACTATTATTATTAATAGCTATAGCTGAAGGCCACCAGGGGAAAAAAAAGAATGACTGGGAAGGGAGAATTTCTTTTTCTCTTTCTTTGTCGATTTTATAATGAACCCTGTCCTGGATAAGTGGCAAATGCATTGATTCGCTGCCATTTAAACAAGCCCATTAGAAATTTGAAGTACACCGAGAATGCACATAAGGGAATCCCCACCACTCCTTTTCCAGCTGCTTTTCTGTTGAAAAGAAAGTGGAAGCAGCAGCAGCTACATGCTTATTCTTGTTACTGCCTTCTAAATAATCAAGTGCTCTTTCAGTCAGGCTAGACTGCAGGAAAGAAAACAAACTGCCAACTGGTGAGACTTGTTATCAGACTGGAAACAGAGTAAGGGCTGTTCTCAAAACAGTTATTTGAAACAAACTGTTTTTGCTACAGTCCTTGAAGTTGCTCCATTGAGAGAATAATATTTAACCATTGCAATATTGTAGGAGATCAAGAATAGCACACCATTCTTATTTTTGTATGTATTTTCACCTTTGTAATAAAGGCAGCATATTCCCAGCTGTAACAATGGCTTGCCTTTTTTTTTTTTTTAACCATTGGGAAGTCACAATCTTTCTGCACCTCAATTTCCCCATCTTCAAAACAGGGGTGATATTACCCACCATTGTAAAACACTATGAAGTTTACAATAATTTTCGCTAAATAGGAATACAAATAATTTGACATATATTTAGCCACAAAAAGGAAAATTAATTTGGCATGTGGCAAAATCTGGTGTTTTCCTGCACCTCCAAAAATACCCTTCTCTGTCCAGAAACCATTCCCACTTAAACCTTACACTTCTCTACCAACACTCTTTAAGTGTCTCTTTCACAGGTCATCTTTCTCCAGAGCTGGCCATACAGAAATAAATGAATGTGTTATTTGACATCTGTTCCCGCTTTTCTTTTAATATCTTATTTGTAGTATTCCATTAGCTTGTGGAATGCTATTTGCTATATGCATTAAAACTGGTTCTAAAGTCTCTCTTGATCCTTTGTATTAGATGCTGTCCAAATAGATATTTGCAACTCCTTCCAGTTTAATGTATTTTGTGGAATTCCATTACAGTGCTGTTTATTTTTCCCTCTAGATTGCCAATTAAGATGTTAAATAAAACCAGTCTATAGGACTGATATTTGCAGTGCTGCATGACTGGAAAGCCTCTGCAAGGCTTTCCTCCATGCCCAGTGAAAATACTACAAGAAAGCGGTTTACTTTGAGTTGAAAGGCTGCCAGATTTTTTATGCTGAAAAAGTTGAGTGTGTATATTAACTAATATCCAGGTGGGACCCTTTCAGAATTATTCACCTCAAGAGAGTGATGAAGAAAAGATAATTTCTCCCATGAGGGTTGAATCCTGCAAAGCACATCTGCTGGAGAGGACCCTTCCTCCTTCACCGAGCCTCTTTTCTTCATCAGTCAGAATGTGAGGAACAGCATAGAAACAGTCAGGAAACAGCATTCGGTGAAAGGCCCCATGTTGTAATCTACTTAGTCACTTTTTTTTTTATTGAATACCTAGAAGTCACTGGCAATTCCTTTTATAGGATAAGGGCAGAGGCTTATGGCAGAGACATTAGAATCAATGTACCCTTTTAGCATCATCATTTCACATCACTTCCTTTCAGAGGAAAGAGGTTAAAGACAAAAAGCCTTGGGGTAAGAGAAGACAGAAGAAGGTGGTGGCGGCGCCATTTTGAAAAGCCTGTGAACTCACTAATAGCTGAAGTGCTTGTCAGGAAAAAACAAAACCTGTTAAACTTAGACATGTTGTAGGTTTTGGAGGATTTACCTGTAGAACTGCAGGTCTGTCTGAACAATTCTCCCAAAGGATTCACAAGGACTGCTAGTAATATAGTAAACCATGAAAGGTACTGACAGGTCTAATTTATTTTTACATTAGTGGGGCATTCTAAGCGCTCAGTATGTAAGAGCAGAAAATTCCAGAGAAAAATCTTCAAGGGAAATACCATTCTCCTACCCCCTGCTAAAGGTCAGACTGCATCCCGAATGCTAAACAAAAGTTTCCTGCCACATTAGTAACTAACACATCAGTATGAAAACATTCTTAGTGAAAACCCTTAACCGAAGATATAGAGTTGAACCATTTACCACTTAGTCCTGGCTCTTATAGCAGTACTGCAGCAGTGGCCGACAAGTATTGCTATAGCAGAGAAGTTAAAGTGATGGGATCTGAGAGGACAAAAAGGGGTTTTTAAAATTTATTGTAAATATGACTCAACAGGGCAGTAGCATTTGTAAATTATATTTCATTTATTATTTAGTAATAGGAGTTATATACTGGATAACGATTTTACAGAGTAAAACCCTATGATATACACTAATGCCAACAATAAGCATTATAGATAATTGGATGTAATCAACATCGGTTGATAGGTCTAGTAACATTAATGTAGCTGGCAGGGAAAAGAGAAAGATGATTTGTATGGAGAAGTCTCAACATGTGTATAGATGGTAGGAGGGTTGCAAATAGGAGAGTCTGTAGGAAAAAAAAGTGTAACTATATCAATGGACTTAGTCCGACAGGTTTTGTCGCATGTGATTAATCAATACTGTAAATGAAATAAGAATATCATTCAATAAGAAATGTGAATTGTAAGAGCAAGGTTTTCTCCAGACTGCACTGCAGAGCTTTACTTTACAGTCTGAATTCATTCCCCATGTAGAAAGAATGCTTTACTCATGCCACATATTCCTTCTATGCCTTCTCTCCCTTGCCTTCACATGCTCCCCTTCCCTATGCTCCTGGGACCTCCAACAACCTTTGGAAACCCTCCATCAGTGCTTGACCACTATCACAAATCCCTGCACATGCCTCAGAATGAGGGAGAGATCTACAAACACCAGAAAGCACAGTTCCATGAATCCCTCAGTCCATGTTTTTCTCTCCATACTCAACACTTGTGGCCATTCCTAGACTCACCTGCTCCATCACATTTCCCCTTCCTCTGATCTCCCATTTCCAACATCTTGCTCATCCTACCAGCTGAAGTCAGAAGTAGTTCAGTTTATAGTTGATAAATATTTCTACTGTAAAATGTACTCTTTATACAGTTAAAACCTTTTATATACCATTTTATCCCTCTCTCAAACACTACAAGGCACTTCTCCTTCTGTGAAGATAGCTATACAAAACACAGCTAGTGTTTCAAGGCCAAGCCACTTAAGGGATACAAGAAGGAGCCATAAAAGTGTTAACTAACTACAGCTAAAGTTGAAAACAGCATGACAATATCTTGTTCTGGGAAGTTTAGTAAAAATCAGATAAACTCAGTACTAGATGACAACTACCAGTAAAATTTCAGGGAGATTGTATTCTTTTGGGGAAAAAACTATCAGCAGGGGAGATTAAAAATTGGCTTTATAATGAAAAACTAGTTTCGACCTCAACTATGAAGCTTTTCCAGCCACTCCACAAGGCTGTAAGAATTGTGTGTGAAAATTAGCAAGTAACTACCAAGAATGTTCCTCCACTGTAACTATTTCCTTGTAGTGATAGAGTTTGACATAGGAGGAAAAAGCACATTGTAGCCACCACCACCAGACATTCTGCTTTCTTTTTGGTGTGTTTTGCAAGTCTTGCATTTGAATCATATTCCTTTTCTTGCTTTGTCAAAAGTCTCCTAATGTTATTTTAATACAGCTGTTTGTATGTTAGCAGAACCCTCATTGCCAACTAATCTCTGTCACAGTAAAACACAAAAACCTTAAAACACTCATACACACAAATATGTGCATACCAATTGGGTCTGGTTAATGCTCTCTTTCTTTAAAAAAAATGACTGCAAACCAAAATAAACCAAACAAAGGGAGTTAAACCACAAACTGTAATGTTCACATAAGGTTCTGACTTAAATCTGCAAAACCAATGGAATTCAGATTTACAGGGCAGGGAGATATGCAGTCCCTCATTTCTTTGTTTCTCAAATTGAGTGATTTGCTAACAGGAATTTTCAGAAGGTTCTGGAGAGCTGTAACTCCTAGAATGACCTGCGGAGGGCCTACCTTCACGCCGAGTTATTTCACATTTGCTGTGGATAACAAGATAGCATGTTCGTTAAAATCTACTACTTAGAGACCTACTACAAAGCCCCAGATCATAACACCCACACATTTTCAGGAAGTTTAGCTGCAGACCAAAATTGTCATGTGAACCATCTCTAGTTAGAAAATAGCGGAGAACACAGTTGTATTGGAAGAAGTTTCTCAAAAGTCTATGTGTTTTTGTGTTTCTATGTATTGTGATTATACGTTCTGGTGCAAAGCGGGATTCCAAACTGACTCAAACTGGCTTAGTGCAACTCAAAATGGATCCTAGTTTGTGTCTCAGCTGTGTAATATGCAGGAAATGGACATCTAAATGGAGAGATGAACTACAGGATTAAAAATGCTGTTAATTGCTTAAATCTGCTTTAATATTTGGCCAGTCACCACTCAATGGCTGTGTCTTTCTTGAACATGCAGCCAATACCTGGTAACCTACGGCAGAGTGGCTCAATTCCCAAAAGTACCATGACACTTCTCATTAGAGGATCTCAAAGCTCTTTGCAACCATTAAATGAACTTCAGTCAGAACACTCCAGTGAGACTGGATAAAGGATATACAGAGTCTACTTCACACGCCAGTGGGATGAAACACGACAACAGTTTGACACCAGCTATACAATGGTTTAGTACAATGTATGAAGAGTATCGTATACAATTGAAACTGCAGGGGGGAGATTCAGGTAAGTAGAATGTAATTGCCTAAGCTAGAATTTGGCAAAGAAATCAGGGATGATCTCCTTAACTCTTACAAAAAGTGCAATAGGATCATTAACGATCACAAGTGGTCAGAACCAAATTTGTGTACAACTCACCTGAAAAAGCCTCCAACAACACAGCCCTCTGACAGCATTCCAGGGCACTAATTCACTAATGACACAATAAAAAGAGTGCTACATCTTGAATCGCCAACACAACTTCCGGCAACACCCAGATATCACTGGTCTACAATTTTTTAGAAGTCGTCTGCTTCAGAGATAAAATGTGATATTTATTATGTATTTTGAGGTGCTGTATTCCAATATGACCATTAAAACAGCTGATTGGCTACTGTTTCTAAGATATTTCAGATTTTACATTTTATCTCTATGTATATTGTGTAGATAGTGGAGTTTTAATCATAAATTGTAAACCTAGGTCTTTTCATGTGTTTATGGTTGCTTTACATGATAATATTTCGCCTGTCCTGTTTATGTAACACTTTAAAAATCAGCAAAAGGGTTGTATAAATAAAATGTATTATGAAACAAAAGGCAAAAAACTATTATGTACATAGTTTAGTCCTATTCAGTGTCTACTCGGCGCTTCTTGGCTTGTCTCTTGTATTCATTAAATGGAGCATCTCTTGTCACTGTCCAGCAATAGTCTGCAAGCATTGATGGGCTCCATTTGCCCTGATAGCGTTTCTCCATTGTTGCAATGTCTTGGTGAAATCGCTCACCGTGCTCGTCGCTCACTGCTCTGCAGTTCGGTGGAAAAAAATCTAGATGAGAGTGCAAAAAATGTATCTTTAGTGACACGTTGCAGCCAAGGCTTTTGTATGTCTTGAGGAGGTTTTCCACCAACAACCTGTAGTTGTCTGCCTTGTTGTTTCCAAGAAAATGTACTGCCACTGACTGGAAGGCTTTCCATGCCGTCTTTTCCTTGCCATGCAAGTCAAATGCATCATCTCGAAGAAGTTCACAAATCTGAGGACCAACAAAGACACCTTCCTTTATCTTAGCTTCACTTAACCTTGGAAATTTTCCACGGAGGTACTTGAAAGCTGCTTGTGTTTTGTCAATGGCCTTGACAAAGTTCTTCATGAGACCTACTTGATGTGTAAGGGTGGTAACAAAATCTTCCTTGATTCAACAACTGGTGGATGCTGAACACTTTTCCTTCCAGGCTCCAATGACTGTCGGAGTGGCCAATCTTTCTTGATGTAGTGGGAATCTCTTGCACGACTATCCCATTCTCAGAGAAAACAGCAGTACTTTGTGTATCCAGTCTGCAGACCAAGCAAGAGAGCAACAACCTTCAAATCGCCACAAAGCTGCCACTGATGTCGGTCATAGTTTATGCACCTCAAAAAGTTGTTTCATGTTGTCATAGGTTTCCTTCATATGGACTGCATGACCAACTGGAATTGATGGCAAAACATTGCCATTATGCAGCAAACCAGCTTTAAGACTCGTTTTTGATGAATCAATGAAGAGTCTCCACTCATCTGGATGGTGAACGATGTTGAGGGATGCCATCATACCATCGATGATGTTGCAGGCTACAAGATCACCTTCCATGAAGAAGAATGGAACAAGATCCTTTTGACCGTCACGGACATGGAAACCCTAACATCACCTGCCAGGAGATTCCACTGCTGTAGTCTGGAGCCCAACAGCTCTGCTTTACTATTGGGTAGTTCCAAATCCCTGACAAGGTCATTCAGTTCAGCTTGTGTTATGAGGTGTGGTTCAGAGGAGGAGGATGGGAGAAAATGTGGCTCCTGTGACATTGATGGTTCAGGACCAGAAGTTTCATCCTCTTCCTCTTCCTCGTCTGACTCAAGCGAGAATGATTCTGGTGCATCAGGAACCGGCAGTCCTTCTCCGTGGGGTATTGGGCATATAGCTGATGGAATGTTTGGATAATGCACAGTCCACTTTTTCTTCTTTGACACACCTTTCCCAACTGGAGGCACCACGCAGAAGTAACAATTGCTGGTATGATCTGTTGGCTCTCTCCAAATCATTGACACTGCAAAAGACAGATTTCCTTTTCCTGTTCAATCACTGGCGAAGATTTGTTGCACAAGTGTTGCAGCATATGTGTGGGGCCCACCTCTTGTCCTGATCTCCAGTTTTGCAGCCAAAATAAAGGTGATAGGCTTTCTTAACCATAGTGGTTATACTGCGCTTTTGTGATGCAAAAGTCACTTCGCCACAAACATAGCAGAAGTTATCTGCACTGTTCGCACAAGTACGAGGCATCTCTGCTCACTTTGGCTAAACAGAAATGCGTCCCTTTGCAAAATCAAACACTGACAAATAAGAGAGCACGACACTGTATGATTTCTGGAGCTGATATAGGGCAATTTGTTCAGCAGAGTGATGTAAGCTTCGTTATGATTGCATCATCCATGACTTCTAGGAATAACATGATGCAATTCATATCATGTATGACGCAATACCAGCTTCAGATTGCATCATTCATTGTTTTGCCTAAAAAGCAAGTACTGTCCAAACCCAGTCATAGGTTTATTCATAGATCCAGTCAAAGATGTATTTTAGTCATTTCTGGTTTAAATTGAGATCCCTTCCCTTTATAACTCACTTATCCTCCACCATTCCCATGTCAAGGGTCGTATATACTGACCCAATAGCATATCTTGAAAACTAGAGCCAATCAACAATTTTAAGCATCATTTTCGTTCTCAGTGACCCAGAATTAGTAAAGTTTGACTACACTTATTTCAGAAGCATTTTGGTTGTAGAGCAGTGTACCCCTTGGAGGTCTACCATCGAAGTATGGATCCTGCTCAAACCACTTTGTCTTGTGAGATCTGACCCAACCACAGTACAAGGCAATATGATGAAAGTGACTGGCCAAGGGAACAGATGCAAGTCATATGGATACAAAATAGAATTTATAGGAATAACACCATTGTGCCCGCAACCTCACATCTCCGATCATAAAAGATGGTCTCTAGGTTAGAAAATCTGACACTTGATCTGCAGGCTATCAAAATACCCATTCTATTTACTAATCAGATATATTAACAGTGACAAATCCTTTGTGGTTACTCTGACCGTCTCTGTTTCTGTGCATGAGCAAAACCCAGTTTAAGTTTTGAAATTTGCATTGAAACTTGAGCTGCACTGTCATGCTCATCATCACAATCACCTTTTGTCAGTGCACCAGTAAACAGATGCCATCATCATTATTTAGAACATGAGATTTTTCACCCTTTCAACATTATAACAAGGGTGCGTCTTCCAAATTTTTCACATCCACTCTAGAACTACCATTATCCATCTGTTACCTGGTTGTCTGGAATTTTTTTCTTGTTGCCATGTGTTTTATTTGGTTTGCTCAAAGGCACTTAACATCCACTATGACATTCTGGGGTGCAATCCAGACCAATGGGTGGCTGTGCCATCCTTGTCCTGTAACCTGGGGTGCCTCACAATGCTTTGCTGCTGTAACTCCCAACTCGGGCCCCTTACAATCAGCCTACCAGCATGTAGGTCAAACCCTGAGTATTTGTGTTTAGCCATAGCCTGCCAACACGTTCCAGTCATGTTCTGGTTTTCACCATTTAAAGGGTAACCCCAATACACCCCCAATACTGAATCCGCCCCCCCTCAAACATGTGTTCTGTACTGTCCAGCCCTCTCCTGGACAGTTCAGATATTTTAGGTCTTGGCTCCTATAAGGGAACAATAGACACCAGTTTTCTTCTTGAAATGGAGTTACCACACAGCCTAGTTTAACTACAACACTGGATTACAGAATAAATCAAGTTTATTTAACTACAAAGAGATAGATTTTAAGTGAGGACAAGAACAATTCATTAAAGTCAGGAACAGTTACAGAAGGAATAAAGATACAATGCTTTCTAGTGCTCAAACTTAAAGTAGATTTGCTTCAAGATAAAAAACTTACCACAGAGCTGACCAAATTTCAGGTCAGGATCTCTCCCAAAATCTAATGGCTGCTTCCTTTTGTTGTCATAGATGTGAGAGAGGGAGTGAGAGAGAGCTTGGGGTGTTTTTGCCCCTCACCTTATAGTCTAATCCCCCTTTGAAATGCATGTTCCTGAAGGTTACTCTGAGATAAAGTTAATTTCTAATGTGAGGATGGAGTTAAGAAGTCTCATGATGAAACAGATTGCAGGCTATTAGCTAAAATCTGTTTGTTCCAGTCCCCCTTCCCTGCCAAAGCATGGTCACTTAATAGGTGATAGCCCATCAACTTTGATGACACCTGGTTAAATGCATCAGCTTGTCCTTGGTCTTTGAGAAACTGGTTTACCCCAGCCTGTCTGGTAAATATATTTCAGACCTAATTTCAACTTATAACTTTGCTTATAATGTTGCTACATATATTTCACCATCAGATTATTGACCTGTGAGTTATTAATTTTCAAATGATACCTCACAAGATGTAGTTTGTACAAAAGTTATTACAATAGTGCGTAGGGTTGTGAATATAGGGGTGCATTTGGTCACATACATCCTGAAACTCCATTCAGAAAAAGGAGAGCCAGGAAAAATCAGGAAGCTGAGGTATGAGGTTGTGAGTTCCTACCCTTGCCCCTCAGAAACTTGAATTCAGTTTAGACATATTTTAAACACAGTTTAATGTTTTCCCACATCTCTTCCCCAAATGGATTTAATCAGTTTTGCTCTCTATTATTGTTTCTTGCTAACATAAATTAAGTACTAGAAATGTGCCAACTTGACAGTCCGGGAGACTGAATTCCTCTGGTTATCCTCAGAACAGGCAACAGCAATGCAAACATTCCAATGGTGACTCAGTCCAGATGAGAAGAGACTTCCCTGAAGGGTAAAGAGTGGGCATTACCAGTACTCATTCAATCCTCTGCCCCTCTGTTGTAACTGCAAATAGTGGTTCTAGTGATGGTGAATAGGAGTGGTTGTGACTATTGGGCCTAAAAAGTGCACCCCAAATGTAAAAAGTACGTACAAGTTCACAGGCTGTTACAATAACCATGAAAAATAAGTCAAGTTATTTAAAACACTGAACGTTGCAACAAGTACAAAAGAACCAGATAAAGACGCTGGATTAGTTTAAACCAAAAAGGTCATGTTGATATAATTCAACAAACCTGTTGAAATTATGCTTGCTTTTAAAAAAAAGATGTGGAACCAGAATTTGATAGACTAAAATTAGTGTGATGGATATTAGGACAAACTGGTGGACAAAATAATTAGGGAGATGAACTAGGATGTTCAGTTGTTCCCTTTTTGGGTTCCTTAGAGATATTTAAAAAGAAGAAAATGTCAAGTTTCAGATCACAGCCTTCTCTCTCTCATCCTCCATCCCACTTTGAATCCCCCTCATAACTAACCAGCAGTCCAGAGTTCCAAACACATCAATAAAAGCCACAATTCATCCATCTTTTCTACCTTGTCTCTCCCACATCTTCTCTCTGTCTGTTTACAGGATAAATAAATGCCCTTGTGCATCAGGACAGAGTAAAATTAGCTTTTTTCCTTTTTATCAAAGAAAGCTTGTCCTGAAGATAAGACGCTCTGGTATTTTGCCTCCAAAAGGAGAAAGGCTTTAGAGGCTTTGACCAAGTTCGTTTTGCATAATCACACAACCAATTTTCAATATAAATGCCTGTTTTGACTTCTTGTTCTTTTTTGTGTTTAATCAATTACAAGTTTATTTGAATGAATGCTTTGGGTGTTTACCAAGTAACTGAGGAAAACCAAGGGCTCTGTTTAAAAATAACCTCAAACCTATTTATCACTGTTTGATTTTGGACAGTAAGAAAGTATATACACACTGTTTTGGCCATTGAGATCAATATCCACACAACAGAATCCACTAGAATTTAATCCAAATAATTAATTCAAGTCATATAAGTGACCAAAAAACTACCTGCTTTTAATGATATTTGGTTCCTACCAAATGAGGGCCAGATTCAGACAAGTGATGTATAAGTGAAGGGTTCTGTATTCCTTTATCATAGCCCCAAGGCATCAGGCCTTCCATCACAATGTTTTGTTTAAATATCAAAGCATTTTGCAATATCTATGTGTAAGCATTTCAGCTCTGATTTCTTGGATCTCAGATACCATGTGATGGACATGGTATAAAAACTTAATTAGAATATAATCTATTCTATATCTATTGAATTGCTACTGTATACCAGAGAATTCTCTTTGCGACATTTCATTTGGGAGCATTCGCCTCAATCAGCCTCAGTGCCTCCTCTTCTTTCACAAGGGAATTGTTCAGGTTAACAACATTTTCAGCCAAGTCTAATTTATACAGCCCAGTGATATTCTTGCATGAACTTCCAATATTCCAAAGTGAAGCTTTTAGCACGGATCTGACAAGGCTGAGAACTTGTCAATTACTTAACACTGCTGGAGAACAGAAAGGTTTTATATCTAAGAGGTCAGATAAACCAAACCTATATCATATTAGTAATTGTGTATCATTAAATATTAAAGAGGATGCATTATTCATCACTTTGAACAGAGTGTACTTGGTTTGTTAAGCACACAACTGTCCACTCTGTATTTATTTTAGAATAGCAAAGATGACCGGAAAAACCAATGCCAGATGTAGTCTGCATTTGTCTGCATGGTGAACAGACTAACAACTAAAGAAGCAAACACACAAGGGTTTACCTAAAGTATAGTAAAAGTATACTGATGAATATGAAATTATTGCTTTATCACAGAACTCAAAATGTGGTTCACAAATCTGAGATTTTACAGTCAGTCAATCTTCTGGACCTTCTGACAGGAAATTGTTAAGTCAGCTTTTTCTCCCGGAAGGAAAGTGATTAAAAGGGGAGGCAGAATCCTCTTTTATGGCCAAATCCTAGTCCCTATTCCAAATCTGAGTAACACAGACAACAGAGGAAATCTTCAGGAGCTGGGGGACAGATCATATTCCATAGTCATGAAAAAGAAGCTGAGCTGTTCTACAAACACTGCTATAAGCTCTCAGATGAGGTACAATCCCTTCTACAGGAGAGGACTAAATGATTTACACGCAAATTGACAGCCTACACTCATTCTTCCATCCTAGGAACTCTGCAAATGAGTACGCACTACGAGAACTCCTGTGCAGGTTCCTGGTACCCAGCCTTCGCAATGTGCAGTGGGACTACCCTGGATCTGTTACCTTCAGGCCTGCTGGTGAGCAGGCATGGTCTGCTCCTTTCTGAACTGTTTAATAATTCATCTTACTGAGTAGATACGAAAACCTAGTAGCAGAAAAAAGCATGCTATACTGTGTATGTATCCTCCCATATTGCTTATCATGGTCAGTGATGGTCTCCTTTCTTTTAACCTCTTTTCCTCTCTCAGCCCTTTAGAATATTTGTAACCTGAGATCCCCTGCTCCTGCCATTACTTGCTACCCCCAGGCTTCCCCTGTTCCCTTTACACTAGCACAGCGGAGGCTCCAGGCACCAACGCAGCAAGCGTGTGCCTTGGGCGACCTGCTGGTCGCGGTCAGGGCAGCAGTCAGGCGGCGGGTGGTCTGTTGGTCCCGCGGATTTGGCGGCATTTTGGTGGCAGGTACGAGGACCAGCAGACCTCCTGCAGGCATGCTGCTGAAGGCCACCTTACTGCTGTGCTTGGGGCAGTAAAAAACGTAGATCCACCCCTGCACTAGCACCTTGGGAATGGACATCCTTCTGCCCCAAGACCTTCTTCACCAAGTGCTCCAACCCGGATTCTTTTTAACTCCTTGTGCCACTTCAGAAACAAAGATAAGCTCTTTTTCCTTGTCCCATTTATTTGGGAATGGGGGAAGATTTCCTTCAGTTTAGCAAGTGGCTGCTGTATGGGCAGCTCCTCATCTTTATAGGAGGCTCCTCATCATTTATGAACTTCACACAGTTCCTCTGGCTAAACAGATGTGGAGATGGCTCCCTCAGGAGCATGTCATTGCAGCTTTGGAACCACCCAGACCCACAGGAGGCACACCCTCCCCTCCAGGAGGCCAGCAAACTGTCTTCACAGGACTCCCAGTCCCTGATGGGCTAGGAACAAAGGACGTAGCTGGCGTCAATATGCTGCAGAAGGAGGTGTTGTTCTGCCATTATTCAGTTCTCTCTCATCAACATACAGCACTAGATAAAAAAGTTAGAAAGACTCTTGGCTCAAAATAGAGAAGCATATTTCCAACTCCCTCATCATATTCAACTCATTCTGTATTAGCCCAAACTGTCCAAACATAGATTTTAGAAAGCATCCTGAAAGGGAACTGATGAATAATACAGGACTCTTACTTACATAATCTATTAATTTGCACTCTTTTTATTAAGAGAATATTTTAGGGCTGGTTGTGGCTAAATCCCAAATAAGAAATATAAAATCACATGCAAGAAGTGTTGACCATCTTATTGTATGCAGGAGTTTTATAATTTGGAAGGTAAATGGGGCGATTTACTGAGCAGGCCAGCTTGCAGATGAAGAGGTATGTTAAAATAATTGACATTGTAACAAGTGTGATGGGGTTTGGAACGGAGTGCTGGGCGAACACTCTTTGCAGTGATTATAATCATGAAACTGCCCATCACAACAATACTAAAGTCAGTTGAGAGTTCCATGTAGACAAGCTTGCTTGTACAGTCTGGCTCTTGCATACTGCACTTGATATTCATTCTGATCTCAGCAGGAAAGCATGTGTTTGCAGAGCTGGCTTGAGCTGCATAAAGCTAAACTCTTTATTAAATCTTCTAGTTGGCACAAGTCAGCATCAACTTAAGTGTGCTAAAAAAATTATGTATGAAATCCAGATTTCTACAGTGGAGCACAGCACATGTTTTCTAAATCAATGTTTCCCCTAATTTACTGGTGGTGACTGGGGCTGCAAATTTGTCACATGGGTTCTCTCCAGCCCTCCAAACAGAGATTTAAATTTTTAACTAACTAGGGTTCCTGGAGTATAACAATTTAAATAACAATTTACACTATTGGCATCACTTTTAATTCAAGTTTTAGTTTTAACTCAGTCCATAGTTGAATGACACATCAAGTGCTGGATTAAGAGAGATAATTTCACCAAGTGAAGATGCATCCCCATATCTGAGTCTGTGACTACCAAAGTGTAGCCTACTGTAGTTAATAAGTCTTGTTTACTTCATGCATCAAACAGTTTTACATCAGACAGTAGCATCTAACTGAGCATCTCAGGAGACTCAAGAGTATATGAACATTTAACAAGAGCGCCAGATATTCTCAAGCCATAGCCTTCCAATCCAGATGCTTTCTGCAACTGCAGTGCTGAGTAAGGGATTCTGTCTGTGAAACAAGAAAAGCAGCATTATATAGTAGCTTTGCTTTCCCTCTGCCAGTTATTGATTTTGAGATCATTTCAGAATGAATTCAATGTAGTTAAGAAACGTAAGATGATTTAGGTAGTGTTTTATAACTGCGCCTATTTGCTTTAACAATGCTAGGTTTCAAATGGGGTGTCACACACAGGAACAAAAGGCAGGAAATACACTCTCACACACAGAACCCTCAAACTGTCAAACAGACAAGGAGAGAGGAAAGTTAAGAATGGAGGGTCACATCTTCAGTTATTGTAAATCAGCACAGCTCCACAGATTTCAATGAAATGATGGCAGTTTACATTAGCTAAGTAACTGCCCTGAAGAGACAGCAGCACTGAGTCTAATTTGCTTGGCTCATCTTGTGTGCTATCACATTATTTAAAAGTTACAGATTTTGCATTTAAATTCACTTCAAATTTACATTAAAAAGCTTATAAGAAGTTTTCCCTTTTTTAGAAATAATTGAAGTTTTAAAGTAGATTATTTTGCATATCCTTGGAGCATTATTTCTACTTCATATGTATGAAAATCTGTTAATCTGAAGTTAAATGACAGACTAAATGTGTATGTGTAATATGCTTTAATTGCATCATAATTAGCAGCGAGTATTATGAGAACTAATGTATGTGGAAGAAACTGGTCTAAGAAGTGCTTCCAAGAAGCATCCCTACAAGTTCAGTTAATTGCAGAAGCACAAATTAATTCTTAAGAAACATAAAATCCACAAAAACACATGATTTTGAAAAAATTACTATTGGCTGGAAGTTTAGCAGATCAGATTTAGTTGGGTATTCCATAACTGTAACACATTAAATACTGATAAAGCTATCCTAATTTTGCCATAAACTGCGCCCACATGCATAAATTAACATTGAAGTCCTTGATGATACTGAATCCAAAAAGGACTGCTGTACATTTTTTTTCAAATAAACCATGATTAATCAAAAATGAATTTCAAAACATGTAGTCCCATATAAAAGGGGAAATTAACAAACCGTCCAACACGATACATGGCACCACTTCCTGTTAAAGTCTCTCTCATGCACACAAACAACTTTCAGATTTAACTGCTAGTTCCATGTTTGGGAATTTCTATCAGTAGTCAAATATCCATTTTAGGCACCAAAGCTGGGGTCTGGGTGTTCAAATGCAGAAGAGTAGTTGTCTAATGTAGTGTCAACATTTGAAAGTTAAGCCTATACTGTCAAAAGAACATACTGGCCTATATACAGTAATCAAATCCATTTTTAAAGTGAAGCCTGTGCATTAAGCCGAACAAGGTCTGAAATTTGGGGATGGGGGCTTCATAAAACTACTAAACAGAAACAGTGGACCTTTGCTGAAATAGCTTAAAGAGCACATGGGTCCACAAAGCTGTACATTTAATTTCAACATTATATCTTAGTGACAAAAGCTTTGTCTTAAAATGCACAGCATACGTTTGTTACTTACTCAATCATGAAATAGCAAAACGCACCAAAAATGATTTTAACAAAACAATGATTTTTCATATTTATGCCCTGCTGGATTACATAATGTAGTGACACATGGTGAAGAGGTATAAATTTCACAACCCCATTAGGTTAAATGCTGTCTGCCAAGTCTAATAGTGACTGCTCACTTCACTCTGATAGATTAGAGATCAGAAAAAAGTATTTTTTCTAGTGCTTGCAGAGTTCTAGTCTCCCTCTTCAGAAGGAGATCCATCACTCCATTTTTCCATCACTAGGAGTATGATTTTGATTAGTATTATGTGCACTTATGTACCTAAAAACTCAAATCTCATGGTCTCCAAAAGTCAAGTTTATTGCTAACCTGCATAGACTATGCTCCTTCCTTTTGTGGAAGCTACTTCATGCAAGTACACAGAATTGACTGATATGCTGAAAAACAAACAGTTGGCAAGTGAAGAATAGGATAGACTCTTGCGGACAGCCCCCTGCCAATAGATTCACTATGCCTCAAGATACATCTTTAACTGTCTACAGATATTTGAAAATCTGTCCCTAAATGTCCATCTCTGAAGAATCTTTAGAGATTGAAAGGTGCAGCAAACAGAAAAAGTCCTAGTGCAACCCATGCCTGCTTATTGTGGTGCTCTGTTTCCCTCTATCAGCACCTAACTCAGCTAGAGATTGATAAGTCTACTACAATCTTAGCTAAGAGCCATGTGGCTTTTAGCTCATGCAGTAGAGGCTCATACGCTAAGCTTCACTGGTCCCAGATTCGATCCCATTCACCTATGACCGGGATCTGTCAGTGTTATAATAGCAGTTATTGTTCATAGCTAAATATGCTACAAAGTTCACTCACACCAGAGGTCAGCAACCTTTCAGAAGAGGTGTGCTGAGTCTTCATTTACTCATTCTAATTTAAGGTTTCGTGTGCCAGTAATACATTTTAATGTTTTTAGAAGGTATCTTTCTATAAGTCTGTAATATATAACTAAACTGTTGTTCTATGTAAAGTAAATAAGGTTTTAAAATGTTTAAGAAGCTTCATTTAAAATTAAATTAAAATGCAGAGCTCCTTGGACCAGTGGCCAGAACCCGGGCAGCGTGTGTGCCACTGAAAATCAGCTCGCGTAATGCTTTCAGCACCCATGCCATAGGTTGCCTACCCCGACTTACACTCTCCTGAAATTCAGATACAATATATGCACAAAGACAGTTACGAGGTCTGCTCACATTCTTAAGGAGTTCTTGTTGTGCACTGAGTTTTTGGGGACAAGAGAGGCTTCTGGTTTTACAGAGGAACATCTCTAAGGTCTGCTCAGCTTGGCAGCTAGCTCCAGACTCTCTACTCTCAGAGAATTTTCTGGCTGCTCCTCAACAGACAGAGCTACAATAAATGTCTGGAGTTTGCATTCTAGAAATATATCCTTCAACAGGAGCGATGCAACTAGGGGGCCCTCCCACTTTCTGCATTCCGTAAGGGCGGGGGTGGGGGAGAGGAAGAGGTGGAGAAGAGCAAGGGAGGGTAAGGGGCAGCACAAGAGCGGTTGGGGTCACAGTTTGGGCACCAGTGGTGCCCTCACTTTTAAGAAGTTTCTGCTGCTCCTGCCCACCAACACAGCATTAGGAATGGGATAGCTATTACAGGGGGAAAAAACAGGTCAACTAATTCAGTCTTTTGCCAAGTACAGATTGGAGCTAAGTTTCCCCTCTTCTTTAAGGGCAATGCACCAGCTTGTTTCTTTGCAACACTGTTTTAAGCACTGCTCATGAGTAAATCTGTATCATTTAGGAGAAACTTTACTTTGCAATGACACTTACAAAAGACTTAGTTACAATTAAAATCAAAGCATCAACAACAGAAGTGTCTGTCTACAGAACCATTTGTGTGCAGTTTCCTGCATAACTCTAGCAAAAAAATCAATGTATGTAGCTCCCCACCTTTACGTGGTCTTTTGCTAAACAGACTACGATTAATTTCTTGCCTTCAAGAGCTGACATCTAATATATCTGCCTCAGTAGGCCCAATTCTGACCTGATTTCAATGGGGCCATAGTGCTAGAACTAGGGGTACTACTACCCCCGACCTCCCTCCCCACAGCTTGAAGTGGTTTCCATCATATACAGGGTTTACAGTTTGGTTCAATGGGTCTCATACAAATTGTTCCAGCACCTCTGAATGGGGCTGCACTGGTGTAACTGAGGGCAACCTTTGGACCAGTGCTTTTGATCAAGCACACTTCATAGTATTTGCTCGTGAGAATGTACAGCTCAGGTTAGAATAAATGATTAACCTTATTGAGTGATTTTATAAATAAATGAAAAGTGCTTTTATACTAGTAATAGGAGTGTGACAGTGCACCCCATAAGGCTTTATGGAAATATGCTTATGAATGTATATATATGACATAACTGGAATTTGTTTTATGCTGTATGTGTTACGTAACACATCTCTGTAAAGGTTACGATCTACTGAATCTATTCATCCTATTTATATGCATGTATCATTTTTGTATTCAAAGTTATGAATACTGGCTGTGTACTTGCTTGATTTTTAAGTAGCCTTAGTAAAGCAGTTGGTTAGCTTCTTGAGAAAGGAATGTGCAAACTAAGTGCCCAACTGAGAAACACTTAATGAACAATGGATCTTGGAAGGCTCCAACCCACATAAGAAGTCTTCCTGGAGACAATCAGGACAGCATGTGGGCAATGGCTGCTGCCTGTAAAAACTGTGTCATTCACGGACATGTAACTTGCCCATGTGACTCCAAAACTCCATCTTGGAGCTGGACTTTGCATAGGAGAGAGGAGGGGGTTTCCACCCACAAGAGAAAGTCCATATAAGCCTGTGGGAGACCCCTTCATTTGGTCTTCAGCTGACTCAAGAGATGCTACCTCCACCCCCAAGGATACCTGAAAGAAACTGGAACGAAGAATAATAACTACAGGGAGGTCTGAGTGATTGCTGGACCCAGACTAGGAGACTAGTCTGTAAAAGGAAGCTTACTTGAAAACCTCTGAGGGTGTGGTTTTATCTGTATTCAGTTTTCTCACTGTATTAGGAATAGACCTGCATGTTCTATTTTATTTTGCTTGGTAATTCACTTTGTTCTGTCTTTTACTACTAGGAACCACTTAAATCCTACTCTCTGTATTTAATAAAATCACTTTTTACTTATTATTTAACCTACAATATGTTTTAATACCTGGGGGAGGGGGCAAACAGCTGTGCATTTCTCTCTATCAGTGTTATAGAGGGCAAACAATTTATGAGTTTACCCTGTATAAGCTTTATACTGGGTAAAATGGATTTATTTGGGGTCTGGACCCCATTGGGAGTTGGGCATCTGACTGTTAAGGACAGGAACACTACTTAAGCTGCTTTCAGTTAATCCTGCAGTTTGTGGGAGGTGGTTCAGACCTGGGTCTATGTTTGTGGCCGGCAAGTGTGTCTGGCACAACCAGGCAGGGTTCTGGAGTCCCAAGCTGACAGGGAAGGCAGAGGCAGAAATAGTCTTGGCACATCAGTTGGCAGCCCCAAGGGGGTTTCTGTGATCCAACCCATCACAAGGAGCATATTAAAAAAACAACCAAACTGCTGTGAAATGCTTGGGTTAATGAACTGCATTTGAAGCATGAATTTCAACTGAGAAATCTTTTCCAAATCATTTTAACAATACACATTTTGGTCCTCGATGTGAAAAATGCAGCAGGAAACAGTTTTGTAGAGATTTCCTAAAGAAATCCACATAGTAAAATAAAAAATAATCTACAGAGAAGTAGACACAATTGTCATAATGAATCATAGAAAAAGAAAAGCATCTGGTTTTATATCACAATATTCGCTCGGTTACAATGCTGCGAATTGCTGCAAAGCTCATATAGATACATTAGAGTATTAGAAGTATAACTCCCACTGGATTGGCATTGCAAAAACTTGTATGAATAGATACAACAAAATAGGAAGGATTCTTGATCTGAATTTATGTCTTTTCATTTAAAGAGATGTGTGTGTGTTTACATTTCTGTTGCCTATAAAACCCAGGATACTGAAAAGTAGAAAGGCTAACAAAGAGAAGAAAAATATGCAGCTGGATCTATTATTCTCACAGGGATCATCTATAAAATATAATTTCCAGCCACAGAAAGAAGAACTGAGTCATTTATGATCATTTCCATAAAAAGGGAAAGAGGTTAGTGTAGATACAGGAACTAAAGTCTGATGTCTATTGGCTTCAGTGGAGTTATCGCATACCTAGACCAGTGTAACAGAGCAGAATCCATTCTAGAACATCTAATATGCATATTGGTAAGTACATGGCACTCATTGTAATATTTAATCTATAACTGGGGCAGATTTTTTGATAGACTATTTAACTAACAAGAAATTACATACTATAAACATAATACTGAGACTGCTGTAATATAGCCGGTCACCATAGTAATTATACAACCCAAAAAATAAGTTGAAGATATAAAAGTTGCACTTTAAGAATGAACCAAAGTATGAATGTGGTCTAATCCCAGATCCTTGGCTGGAATTCTGCTGCTATGATGCAGAAAAAGTGCTTTAAAGCCAACATAGCCATCCCTGGGAGGATCATGCCAGTGTAGGTTGGTCTTTTGATGGCACAGAGATAATGTAACAGCTCCTATGCCACTTTTCCTGTTAGAATACAAGCCTGCCCAATGAGAGAGGGTACCACTGGCAGCTACAGTATTTCTATCCTGGGAAAGGGAACCCGCTATTTCTTTATAGCTCATGAAGCTGGACAATAAACTAATTTCCTGCAAGACCGATCGACGAAAGGAGGTGTCCCATTGCTCTGTGGTTACAACTATCTAGCAGATAAGAAAAAAGAGAGGAGAAGGGGTATAGAAGTCATTCCTTGGTGCAAAGTAAGGCTGACAAAACTGGGAGATCTCAAACAAACAGAATTTGATTTTCTTAATTCCTTCCCAGCTCTGTGGATGATGACCGTATTTTGCTTTGATGAACACCAGCGATGTGCTGACTCAGTTTATAGACCTCTTGCTGCACTTCTGAAAGACCGAAATCATCCACCTGAATTATCTACACTTGAGAGCACCCTTTTGCGTTGGAATCTCTCTCACGCAACTACCTCCAACCCTGACCTGTGCTTTTTGTGTAACACCAACAGACCCCGGCCATCAGTGGGCAGGATCGAACCGAGGACCTCTGGAGCTAAATGCAAGAGTCTCTACTGCATGAGCTAAAAGATTAATCTTATGTAGAGCCTTATCTCTTTCTCCCTCTCTTTTTCTCAGTGCCACTAGATGGGACAGAACACCACACACAGAAGGTGTGTGGGTTACATTTGCAGCCAATTTCTTTCCTTCTCTCTCTGCGTTTCTGCTGTACAACCATTGGTGGAATAAAAAGGAAGACTTGGGTGCTGTTTGCAAATATTTTAATATACTTATATTCAAGTGAGTTACATATACAGAGTTATTAATCCATTGCTGAAATGCATCTTTATCACCGTCTACTCTGGGCTCATGTGCAATGATTAAAAAAGCCAAACCTTATATCATTTAACCAATGTTAATCAAAACACTCTTCAGCCCACAGACTGGCAATAAACTTACCACCAATGAAAATCTTCTACCCTTCAAACCCTCAAGGGCTGAACAAACAGATGATCTTTGTACTCTCCCATGAAGTGCAACAAAACTCAGGCTCTGTTCCACCAACAAAGAACTTGAAGACCTTTCATTGAACATCCCTTACCACCAATCTCTAGACATTTCAATCTAGACCCATGAGTCCATCTTACATGCATCATCTTATTTGAAGTGACACAGTAGAACACAGGGAGAGATGCCATTGCTTTAATAGTTATGGCCCAAACTAATATTGCTCTTTATAGATCAATATCATCATCTGGAATAGTATCCCCTATGAATAAGGAGCCCAGCCAGTCTCCAGAGTAGTGGTATAATGTGCTTCCCTCAGCCAAACCCACCAACCAGATGTTCTACCCAAGCTGTAATTTCTGAAGAGTCCTCAAGCGACATGTTTGTACAGAGATTATTCACCAGAGCACCCATCCCCTAAGAATAAGTTGGATCCTAGTAGTTTTATCATACAGTACATCTCATCCTTACAAATAACGTAGCCAAGATGTGAAATTTGTGAAAAAAGCCACACTGCACAATGCAGAGAGTGATTGTGATTAAAACAATATGTGTAAACCAAGGCAGCAAGCAATTGGTGACAAAAAAAAAAAATAAAAAAAATACAGGCACCAAGTTTGGGTGGGAAAATACCACAAGTGGGGTATTTTCAAAGAAAAACACACCTACATGTAAATAGCTACTCAAATATACCCGTCATCTGCCCAATTCCTCTTCTGCAGCTGAATATTCAAGTAGACAAATACCTTTATATTTAGGCATATTCTTTTACATATCACAGATGGCTGTTTGAAACTGATCTAGCAATAAAATGTTTCAAGTTCTGCTGTGATTTTGGTTAATTAATTCTAATTTTCTATATAAAACAAAACTTGGTCTGGCATTTTGAAATAAACACATTTCTGTGAAGCAGGATCGAGGCTTAACATCACAAGTAAATTGTTGCAATTATCCTCGTTAAATGAGTCCTGGCTCAGTTCATGTTACTTGGGGAACAAACCAAAAAAGATTTTATTTATTTATTTATTAACACCCAGGAATGTGCTACTCACTTTCCAAAGACATTTCTTGACAAAGATTTTGATCCTGCCTGCTCTCCTACTTTGACAGATCCCTGTACCCATGAGTCTCCATCAATCCCAATTCAAGGCTCTGCATAGACTCAGTGATCTGCCCATATGGAACAACTTGTGGATTGAGACCAAAGACTGATGAAGGGCAGGGAAAAGAAATGCAACATACAGGTAAAAAGGAGAGAGGATTGATAGGTTCGTATCATATATTACAAATTGAATGACCAGACTGCAATCTACTGTTAGAAATAAATCAACCCAGCATCCATGTTTCAGAATAAGAGTTCTGCCCTGCAACACACGCTGCAATGGAACATACTTCTTACCACATCTATTAAATTAATGTTAACAGCATTAAACAACAGTATGTTAGAACTATTTATGAGTAGGGAAGAGTAGTTTGCAGAACTAGGCACTGTGCTTTGGTTCAGAGAAGGATCCACATAATGATCCCAAATCTTCCAAACTTCTTCAGTTTGCAAAATTGGACTAGAACTGTTGCTAAAACAAGCTTTTATGAAAGATTTCCAATGACTTTGTTTTCAGGTGGCCTCTCTTTAAATGCTCAGATAGCATGGTGATGAGTAGGGTACAAAAACCTAGATTAGATTTGACAGATAGATCTTGCACGACTGAGTCAAGGGAGTTTTGTCAATTCCATAGAGACAGAATCAAGGAACCATCATAAGGAGAAATATTGTGAGAAACAGTATTTCCTATAGCATTACAGCTCTTCTTGTTCTGGTCTGAAAATTGAACTGGAGAAATATGAGAATACTATTCCCTTTAGGAGTAAACAGGAGTTGCAGGTTCTCATTTGCTGGAAAATAATGTCTTTAAGTTTGTAATCTCCTTGATCCTTTGGACATCCAGATAAACTAAGCAGGTCTGACCGTATTGGAATCTTGGCATGTAGTCACTTAAAATACAGACACTTCCTAACTTGGTGTAAAATAGAAACATTTCCTTGAGAACAATTAGTACCTTAGCCCAACAAGGCTTGGCAGACTACCCTAATTAGTTAAGAAAAAGATTGAGGCAGGCAGGCAAACAGATTTTGTAAGGCATTCTGCTAAAATACTTTGAACCACAGACTTGGCTGCAGAAGCCAGATAACGTATGTCATTTTTTGCTATAACAGGTAGGATGAAAAAAGACCGTATGTACATGAGATCTGAATTCAGAAGACTTCTAACAACCTTTAATGTAGCTCTTCTATACTCACTGTCTGAAGTCTGATGATTAAGTCATATTCTGTTAGGCTCTAGTGAATAACTAAATTTCTTTTGTGTTTCCTATTGTATAGTGAGAGCCAGAGCTGAAAATATTCATTGTGAGTCATAGGCTGAGTTAGTTCCAGAACAATATTTGCAAAGCACTCATGCTGGGATAGCCAACTGTGCTTTCCTTCTCCAGGAATATTTTAAATGAGAAGCATGCGGGATCAGGACAGTATCAGATCACAGCATGTTTTGATAGGCTACACAACTTCCAGCCATATCTCTTTTCTAAGATCCTTCCAGCAATCAGTCTACTGGCCATGGATGGAAAAGACAGTGGTGCCATGTAATGTTTTATACCAACCCAGATTACACAGAACTCTGTTTAATAAATGTATTAGTTTCTAACTCTGTTTTTGTGTTTTTAGTTAAACAATAATGTTTTATTGTAATTAAATTAGGCACATTAAATAGCTAAAGCTGTTAGACATACAGGCTTAATCTGGAAAACTCTGCCCATAACTGTATTAAATTATTTTCAGGTTAAGGAGCAACCCTAGAGAAGGTTAAGACAAACAATGCTTAAAACGTGCGCTTGAAATGAATTGGTAAAATATCAGCCAAACAAACCACCAAAATAAAATTGTTCTAATAATTTCTCAGATATCTAAGGGCTGTATTATAATTCAAAAAGTTAAATTTACAAAACTGTTATGTTTGCCAGCAACATTTACTTATTTCCCATGTCTACAGCTTTTATAGGTAGTCATATGGTCTTTTACACTTAGATAAAAACCTGGAAGTCCTTCCTGGGAAAGTTCCCAAGTCTAGACACCAGAAAACACAAGTGTTTCCAATTATAAGAAACTATTACTATAGGGTGAACACGAATCTCCTACATCAGCAATAAATTGCCAATTATATCACATTCCACAATAATCCCTCTTACTATAACTAATTTATGGCATGCTTGGCTTTGAAAACCAGTAAAATTAAGAGAAGGGGAGAGTAAAAATATTAGACCCTGAGCATTTGAACCCAATATTAGTTTGGTAAGGGAAACAAACTATAATGAACTGGGGGCCAATCAGAACTATAAATTGTACAAAATAGAGACCTCAATTGTGCAAACACTGCTGATTTCAGTCACAATAATAAGTATTACATTGAGCAGTATATGTAGATTTGGGCCCTATACCATTCAATTGCATACACTGTGAAAGACTTCACAAACAAGTCATTAATTAATTAATTCTTCTCTTATTAAAATTACCTAGGAGCCTGATGATATTTCAACAAGGTTTTGTTAGAACTGGATAAAAGTTGATGTGATATAAAATACCAGAAGTTGTATGTTTTATTTTTTAATTCATGTGGTTTTTTGGTTTTTTTGTTACCAATTTGATTTGATTTAACAATCCTAAAATTTCAGTTTTCATGACATTTTGAGATGGGATACAGGTTGAAAATTATTCAAAAGGAGGCCTATAAATAAAAAGGAAACATACATTTCTGTGGGGAAAACTTGCAAATATGAAAATTCCAAGAGACATTTTTGTTTAAAAAGTCACACTCTGAAAGGATTAGTGATGATATCTAAAAGATACATACTGTAGAGAATTAAACAAGAGGCTAGGAACCAGGAGGACAGAGTTTTCTCCCTCCTCTGCCATTGACTGGTATTAATTGTATAGTGATTATGCTTAAAAACCTCAGTTGCTTTGGATAACCAAACAACATTAGCTTAACATTTGTAGTTGTTCTATATACTAAGTAAAGTGAGAAAGCTGACTCTAGCAAAATCGAGGAATACATAAGTATGACCATCGTTCTTTGCAGTTCTCAAGCATTAGTAAGTTTTGGAAAGTCATTATCATTAGACCCATTTTACAGGTGGGAAAACAGACTCGGTGAGGTGAAGTGATATATCCAAAAAAATCACTTGGCAATCTAGTGTCAGCATTAAACCTCACATCTCATGGTGCCAAGGCCAAAGTCTATGCTAGAATACCTCTCAAGAAGGACACAAGCTTTCTGAGCCTCAGTTGCCTCATCTTTGAAATAGGGACAATACTACTTAATACCTGGCTACAGACATATTAAGTGCTATATAACTGCAAATTTTGCCTATAGTAAATATCATTTTTCAATGATGAAATAAGACAGAGTGAGCCCCTTTGCATCCCACTTATTCTCTTTTGTAGCGGACACTCACAAAAGAAAGAAAATTTCAAAAGAGAAATAAAATTCTCTCCGTTTTTCACTTTTTACATTAGTAATAACCCAACTTGGCATATTTTGGCAAATCCTGTATACAGTAATTTATGACTAATCATATTGTTTGACCATAAAATACATTATCCTATAATTACTTCTACAGTATAATTATAATGCTATGTAACAGGGAGTAAGGAAGCCTCTAACTGGGTAGGATTTTAATCTTTGTCACCCTTTCTTTCAGAGGTCTGAAATATGACTAATGAGACTCCCTCTGTATTCTTATACTACACCCATGCCATAGTACCTTAGTCCCTTCCATATGATATATGTTATCTTCTATTACTTCTATAAGAAAAATGAAAAGAGGAAGAATTTTATGGAGGCATTTTTGTTAAACCTCAGGAGAAATTTAATAGGTGAATTCTTGAAAAGCTCAACTAAGGAACTTTTATTCCTACTGTTAAATAAATGTGTGAAACACTCAAGTGCTGCAACTGTCTGTTTCCTTAAAGGATTTATTCTGAGTCTCATGTATAGAAATTAAGTATGGTCCTAACTTTAATTCCAGAAAGAGTTGAGAAGCAAATGGTTTGCTGCCTAGATGGAAAAAGTATTGCTATGACTGAGTTTTCCTTCTCGGTTACTGAAGGAAACTTGGTAATTGAGACAAAGGAGTTCAGCTCAGTGGTAACAGGGGTAGGGCAGAAATTTCCTTCTAAATTAGTTGGCACTAGAATAAAGAGGCCCTTTTATCTGAGAGGATCTCAAAGCTATTCTCAAGCTAGAATATCCACCTAAACCAGCACAGGAGCTATGCAACGCACAGCACTCTATACCAGTGGTCTTCAAAGTGGGGTGTACAAGACCCTGGCACCACTGCCGATCCCGTCCAGGAGACCGCCGAACTCCTGGGTGGTCTATTTTGGTCCTGCCAAAATGCCGCCGTGGAAAGCGGAAGCTTCTGCTTTCTGTGGCGGCATTTCGGCAGACATACTCCCCGGAGCCCATGAAAGTTTTTCCTCCACGGAAAGGGGCCGCAGAGAAAAAACTTTGAAGACCGCTGCTCTACACAATGGAGGGAGGAAAGGGAAATTTTGGTCAGTGACAATGGGGCAAAGCTCTACCCTTACAAACTGTTGCCTGATGTACTGATTGTGTATGATTTATACTGATTACTTAAGAATTTCCCATTAATACTGAAGTTTAGAAAGTTCTTCTCCAAAGATTAGGCCTAGTATTATTAGAATTACGGCTGGGAACTCCAGTGTGCATAGGTGCAACACTTAGAAAAATTCTTAGTATTAGTAACACAGATACATTAATCATTTTATAACATAGTTATCAAAGTTACAAATGCTCCAACCCAGCAAGGTAGATAAAGATAATATAGAATGAGCATCTATATACTCACACCAACCCCAATAGAACAACCAGAAATGTTGCACAGCTTTCTCGTCACTATCACTAATGGTCATCATTGTGATATCTCCTAAGAGTTACATCTCCCAAGGCACACAGGTCAGGATACAACTTTTATGATGTGTTATAGTAATGCCACTATGCCTAATGTATATTCAGTAATGATTTAAGCCTCTTTTCTTTACACCTCACTATTATTGGGATGCCCTTCTACCAAAGGTTATTAGGCCTTTTAACTCAAGTTTATTAGCATATACAGCAATTAATTATCATGACACTCTTGTGGTCAGACATCTGCTGATGTTCATATCTTAAAATATCCCAAGCTGATATAAACTAGTATTTTGTGGCTACCTGTCAGCCATTTAGTCATTACAGTATCCTATCCTGTGATCTCTTATGATTTAATGTTTACTCCTGGCTAGCTGCTTATGCTAAGGCCTTTTGGGCCTTATGCCTTGTTTAGCTTAGCCAGTGTCCTACAGGCCTGAGGCTTCCAGACTCACTACATTACTGACCTAACTTATACCTATGCCTTACCTAGAAAATACCTATACCTATGGGCTACAGAACAGTTCTCTAGGCTCTTTAATGTGCAGGTAGAGGAGACAGGACCTCAGCTTGCAAAGTCTCATCTGAAAGGACCACACATAGTAAATGCAGAGAGCTATTATACATTTTAGAAGGGAGGGCTGACCTAGCCAGAATTTGAACCTATAGCTCGAAGAAAGAACTTTAGGAAATTAAAATGTTGCTTAGACCTCTAAAGTGATCACATTTGGTATTTTACACAATCACAAATTGTGGAGTAGCCCATTGTGACACCCTGGTACCAGGGTACCCCCATATTCACCACCATTATATAATTAGAATATGTTTTGTACAAAGTATACCTTCTGAGGCATCATTCTAAAAGTCTTGATCTCCTAGACAATATCTCATTGGATTTTATATGCTGTCATTGGGTGTGAAATTATGAATTTGGCTATGTATAAGCTACAGAAACATGTTATGAGGTTGAGAACACCCACAAGCAGCCTTTCAGGTACAACAATAAAAAGGCCAAACAATGTTAATGGCTTATTGAGGAAATGCACACAAGCACAAGGATTACCCCAGAAACAATAGAAACCTCTCAGAGATAGCACTACACAATGGGAACTATTTGACCCAGGTCACAGCAAAAGAGATTTCCAGCAAGTTGGAAGAACATATAACAGGGGGAAATGACATCATGACTTGAACCTCACTCTTTACAACAACACACCTGAAAGTACCAGAGGAAAAAGACTGAAGGGGGGTGGGGAGGTAAGTGCTGGTCCAAGGCAGGAAAGAAGGAAGCCTTAACTTCTTGTATTATTTAACTGGATGAGACATTTCTTGATTCAAATAGTAACTACCATATTAGGCTTAGATTGTGGTTTTGTTTTATTTCTTATGATAATCTACTTTGATCTGTTTGCTATCACTTAAAAGCAATCTTTCTGTAGTTAATCAGTTTTAAATTTTACCTGAAACACAGTGTGTTGTTTGAAGTACAAAGGGGATAAATCTCAGCTCATGAACTACAGTCGGTGCACATCCACTTTCCTTTGTTGAAGTGACAGACCAGGTAATAAATTCATACTGACAAGGGCCAGATGGTACAGCCCTGGGGTCATAGGTTAAGGCAATGGGACTATTTTGGCTTTAGCTTCTCTACTGTGGATTCATGAGTGGCTGGCCAGAGCATTCATGAACACAGCTGGATGTGATCCCTGCCTGTGGATGTTGGTGAGAGTGCAAGCTTGGGGGGCTTTGCAGCTTGTCACTACATTACGGTGGAAGAGGGAACCCAGATTGGTGAGACAAAAGGCTTAGCTATACCTCAGTTCCAGGTGGCACCCCAGGGTGGGGAAAACCCATCACACCCATGTAAAAATATTTTAAACTTTTTTTCACAATTCACTATGCTGCAGAGTACAGTACCTGCTAGTTTCTGCAATCACTCAAGTCACTCAAACACTTACCACACAAAACTAGAAAAACACAGATGGAAATGAATTGTGTCAGCAAGCAATAAATCACAGATTTTCTTAATACAAGGTGCAGATTAAATACCTACAACTTTTCAGTGTTAATTTCAGAGTAAATTGGATATAAATTCATACCTCATAATTATGAGTGTGATAATTTTGGTGACAGCACATAAGTCTATTTTTTTTCATTTTAATTACTTATCTTGTAACACAGTTGTACCTCTGTACCACCTCAGCCTTCAGCAACTTCTAGAGGTAACATTTTGTGTGAAGAACACAGTGCTACTTAAGACTTTTTTTTTTTTATTAAATCTATCCCCTATGAAGACAACTTGGTTCAGTATCAAAGAATGAGGGAAATTCATGCTATACTGAGAAAATTGTAGCATTGGATTTAGACTAATCATACTCTCTGTGGGTCATCTCTAAAAGTGGAAGGGACTTGCTTTTCATACACTGGTAGTTGTGCATAATTATACCCTGATCCTGCAAAAACATATACAAGTGCTTACACTTTACACAGGTCAGTGGGACTAGTCAGTCTTTGAAGAATTGGTGTCTTTAGAGAAGAGGCTTCTACCTCTGTACAGAGAACACAGTCATGAGAAGTGGTCACAGTAATGATTCTTAAATTATTTCTTGATATTTATACATACTCTATTACCATCCTGCCAAAAACTCCATTCATCCTGTGCACTGAATAAGACAATCATACCCTATAAAACAGCATGTGATCATATAATTAAAGATGATATCACAATGTACCAGGGGAGCAAATTAAGGTTTCATAGATATTCTTAATTCTGGCATCTCCTAACTTTTGAATGCTAGACTTTGCAACTCCAGGTCTTTTAATATATTCTCTGTGTGTCAAATTTTAATATATATTAGTCGATTGTGCGTTTGAGTAAGTTTATTTATTTTTAAAAATGTAAATTAAAGAGGCCACAGTACTGAGGTTTAAACACTAGCTGTTGAACATGAGAAGTACTGTTTGTACACACGGTAGCATGCACATAATACAGCAAATCCTCACAAGCAACCACTGATATGACAGAAAGAGCTATTAAAGTCAATCAAGCCAATAACGCTCACAAAAAAAATTCTTAGTAGGCCGTAACACAATAAACAGCATCAGCTGAAGAAATCAATTGTGTCAACTATGCCCTGGATTACAGGGTCCCTAAGCAGCATGCATTCCAATGACAGACAGAAACAGTTTATAACATAACCATCATTGTAGCAACCTTTTCAGACACTTGACGCCATCCAACTGGTTGCTTTAAAAAGACGCATTTTTCTGTATTTCAGAGTCAGGTTGGATTAATAATCAACCCACATGAAAAGTATTTGCAAAAAACAACCAAGGGTGAAGACCACTTGAAACAGAGTATTTAAGAGTGAAACACAAATAAAAGATTTAATTAGGATTTGAAGGCCACAGTTTCTCAAATGTCTAAAAATGTAATACGGCATGTACGGTAATTAGTAATTTAATTGAGATCAAGTATCTTGAGAGGATGCCATGAAGAAGGGTCAGCGGCATAGTAATTTAATTTTTGAGAGGCAGGTGTGATGAAGATGACCACTGTTAATCAACAACAGTTTCAGAGAAAGAACAAATGCTATTGCGGGTTCATTTTTGGTGACTGAAAGAAATCAACTACTTCCAAATATGGTGAGATGTGTAGACCCATTTTTCAACCCCACACTTCACTGGAGAAAATGAAAGAGAGAAAATAAATTGACTGCCACAAACTATGATGTTAGGGCTGCACAGTATTTCTGAAGAGTCATTGGTGGAATAGCGGAGGTGTGGCCCCACGATCAAGAGCTGAAATTGTTCAGAGAAAGGTACTGGATGAATAGATTTGAAGAAAGGTGGTTATTGAATCACAGGAATATTTTTTTTTCTGCTAAACTAGGCTTCTCCCCCACCCCATCACAGTTATTGCTGAACTGCTTTATTTCTCTCTTGCTCTCAAGAGTAACACCTGTAATCTTATTGAAAAATCAATACAAAAACCCTCTAAGAAAGAAAAAGTAAAAAAAGAAAGTCAATTGTTTTACATACTCAGTATTCAGAGGGCCAGGAGCTGAGAGTATCCTCAGCAGAACAGTGAATGCCTTCTAAGCCAGTGCTGGGAAGACGACAGTAATTGACAACGGTTAAGGCAGGCCATAAGCCATGGAAATCAAGCATGCATGGGAATGGTCCCATACTCCTACCATCTCGTGGTCATTTAAATGATACAAGAAGCTGGTGGCACTATTGTAGAAAAAAATTTCATCTGGTGTTTGGTGAGCACATCATTTCCTTATTCTTTGCCCTAAGCCACAGTTAAAAGGAGAAGCTGGAAGACATACTTGAAGCCATCTCTGTCCAGCATCCAATGTTATGCAGGACACCACAAACTTTAATGCATTTGTTAGAGGTGATGCAACTCACCTACCTCACCATTTCTAGGCTGTTCCTTTGACCCTGTCCTGCATGCATATTACGAGCTGCAGGGCTCAAGCAGCTACATGTTCACTTTCCAGATTGGTGCATGCAGGGCCAACTCAGCACACTTCCCCCATTACTGTATCCTTCTTGCTACTACATTCAATCATCCTACACCACTAGTGGGACTGGGCTACCTCTAGTCACACACCTGTTTTTTCTGTGTCCTTTTCCCCCCTATGTTCCTGCCAGGAACTGAGTTGGGCCCAAAATAAATCCACCCACCTGTTCCCATACTGGCTGAGAGACAAAAATTATCTGCTGTGGCTGTGCCACTTGGCAAACCAGAAGGTGAAGGCAGGCAATGGATTTGGAGCAGCGTGTAGGAGGACTTGGCAGAGAGAAGGAACACGGAACAGGACGAGCGAGAGGCACAGCAATTGGCAACAAAAACAAAACTGCAGAAAAATTATGTCCTCTCCTTTCCACAGTTACATCACTCGCTGCAGCACTGGGAGATATACTCGAAGAGGGACAGGTGAGAAAATGAGGAATACTTCTATCCAGTTGTCCCTCCCCGCCCCGCATCAAATTCAGCTACCAGATGCCACCTCAAAGTAAGTATAGCTTGAATGGTATTTTACTGAAGCAAGTGTGGTATGTAATATAATAAAACACATTCAAAAATTTTAAGTAATAGTCAAAGATGCTGCAGAACACTAACCCCTCCTCCATAGGCCAAGATACACAGTCATGTTTAAAATCGTGGGCCAAATTATCTTTCCATGCACACTGGTGTAAATTTGGAGTCATGTCACTGAAATCGGTGGACTTGCTCTGGATTTACACCACTGCAACTAAGAGTAGAATTTGGCCCTTGTGGTTTTAAAAAGAATAGTAGCCTTTGCTCAGTTTTCTTTTTGCCACATACAAAGTGTATTTGAAAACACAGGGAAGAATGTTTTGCCTTTTATTAAGGTAGCTGTTGGTGGTGGTTTCCTTTGTTTCTTTTTGTTTTGCTGATTTTTACCCATGGGCAGAGATAGCTGTGAAATATCTCCAGAGTAGAAAGCCATTCAAGGGTCTCAAAGCCGCAGCCAATGTAAACCTCAGAGAAGTGGATAAACACATTCTGTGGCTGGGATGTTAGAGAACATTTAGAAGCTGAAGTATTAAAAGGGTCAGTCTTTAGAAGGGCATTTTGAAGCTGAAAAGTACTACGGGAGTGCAAAGAGTGGGTCAGATCCTGCAGAGTTATGACCATGCACCTAGCTACTGCCTTGTAGAGTGGTAACTCTTTGTTTGCCCAGACTTTTACTGTATTTATTCCTGGAGATTTATGGGTGACTTTTGCTCCCACTGTATTGTGACACCATGTGTTAAGCTGCAGAACTGTGGCAGTGAGAAGGCAATCAGCAGCATTGTTATGTCTTACTAGTGGGGATTTGGTGGGGGGTTTACACTTTTGACCCACCGGAAGTGCAGTATTTGGAAATGAGAGCTGGTAATACCATGTGACAACGGCCCTAACAGTGCTCCAAAAATGTGCAAAACCACCAGAACCTCGCTGCACCCATGTACATCTGCAACGCTCAGATGCATTCCACCCTTAAAAGGTGGGGAAGATGCAGGGTAAAAGGAAGAAACTTTGTGGCGCGATCCAGCTCCTATCGACATCTATGTAAGCTTTGCCATGGACTTTAAAGGGAATATAGCCGAGCATTTATTTGGGTTGCAGAGGATTTGTTAAGAGCAATAAAAGTGGAATAGCACCGATTCAACAGGGGACATAATATAATCAGGGATAAATTGTGACCTAAAATGAGGAACAAAATAGGATAAATGTTCAATGGGTTGCATGCCACATTAGATCTGCCCTTCATTGATGGTAATGGGATTTGTGTGTCTAATTTGCCCTGAAGTACACAGAATGAGCTATTCCAATGCCTTTCAGCAAAGTACATTTTTCAAGTTGTAGGCAAGAGAAAAGAAGTGATGGCTGCATGGCCTAAGGTTATATCGGCCATCCATCTATAAATACAGCAGAAGCAGGAAGAGGGGTAATTGGTAAAGGAATAAGACATAAGGATGAGGTGGAAGACAAATGTGATATAAAGGGGACAGTACAGTTTATAGAATTAACTTGAGACAGTAAGAATGGTAAATAAGGAGAGGCAGAGAGTGAAACAGAGAAGGCTGCCATGCCACGGGAGTGACACTCAGTTTTTCAGCAGTTAAGGAATAAGGGATCAGCTGAGGCAGTAAGAGAAAGCACAGGTAGGCTACTGACAGAAGAGAGAAACATTACAGACAAAATAAATGAATTATTTGACCCAATGGTAACAAGGAGGGATAACTGACTGAATCCTAAGACAAAGATAGATCTTCCAAAAGGAGGAAAGTGAAATCGGAGTGTACTCAAACTCTCATATAATAACAACTGATGCTTTACTAAAGAGAGATGTGGCGTCCTGACCAGAAGGGAATCACCTTCCAAAGTTGTTTGATTGGGGCTGGAGAAGGAAAACCTATTTGCAACCCTGTTTAGATCTGGGCCCAAGTGAAGTATTCAGGTCTCAGCTTGAGACTGAAAATGACATTAAATGAAAATTAAAAACAGAGGGTGAATAACTCTGTGAATGAGTAGTTTCAGCCCCTGGCTAAACCAAAACTCTCATCCCCTTCACTGAGTCAAGCCACAGTGAAATATACAAAATCTTCACCCCTCTGTGCACCTTTACTTCTAAGTTCTGATGAAATAGGGTGGAATGTGGAAGCAGCTTTTCAATGTACAGCAGCAATATACAAGTTTAGAACAGAGCAAAGAACACTGTGTCCAACACAAATATCCCAGGAGAATTTAAGTAGGAAGACTTTAATTTAACTGAGTTGGAATTTAACCAGGACAATAGGTTAACATCCCATCCTTCATGAAAAGAGACCTGGGATCTTAAACTATAAATTGTGGAAATAATCATCCAAAAGATGGCACATGCTGCCTCTTAGCACTTTGCCAGGGCACAGATTCAATATTAATTCAGGGAGAAGAGTATCACTTAGTGAACCACTAGCATTGCTTACCATAGCACCAAGATGTGCTTTGGAAGTCTCTCATTTAAAGTACTGATCCAGCTTGATCCTGCTTAACTTATATGGTCCTAAAGGATCATTGCATAAGATAGTAGGACTACAGAATCGAGGGTAGGAAGAGTGAAAAGCTAAGGGCAAGACAAAACATACCAGAGAGAATGTGTGAATTAAGAATCAGACAAACCAAGCTCCAGAGATGACATTATTTCAATCTAGATTCCTAAAACTCAGAGTAGAATGAATTACAAGTAGAAGAACAGTGGTTCTTAAGGATACTTTGGACAGGAAAGAAGTGCCAAGGAGGAAGGAAGCAAACACAGCTCTAATTACTGAGAAAGAGAATCTAGGAAATTGCAGACTAGTAAGTCTGACCTTGGTGATAGGCAAGGTCATAGACACATTAATAAGAGATGAGATCACAAACCATCTGGAGAAATATGAGCTGATAAAATTAGCTTCAAACTGTTTTAGAAAAAAAATCTTCCCACAAATGTGATGGAATTTTTGACGAGATAACTCAGAAGAGGCACGAGTAAAGCAGTGAGAACATAATCTTTTTGGATTACAAAACGGCATTTGAAACATTACTATAAAGAGATTAATACAGTATAGAATGCTAGGAAGACATGGAAGATGCCATCCTCGAGCTGGAAGACAAAACAGTTTGCAAGTAGGGAGGAAAATGAAACATGAGAATACATCAGTGAAAGGAGAATCTTCAGGACACCAGGCTTCACGCCATCCTACAACCACCACAATGGACACCACACAGAGAAAGAGTCCCCCTTTTGGGGGATAAAGCCAGCACACAGGCCTCCCCCCACACTTAAGACACCAGCAGGAAAGCAACCAGGGCACCAGGCTCCAGCCCTCTCTACCCCAACTCCTTAGATATCACATGGAGAAAGAATCCACCTCTCCAGGGGCAGAGTCAGACCCAGGAAGAGAAAGACTGGACCTGTGGCTACTGCAAGTGTTTCTGGGGTCAGGAATGACATGACAAGAAGCTCTAGGAACCTGCGGAGTGGGAGGGTCCCAGCGCTTTGCTCCAGCCTGAGCCTGGAAACCTACACAGCAATAAAATAGTCCCACAGCCAGAGCCCCGCAAGTCTGAGTCAGCTGGTGTGGGCCAGCTACAGACTTTTCCTTGCAGTGTAGACATACCCATTCCACTCTTACAAATATGTGGTAAGGCCCTGCCCCAAAGAGCTTAGTCTAAATAGACCAGACATTCAAAAGAGAGGAAAGAAAACAGACACACAGAAGAAGAGTGACATACATAAGGGCACACAGCAGGTCAGTGGTGGAGCTAGGAACAGAAGCCAGGTCACCCAAGTCTCAATCCAGTGCCCTATCTATTAGGCAGCACTGCCTCTCCACTATCTACCTGTACATCATGTCACAATTAGATTAAAAACTCTTCAAAGCAGGAACATATCTCTTATTTTTTTGTGAGCTGTCTAGCTATCTTAGGGCACTGAATAAATAATACTGCTCTTCAATGTGTACATCATTCAACATGGGTATGCAAGTTTGTAGAGGAAGCTGAGTGGAACAGCAAATTATATGGAGAAAAAAAGGATCAATTTCAAAAATTTACCTGGCATGTTATGACTGGAAGATAGATTCATGCATCTGAACAAACATGAATGTAAACAGTTTTTGTAAAACATAAATGGGCCCAACTCACTTGTGTGATGCAACTTCTTCGCATTGCTTCAGTAGAGCAAAGCAGTTTCGAAACCAGCTTAACTGCTCTGAGAATTGCCCACATGCAGGGGAATCAGAGTGGCATGTGGCTGCATTAGCAGCTCCTATACTAGCCTCCATCTGGCTACTGGCACAGGGAACATGACTGAGTGAAGAGAGGTGTGGCAGGGCACTCCAGTCCCCAGCTGATCCTCAGGTGCAGGGGGCAACCCAATTAGCCAGACATATGATGGAGAAACTTTTACCACAGACTGGACCGGCTCTGGGCTTGAAGGAATATAAAAATGGTTTAAAGTCAGCTTTTCTCTCTGCCCTCCTTTGGACAAGAACATCTGGAGTATGGCGAGAGAAAGCACACTAAACATGCAGAGTATGGTATAGAGCTTCATAAAGCAGTCTGGTTGCCATCGAGAATGGCAAATAGAATGTTGTCATGTGCTTCAATTTATGGACACACAACACAAATCAGGAAATAATATTTTATTATTCTCCAAGGGATTTATCATCCTAAATCAACTTCAGGCTAATACACCCAATTATACAGGGGAGAAAGGTGCAGCAAGGGTAACAATAATAATGAAAGGGCAAAGAATATTAACTTTTACGGGAAAAGGAGTTTTACTGCATGCAGAAAAGAAGTTTAGTCGCCTCCCAGGCGTTAATTCAAAAATTCTGTAAACAAAGAAAATGATCTGAACCAATGATAAGTCCCAGGACTCGTAACTATGGAGTAAAAATAAGGAAATATTTTCTACAGAAGTAAAACGTCCTCAAGATTACTAAAAAAGGCTTCAGAGTTGGTCCTGGAAATTACAAGCCAGTAAGTCTAACTTTAGTACCAGGCAAATGGGTTGAAACTATAATAAAGAAGAGAATTATCAGACACATAGATGAACATGATTTGTTGGGGAAAAGCCAACATGATTTTTGCAAAGGAAAATCATGCCTCACCAATCTGCTAGCATTCTTTGAGGGCGTCAACAAGCATATGGACGAGGGTGATCCAGTGGATATAGTGTACTTAGATTTTCAGAAAGCCTTTGACAAGGTCCCTCACCAAAGGCTCTTAAGCAAAGTAAAGTGTCATGGGATAAGAGGGAAGGTCCTCTCATGGATCAGTAACTGGTTAAGAGATAGGAAACAAAGAGTAGGAATAAATGGTCAGTTTTCAGGAGTGAGAGAGATAACAAGTGTTGTTCCCCAGGGGTCTGTATTGGGACCAGTACTGTCCAACAAATTCATAAATGATCTGGAAAAAGGAGTAAACAGTGGAGGTGGGAAAATTTGCAGATGATACAAAACTACTCAAGATAGTTAAGTCAAAAGCAGACTGTGAAGAGTTACAAGAGATCTGGTGACTGGGCATCAAAATGGCAGATGAAATTGCAATGTTGATAAATGCAAAGTAATGCACATTGGAAAACAGAATCCCAACTATATATATAAAATGATTAGATCAGTTAGCTGTTACCACTCAAGGGGAAGTTTTGAAGCTCAAGGTGGACAGTACAAGAATTCTGAAAATTTGGACCTGTCTGGGTGCCCTGACTGCAACTGAGCACTCCTCCACTGGGAGACAAAAGACAATTGTCCCACCAGCTACTAATTGAGCTGGTCAACATTTTTCAAATACATTTTTTTCCGTTATTTTTCATTACGACATTTACTGGTTTTTGGCCAAATCACAGAGTGGTCAAAGTTTTACAAACATTTCAAATTTTGATTTAAAATTTTTCATAATTTTTAAAAAACATATTTACATTCCTCAGTCAGCTCTAGTTGCTAAATGTCCAGTATTCCTACCTTGTCATGGGCCCCAACCCAGGCAAAGTCTGTGAACTGCAAACTGCACAATAGGTACAACCTACACATACGTGGGAAATAGTCAAGATATCCGATATTCAGGTCAGGAGCAGTAATGCATCACATCATTCATATTATGCCTGTTTGGGCTAGCTGCAGGAGAGGGGATAGGGTTTTACAAAATACCTGTGAGACAGAGCAAGATGTAGCATACTTTTCTCTAATAGTACAGTGCAGGAAGCAGAAGACCAGAGAGTAGTACGAGCTGCCAAAATTAGGGACTGCTACACTGCGGAGTGGGATGGGGGAGGGAATAAAAGAAGGCACAGCTGGGACCACCATCACCATCAATACCCAGGACTGTGTAGAGAAGAACTGCCTCTACCCATTCCCCAAATCTGGGAGCACTAGGACTCAAATGGTGCCTCCCTCTCCCCGCCATGTGGTCTTGGGAAAAAATTGCAGACAGGAATCAGCCAGAGATTCCAGCTGGTAGGAGCTGCTGGAAACAGTCCAAGCAGGGACCATTGGACATTGACAACTTTCTACTGTTTTGACTGGACTTTCTCTGCTCTGTGTTGATTGGCTGTTTGCTCCAACCCTCTTCTTCACAGTCTCTATTCCATTCCACACCTGCCCCGCTTCTCCTCTTCTCCCTTGCCCTGTCCCCTCACCCTCTTTCCATTCAACCCCACTTTTCTTTCCATTTAGATTATCCTCTCCTAACTACACCCAGCTTCCTCCCACTGCAAAAGAAAAGAATAGTGAAACTAAACCTGATATTTGCTCCCATCACATTGCTCACTCTGCTTGTGTCTTGTGCCCCTCTCTCCCACCCAGTGGATGTCTTGTCTATTTAAATTGGAGGCTCTTCAGAGCAGGGACTCTCTGCTTTCTGTACAGCATTTACCACAGTGGGGCCTCATTCTTGGTTGATCCTTAGGCACTATGATAATAAACATGATTATCATAATACTGGTACAGTAATTCTAATTCAGATTAAATCAGCTAGTACCTGCCAACAGCCTGATTTGGCAATATTTGATCTTGCGTACCATATCAGATAACTATAGATAAGCTTCTGAACAGACTCTCTGGAGAGTTTGCTCATCACTAATGAAGAGTGCTTACTTTTTCCGTGTTGCAGATTGAAGAGTACCATATAGGATTTGAATTTTATGAAACTCTGGTTCCCTGTGGTGAGTATTTAGTTTTACCAAAGATTAATATGGCATCTAGAATTTAACAATGTGGATTTAATCACCTGGAAAAGAGCCAGAGGCTTTTTTGAGGTCCCCAAAGCCTCTCGTTTCCAATAAACAGAGATTGGATTTAATAGCTTTCCTTCCAGTCAGGCAACATGTTTAGCACCTAGGGATACTCTGATTGTGCTTAGCACAGCAAAAGATGCAGCACATCTACACAAGGTGTACTGCATTTAGGAAAAGACCTATCCACAGTAGCAACATCAAAGGAGAGAAAACTCCATGACTGCAATGAGTTTCTGGCTTGTAGGAAGCAGGATACTTCATAAAGAGAAAGAAATTCTGCAAAGTCAAACACAACAAAACCAGACTAGTTGCACCAGGAGTAAATATGCAGTCATTTTGCATACTATAATAATGTTAGCAGTAGCCCTCCATGCATCCTTTTAGAATATGTGTGAGCAGTCTTTGATACTAGCTGCCTCACACATCTCTACTGAAGCAGGAATAAAATAAGTGATCTCATTTTAGGGCTATATGCCAATAAAATGCGATAAACATTTTTATATTGCCCTCCCCTCCACCTTTTTTTAAAGCAGAGCCAAGAAAAACATAAATAGGAGTTGAAATTAAAAATCAAATTATTTTGGATCAAGAATTCTGATTTTATGGAATTAAATTCTGTTTCCCTGCACTGCTTGCAAGCACAGACTGTACTACTTATGCTGATATGTCCACCAGTCTGTTTAATCGTTGACATTACAAGCACTTCTGCTTTTTTAATTACAAGGCATTTGAAAATTGGTGGCAGGGAAGCTGACACTTTCATTTACCCATAAATTTGTCAGCAATGCAAAGTAATTTAGTTCAAGATCATTCCTGGAAATAAAAAAAGAGAAAGAAGAAAAAAACCCCAGAAGTCCTTATTACTAAGCTGGGGAACTAGCACCACACTTTAATTACAGTTTGAAACTAAGTCTGTAAAAGACCTTAGCTACAGACAAGCTTCTGTCAGGCATTAGGAGTTTTTAAAAAATGTTCAAGATGTAAGTTAAATTATCTGTGATAAGCTATAAAAAGTCTGTCAGAAACCTTGTGGTAGAAAAGAAAAAAATATTGAGTAAAATAGGAGAAATTATTGTGTCATTCTTTTTCTGCATTACCCAAGATTAAAACATTTATTCTGATTTTTGCATTAATACACTCTCTCTACCCTTCTGAACATTATTTTCCCGGGATACAAAGCACAGATACATAAAAGATTTCTTAACAGTTTCTGTAGTTTCTTATTTTGAGAGAGAGACTTTCACACTTTATAAAATATTCAAATGTTTCTTAACTTAAGCAGCAACTGGATATTTCCTGGTATTGATCAGAGCAAGGAATTATATTCAATATATACAACACCTTTTAAGAGAGGATCTCAAAGCAGTTAAACCTCAAATCTTTCCATCCCTTGCTGGGGCAGGGAAGCACTATCCCTATTTCATAAATGGGGAACTAGGTCAAAGTGAAATTGATTTGCCGAATATTACACAGTAAATCAGTGACAGGACGGAGAATAAATCACAGAATTGCTGGGCCCATGCTGTTACCAATAAATGACTCTGAAATGAGTTCAGTGCCCAATTAACTCGCTTCAGAATCAAATATTCAAAGATGGCCACTGATTTTTGGATGTCTTCATTATGAAGGTGTTCAACTTGACATATGCAGTCTTGATAGTCAGACGTGACGAGCACCCTCAGCTCCTTCTATTCTCAAGTGAAGTTATGGACATTCAGGACCTCTGAACAATCAGATTCAATGTATCTCAAGGTGAGCACACAAAATCAATAACCACTTCTGAAAAGTTTGGTTCAAAGTCGTGTTGACACAAGGATTTAATTCACTATTGTAGCTGCATCAGTGCAAGCCCCCAACACAGAAATGATTTACACCAGTGCAGTTTACTGGAGTTTTGAATTTCAAAAGAAAGGCATCCAAAAACAGCAGCAGTTTCTGAAAATTGTGGCACATCTGTTGGGTTGGAAAACAGGGTAAATGGCACTTGTATGAAATGTACTGCTCTGGCATAAACTGTGTCTACAGTAGGGGTTTGCGTGAGTGCAGCTACACTGGAGGCTGTAAACCCAATGGAAACAAAGCCCACATGACATGAAAGGGCCCATTTGATTATTTTTTCCTGATAAAATGAAAATATAAAAACAAATGCAAAACCACTATTTATCTAATTACATGCTGTGCAGTTAAAAATTAACTCCATGTTGCCTCAGATGTAGTGTTATGCCCACATTTAAAGATCATTATAGCAGGTCTGGACAGACACCGGTTTTCCCATCCCGTAGAAATCTGACATCTTGAAATATTTTCCCATTCCAAATCAGGGCAAAAAGCCGAAAATTGTAAAAATTTCTGTGAACCAAGAATCTGAAAAAAATTGCTTGAGTCAATGGAAACTTTTGTTTGAAGCCTTTTGTTTTGATTTTGACAATTGTTTTTAAATAAAATATAATTAGTTTAGATATTTGAACAAAAGATTGTTTTGAGATGGAAAACTGAAAATAGGAAACTTTTTTCCATTTTTTTTAAGTTGAAAATTTGTTCAAACAAACCCTGAACTGAAAAAAAGTTTTGGTTTATGTGAATCAGCATTTTCTGGCACAAAACATTTTGTCAAAAACTTTCTGACTAATTCTACATTACAGTAATCAGCTCTATATTACAGGAAAGTAAGACAACTGTCTTTGCAAGTTCGCGAGTTGACAACCTGCTGGAATTAGTGGCAAAGAATTAAAAGATCAATACTCAGGAGTACATGGTAGTTTTGTTCTGTCTGTAACATTCAGAGATTAATCTAATCCACATCTGGGGTTGACCAGATCCTGTTTGTGATTTTTTTATTTTACTGGGCTTGCTTCATTTTTGGCAGCAAAAGAGAAATACAGTCAACGTTTGAAACAGAATCCAGACTGTTCCAAAATTTGGGGGCGGGACTCAGGTCTAGGATTTAGTTCTCATCTATATCGAGTAGCTTCCTTGTTTAAATAAAAGTGCAACATTAATTAAAATTTTAAAAGGTTAATTTACCTATAGAGCAACGTGATGATGTCAATCACCCCTGTTACTTGGCCACCACTGGCTAAACTGTATTCGACTATATATCTCAGGTTTGTTTTTGTGTGTTTGTTTGTTTAGTGTTGAGTTTTTTTAAATATAGGTTTCTCTTTAAAATGTAATCTGACTAGGATAATTCAACAATGCCAGAAAGGTACAGTAAAAGATAGAACTGTAATCATGCTCCATTACAGTAGTTTAATCACATTGAAAGATGCAGACAAGGAATGTCATAACAATCCTTGGAGTCGGTTTATCAAAATACCATTTCATTTCACATACATTAAACATCAGCCACGGAGCATAAGTTCATGCTAATTTCAGTTTAATTGGAATCGCAATGCAAATGCCAGCTCCTCTAGCTTGCTATGGCTTTTTAAGCTCTAGAATGAAAATTGCAGATAAGTATTTGTTTGATTAAATAAATGTGAAAAAAATACTGTGGGAGATGAACAAATAGGTATAGGTCACATTCTGCCCAGAGCTATGCATGGGTAACTCCCTGCTGAGGGCAAAAAAAAAAATGTGTAATCACCTGGCAGATGACAGATTTTGGCTCATCTGATCTGTGTTCTAAGATTTCATATATATCTGAACAGATCTTTTCCTAAATACATAGCCAGAAAATTGGAGTTGATACAAACTGGGGCATCTTGATTTGAGACAAAGTGTCCTGTTTACTTAGTTTTGATATGCATATGCAGAAATAGGCTGTTTCTCATTAAAAAGCCTTAAGCATCATCTCTGTAGTAACTAATACATTCAATGTGTGTGTAAGCAAGATGTATGATGTCAAAGAGAAGCACAGAAATCTCTGATGGAGCTACAGAAATAGTGAGGTTGCAAATAAAGAAAGATGCATGCCCTTGTGAGGAATCAATGTTAGATTTTCTTAACACTGGAATTTCTCACCAATGATTAGATATGAACCAATACATCCTGAAGAGGATGTGCTCATCAAGAGGCTTAATTCAAATGTGCACTGGGTATTACTGCAGGATATGCAATCTCAATGTATTTAGGCGGCCGGGTGAACAGGATTAGTAGCCAGACACAGCCATGCAGTATTTATCACATACAGGAAACTTCTTGTTTAATTAAATAAATTCTCTTGCTTCATTCTGACACTTTTTTTCATGACTGGCACATGATTTCCTTTAGCCATCTCCCCATTTTGGCTGATCTTTGGCTGCCCACTATGACTGTCTCACTGGAGAAAGACAAAAACAGACCTGTGTCCAAGGTCAGTTGCAAAACACAGCCCAGACTGGTCCCTAAACCAGTTTTGAACAAAAATTGGCCATCAGTATGGACAATGTTCCAAACTGTTTTCGAAAACCATGCTCAGGCTGGCTCTTGGACCCAAGGTAAAATAATGAATTTGGCATCAAGAGAAAAGAAATGTAATTAAATATTTGTTCAACAGATATCATGGGTTTACAGAGAGAAGTTGTGCCATTCATATCTCTTCAACCCAATTACAGCATTAATGAATGGAGAAGGCACAAAAGGTATACCTAGGTTTTAATAATAAATTTGCTGGAGTCTCTAAAAATCTCCCTCCAAGAAACAATTGAGAATATGTTTGATAAAGGTATGAACAAATGGAATAAAAAGTGACTGAAGGGCTGTAGTAAACAAATGTTAATGAAGTATCAGATATAGTGGTATACAGAAGAGGTAAACAATAGATCAAATCACCATATATTATGGCATTGGGATACAGCATACACACCACCAAGGACAAAAAAAATCATCCAAAAAGACCTAGAGAGATCAAAAATATGTGCAGGAAGTAAATTGAGATTCACCCTGGAAAAATGTCACTGAGGGAAAAGTAATCCAAAACAGACTATCATTAATACCTCAAGTCACGGCAACTTATGAATTCTGTGAGCAGAGCTGACCTCATGCAAGAATTTCTATGACAGGGCCCTCTGTTCTGATAAATAATTATCCATCACAGCTGACTAGAACCTACCCAGAAAGAATAAACAAACATTCCAAAGTATTTTCATCCACCTTAGTTAGCTTGTGAAGTCAGACATGCTTAGACTTGCTTTTTTTAAATGACAGACACCAATTGTAATCTGCTGAATTTTGCAAAATTAGAAAAAAAAAAAAAAAAAAAAATGGACCTGATCAATTCGCATTAGAATCAGTGGACATCTTTCCATTGACTTCCATGGGACTTGGTTCAGCTCCTAAGTGAAGAGTAAAAGATTGTGAAGATAATGCATCACAAAATGTACTTTTTGTGTTTTAATAACAGTAGCTCAGTCTTCACTATTTATAATAGTATATATTCATATACTTGTAACCACAGGGTAGGTTATTTTGCACCAGAAATGGAACCTTAGTAATCGTAGATCTCACTACAGTATCTGTCATTCAATTATTGCTGGGAAGCAGGGAAAAGCCTAATTTTTTTAATTATTGAAGTGCAAAGTAGTGAGGTTCTACTATGCTTAGCTTACATACATTTAAACCCTATTTTATTAATTCTTAATGCTTATTAGGAGCCTCAGTCTGAAGTAGTAACATATTCTCCTAATCCCTTCATTCATTTTCTTATTTTTTTTTCCTGATCCCCCATTTCCCATTGTCTCTTTTCTTTACATTTTGAAACCCTGGTTTCTTTTCTATTTCTACTAAGCCCATGTATAGGGTTTTCAACCTGTAAATTCTTTCAAAACATAAATTAATCCTCACAACCTCCTTGCTAGGTAAGTATTATTTTTAAATATGGGAAAACTAAGCAAGGGTTACATGACTTGGGTCACTATCCAATGAAGAAACCAATGCTCGAAACAAAAGAAAAATCATATAACCATCCACTGCAACATGATCTCTCCTTCACAGATTAGTCTGCAAGGTCATACAGTCTAATTTTTTTATATAGTATACTTTTCACAGGACTGGTTTTGAAACTATAGCAATAAAACTTATTTCATAAATTCAGCTCTTCTTTCTGTTCCTAAGTTATCCACAGACTAATTTTTACAATGCATGTATTATTCAAAATTGTTTGCAAAATTCTTTATGCAAACATATTTCATCCGATGGCCTTTTTGCTTACTACTTGCTTGAATTAGGTCAACTATTTGTGCAATAGTGACAAAGAGTCCTGTGGCACCTTAAAGACTATCTGAAGTATTAGAGCATAAGCCTTCGTGGGCTAATACCCACTGCTTGCATCTGATGAAGTGGGTATTAGCCCATGAAAGCTTATGCTCTAATACTTCGGTTAGTCTTCAAGGTGCCACAGGACTCTTTGTCACTTCTGTAATTCCTGACTATCATGGCTACCTCTCTGATTCTATTTGTGCAATGTACAATTTTAAGTCACCTGGTATTGTCTGCACTCCCTGGATGGATGAATGAAACTTTTATGAAGAAGAGAAATTAGAGTTTCCTAGATGACAACATGAACACTTCCCAGCATATATCTTCAGGCTAATAAATATTCACTCAAGACCTCACAAGACTTTTGCTTTCTATGAACAGTCTTGGAATTATAAATATTGCTCATGAAAGTTCTTGAAGAAGGACTAAGAACTGTCATGAGTTCCATCAAAGTGATTTGGAGGTTTATGAGTACTTTTGAAATATTCACCTACGTCTATTTTGTTCCTTTCTACCAAGGAATATATTTACTGTAGAAAGGAGATTAAAACTTTATTCCCAGGATGCGGGATTTAAATCCTTTACAAGCAAAAACCAAACAAAGGAGACAGAAATCGGAAAACTGCAATCTGCTCCAGGTTTGCAGAAGCCTCTGTCCAACTCATTTACTGAACGGTGCCTCTTCTCCATTACAGTATTAATGAGAATGGATGCAAAGCTTTTAAACATAAACAAAGAAGAGGCTGCTACTTTAGGGTATTTTCGAGCATTTTCCAGAGATTAATATATTAATGAAGCAGAGGCTGGGAATGAGAATGCAAGCACATAGTACCTAAATCTGCCTCAGAATCTCTGCAGGCAGTAGCTTCTCTGTTACAGCTGGTTCCCAAATGACTGCAGAATAATTATTTCAGAGCAGTTTTAGATTGAAATCCACAAAATAAACTGTAAGGTTTCACACAAACCAGTCTTTTGTAGGAACAGTACAGCAGATTTGGCTTTGCTTTCATTTATAACAAATGTTGTTCGCTATTATACAACAACACTATTTTTAAAGATACCTATTAAAAGGATTAGAAAGCAATTCAATTAACTATAACATAGGGACACATACTTAGGGAAGAATATCAGCAACTCCATTGTTAAGGCTGTTTACTCCATGTGAAGTAATTAATTTAGGAAGTTAGAATAATTAATAATGAATTCAGAACTATTAAATAACCAAGAGAAACTCTCCAATTTAAAAACAGACTTACCTCCCTCCCCCTTCTTGCTGGCAAGAGAGAAAATTATAAAACTAGAATATCCATAAATATTAAATCATGTGTGGACAACGGATATTTTATATAAGTAGGTAGAATAAGACATGCTTGAGCAACAGTTTGGCCTGATCCACAAGGTTTACTCTGATTCCAAACTTAACAGAAATTGGAGGATAGCTGGATTTAGAATCTGTTTTAGTCCACCTCACTGCACAGAAAAAAATCCATAGTTAGTTTTATATGGCATGGGTTCTAGACATTGTGGATTTACACAGCCAAAGGGGAGATGTTGTAACAAACCTAACTTGCATTTACACAGGTCAACCCCAGGACCTTCAATTCAAAGCCACAAGCACACCTTACTTCAGATAAAGAAGTAACACTATTAGCTTTAAGGAGCAGGTTCTTCATCTCACTTAGGCCAGCCACTAGAAGAAGACATGGTCACTTGCATTTGGTTTGTGTGCTATTGTGTACTACTTCACCTTTTGAGTAGACTTGGCTATCAATTAGAGCTGATCTGAACATTTTTGACTGAATGTGAAACTGGAAATTTTCATGGAGACACATTAACTTCAGTGACATTTTTGACCAAAAAATTCCTGAGGTCCCAGGTGGATTATCTGGTCAATCTGAGAGAGAGAGAAAGAAAGACTTTTACTCCAAAAAACAGATGTTTCAGTGAAAGTCCATCTAGCAAAAACTTTCAAAAGGGTTGTTTTTCATTCTGCATCAGACTGAAAACAAAGTTTGAAACCTTGAAAGACGTTGCAAAACAGAATTGTGGGTCTCCAACCAGCTCTTCAGTCAGTGCTGTTGCGTGGACTTCAGTTGTTCGCCTTAAACAATTTCCTTAGCTAAAATCAGATAAATAGAACTGGGGACCTCAGCATACCCAATTACTTCTAGCCTATCCTATATGTAAGAAATTAACATTTGTAACTCATTGGACAATTGGCCTTTTGATGACCTGATGGAATGGTCTGGATGCTACTGTGGGATTTTTCTGTACCTACAATCCATAACAAACAAATGTAGGTTTTAGCTCAAATGAGAACTTGGAAATGAGTTCTCTCTATGCTGTAATGGAAACTGACTATATTCTTGTATTTATTCTGCTTATTCCTTTCCCTCTCAGAACTGCCATAAGACATGGATCCCTTCCCCTCTTGCTGGGCTGGCTCTTCTCCCCATATCCCCAGTCTGTTCTCCCTCATGATCAAATGGTAAACCTCTTCTTCCTCCTCTGAGATTCTCTCCAAAATGCCCATGCATATCTTTTTTCCTACTCTGGCTGTTATCTTGGATCCAATCTCCAGTAAGAACAATAGAAAACTCATTCTTAAATAAACAATCTTTGGAACTGAGCTGATTCATCGGCTCCCTCTAACTGAATAAAATTAAGAATGGACTATTGCTCCTGGCCATTTTTGAGCATTTTGCTTGCTTCTGCAGTCTCAGCCCCTCTTCTTCGAACTTTGCTATCCCTATTTCTTTGCTGTGCTGTAGGTTCTCTTATCTCCCCAGGTTATTTTCATATTTCCAGTACAAAGTACTACATTTTTTCTGGTTGCCTTTGTGAGGTCTTGCAATCTTTACTCTTTGCTCTCTCTGATCCCACACAAGGCCACATTCATTGGTTATTTTTTATTGTTCGTTTCTCTTCTATTCTTAGTATGTGGTCTATAACCACACCACCTTGAGCTGTGATCTAGTCAGATCTCACATGCTAAGTAGTACTTCACTGTACTCAGATGGGATATCTCTAGAGAAACTCAGGTGATGCAGGAATTGATGTTAGTAGCCTACTGAATCAATCTTTTCCTTTTAATTAATTGAAGAACCAATGTATCAGCAAGATGTTAAAGACACCATAATGTTAGAAGTACAGTCATTTAGATTAGATTTAAAATGGAGATCCTGGCTTCTTGTGGTTGTTTTAAAATACAGAGCTTAGAGGAGACAAAGGGGGATATGATAGACGTATATAAAATTATGAGTGGTGTGGAGAAAGTGAATAAGGAAAAGTTATTTATTTGTTCCCATAATATAAGAACTAGGATCCACCAAATGAAACTAATGGGCAGCAGGTTTAAAACAAATAAAAGGAAGTTCTTCTTCACACAGCACACAGTCAACCTGTGGAACTTCTTGCCTGAGGAGGTTGTGAAGGCTACGAATATAAATCGGTTTAAAAGAGAGCTGGATAAACTCATGGAGGTTAAGTCCATTAATGGCTATTAGCCAGGATGGGTAAGGAATGGTGACCCTAGCCTCTGTTTGTCAGAGGGTGGTGATGGATGGCAAGAGAGAGATCATTTGATCATTACCTGTTAAGTTCACTCATTCTGGGGCACCTGGCATTGGCCACTGTCAGTAGACTGGATACTGGACTGGATGACCTTTGGTCTGACCCAGTATGGCCATTCTTATGTTCTAAATAAAAACACAAACTAAGTCTAAGATACTAGAAAGACAGGATATGAATTAGCAAATTCTCATCCTGACTGATGATACAGACAGACTGGCAGAGTCTCAAGGTACAATCTGCACTCCTTTGCAGCTTGGAAACCCCAGGTTTTTCATACACAGACCAGGTCCTGCACTTCCCCCAGTTCAGTCTTTATTCCTAATCCTTCAGGTGTTTTCAGGAGTCCTCTTGCGTGGGGAGTGAAGAACCACAGATGATGTCACTCCCTGCCTTATATAGCTTCTTCACATGGTGGGAAACCTTTGTTTACAAACTTGGTTCCCAGACCAGTGTTTGGAAAAATACAGGAGTCCCAAGATGCAGTCCAGAGTCATATGGCCTGGTCACATGCCCTTGCCAAGTCAGAGCAACCATTACTTACAGGCTGTCTGGAGTGTTCTCAGGAAGGCTCACCTGGTGGGGGGATAAGCTTCTCCTAAGGCGTATTGTTCTTCCTAACGGCCTGTTACTTTGAATAGGCCCTTCAAAACCAGCTATTCAGACTTGAAGCATTTTGCCCAGTGGGTGTTTCTACATTGGAAATACAGATCCATAGTCAATATTTATAACTTTAGATACAAAAATGATACATGCATACAAATAGGATAACCATATTCAGCAAATCATAACTTTTCCAATGACACCTTACATGACTAGTTTAGTACAAAATGAATCATAATTATGTCATAAGCATATCTTATAATACAGGGGTGGGCAAACTATGGCCCTTGGGCCACATCCAGCCCGCGGGACCATCTTGCCTGGCCCCTGAACTCTCAGCTGGGGAAGCTAGCCCCTCCCCCGCTGTGCCCTCTCCCCCAGAGCCTCAGCGTGCTGCACTGGCAGCACTCTGGGGGGCGGGGCTGCTCACTCCTGCGGATCAGTGTGGCTGGCTCCGGCCAGACACGCTGCTCTGAGCAGTGTGGTAAGGGGGACAGGGCTAGGGTGTTCGATAAGGAGCAGAGGGTCTCCGGGGACAGTCAGAAGACAGGGAACAGGGGTGGGTTGGATAGGCAGGGGAGTCCCAGCAGGCCTGTCGGGGCAGGGATGTGGATAGGGGTCAGGGCAGTCAGGGGATAGGGAGCAGGTGTTGGATAGAGGGTTCGGTCCTTGGGGGTGATTAGGGTCAGGGGGGTCTTGAGAGAATGGTGGAAGGGTCAGGGATTCTAAGGTGGGCAGTCAGGAGACAGGGAGCAGGGGTGCTGAATAGGCAGTGGGGTCCCAGGGAACGGGAAGGTGGTTGGGGTGGGTGGTCCTGGGAGGGGATAGTCAAGGGACAAGGAGTAGGGAGGGTTTGATGGGTCGGGAGCTTTAAGGGGGGCAGTTAGGTGGCAGGAAGTGGGTGGGGGTCTGATAGAAAGTGGGGCCAGGCTGTCTGGGGAGGCACAGCCATTCATACCCACCTCTACATACAGTTTTGCAACCCTGATGTGGCCCTCGGGCCAAAAAGGTTGCCCACCCCGATATAATATCACTTTGAAGAATACGGAGTGCAATGTCACAGCGTGTATGGCTCCAAATTCTCTTTTAGATTAAAGCCCTGGTATTGCAATACTATTGGTTAAGGCAAACCCCTCCCAATGACATCAACGGAAATCTGCCTGAGCAACAGCAGATCCCCTGTTGCTTTATTCTGGCCTATCATTTTATTTCTTCATCATGTTCTTTGGAGCAGCTGTAATTCTACACAGATCCCAGTGCAAGTTTGGAGCCTAAGCCTGTACTGATCTTCATGCAGAAACTTAGACTCACACTCCACCCACAAATAATGAACATGATTAGTTCAGTTCCTTAATTTAGGGTCTGTACTAAACAAGACCAACCCCCTCCAAACCTAAATGCAATACCTTATGTATGTGAAATGGAGGTGAGGAGTCTTACAACAGCTATAGAATTTGGTCACTATTTACTTCAGCAAGCAGAGAGCTACAGAATCCAGCCAGCTGGGACTTCCACCTCTGCAGGGGAATCTCAGGGTGATTTGGAGAAGGATGTAGCCACCCGTATACCCTCCCCTCCCCATTCCCAGCCAATAAGGTAGGGGGCATGGCTGGAACGCTATTGTGCTCCAGCAATCCCCAACAGACAAAATATATCCATGTGGGGTTTTGCAGCCATATGCAGTTTAAAGCAGTCCTGAGGTTGCTCTAAGTTTTTCTGGAGCCTGAACTGGACCAGTGACACCAAGAGGGGAATCACGGAGTGTGGGAAAGCGGCTATGTTTTCTCCCCCAAGCCAGGGGAAAGTGTTTTAAGTCAACATTTCTTTCCATCTCTACCAGATTTGGAGGATTCAGATCATTTATCTTTTCCATGAGATTACCCAGCTGAAAATAAACAAAGTCTCAGAGGTGTCCCTACTTGTGTTCAACACTATTTTAGGAAGTAAACTGAAATGAGAGTCTATGCCAGTACTTTGGCAATAAGCCATCATCTCTTCCTCCTTTTTAAAAAATACAGTACAGGAATCTTTTTGCAGCTCTGTATGATGAAAAGTGATATAAAACAGCTTTGGTCCATTTTATATATTTTTCTCTTAAGTGAGTTAGTTCTATGGAAAAAAATGGTCAGTGGGATTGAATGTTTATGCAGGACGTCATGCAGCTTCAGCGTGCCAACTCTCCATGAGTCTACAAGGAAGCGAGCCAGACAAGTTCTGAAGCCTGCACCCTGACCCCAGTGACCTTTCCATTTTTCAAAGTTTATCTAGCACCATCCTAGCCACATTTGCATGGAAATTGATCCCCCTGCTCCTAGATTTTGGCAGAAGCGGACTTCCTTCATATGGAAAAGTGTTCAGTACCAATTCAATGGCATTTCTAGCCACTGTGTGCTCCCAAGCCCCTCCCTACATCACCCATTTGCAAGAAGCACTGAAATAATACTCTTGAAATAGCCCTAATTCTTCTCAGTGATAGTTGCTTTTGTAATAAGGGCTTGTTGGGGGTTTTTTTTGTATAAACAAAGAAATCCTGTAATAAAAAACTGAGTAGTTATAAACAGAAATGATGTCTTTAATTAGTCAGCATTTCCTCTTACAATCTTATGTCCTCATCACATCAAGTATGCATTTGTGGTGGTTGTGGATAGGCACTAGACAGACCCAAAATGGTTCCATTTGAAGTCTTTATGCCCAACACCCAAAGAACAATTCACAATCGGGTGGAAAGAGCCAGACTAATGACTGAGTTAATCCTTGGTTGTTGGGAGACCGGGCATCTTGGCATGATGCCCACAAAAGTCACTGGTGCAAAGAAGTGAACAAAGAGGAAATTGACAGATGCCACCACAGCTCACCCAGAGCAGTAGTTTTGCATGCTGGCATAGGAATGGTCCGGGTTCAAAGCTAGCCGCAGCTCTTCTGAAACCAGGAATTGTACCAGGAATGCTCTCAGCCTCTTGAGGCAAAGAGCAGCAGTCTAGTACATCCCCTAGTAGCGGGATGTGTAGAATTACAGCTGCTCCAAAGAACATGATGAAGAAATAAAACGATAGGTCACAATAAAGCAACAGGGGAAATCCAAACAAGCCAGTGCAGCACATTGGAAGTCATTGACTGAGCGAGGGCAAGAGCTGGCAGATACCTGTGATCAAGGCATAGCACAAGGGAGACTACCTTCATATGCTCTGTGGCTACAGTTACAAAAAATAATCATCTTTAGTTATATGTAAGCAGTGTCAGGAATGAGATATATTCTGACATCTGGTGGCGAACTATGGGAATTGCAGTGAGTCTTAGAAAATAATTCTGGGGCTGATTAATTTGCATAGACACACCCACTGCGCCTAGCCTGAGCCCACAGCAGCCCACATGGCCACTTCGGCTGATGAGGGAGCCCCAGTTTCTATGTTATTGGGGCAGGAATGATAAAGTGATGTTACTGTGATTATGTGAATGAAGGACTATGGACATGTACTTGGCCCTTGTTATGATGGAGGGACTCGCCATCATCTAGGTAGCACTCAGTGGGCAAGGGCCATGTGTTTCAGAACACTGTGACATTGAGAGAGGTGGTGGACAAGCACCTATATGTTTTGGTGAGGGCTCTGTCTGAGGGCCTCCCAGGCCTATTGCACCCTGCCTCTCTCCACTGTGGAATGTCAGAAGTGAATTTTTGCTTCCATTAGGAGCCTGGTTTCAGGCTGCTGAGCTGAAAATTGCTTTGGGCTCACTGGTGCACCTGCAGTAAGCCTCCCCTACTGTGAGCTGAAATCACTTAAGAGCTGAAATCACCTAAGAGCTAAAGAAATCACTGAGCACTGTCTTAAGTAGAGGGGCCTGAGAAAAGTGCAGAGTGACTGGTGCAGCAGAGCAGTCTGTGTGTCAGCTAGCAGGACGGCTAGCGGAGTTGTTGGTGCTGCGAGCAGAGTGACCAGCGTGGCACAGCTGTCTGTCGACTAGCGGAGGCGTTGGTGCTGCAGGCAGAGTGACCGGCGCGGCAGAGCTGTCTGTCGACTAGCGGAGGCGTTGGTGCTGCGGGCAGAGTGACCGGCGTGGCACAGCTGTCTGTCGACTAGCGGAGGCGTTGGTGCTGCGGGCAGAGTGACCGGTGCGGCACAGCTGTCTGTCGACTAGCGGAGGCGTTGGTGCTGCGGGCAGAGTGACCGGCGCGGCACAGCTGTCTGTGTGTCGGCTAGCAGAGCAGCTAGCGGATCAACGGGCAGAGCGGTTCGTGGGACAGCCAGCGGAGCGGAGCAGAGCCGATTGCGGTGAGAGCTGCAGCGGAACCTCACGGAGAGGCGGCGCAGTTGGCCTCGGACCACGTAAGGTGCCCCGTGCCCTACCCTCCAATTCCACCCAGGCTGGAGGTAAGACTCTGCCAATTGACTTTTGAACTCTGCACTGACCAAGAACAGAGACTCTTGGTCTGTTGGACTTTTGGGGCTATTGAGTGACTTTTGGGGTTGTGGAACTCAAGAGCCAAAGGGAAGGCCACGGCCTAGTTGCTGGGAGGGGGGCTTCTGGTTCATGGTTTGGTTTATTAACCTTGTTTGTGGTGTTTCCCCAATATAATGCCACATTGTTTCTCCCTGTTATTAAAAGGCTTTGGTACACTCAGACTCTGTGCTTGCGAGAGGGGAAGTATTGTCTCTTACAGACGCCCAGAGGAGCGGTATATGGTTGTCCCAGGTCACTGGGTGGGGGCTCGAGCCGGTTTTTTGTATTGTGCTATTGGAATGGAACCCCTGGATACTGAACCCGGCCCTTGTTGCTGCCAACTCTGATGGGCAGAAGGGTTACATATAAATAATGTTTGGTTTGCTTTTCATTTTTAAGAATTACTGTAGCCAAATTCTATACCTCTCTCCAAATGTGAAAACTACATTTCTCGGGATCTAAGCCAAGTCTTCCAGAGAGAATACAATATACATTAGAGCCTGGAGCTATTTAAACAAACACCTATCCCCAGCTGGGCCCAACCCAGTTAATTTTCTAGGGAGAGAAAAGCATATCTAGATAGGACCATTAAACCAAAAACTGCAGCTTAATGACAACAAGACGCACTATGCTGTGCTCAAATGCCACAAGATAATGTTTTGCACAGAGCCGAAAGAGGCTCAGTCTCTTTCACAACTTTGATATGCAGCTTCTCTTACTCTACTGCATCTGTACAGTGTGAGGAAGGGAACAGGAAGAGGAGCGAGAATGTTCATATGCCCTCTGTTGAAAAGACTCTATGATCTTAATGGACATTTAAGTAATTGAAAATATTTTCTGAACGAATTAGAAAAAAGTAATTGCAAAGTCTAATCCAGAGAGTGATTACTGGGTTTTTTGCTTAGTGATTTGAATACATTCTTAATAATCTAGAAAGTAAGAGAGACTGGCATTGCCAGACAAACAGTAGTGAGTGAAGCAAGCATGCACCCAAATTATGGTAGCACATTTGGGGCTTTAACGAATTTAGGAAACTTCCAGCAAGAAATGAACCTTGTACTATTGCTACTCATTCTAGAGCTCTCTTTCACACTTAACTCCTATCCCCTTCCCTTCACCATTTTTCTCTTGACCTGATTTAACCATTTGTATTTTTAAAAAGAGCCTTTTAACTGCAATAAATGTTGTTCTACTATTTAAAAAGTGCAAGTTCATATAGTGCCAGTATATCAATAAGTATAAGTTTCAGGAAGGAACCCAAAGTTACTTTGACAGTGAACAGTAAGTTTCCCCCCATTTCCTCTGTAACATACCACATGGCGGCATGTTCCCTTGTATTATGTTGGTCTTGTCAACCAAGTAATTTGCCATTATACAGGATACTGTTGACACAGCCTATTGTTGCAAAGGATCTAAAAGCATAAAAGAAATGGAGGTTTTCTGAAAAATGTCTTGAAACAACTCCAAATACCTTGGCAAAGGATAGGTTGTATCTTTTAATGAGGGAATTATCTAGGGCAGTGAAAACTCACCTTAATAACTAAGCTTGGTTTTGTAACTGATTTTTTTTAAGTTCTCCAAATTCATCACAGTGAAGGTAACTAATGAAAGTGGAGAGGAGAAATACAACTTACACGTGCTAATTTGAAGGCTTATAAAACAAAGTGTGGTAAGTCAATAGTAAAAATAATTTATATTTGTACAACACTTGGAAAATGCATGTTCCTAGGTAACCATAACCACTAAGTTTGAAAGAGTTGGTTATTTGGGATTATAAGATTTAGTTGTTCTCCCTACCTCACACTCTCATAAGTGCTCTTTCCCCACCCCTACAAATCAAAGAGATTTTTTAAGGGATTTGATGTTCAGTGCATGTTCCTTCCCCTCTTCTCTTCCTTTCTCAGTCTCCCCTCACTGAAGCATGTCATCCAGCCAGCCCCAGGCTTGAATCACACACAGACAAAACCCAAAGTTATGTTTAGGATGAGTTCATGAAGCTAGGCTCCTGTTTTGAACATTATCTTTCATTCCAACAGCTCCCTGGCTCTCACACTGGATGCACTTTAAATTTACTGCTAAAGTGGCAGTGTGTGCTTTTGGGGTGTTTTCATATTATTTATTTTAATGCTTGCTTTTAACTCTGAGCCAAACAAGCACATCCAAGTAATGGCTAAAAGAATGAGCCTAGCAGGTAAATAGCAATCAATATATAGAAACATAGAAATTCCCCACTCTTTTGCTTACTGTACTCTTCAGACACTTCTGTTCCATGTTGCCTGTCCTGATACAGAGCAGAGTCTTGCAACCAGGTCTTCCATATCCCATGTGAGTGTCTTAACCCCCAGGGCAGATCTCACTCTCTTTCAACCCCCAGTCACTTCCCCCCAAATCCTGGACCTGAGGAAAGTTTAGTGAAAACTGGACTCAGATTTTCCCAACAAAAAATGTTTCATCAAAGAATTCATGACCAGCTCCAATCGTAAATGAGGTAGGACTGCAGCAGTCATGGACTGTGGGAAGCGGTGGAGGGAAAGGAAGAGTGGGTTTATGTGTCATCAGTTTTGTTTTCCAAAACAGGGAATTCTGGGATGGCTGAACCCCAAATATATGGGAACAATAGGATAGAGTCTTCCTTTTAGGGGATATGGGTCAACAGGAGAAACTCAAGTCATTTTCCAGAATATACATTCTTTACTCTAAGGTAAATTGGAAGGAATTGTATACTTAGTTCTAAATGCACTGAAATCTGGGGCTTTTGAATGTCCTTTAAACAGATAAGATCAGAATGTCCCCAAAGTTGGAGCTGTGGGTTTGAGTCCAGGTTCTTGGTACAGGACTACAAATAGCAGTTTGTGACAGAGATCCCAACTTCTACCTCATCATATAAAATTCCATACACGATTCCTTCCACCTCACCATAGAAAATATGCCCATGAATTTTGAGGCATCTTTTCACAAGTGTTTGTAACTATTTCCAGTAACTAATGAATGTTGACCTCTCATGTTATTGGCAAGTGTAGAGCTTCTATGCCTATTGTAAGAGTTAAGCAAAAGTTACACCTATTTCTAGGGGGAAAAGAAATGTTATGAGTTTTCCTCTGTTTAGAGAATTTGCAAAGAAGTTGGATTGGTTTTCAAACTGTAGTACTCAAAATTAGTAGCTGAACCATTCCACAAATAACCCTTGATCTGCATCTTTGCAGACAGTTCACTGCAAGTTTTCAATATTCAAATCTGAGCTGCTCTGGACTAATAGGTCACATGCATGGATCAGCATAACTTTAGTTTTTTCCTTTGAATACTCACCATTACACATCTGAAATTCACTTTCAATGAATATGCTCCAGTGTGTATTTAAAACTTGCTGTTTCTGAGAAGATTCCTATCAATACATTCTTTCACTAAAATATTCCTAGAAAATGAACTCCAAAAGAAGTGGCAACAGGAACAAAGTCAAAAAATTGAATATTTATTTGAATTTTCAAAACCCCTTTTTCGCCAGATCTACTTAAGCACATCTTTATGGCAAATGCTAAAATTATACCCTATATGAAGACTAAGAACAAAATGACTGTGACTAATATGCATTGAGATGATAAATGTTGCCAGTTGATCACTGAAATACACAAATTCCCATCCTAGGTACACAATCCCATGTACATATCTGACGTGTAGGGGTACATTGGAAACATATCAATCTTCTCAAGGGAAATTCCCTAAAATTCCTCAATGGAAATCCTATTTTTTTTATTCTACAACATATGTAGATGGCCCAATCACATTCTTTAACCTCTTTGAGTTTGCAGTACTTCATTATTATATTGCTGACAAAGTACATAGAGCAAGAGTTCTGCCAAAACAATATTTTTGGTGGACAATAACAGACCTGGGCTGCAAACATGGGAGCTAAAAATTCTTGGATAAGAAAAAGCAAAAACATTGTCAAGAAATGGGTCATTTTGGATAGAAGAGGGAAAGTTATTTTCTTGCCTGTTTTCTCAAACGCACATCTGTTAATGCACCTTATGCAAATAAGCATGTTAAATTATACTCCTAATATAGAATCTGCCTTCCACCACTGCTCAATAAGTATCTACTGTCCCTAGAAAACCACTTTAAAATCCCCAGCAGCCCGTAGGCTTGAATGGAATAATTTCCTCTGCATATGGTGCAGCTCTTTATAACTCCAGCCATTTGGCACTGAGAGAGCAAAGCCACAAAAGGAAGAGAATTAGCCATGTCAGCATCTTCCCTGGCTGCACAGTGTAACATAGTCCCTCACCCTGCCAGAAATCAGTTGTAAAAGACTGCATGACAGCCTGGAGGAAGGTAATCCTCGCCAGCTGTTTCCATCTGAAGCCAGCCACATCAGTATCTCAGCAAGCAGTAACATGCAGCAACTGAGAAGCTACCTGAGAAGCTGTAAAGATTAATTCTGATTCTAAGGTTTGCAAAGCACCTACAGGATACTGATAATATTTTATTAATTGGGTGAGCAGATTCAAAAGCGATTTTGCAACATGCTTCTCACAGACAATGTGGTAGTGATTTGTTGGAGGCTTAAATATCTGGAATGGTCAGTCACACAGGGAATGACATTCATTTTAGTGTCTGAATTCTAATCAATGAAATACCTTTTTGTGATTAAATAAAAATCTGGAATTTTCTGATAAAATACTGTAAATTATACTGTAGTGTAGATCAAAAATATTTAAAAACTCAGTAGAAGATCTGGTTGCTGTCTTAAGCAAGGAAGACATGTTTTCTACCTCTTTATCATATCTCACATAATTCCCCCCCCCACACAGTTAGTGCTGCTTTGTAGAAATCAGTGCTGACTGAGGTGCAATGAAGCCCTAATTCACATTTGATAGTTAAATGTAAAAGAAAAAAAAAGTGTCCTGTATTTCAAGAGCTTTTGCTGATAGAAACTTTAAAAGATTTCTGATCTGTTCTTACTTGTTCATCTTAACTTTTTCCTTTATATATACTGAAACAACAAAAGAATTCTGTAACATTTTATGCATAGAAATGATGAATGCTTACAGCTGTCATCTAAATATTTTTATTGAACCTATAATTAACTATTTCTAAGAGCTTGGCTCTGCTACAAAGATAGTGAGCCAAAAACTGGGAATATTAAATTTCCTCTGTTATCAATCAGCAATTTTTGTTTAAACTCTACAGAATGTACTTTTGAGACACACTGTCTTTTTGTTCCTGTTATGCTCATGGGAGGAGAGAGGAGTTCTTTATACTATACTCCTTTGCACAGCATAGACCAAATTACACATTTATGCTGTGCTAACTACACCATTTTGCTAATCCACTGAGTTTAATTATGTTAAGTGTTGTGGTTTAGTTTGGTGCCAAGATTTACCTCTTAGTTTGTTAGAAAAACAATGTAATTCATAGCAGTGATGACAATTTTAAAATTAGAGATATCGTCTAAACATTTAAGATTTTTTGCTTTCTGTACCACCTAAACAAATTGTGCTACACTACTTTTGCTGCACCTGTGAGAAATACACAATATAGATTGAGACAGTAAGCCCAAAGTCTTTGAAAACCATCATGATTGGTATGACTGCTGCAAGCTACAGCAATATCTAATCTCAATAATTATGTACAGTGAAGACTGCTGGGAGAGATTTTATTTTACTTGCTTTGAACTGACTCTGTACACTTGTTTGAATTTCTTGTTAATCTTTCTTCTACATAAGTACGCAATCCAGAACCTTCTAACAACTCCCACCTCAAACTTTGTAATTGGAATACAATCCAGTTTACATCTGAGCCATCTCTGGAGTTTATTTTTCACATAAACGAAGTCTTGTCTCCTCTGTGCTAAATGTTTTCTTGTAATTTAGAAACAGATTACAACAAGTGTAACCAGCACAGTTTCATCCTACCTAGCCCCTTTCCAAGCATTTTGGGGAGATAAACATAGGTGAATGGATGGAGGTTATTTTTGTTAGTTGGCTTTCATAAAATGACATCTCCTAGCCAGAAAATGAACTGAAATTTCCTTATGGTGCTTTTAAAAGTAGTAGTTTTTGCCCAAGATATGAACTGGTTGCAACCTGGATGAAAATGTCCTCCCAATTAAAAATCTCTTCAAAATATCCATCATCTCTACACTACTTACATGGCACTTTAAATGTGTTGTGCTTTGCTGCTACTGCATCAGTAAAAGGATCCCTCTACCAGTTAATGAACTCTGCCTCCCAGAATAGGGCTCAGAACAATATCCATGGATCAAAGACACGAGAGTAAACAAAAATTAACCATGTTTGTTGATACCACAGTATATATGAAATGTGTGCTTGAGCAGTGAGTGGAAGAGATGTTTACTAAATGGAAGAAGCAAAACTGGTATGGAAAGAGTTGTGTTTTCTGTGTTCAAGTGTGTTTTAAAACACAAACGCTACCAAAAAACCCCAACTTACTTTTAAACCCGGCTTTTTTACTGTTATATGATGTTTAAATTATAGATATCTGAATCATATCACTGTCTTCCCTGTATACGTGTTTGTTTTATTCCTGGGTAAGATCTTACTGCTTCTTAAACTCAGAGTTAATAAAGAAATATGATGAAGCATGAAAAGTGTTTTTTGCAAGCAGAATCTCTGCTAAAATGGGTACATCTTCACCACCTGCTGGATCAGCGGGTAGAGATCGATCCCCAATCGCTCTGCCTTCGACTCCTGTAATCCACCGAGAGGCGGAAGTGGAGTCGACAGGGGAGTGGCAGCAGTCCACCCCGCGCGATGAGGACATGAGGTAAGTCGACCTAAGATACGCTGACTTCAGCTACACTATTCTCGTAGCTGAAGTTGCCTATCTTAGGTCGACCCCCCGCTCCCAGTGTAGACCAGGGCTTAGAACATATTAGCAAATATTACTTCAAGGGGCCTTTTATTCTTCAGTAAAAATAAATTTTTAAAAAAATCCAGCACACACACAGAGTCACATGGCATATATCATTCCATCAAAGCCAAAAGGAACATGTTCTCCAAATTAACATTTTCCTCCTCATTGTCTGTCAGTGAAACGTTTTTTCTGGGGTTATTTTAAAACACACAGAAACCAATTACATTGTAATGGGGTACTGTATTGCAGCTATTACTCTTTCATATCATGTCCAACTAATGCCAGTGTAACAAAACAATCTGAAGAGTTTAATAAAATACAATTAAAATGATATGGAAGATCTGGAAGACTGCATGCTTGGCAGAAAGTTGACCTACTTTACATGTAAACATTAAGACCTGCAATTTTATGTACTCTCTTGTGACCATTACCTAATTACTAAATACAGACAGAGAAAACATGCCTTCACCCAACATGCCTCTTCAAATTGGATTACAAGGAAAACTTATTAAGATTTTACAACCAAAATCATGACTGACTTGGTGAATAATAATAAATTCCTGTTAATTATTAAATAAATAATAATAAATAACATTTTTTACATTTTAATTGACTATGTTATACGTAATTGAACATATACATTATATGCAATGGCCAATACCTTCAAACATGACAAGTACTTTTGAGTGCCTTGCCAAACTCAAACTTGATTTGCAGAAGATGAATGCTCAATATTTTCTGAAAACAGACTCCTTTAAGGCATCTCAATCTGTGCACCCACAGCCACCAGCTGCTTTCAAAAAAATCTTGCTCCATTATTATAATCTCATTGCTGTTTGGTACAGTAAATCATGTCCAACAATTTGTAAACAAAATATTCTCATCATTAAGTGCCTAAAAATCCCTCATGCTTAAGCCAAAATAGGCCAAATTCATCTCTGGTGATGAATTTGTGCCTGTTTCACATACAACTGTGGCATTGCAATTGGTGGCCCATCTGAACAAACCTGGGCCAGTTTATAATTTTGCGTCAATCATGTAAAATGTTGTGATGTTGAACAAAGCCAGGTGAAATTTGGTAGCTCTGAGCAACTTTCAATTTTGGATGTTGGAATTCATTTGAATCTGATGCTCAAAGTAAAACTTGAAGGAGAGTCCACAAAGATCACAACCACAAGAAAAGATCCACACAAGCCTTTGAAAAGCAAAATGGCTAAGTTTAATACAAGGCAATGTGCATTAGATTTATGCATTTTTCAGTTTAGTATAATGAATCACTTCCCCATTGAAGGCAGGGCAAGCAGTATTGGATGAATCATTAAATTTAACTTCAACATAAATTCAATAAACATTGTCCCGCTGCTGACAGTGTTGTTGAATAGGAAGGCAGGCAGTCTAATGATGATGTTACCTTCCCTCAGAAAGGTATTGTTTATGTAGATTTTTACGTTAGGCAGATCCCATGTGTCACTATTCAAATAACAGGCCTGCATTATTTCTGCCTTATCTAGATTGGAAGTAAAGCAACAAAAAAGTTAACTAGTGAGTATTATCTTCTGTAACTGATCTGTCGATTTCAGCAGATAATATAATTATCTATTAAACTACATAATACTAACTTGCAGCAAATATTGTACATACAGGTAACATGTATCAGACACTATCCAAGCATTATTGATGGACAGAAAATTGATATTCATGTGTTCCTCAAAGGCAGAATAAAGATTTTTCAACAGTATGCTGTTTAATTAGAAGTGGTTCTCCCAAGAGAAAGCACAATCACTGGCATTTCACCTGAAGGCAAATTCCAGGATTCTGTACAGCAAAGCTCATCAAAGGGAAATTAGGCACATCCTGTTTACTTTTCTGCTCACTTAGATCTTTAACAGCCTCACACAGTCACCTCACTATGTTTGGGGAGGGGGGGAGTCATATTAATTAAAATTAAAAAAATTGCAATTTGACTCCCAGTGTCCTTCAAATAAGATGTCTTGTGAATTTCCTGTCAAGTGGATTTTTTGTTGTTGTTAAAAAGAAGTTTAAAAGAGAAAAGATTAAATCAAGAGCTTAAAGGAATATGCTTGCTGTGGTTATGACAGTCCTCCTTCTGCTGCCCTTTCTAGATACTTAAGGACAATGAATGCCTTTTTTGTAGCAACGATTCAAGCTTTGTTTTTTAAAAGGCCATTCACATCTTTGACAACATTTCTGTAAATGAACCTAGCAAAAGCTCAAAATAGATTGCAATATTCACTCCTCCTTTCCCTAACTTTGCACCTATATTGATTCAGGTACAAAGTTGTGTGACTTAGCCAAGGTCTTATACAGTACCCACCAGGATAGTTGCTTCTTATCTGTTTGTTCCAATCAACAGAGGATGCAGTCTTATTTTTCAGGGCATGACCTTCCCAGTCCACACACATACTCCTTCTGAGACTAATGTTGGATTATTTAACCCAGGCCAGTTGTCCCATTAAAGGGAAATCAGAACATCTTTAACAAGATGAAACCCATCTAGAGATGCCAAATTCAGATCCAGATTATAGAACCCCAAATTCTGAGGGTGCTCATACCTAGACTTTGATTCAGGTCCATCTCTATTTCTAACTAACTTTACAGAGCCCTTTCTATCATATTCTTGCAGCCCTAAAGCTCTGGTAAAACATGTACAATTACAGGAACGAGTATGTTCACTGGTTTTGCTTTTGTCTGAGAAATATGATACTGGAATCAGTGCCCCTACTTCATCCGTACATATGATATAAGCCATTGCATTAAAACCAGATAAGGTATTAGGGCACAGTATTGGGGCACAAAAGCAGGTTTTCGGAGACATTCCTTATCTGGCTCATGATCCATATTCCCGCCCTGGTTCTCCAGTCACTTTAATTGGATACTGAATACTGTTCTATTATGAAGAATGATATGGGATGTGTTGCTAATATTTATCCTGAAATAGTTAAACATACAAAGCCATTTTTAAAATACTGCCATGAATAATAAAGGAAATAAAGTATATAAAGCAAAACAGGTATTATGAGCACATTCATATATTCCAGAACAATTAGCATAATAAATGATTTGGAAGAAACATTGAGAATATCCAACAATCTATTTTGGACATTGCAAGGCTGTGTTTGCCCCTGAAATAAGTTACAAGATGAGAGAAGCTCTCAAACTGTGGTCCATGGACCACCAGGGATCCACGAGTTCCATTCAGGTGGTCTGCAAATAGTTCCCTCTATGGTGTGTGCCTGGACAGCCGCACACAAGAGAATGAAGGGCTACCCACCTAATTAGTGGAGCTATGCAGGTGTGGCTCCACTAATTAGGTGCTTGGACCCTGTAGAAGATGCACATGTACAGTGAGGAGGTGGCGTTGGGGGGAATAAGGGCTAGCTGTGAGGGAACTGTCTGGGGAGAAGAGAGAGTGGGGGGATTTGGGATGTGCAGGGCTGCGGTGGCCAGAGAACCACTGCAATACGCTAAAGGTACAAAGTCTTGGGAATTAATTTTCCACCTTAGGTGTGGCAGATATTTCAACACCCAATATAAAAAGTGAATCTAGCTGGTATAGTAATCAGTGCAGTTATCCTTAATAGCTGTAGGTTTCGCCATTTCTAATATATTTTATATCCGTGAGACCACTTCTGTAGAGATCAAGCACAATATTTTCTCCACTAAGCAGATCAACTGATTCTCAAGGCCAGAAGAAAAATATCCTGCCAGTTTCTCTCCTCCTCTCCCTCAGAAAGCAAGCTACAACAGTCCAACTAACAGACCTATCCACAGGGACAACTTCCTTAGCCATTTTATCAATTATTTCCCTAATGCAGTTTAATGTTTGCCCAGTTACACTAGCTGTGAGTCAAATCTGTTACTCCCCTACAGGTTTAAGTTTGACAACTATTACAAGTGCAACTTGTTTCAAACAGTGCAGAATAAGACTTATACCAAGTTTTTATATAGCGTCTCCATATATTAGGTTGCGGATTCAATTCTTAGGTGCCTCACAGTTAGAAGTTGAGATTAAAACAAGTTTGGAGTTCATTTTTAGGGAGGCTACAGAAATCCTTATGTCAGTATTTGCAGGGAGCCTGATGCAGACTTTAAGATGGCCTCACCCAACCTTCCCTTTTCTATTGATGATGCTAATTCATTCCTGACATCACACCACTAACTTGAAGGTCAACAGATTTTATATGGGGCTAAATGAATCCCTAGTGTAACTAAATTGGAAGATTCACAATTATATCAATTTAGTTTTTTAAATAAGAAGTGAAAGTTAAAATCAAAGACCCCAGCTCCTCCAATGAGCTCCATGCACTCAGACCTCCAGGCCTGCATTAAGACCCTATCGTTTTAATGAGGCTCTGCATTACTCCTGGAGTGAGCCTGTACAGAGCTTATTGTAGGATTGGGGGCCTAAAACAAGCTGTTGGAAGCAGCAGTTTGCTCAGGCTTGTAGTGCTTTCCACTTTCACGGTTTTTAAATTGCAAAAATCAAAAGCAATTATTAAACATCTTTTTGCTTTTCAATTTTGTGGAAGAATTTAATCATCATGAATACGAGAGTCTAAGAGCAGTGACGGGAGCCAGACGTAGCATGGGAAGATGCTGAGCAAACTTCCATTACATACAGCTCCGCCAATGTATCTGGCCTGAGGTACCCTTGCTATTATAGTCCTGGCTATCTCTGGAGCAGTGGCTGCCAAATGCACTATACTGTGCCAATTTTTGTGCTGGTTTGGGGGTGTGAACAAATAAGTTACTGGACGGGTCCAAACGCATTGTCACTTGTGACTTGAGCCTGGCTTTAAATTCTGGTGTCTGAAGGCAAAAGGTTTGAGCACATGTAACTCTGCCAGCTGGCCCCCAGTGTGGGTTCATTCCCTGGTTTTTAAAATAAAAGGTAAAATTTAAAATGCTAGAGAAGGGGCTGATATTAATTGCTGTTGAAGATCATACCAGTGCTTTGGAGCAGGGTTCATGAGCAGGCAGAGAATTCACTAACAGTCATCTAGACACATAAGACACATTGAAAAGTGCACTGAATTGCATCATCATCATTTTTGTAACATCTTTTAAGTCAACACCCTAGTAGCTGTGGGGGTCTTACCAAGGATTGATAAAAACAGAGCTGGAACAAAACTGAAATATTCAGATTCAGGTTCCAAACACCCTCCAGTTTATAACTGCACAGACCCAGGGTCTTGGTTCAGTAAAATGATCCTATCCCTAAATAATAATCAATACCTTACACTTATGTGTTGGACTCTTACCTCCTAAATCATCTTTTAAAACCTTTTTCTTCTGCTTGTCCATTAATGACTGGTTACACATCTGCCTATTTTCATTCTTTGGCTGCAGCTAGCTTCCATTTTCTGTATTTTCTTTCATTCAATTTTTTTATTCATCTAAATCAGATGATAAAACTCCTCAGTGCAGGGATTATATTGGAGTTATGTATTTGCAAAGATCCATGCACAACTGTGGCACTTCCTACAAAATTAATACACCACCATTCATCTCAGCACCTCACATCCATCCTTAAACAATCACTCACTCCCAAGTTCTCTATCAGGCAGATGATATAACAATTTGAGAGACTAGTAATAGAAGGAGTAAAATGCCAGCCAGCCAGATTGTCACCTTACACACTCAGGAGCTTTGACATGGAGAATGCATGTGAGAATGAGTATCTCTGTCTGAATATCATTTTGCAAGTGTAATTGGTTTAAAATTGGAAGTGCTGACTTTCAAATGTATCTGAATATTTGCTAGAGAATTTGTTCCTCCAGAACTTGCTGAATGATATAAAAAGATTGTCACATACGTACATGCATCTTTTTGTGCTTATTTAAACAAAGACTCAAAACTCAGCTGAAAGGGAAACAATCTGATCATGGGACATGCAAGATTTCTGATCCTGCCTCTGATATCAAAACACCCTGTAAGTTGGAGCTTATCGTAATCATAGCCTACACTTTGGGCTGGGGGTGTATCTCCCAGCTAAATGAGACATTCCAACACTAGGGCCTCAGATGGGATTACACATGGGGAAGCTAGCCCCTTCCATCATTTATGCTGGCTCAGATCAAGCTAGTGTGGGTATGTCTCTGTGGGCTGGGAATTACTACCCCAGCTGGAAGAACGAACATAAGGCCTTGTCTACGCTACCGGTTGGATCGACAGGTAGAGATCGATCTATTGGGGATTGATTTATTGCGTCTTGTCAGGACGCGATAAATCAATCCCTAGAGGCACTCCCATTGACTCTGGAACTCCAGCTCGCCAAAAAGGCCCAAGACAGAGTCGACGGGGGAGCCCGCTGTCGCCATGAGGTAAGTCAACCTAAGATGCGTCGACTTCAGCTACACTATTCACGTAGCTGAAGTTGCGTATCTTAGGTCGACCCTCCCGGCTAGTGTAGACCAGGCCTAAGAACGGTCATACCAGGTCAGACCAATGGTCCACGTAGTCCAGTATCCTGTCTTCCAACAGTGGCCGATGCCAAATGTTTAAGAGGGAATGAACAGAGCAGGGCAATTGTCAAGTGAGCCATCCCCTTCCCCCAATCCAAGCTTCTGGCAGTCAGAGGGTTAGAGACACCCAGAGCATGTGCAGACATACTTTAAGTTTCTGCATCTGTAACTAGATAATTATACATTTTTACCTTCTTTACGGGCCTAAAGTAAGGATTACTTTGTTATCTCTGTAAAGTGATTTGGATTGAAGAGCTAAGGATTCCTAGTAAAAAATCTTTGTAATCAAAGACAAAATAAACAGCATTACTCAGCAGCTCTCTCTCGACATTCTTGCTTATCCATCTTCAGAAGCACAGGTGTTTAACTCCAATATTAACTCTCAGGATAGTGGGAAGGAGAAGCAGTCCTCCTTCAATACAGCTCTTAATTCCACCTCTGGTCTTCTTTCCCCTATCTGGGGTGGGTGGGTATAAGAAGAGAGGTGATGCACTCCTTCTAGACATAGAAGCCACCAGGGAATTAACAACTTCCCCCGAAAACAAATACCAGTGCTTCTCTGGGAATCATCCAGGATAATTATGTGACTAAGGAGATTCAGCCAATTAGGCTATGTGTACACTAGAGAGCTTACAGCAGCACACAGCTGTACCAATGCAGCTGCACCAGGTAAGGGCTCTCATGTAGTCATTCTATACCAACGGGAGAGAGCTCTCCCGTCGACATAATTAAACCACCCACAATGAATGGTGGTAGCGAGAACGGTGAGAGAAGCTCTCCTGCCAACATAGCGCTGGGCACACTACCACTTATGCCAGTGTAACTTATGTCACTTATGTTTTTTCACACTCCTGAGCGACATAAGCTTTGCAGACATAAGTGGTGGTGTAGAAATGGCCTTCCTTCTCTTGAAACCTAACTATCCAAGTATTATGCACTGTCCTACTGCCACCTACCAATCCAGGCTGATTTAAAGTATAACAACAAAAGTCAGAAGAAGTAGAAATATCATTGTCAAAGCACAACTGTGTCAAAACAGTAATAGAGAAATCCTATGAGTTTCCACAGAACCTCTGAAGTCATCACAGATTTCCAGATGACAGTCTCATACAGTTTAGCTGATAGCACTATACAGTAATTGATTAGGGATAAAATTTTCAAAGTCTGAGTGTCTTAAGAGCCCCATGTTCAAAAATGACTTAGGCGCCATAGAACTCAGGCAATTGTAAATCTATGAATCTCTGAATTTCAGTTGCATCATTAACTGTTTTGTTAAGCATTTTAGCAGAAACATCCAGCTAACAAGCTCCAAACTTTCCCTAACCAGCTGCCCATATATCCTGCTTACTCCCTAACAACTTGTACAATGCAGTGATATGCTGTATTTGTATACACGTTTCAAAACATCAAAGTCCACATCACAACGATCTCACAACCTAAATACACTACAACAGATATAGTATTGTATTAGAGCACAGTAGAAGTAGAGGACAATGGAGTTTCATGTGGTTTTAGTACATACAGGCCTTAAGGAATAAGCAGGCTTTAGGAATGGTTTTTGGGTGACCAGATGTCCAGATTTTATAGGGACAGTCCTGATATTTGGAGCTTTTTTTTTTCATATGGGCTCCTATTACCCTCCCCTTGCTACTGATTTTTCAGACTTGCTATCTGGTCATCCTTAGTGGTTTGGAGGAAGAACGGGAAAAATCTTCCATTGGAGAAAGAATCAGAAAGATCTACTATTCTATAGTTAGATTGTTATCCTTTGTCTTAAGGGCCAATGGTAGCTTGCCTGTGCTTTTACAGAAGAGGTCGTGGTTACTGCATGCGTGAGCAGTTTAGAATTCATGAATACAGTGATAGATTTGTTTCACTGTGAAAAAAAAAGATTGCAAAAGCTATGCTATTAAATATAAAATGGAGGGAGAGATTAATTCATTCATAATGTTAACATTATCTTACTTACATAATCCCTCTCACAAGACATTTGGAAGGCTGTCTGCATAGCATCTATGTGTCTATGACCAAGGCATTGGAAAGCTGAATTCTCCCCTCTCTTTCTCTCTCACACACACACACTGTGCACACCTACTAAAATTTCACTGAACAATAAACCTGATAAATCTAACTTGTCATTTAAATATGAGTACAGGAAGTTAGCAAAGATTTTCCTTCATTACACACATCCACTGGTAAAGTCATAAGAGCAAGTTCTCCTGGATCTAGCAGAAATGTGTAGCAAATAGATTTTTAAGAGAGTTTTGCAGCTAGAGAACGCTCACCTGCTCACAGTTACAGATCATTCAAATGTTAACATGTTGAAGGACTGACACTTCTGTACTTGTACTGAGTACAAAGAACCTTTATTTTGTCAGTGTTAGAACTGAACATGTCACAAAGGCAGCAAGGTAAGAAAAGGCTATGAATTTTCAGTATTATTTCCACTTCAGCACCAATAAATATGGTGATCTTCAAGTACATTTACTTGGAAATGCACATTGCACACACTCTCCTGATGTTCCATTGTAACATTCTTTGCCAATAGCATTGAAATGCTAAATATAACTCATTTTTTGTAACATATTATTCACGGAGTATGCAGTATTCATACAGTACATTTGCAGCTAGGTTAGCTTGTCTGTAAACACAAGAAACTTATCAGGTTACAACAAGTCATCGCTCTTCCATCTCCTATAGATGTGGGAGAGGAGTGAGGAATTAGGGGCAGAATGACAATGAGTCTGGCAGAATATTGGCCATAGGGAAACTGAAATTAGAATACACAAGGCAGGCAGAAATGGGAGATCTAGGCCAAGGAGAAGAGATAAGACCTAAAGAGAGTCCAGGAGATAAGCAGGCTGAGAAACAGTTCAAGATATTGATAGGGAATATATTTTTGCATAAGGTAGAGTTCTTGATTCAAATTGTCCTCACTGCAGTTAAGCCTAGGTCTCGTGCAAGCAACTATACTGCAAAGTCATACCCAAGTTAGTGTCCTCGCTGATGCTGCACTCACCCATGTGTGCCATTAAGACTTCTTGGAGCATATCACAGGGTTCTTTTCTACTGCAGTAAGTTGAGCTGCTGCGTGATTCTTTCCAGTGAACTGTGGGAGAACTTGTCTGTCCTTCTGCAGGGAGAACATTGGAGGACTGTCTATACCCAAGTGATTTTGCAGTGAGCACACAGGTTAAGTGGGTAAGTTACCAGCCCAAGACAGAGCAAAACCCAGGCTCAGTCCACACTCCCAGAAAGGCCAGCTAGCATGGGTTGAAAAGTACCATTAAAGTTGGGTGAGAGTTTTGTATGTGTGCATGCAAGGGGAAGAGAGATTTAGGAGTAATACCCAAGTAACAGACCAGGCTAGCTCTGCAATGAAGACCCAGCTAGCTATACATTGGCTGTATATTTTAATGATTTACAGTTACATATATTATATTTGACTAAGGCCTGTATTTTCTCAGTATGCCAGCACAAAAGCTCTGACTTAGCCTATTATCTTTTGCTCCATAAATGCAAGCCTGGACTTGTTGAATTAGAGGAGTACCTTCACTAGATCAACCAAGAAAAGGAACAGACACTATCCAGAACTGGCTAGAGCTATTAGCAAATTACTGCTGTCCAGAATATATCCTAAGAGAAGGGGTACTTCTCAACCACATTGCTGAAATATACTCCCACCTCCATTGCACGTGTCAGCAAACACATTCTCCCCAATTTCCTTGTTTGTGAAACACTACTCTTCATTCTTTGCTCCCATAAATGATCATAACGACAAAAATCATACAGTCTGATATTGCCCAGTCTCATCTAAGCACAGTGCCCCCACTTTAAAGAGCACACAATAAAATTCTGATGTAATGAATACGAGAATTGCAGCACAGGTGTCAAATATCCTAGGACTAAAATATGTATATCCTTGAAAAACTAATTGCTTTTCTTGTGGCTCTGTGACCTAGACAAGTCAGGACCTGCTCTGTAGCCCCGATCAGTGCGTTGACAGCAGGAAGAGTGATGAATCAGAAAGTCTCCCACTTGCTCCGGCTGAGTAGGTTCTACTGTCCCACTCATCTATCAATGTGACAGCTAAAGGAATTCTGTACACATTTATCTACAGAGCACTAAGCAGGCAGAAGACAAAGCATATATCCCACAAGCTGAAAGGGAAGATAACCGTAGAAGAACATTAGGCCATTTACTTTTCCAAAGGTAAATCAGTAAATTCCATTTGGTTCAACTGGCTATGCAAGTGAGAAAATATATTCAGAATAAAAAGCAATGGAATTACAACTGGGAAAATGGCAGTAATTTAATAATGTTCCTAGAACAAGTCTGTCTTCATTTTATTTTTGGGGCAGAAACATAGGCAACAAATAAAGAAAGATTTTTTTTGTTTGTTTAAAAAGTGTCTATGCATTGTGTGTATATAAAGACGAAAAGGATAAAAGGTCTTAATACAAGTTGGTTCCAGAATAGTGAAGGCTGAAGCTTTTAAATGAGCTTGACAATAAGATTTAACTGTCTCCTCCAATTTTTCAACCCCATAAATAAAAAGATATGCCTCATTTATTTTACTGAGAGGTATGACATGTGCCTCTCTGTATATACTCTTTCTTAAATGGACATAGGCAGCATGTATGTATCATCTTACTGGTCAGATTACACTCTAGTTAATATAACTGAATGTAATAATAAACTTTGCCCAGTTTAATAACAAAGCATCTCTATATTGAACATTTAAAGATCTAAGAGCCGACACTTCCTTCTTTTGTTTATATGGAGAGGAATGCCTTGGTTATAACAAGCAGGAAGGATGTATTTTAAAGGACAGCTATAATCAAGATTGTGAGTTGGGGAGAAAGAGACAATAAGATTTCTGCTACTTCCTTCTTTTACTTTTCCTGTTATCCTATACATTCCCAACACTTCCAGTGGTTTACAATGATCAATGTAGTAATAACATTTTAAAAAATACACCACCGGGTGTTTAACTTGCAAATCTCCTATAACATACATACGCTTCTATGATTCTATGACTGGAAGGGACCACAATAGATCATCTAGTCCAGTCTCTTGCACTTAAGGAGAACTGGACCAAAAATCCCAATTACAGGATTGAGCCAGAAGAAATCTGATGAGCTTCAACAAGGACAAGTGCGGAGTCCTGCACTTAGGATGGAAGAATCCCATGCACTGCTACAGAGTAAGAACCGAATGGCTAGGTAGCAGTTCTGCAGAAAGGGACCTAGGGGTTACAGTGGACGAGAAGATGGATATGAGTCAACAGTGTGCCCTTGCTGCCAAGAAGGCGAACAGCATTTTGGCTTGTATAAGTAGGGGCATTTCCAGCAGATCAAGGGACGTGATCATTCCTCTCTATTCAGCATTTTTCACTAGAAGGGTGGTGAAGTACTGGAATGGGTTACCTAGGCTGGTGATGGAATCTTCCTCCTTAGAGGTTTTTAAGGTCAGGCTTGACAAAGCTCTGGCTGGGATGATTTAGTTGGGGATTGGTCCTGCTTTGAGCAGGGGGTTGGACTAGATGACCTGAGGTCCCTTCCAACCCTGATATTCTATGACTAAGTAATAACTAGAGCATCCCTCATAGGTGTTTGTCTAACCTGTTCTTAAAACCCTCTAATGATGGAGATTACACAACCTCCCTAGGCAACTTGTTCCAGTGCTTAACTACCCTGATAGTTACGAAGTTTTCCTAATGTCCAACCTAAACCTCCCTTGCCGCAATTTAACCCCATTGCTTCTTGTCCTAACATTAGAGATTAACAAGAACAATTTTCCCCCCTCTCCTTTTAACAAACTTTTATGGAACTGAAAACTGTTATGTCCCCCTACCCCTCGGTCTTCTCTTCTCCTGACTAAACAAACCAATTTTTTAAAAAATCTTTCTTTATAGGTCATGTCTTGTAGACCTTTAATACACTAAGTGTACATCTACACAACCAAGCAGCTGTGAGTCTCAGAGCCCAGTCAATAGACTTGGCTGGTGGAGCTTGGGCTACCATACTGATAATAGCCATGTAGATGTTGTGGCTTGGCCTGGAGCTCAGGCTCTGAAACCCACCTGCTTGCTCCCTAGTCTTCAGAGCATGAACTCCTACTTTAAATGAAACCCTCTACATGTCATACCTTTTAAGCACAGACAGGACCATTTCAACTGAACAACTTAGGTTGAACAAACAGGAGCAAATTTTATGTTTTGTTTTCTCCTGTACTTTCAAGAGTTTTCTCACTCTAGAGAGATCAAGAATGCAACTGCCAGAATTACTTTATTAACTTTGCTTTATAACTGAACATCTTGCTTTCCTTAAATCAACATCCTTCTTTAATTAATAGAATTCTAATCCTAACAAAATCTCTCATATCATTTTAATAACTCACCTGTAGCATTTAGTAGCATGTTTACATACTTTGTTATGGAAATACCATATGAATATCATCAGAAATGTCAGATCATGTGACTTTCTGAATTAGCCTCTCTGGAAATAAATATTACAATTAATTTTTAAATATCTTGCTTCCAATTTAACTTTTCACCAAAAGCCTTCTGTTGCTCTATTTTCTTGTTTCCTCTCTAGTTTTACATCATAGACACCAGGCACCTGAACACAGATTTTCCTTCACCCTTTTGTTCAAGCAAGGATGCAAACCAAGAAATCCTTCATCGCTCACAGACAATGAATCATGCCTATAGCTGCAAAACTCCCATTGACTTCAATGGTAGTAGTACCAGGCCCTGAGACACTAGTCATTCCATCATTTTCCATCAGTACAATAACTGTAATAACTTTATGAACACCTAAAAATCAAGGGACCAATATCACATCGTTGGCCTACATAGGGAGGAGAACCATGAATAAGCCAGGAACTTCAGGAGAAAAAAATCACAGGGACAAATTTGAATCCTAGTGGTTGGTTTACATTTCCCTGGCTATCTTTGTAAAGAACATTATTTTTAAAAAATAAGTGAGGGCATAGTTTCGCCTACACTAATGAAGAGGTAAAGCTGTAGAGAATATAAGAATATAATATTGCCTTCTTCAGAAAGGCAATGATTGCCCTTCCTGCCCGAATCCCTCTAAAAAACCCAAACGTTGCTGACCTCATTTACCTTCGTAATTTGCTCTGAAGAAGGGAAGTAGTAAATCAGAATGTTGTGAGGGTAACCCATTAAAATGTCCTAAACTTTTCTGGGTCAAACTTCGGTGAATTAAACTGACTGATTTCCACCCTTAAACTCAGCGTTACTATTGAAAATAAGGGTTCTCATGTATTAGGAACTGATAATAAAATATTTATTAAGGCTGAGAACTAATGCCATGTAAAAACAATTGGGTTAAGGAATGTGTTTGACCGGGAAGAAGGGCAATCAGAAAGTGCAGTGGCATTTGATAGACAATGTAAAGAATGGACATCTCTTTAATAGTGCTTAAACTGTCTACTCCAGGGCACAATGCCGATGTTGTTCTTGCTTGGCTGACCATATGGAAATTAAGCTTTCCCCTGCTCTTCGCTGCTGTTTTCCTAATGTTGCCTTCTGAGCCATTTAATTACATTCTGTCATAAAACTTGGGGCTCAGCCTGACGGGAACAATGATCACCTAACTGCTATTGTGATCACCACTGCACTTGTATAGGCAATGGAGGTGAAAACCTTTAGACTTCAGAAAGAGAAGAAGAAATGCATTTCATCTGTCACATTACAGTGCCTCTTCTAAGCCCAAACAATTACAAACTTACAGGCCCTCTGATGCTGCAATATTCACAATAAGACCCATTCATGCAAACTTTGCTGAGGCAAGTTAGGGCAAAAGGGTCAGAGGGCTATGAACTTTGATCTATGGTTTGAAATTTGGCAGGCCTTAAATAACCTCCTGCTTCAGTAAGTTTCTTGATTAACCTAATAAGAATTACACAAGAAGTGCTGTGATCTTAGCACTGCATCGGATTAGCTGCCTAGACGGTGTTCTGTGAAGCCTAAAAATCTCATCAAGAAGTATAATGAGAAATAGACAATGAAAGTGTTGAAGAAAAAGGTCTCAAGTTTGTACTTTAATTATGCAGGCAAGGATTTGAAATTAAAGTTACCTGGGAAGCTGCCTCTTTTGAACAATCAGACTTTGTCTGTGGAAAAGTTGGTAACTTTGAGGAAAGTAAAGTAAAAACTCAAAAGTGTTTTTATTATTATTCCACAGTAATCTTGAAAGAATTCCCCCTTCTGCCACCTCCTAGCCAAAGCAGATACTAATATTGTGATGCTGTACCCCATATTCTTCATGGAAATATGGTCATGCTATGAATATGACACAACTGAAATGCACTTTATGCAAGATGGCTCATGAAAGGTATCCTTGGAAAGGTTATAATTTACTGAAAATGTTTATCCAATTTGTATGCACGTATCGATTTTGGATTGGAAGCTGGGAATATTGACCATGTCTCTATATTTCAATTTTGCTATGCTGGATGAGGCCAAACAGTGTTAATGGCTTGTTGAAGGAATGCACACAAGCATAAGCATTACCCCAGGAACTGTGGGCAATAGAAACCTCTCATAGATAGCTCTACACAATAGGAACTGTTTGACTCAAGTCAGATAGCTCTACACAGTGGGAACTGTTTGATCCAGATGACAGCAAAAATGACTAAGAATGAAACAAGTGCTCAGTTTGGGCTTCTTGCATAGCGATCAACACTATTCACCCAACAAGCCATGCTGATGAAAGGCAAAAAAGAGTCTCATACAACTCATCACCAGCAATGTGGAGCTTAGAATGAAGAAAGGAGGGGGCTCTAAATGGAAGTTCACTGAAAACAGCATGAATCCTCTTGCCCACTTAGCACCCAATAAAGCACTAATGAAGTTAAAATGTACTATGTCAAAGAGAACAATGGGAAGAGAAGCAGGCCTCACTACAGGCTTAGGGTATGTCTACATTTAAAACACTACAGCTGAGCAAAGGTACTACTGAAGCACTTTGAGGTAGACACCACCTACCCCGAATGGGAGGGGTTCTCCCATTGGCATCAGTAATCCACCTCCTCGAGAGGTGGTAACTAAGTAAACAGGAGAATTCTTCTGTTGACCTAGTACTGTCTGCACTGGGGGTTAGGTCATTGTAGTTATGTCCCTGAGGGGTGTGGACTTTTCACACCCCTGAGAGACATAGCAATTCCAACACAAGTTCCTAGTGTACACCAGGCCTTAGTGGGAAAAACTCCCACATATGAATGTGGGTATTTACAATAGCATCTGCAAGGTGCTGCTCCTTCAATGGGAGGCAAGGGTACACAGCACCTTCCAGGAGCCATGCCGCAGCTTACAGAATCAGGCCCAAAGACTGCATACATGTTAGTGCTAGTAAAATCTCTGAACACTGCACAGGAACAGTCAGACAGAATTTCTTTAAAAGGGAAAGAGGGTGTGTGTGTTAGATCTGCATGACATTCCCATTGCAAAAATCACTGCACAGCCAGGACCAAGGCAGCCATGTTAATCATTATGCTAATCCCTAGCTACAAATGATGATAGACCTTTAATAGATTGGAATCAATTTTATAGCGTCAATGGCAAAATACTTCACAGGATAGAGTCCAAAATTTTTTGTTTGAAAAGCAAAGGTCATTTGTGGGTGAACGGCGTAGCTATGGCTAGTGCAACTCCCACCGGACAGAGAGCTTAGCTCCAGCAACACTGAGAATTACACATTTTAACTCCACTGCTTCCTTTGAACGTGTAGCTATCAAATCTTCCTATGCTACATGAAAGGAGGGCCTGGCCATTCTTATATTAACAGAAATTCAGTATTATTTATTAGTATCCAGGCTGAAAGGTATAAATATCCCCCATCAGAAAAGTTGAATTTTAAGGCTCCAGCACAGTAGCTCTCACTATCTTTGTTATTTGCATTGCCATAGTGCATAGAAGCCCTAGTCACTGACCAAAACCCCATTGTGCTAGGTGCGATACAAACAACAGTCCCTGGCTGAAAGAGTTTACAGTCTAGATATAAGACAACAAATGGATACTGATTGACAGGCTTATGATGTTTCGAGGTATCAGATGAATTCTGGGTGCCTACTATAAAGATGCTGCTATGAAAACTGCCGTATTATGAATAGAATCATAGAATATCAGGGTTGGAAGGGACGTCAGGAGGTCATCTAGTCCAATCCCCTGCTCAAAGCAAGACCAATCCCCAACTAAATCATCCCAGCCAGGGCTTTTTCAAGCCTGATCTTAAAAATCTCCTTTGTGTACATAGAGGTCACTTTTGCAGGCAAGGCTGCGTCACATCTTCCTCAGATGGAAGATAATGGGGAGTACTCAATGACCGTGTCTTGACCGTACTATAGTTATACTAAGGAGGGTTGGGAAACCAGTTTGACCAAGCTGGTCTGCAGGGAGCGGATATGAAAAGTGGGGAAATCCCCAAAATGCAGAACAAAGACACCAAGGTGTCAGTGCTAATCTTTTGAAAACACAAAGGCTGGATGGATCAGGGAATAGTCCCAGAGAAATAAGTAGGAAGTTCTGGGCAGGAGAGATGAAGGAAATGGGCAGGCCAGGATTAGAAGAAGCAACCTGACCTAGTGGGGCTCCATGATTTGGAAGAGGAATCGCGCAGCAGTAGGGACAGGATCCTGGATTCCAGAGAGGAACCTGACCCCTGGCCCAAAGACTGTTCTGGAATGGAGAAGAAACAGGGAGGGAAGTATGTGCAGTGGTTTATTAGTTTTGTACAGATCTGTGTATTCATGATGAATGATGAAGCAAAAAGTAGTGAGGTGTTAGAATTCTTTGTGAAGTGTCTGTGTGTTATATGCTACCCCTTCTGCCTGGCCACTTAAAGGGGTAAACCAGAAGGCTCACACCTTTGGGTGCACTTCTGGGAGAGGGTATGTTAAACCAAGAGACATGGAGGTCACATCAAATTTTATCAGTTTCTCTAGGAAGAAACTGTTGATATGATATATGTAGACCAAGATTTTCCAACTTCAGTGCTTGAAGTTAGGCTAATAAAGTGGCCTAATTTTCAGAGGCATAGAGTCAGTTGGAGCTGCAGGTACTCAACACTTTTCAGAACCAGGTTATATATTAAGGTGCTTAAATATAGATTTAGATACACTTTTAGGTACCAATGTCTGAAAATTCTGCTGTGACCTTTATCTGATTACAATGTAACCACAGAGATAATTGTTGCAACCACTGTTATATATTTTTCACCAAATCTTGCACAAAGGTTGTCAAGTGAGGTGTCTATGAAAAGTTTATGATTTGCTGGTTATGATTATGTTATCTGTATGCATGTATCATTTTTGTATTTGAAGTTTTAAATCTTGGCTCTATACTTGGATGTCAAAGGTTGGCACCTTGGGTACCACCTACAAGGGAGCTAGCCAGCACATTTTGGAGGGACTGTTCAAATTAAGTGGCTCATCAAGAAATACTTGGTTGATCATGTAACATGGGAGATGCCCATCTACACTGAGTGGACTGTCATGTAAATGTGCTGTCTGGAGTATAGGTAATGACTTTCTGCAATGACTGAGTGAAATTGGACATGAACATGTGACTTGCCCATGTGACTCCAAACACCATCTTGTTGCTGTAATTTTCCACAGTAAGAACAATGGGATGCCCTCCACATGGCAAAAGCTATAAAAGGCCCTGGAAATACCTCCATTTTGTCTTCAGTCCTGCCTCTTACTTCTGGAGGAACTTTGCAACAAACTGAAACTCTGAACAATGGACTGAATGACCCATCCAAGCTGTGGATGTGCTCCAGAGACTTGATTTAAGCCAGCAGTTTATTTCATCACTGCTACAAGCCTGAACAAAGAACTTTACCATTACTGTATGTAATTGATTCCTTTAACTAATTTTAACTCTTGCCTTTCTTTCTCTCTTTCTTTCTTTCTCTCTTTCTCTCTTCGAATTAGCCTTTAGATTTTAGATACTAAAGGATTAGCATCTGTGTGACTTTTTGGTAAGATCTAAGTTATATATTGACCTGGGTGTGGGGATGGTCCTTTGGGATCAGAAGAACCTTTTATCTGGTGAGACTGGTTGTAAAGAACCAGTCATCTCTGAATCCAGTGTTTTTGGTGGTAATATAACAACTGGAATGCCTGAGGAAACTGCCTTTATATCTTCTTGTTAGCCAGTGTGGTGAAACAGGAGTTTACTTTTGTTGGTGATTTGGTATATCCTATGGGGTATTAGCAACCAGTCTTTGGGTGTATCTGCCCTATTTCTCAGCAGTTTGTCCTGAATTTGGCATCCTCAGCTGTGACCCACTGAGGCCTGGTTACATATGCCCATGTGTTTTTCTCTAATATTCTGTCATATCCCCTAACTGCTTAAAGCAGGGGGAGAAAAGCCCCTTCAAGAGATATTTAAAGTAGAGTACATTGAAATGTCATCAAGGGAAGCAGACTGACTCAACTTGATGAACTTGCTGGGAATCTATTTAAATATACAAGTTGCACTAATTGCAAGATAATACATTTGTTTATCTTCAGTTAACCAAACATCATGAAATAAGCTTACCCATCATTTGTGCTCTTTATCTTACATGTTTTTATTACTGCTACAAGAACATTTTCCAGTCAAACACGTTAACTGCTAAATTAAAATGTAATATGAGCAAACTATACTTTGGAGTCACTAGAGGAGAAAGCCCTGGAAAAAAGTGAGTGCTAATGAAACCAAAAAGGCACTTGGAAAGGAAATGAGATATCTGGGCAATGTCATAGATGCAGTTGTGATTCCAGACCTCCCCTTGCTGTGTCTGATAATAGAAAGCAGAGGACTGAGCTAATATAGTTACAAACAAGGTAGTCTGAGTCAGGACCTGGATGACAGTAATAGAATATCTGTCTAGTCATTTGTGAAAAGGGACAAGACCCAAGACATTTAAGGAGGAGTGCAGGCAGAAGCAGATGTTTAGCTGCCAACGCTATGGATCACATAAGCTTTAAAAAATTCTAAAAATGTTGCCATTGTCATGAAAGAAATGAAAAGTAACTCTTTAAAAAGCTTCCCCCTCTCTTTGTCTTTTTGGAATGCCAGTGATTCTGTTCCCCTCAGAGTAGTAAACTGTACTTACTTCTCTCTGGCCAGGGAAGGCATAGACACAGTGAGGGCTATGCAACTCCACTACACGGACTTGGGGAACTGACAGGACTTGAAAGCTGTGCAAGTAGCCTATACACCTGCATGTTGCAGAGAACTGCTGCCTACTAGCCTATAAAGGCCAAGCAGAAGTAAAGAACAAGGGATTTTGCTGTTAGTGCTAATGGTCCAGAGTTAAATTCCCACTGATGGCCATGATCCTACAACAAGAATTGCATGGGTGGGGCCTGTGAGAGTAGACATGTTTCATTACAAAAATGTCACCTCAGATGAGATCCGAACTTGTGTCGACCTCAGAGATGTGGGACAAACTTGTCTAATGGGGTAATATGTAATAAAACTAACTTACTGTGTTCGTTCATTACTCCCTCTAGTGGTTGGTGCTATACAGCCTATTTTCTCTGAGGGACTAGGTAGGGACATGAACTTCTGGAACCAAATGGTCCACAGTTTGAGCCACCCTAATCATCATGGTGTTTAGTGTGTGTTACATTTGTGCCGCCAGTTTGAGGAATTTAAAGTGACAGCATTTGCTAAGAGTTTGGCAGCCTAACGAGGTCCTACCCACTACATGGGTATTCTCCATACTCGAGCAGCACATGCACCATCTGCTGCTTTCTCATATAACAAGAGAAGGTCAGGGGCTCTAGCTCTCAGATTGTTGCTGCGATGGTTAACATGAGGGAAATTGTTTCAATATGATATTTACACACCCAGCAGAATCATCTTTCCGCAACCCCCCAGTGTAGACTTAACACTAGAGAACAGGAAAATTATGAGTGCAATAAAACTGCACTGAGTCAGCTCTTTATTGCAGTTTTGCCAAATCCTACAATAATCTGTAATTTTATGATCTCAACCTTTTAAAAGAATTAGTTCTTTTCCCGATGCAAAGATACAGTCACAGTGTAAACTGATTGACAATTATCTCCACCCAAGACAATGTGTAAACTTAACCCATAGTCTAACTGGGAACATTTAAATTCTAGCAATTAAGCACAGGATTTTTTTTAAAAAATGTTTTTACATAAACAAGGACATTAAATATAAAAAACTAAGGCCCCAGTTCCTACCTAGCTCTTATTGAAGGATTGGGTCCTATGACAACTTGATTTTAAGGTAGCATAGAGCTGTGCAAAACTTTTAAGGAAACTGGAAAGACAGGAAGGTGAAGAAGCCCTGCCACAACTGGGAATGGACTAAAAACTGGCAACAGTTGTGGATGAGAGAAACAGAGAGGGACTTTGACATCACAAAAACCTAGTTCCCAGGCTTTGCTAGCTTCTTTTAGATTGACATTTTTGCAATGATTAAATAATCATCTGGTGTGTGATGATTGTTTTGCGTGATGACTACATGATATGCTACATTTTGCATAGGCTCTTAAGAAATTTTTCTAAGAAAAGGCTATGCTCAGACACTTTTATCATGCAATATGCAACTTCCAGGAAGGAGCAGATACATCTATCAAGCACTCAGTTTCATTAGAACATATACCCCTTCAGGATAAGCATATTTCTCTGTCATTTGCACACACAATCTATTTTTGACCACATCAAGATTTTACTCTGTCCATTATTATTTATTTGTGTTCCTGTATTGCCTAAGAGCCTTAATCATGGACCAGGCCTCCACTGTGCTATGCACTGTACGCAGTACAAAGACATGGTTACTGCCCCTCAAAAGATTACAATCAAAGTATAAGAAAAGAAACAGACAGACTGGGTCATCCATGGAAACAATATTGGTTAGCATGATATACAGCGGTCTCAGCAAACCAGTACCTAAACTCTGTCAGGGTTTTTTTTGTAGGAAACGTGGAAAAGAAGAGTCTTTCAAGTAGAGCTGGGCAAAAAAAAAAAATGGACAAATAATTTATTTGCCAGCAATGCATTTGGGGATAGCTTTGCAAAGGACTTAAGCACCATTCATAAAAATGGAGGTGGTGTTGATGGAGGTTCCCTTCTGCCTGCTTTACATCCAATAACCCAGTGACTGGGGCACTCACCTGGATTGGGGGAGACCCAAGATCACATCCTCACTCTAGAGCAGGGACTCGAACCCAGCACTTCTCCCTCTTATTTGAAGATTTACTATTGAACTTCTTTACTTGATTTTCCTAAAAGTTGGGAGCTGGGAGATGCAACTCCAAGATTTTAACTGCTCCACTATGGAGGAAGATCAACATACAAGGAATCAGTGGATATGTTTTAAGATAAATGTGCCAACTTACTTGGCTTTATAATTATAAAATAACTATTACTGGGCTCAATAAACTATTAGCTTCCATGGCAACTACTGAAATACAGAGCAAGTTGTTAAAAAAAAAAAAAGAGAGAGAGCAAGAAGAACCTGAAAAAGAAAGAAAAAAACAATTTATTCACTGGAGAATATGTGCATTCTCCACCTTGCATTGCTGCGATATACCACTCTGAGAAGACCTTTAGGGAAGAACTGTAATGGGCCTGGACCTGAGCGGTTAGCCAATTTTCAGAGGGTGTAGAGGGTCGTTTCCATTAGGAGGAGAAATTGATGATAACATTGAGATATTTCTTTGATGCAATTCTGTTTAAAAAGAATGTACAAACTCCAGTATCTCTGAACCTTGGAGGAATCATAAGAACATAAGAAAGGCCGTACTGGGTCAGACCAAAGGTCCATCTAGCCCAGTATCCTGTCTACCGACAGTGGCCAATGCCAGGTGCTCCGGAGTGACTGAACCTAACAGATAAAGATCAAGTGATCTCTCTCCTGCCATCCATCACCCCGCTTTGACAAACAGAGGCTAGGGACACCATTCCTTACCCACTCTGGCTAATAGCCATTAATGGACTTAACCTCCATGAATTTATCCAGTTCTCTTTTAAACCCCGTTATAGTCCTAGCCTTCACAACCTCCTCAGGCAAGGAGTTCCACAGGTTGACTGTGCGTTGTGTGAAGAAGAACTTCCTTTTATTTGTTTTAAACCTGCTGCCCACTAATTTCAAAGGGTGGCCCCTAGTTCTTCTATTATGGGAACAAGTAAATAACTTTTCCTTATTCACTTTCTCCACGCCCCTCATAATTTTATATACCTCTATCATATCCCACCTTAGTCTCCTCTTTTCCAAGCTAAAAAGTCCTAGCGTCTTTAATCTCTCCTCATATGGGACCCATTCCAATCCCCTAATCATTTTAGTTGCCCTTCTCTGAACCTTTTCTAATGCCAGTATATCCTTTTTGAGATGAGGAGACCACATTTGTACACAGTATTCAAGATGTGGGCGCACCATGGATTTGTATAATCAAAACAACGGGACGTAGTTTCTTTGCTCACAGTTCCAAGCCTCTTTCAGCCAGCACTTTACCCAAAAGTTCTCTCTCTCAGCTATTTTTTTAAATCAGGGTCATACTACCATGGCTTCTCTGGAGGGGTCTTGTGATTTCTTTTCTCCTGCTGTGTGTTTCTGCTGCTTCCCTCAAAGAAACAGCTCCAGCAATCAATGGGCAAGATATAACATTGGAACAGGTGGGAACCTTTGGCAATTACTGGAGGAATATAGGGACAGCACAATGAGGCAGGCCTCTTTAACCAAATCCCTTAATAAAAGGTTCGGCTTAGGTTCAGTTCAAAGGAAGAGGTTGAGGGTTCAAGTTAGTTATCTTAAAAGTAGTAGTAACATTCTGTAGTAGAAATCCAGGATTCTCTCTCTACATGTCACTCTAAAACAGGGGTGGGCAAACTGTGGCCCGCCGGCCATTTTAATCTGTTCCATGAGTGGAGCGCGGGTGGAGCGCGGGGAGCTGCGCTTGCTGGTTGGGCCCAGTGCGGCTGCCTCTGGGCCCCGCGCTCCCATGCTGGGGGCAGCGTGGGGAGCGGCGGGTCCCCGCGCTCCCTGGCCGGGGGCCATGTGGAGTGTGGGGAGCCGCACTTGCTGGCCGGGCTCAGCGCGGCTGCTGCTGGGCCCCACGCTCTCCAGCCGGGTGGAGTGCGGGAAGCCGCTGGTCCCCACGTTCCTGGCCGGGGCAGCGCAGGGAGCCGCTTGGCTCCACGCTCCCTGGCTGGGAGTGCAGTAGAGGAGCACCCAGCTGAGTAAGGTAAGTGGGTGGGGGCTTAGGTGGTGGGGTCTCAGGGTGGTGGCGGTTGGGGTGCTGGGATCTCGGGAGGGGGCAGTCAGGGGACAAAGCAGGGGGCTTAAATGGGGGGGTCCCCAGGGGTGGTGGTTAGGGTGGGGGGATCTTGGGAGGAGGCAGTCAGGGAACAAGGAATGGGGGGCTTAAATAGGCAGTGGGGTTCAGGGGGGCAGAGTGGGGGGTCTCCAGAAGGGGTCAATGAGGGGACAAGGAGCGGGGGGGGGGGGTTGAATAGGTTGGGAGTTCTGCGGGGGGCAGTCAGGGGGTAGGAACTGGGTGAGGGGTCAGATGGGGGCAGGCCCAGGCTGATTGGGGAGGCACAGCCTTCCCTACCTAGCCCTCCGCACAATTTTTAACCCCAGTGTGGCCCTTGGGCCAAAAAGTTTGCCCATCCCTGCTCTAAAACATAGAGAGTCTGTCGCGTCAATATGAAGTGATAGCTGTAGAAAGCAGCTATAAACATGGCTGAGAGCTCTTTTTGTTTAGAATATCAGCAGGTTCAATCATCACTCGGATTCGTGGTCTGTTACCGTCCAGTCTTTTAGTTCTCAGCCATTTTGACTTTACAAATTATGCCCATGCAGTGTACAGCTACAATAAGGCAAGTATCTATGCCAAGAGTCCTAGATCATTATGATAATCAGAGGTAACTCAGACAATCACCACTCTTACTCCACAGTTAACTCAATGCAACAATTTAATTGGCTGTTTGAGGGAGGCTGTACAGATAGTGGATGCCTCACTTGTGCAACAGCATGGGTTTTCAGCTACTAGTTATAACATAAAAGGGCTGTTACCAGGGCCTCCTGAAAGCAGTTACAGCATAGACTAGCCTCAATGCTAGCTCCATGACTGGTAGAAAGTTACATGTTGTAGAATATTTAGACATAAATACTCCACTGAGAAATACAGTAGCAGACCCATCCACTCATTCAGTGAGTCTCTGATTTCAGTGGGGTCGCACAGAATCCAAATGCAAGAGTGGGACCATAGTTAGCAATGGCTAGTGTTGTACCAGTCACAACATGCCTCAACAGCACTGAGAATGGTTCCTCTCTGAACACAACACTCTCCACTATTCCACAGTATAAACAAGTCCAGATGAAAAGTCCTTCCACACAGGCCCTCTCAGAGGCCCAGAGAGGTCTGGCCACTTCCAACTTTTGAGGCCCCTGGCCATTATAAATATAAAAAATGACAACACATGAAAAAAAATAAGGCACCCCCCCAAAAAAAAGACACACACAATTTGAATATTTATCTTATTTGCTTAAATTTGCAGTTCTGAGTGTGTCACATTTTGGTTTGATAGGGATGTGCATAAAAACAAGTTGCGAAATTTATCAATGCCAAAAAATTAACAAGTGTCTAAATTTGAGTCCCCCTGTGAGCTTGAGGTCCAGGCCAAATGGCCCTCCTGGCCCACCCTCCCCCTGACTGGCCCTGCTTCTATATCTGGACACAGTCTCTTTTCAGCTTCAACCATCGCTTTCCTCCACTCTACCTACCTTCCTTCCCCTCCTTTTATGCCAGTCAGTTAGATTTGGTAGGTATACAAGTCACAGCTGCATCCAATCTCCCAGCCACTTAACTCTTCTCTGCTTGGTTTCCTACTCCTGACAGGGAAAACAGGGCTTGTGGCCTTGGTTCTATGTCTGCGACTGCAGATTCCTGTGTCTAAGACAAGTAATATCCCTCTTCACGGAAATTTACACAGAAATATCCCCCAGAATAGCTGCTGTTTCAAAATACTGTGGGGATTTTGGAAAAGGGAGCCCCTCTCTACCACCACCAAGTAATTAGCTAGCAAATAATGGAGTAATACACAGCAAGGGCCAGCAAGAAGACTGCTGGAGTTTTATCTACTGCAACTGAGGGCCCTCATCTCACATTGTGGTCACTATGGAGAAACTCTTTTATGGCCTATTTGCCTATTTGTGATGTTGCAGTATGGAGCCCCCAAATGTTCAACCTAGGGATAGATACCTATGTCACCATGTCACAAACCCACATTTCCCATCACTTCCTGTATGGAAGGAACTGGGGAGGATGGAGTCGGGAGAGAGCAGAAAAGAGAGGACAGTGTTGGTGTTGAGCATTGCTGGACACCTTCTGTCTCAAAAGCAGTTCCATTAGTTTGCAGATATGAGGTTTGGGTGCTCAAGACCCAATTAGTTCAGTGGATTAGTTAACTGTTGTCAATGCTAACTTCTCTAAAGCTTTATGTACAGCTATTTATTTATTTATTTATTTATTCACATTTTCTTAACAAGAATTACAAGTTTCTGCCCAAAATTATGAGTCACTGTTAACCAGACATATCAAACTTAAGTTAACCCTGCTGTACAGAGGATGAATACACTCCTATGCCCATAGGAGCAGCTGCTCTGAGGAGACATTCATTTCCAAGGCAAGTAAGTGTGTAAGGGAGAAGCTCTGAGTTCTAACTAGGGCATCATATGAGCCTGGCCAGCAGAAGCTGCCTGGGGGAGGTGCTGAATCAGTACATATTCTGAGTTCCTGGGCCCAGCTGTCTCCCTGGCTGAATTCCCCACTTCCTGCTCTCCCTTGCCCACCTTCAAGCTTCACCTAGAGAGCAGGGTCTATGCGTGGTTTGCGCTATCTAACCCAAGTATCTAACCTATAAGGGGCCCCACAGTCTGTATTCCACCAATGGCGTGAAGTCCATAATATTTAGTGTATATTCATTTTAGGTCATAAGTAATGTATAAATATATTTCAGAATGAAAGAAAATAAGAAACCAAAGGAGAAAACACTACTTGGAAGTTTGTCATTTAAGGAGTTTGTTTTTCCTGATTAAGTAAAATTTGACCACATTTTAAAAATTATTTTCTATTATCTTTCATGGTCTTTATATATTTTTCCCCATGGCCATGTTACATAAAACCGCTCATTATTCTTCTCCAATTTTAACCTCAAGGTTTCCCAGACTTGGCTAAGAACTGATATCCATAAATCAGATGTTCTCCAGCTAATTTTGTAACAGAAATATAATTTATAATACAGTATATAGCAAACAGTAACTTGTCACAAACTCTTCATCACTGAGCGACTCTAATGGTTAAGATCCATGAGGGGGAGTCAGGGATCTGGGTTCTCTGCTACTAATTTGCTGTGTGAATTTGTGTCTCTATTTCCCAAAAGGGAGAAGAGATATCGGTGGAATACACTTGCGATTTTATATCTTTAAAATCTTTTAAAGTGGTTTGCAAAATCTTTTTGCAAATACTTCAGTGAAGTTGCAAAGGTTCTTCAAATATCTTTGCCTTTGAAGATCCAGCTGTAGAATTGATTACATGTATGTTGCAGGAGTCTATGGTTATAAAAAACATCCTAAATGCTACCAAATATGTATCCTAACATCTCCAAACTAAGCCTCCAAATCATCATGAGCCAAACTGAGGATGCTGCTTCTTATGTGTACATGCAAGAGGAAAGCTAGACAAAGTACAATCAGAACCCTACAGCTCCAAACACAGTGTCCATCCTCTACTGGTCTTCCATGACCTGGGAATGTTCCAGCACCAGATCTGTTAGCTCAATATCTTCTGATGAACCTACACACCTTTCGCAGCTGGGATTTACTTAAGCTTCTGGCATGAGTAATTCCAGGGCAACTGTATGAGAGTTATGTGCTCACTCCTGTGCAAATCAAAATATAGGCCCATATTAACATCTCTCTGGCCACTTTAACGTTTTTGTATTTATTTGAGATCTAAACTTGGCTTTAAGAGCACAGAATTTATTACTTAAGAAACAATAGCATTCAAATGTCCATATAAAAGGCCCAGCATAACAGCCAACGCATGGCAGAGTCAATTTTGGCTGCCAGTCTTAGCGCCCTCTCATCCTTCAATGCACATATTTGAAAATGTTCATTATTCCTCTGGCATCCACCTATTTGATATGGTCAATTCAATCTCTCTAGTAATGAAACTGGCCAACTTCTTTGCTACTTTTGAGGAACATTTCTAGGAACTCCCCTGATTACAGATACAAACCGCAGAGGCAATTACAGAGGTAGTTGTAATTAAGTGATATTTACAAAGGACTGAATCTTGGGCTGTACATAAGTGAATTTCCCGGTGTTTAGGTGGGGGGAAGAAATGAAATCATCTCACTCTAGTTTATAAAGCATTGGAAGATATCACATCCTGTCCTTCAATAATGGAGTCAGCTACTTTAATCACAGATCCACTGACAACATACTTGTCCCAAAGGTTCCCACGTACTAAATGTAAAGAGCCCCTATAAGGAAAGAATAATAAATGATGTGGATATCTGGTCTTCATACAACTGCTCTCCCCCAGCCTTCTATCTTCCCCCCAGTACAGAGATGTAGCAAACAGGTTCTCATTGCTTGGCAGGCCAAACATGGTTACAGATAAGCAAGAAGAAGGATTTACCCATGATGTTTGCATAGTAATGTGGGATTCTTAAGATTACCCAGCCACAATAGTTAAGTTAATGCCCAGGACCTGTTTAATTCTTTTATAATTATGCAAAAATCTTATTTCATTATTTTAGTGTAATACAGTTTAGATTTACCATCTGCCTTTGACTGTAATGCAACTACCAAACAAAAGATTTAAGAGGTACAATATGTGGGGACAAATGCACATATTTTGGACATGCAACAGGTATGTGTACACTCCACTTAAAGTAGGTCTAAGAGACATGTTCCTGAATTCCCCTCCAACACACACACACACACTATTTCATTGAGCCTCACTGTCCTTGTTTATCTTTCTATATATACTATTCATTTGTGATTAACGTACCTAAAAGGAGAAGATTCAGATAAATGCAAAAAATTCATCCTTTATTTAAACCATATTGCATTTAAGACACAGCAACTATCTATTCACCAGTCAAATAATAAAGAGCATGTGTCACCTCACAATAGGTGATGGTCTGCTTTCATACAGACTGGACTCCGAGGAACTGACCCAGAGTCCACTGAAGTCAGTGGAAGACTTTGCATTGACTGTGATGGGCTTTGGATCATTCTCTGACTGCCAAAAACCCCCAAACACTTTGTTATTGCAATTATTTAAAAAAAGAAGTCATGCTAAAAAATAAAGGAGGTACAACAGGGACGAAGATGTGTGTTCAGGAACAGAAAACTTAAGCTGAAAATTCTGGGGTGTGACTTTCTCCAGTTAGGAGCACTTTTCATATCTTGGGCCTGCTAAATGTGGGAGCTTGCATAGGAATTAAGACATTTTCAAAACCACTTGGGACCTTCCTACCTGCTGGGCTTCATTCCATAATGTATTGTTTTTAAAACTGTTTGCTCCTTCATCTGTGTACTTCATACTGTACAACCATAATATCAGTATTTGCCTCCTTTGGGAAATGAATCCAGAACACCACTGTCTCACATATGAACTGTTTGAAAACCATTTCTGAGGCCCCTTCTTACACCCTGATAATAGGGTTTTGTTTGGGGCAAGGACACACAATGAGAACTAGGATGAGACAAAAGTTATCAGACTCAAGTAAAAAGCTGGGATATTGGCCCATGATCTAGTGAAAAAGCTCTTGACATTTGGTGATTCCCTGTGTGTACCCCCCCCATAGGACAATTTGCATTTCAGATTCAATTCTTGTAGGTAATCACGAATGGAATTTTGAAATTTGCTTTCCATTAACATTCATGCCAGTTCATATGGCCCAAGTACATTAATTTAAAAATGCAAACATATAATCAACCCATTTTCAAAAGTACTCACCCACCTCTGCCTTTCGGCCCGCAAAAGTACATAGTTTAAAGTGTATGGTTTTATACATCTTAAACATTACTACAGGTTTCAAAGTTTGTACAGGCTTTACTGGTATTACCCTTTCTGTTAAGAAATAGAGATTTATGTTGCAATAATGAAATCTTGAATGTGTTTAGGTATAGCTGGGAAGCTCCCAGAAGAGCAAAACCATTACAGTAAACTCTACAGTGGGACCTCAGAATTAGGAACACCAGAGTTCCAAATGAGATGTGGAAGTACGCAATCAAGCAGCAGCAGAGACAAAAAACACCACAGTACAGAACTGTTTTAAATGTAAACTACTAAAAAAATAGAAAGTTTAAAAAAGATTTGACAAGATAAGGAAATTGTTTCTGCGCTTGTTTCATTTAAATGAAGATAGTTAAAAGCAGTATTTTTCTTCTTCATAGTAAAATTTTAACGTTGTATTAAGTCCATGTTCAGTTGCAAACTTAAGAACCACCATAATGTTTTGTTCAGAGTTAACAACCACCTCCATTTCCGAGGTGTTTGCAACTCAGATTCTATTGTATAATCATAGCCAAATAAGTTTTAAACAGTTTGAAAAACAGACGCCTGGAGATTCAAAACTAGTTTAATGACATAAGAAATGGGAAGAGAAATTCTATCTGACTTGAGCATACAAAGTTAGACATAGTATAAAGAAACAGGTTACTACCTAGGATTTCAAGTAGCCTCTTATTTTTACAATCTATTCCCACTCTCTCCAAACTCTAGTAGCTCAATACATTTCTGTCACACTCTATCTCAATGCCTGTCTGCCTAACTGGGACATTAGATGGAGTGGACAAAAGTAAGGAGCACAGATCTGTCTGTTCTAAGCAGTATGCATTGTATTGTAAACTTGGGAATCTATACTCCCAAAGAGTCTTTTGAACTAACCTTTCTAAGCATACTTTTGAGAGAAAAGCTCATCTGGGAATGAGCTTGACATAATAGATTAGTCAGCAATTAATGTAACAAAGAGCCCTTGAAAAACATTCCTGCAAGAGACATATATACCAAATGTTATTTTCTGTCAGCTGTTTGATTTAAACAAAAGCCCGTTTAACTCAGCTATTTCCTTCCCCTTGAAGTAAGGAATATTCACAACTGGGTTAATTTTAAATCATTTTGGAACAGATGAGTCACATGTTTAGAATAAAAATAACTATTGAAAATACAATCTCTGTGGCGCTCTCTGCACTAGTGCATAGAGCCTGTCTCTCCGATTCTAGGGAGAGAAGTTATAAATCCTGCCCGCCATAGGCTCGGAGTTTCTCTTTTCCCCAGGGGTGCTCCACCCCTCCACTCTGCCCTGAGGGTCCCCCACACCCCGCTCTGCCATGCTCTCCCACTACCACCCACCCCTTCCCTAGGGCCCTGCCCAATCACTGTTCTCCGCCTTCCCCCAGCCACCAAATGGCGGACTGGGGGGCGCTGTCACCAGACAGCTGTGGCTGGTGGGTGCTGAGCACAAACTTTTTCCCCGTGGGTGCTCCAGCCCCGGAGCACGTTGGTGTCTATGCTGCCCAGTCCCTGATGTCACCTCCTGGTGAAGTCCTTGGCTTGGTTATAGCCGCAACACCTATTCTGTGACGTCATCTGTAGAAGCAGGGGATGTGACAGAGTCCCTCCCGAGCAGCAACTGATCCCCACTGGGTACAGAAAGGATATCAATACCCCACTCTTCCTGATATTTGCCTGCTCATGAGCTATGAGGACCTGTGAAGAAAGGTAGCTGGCTTGGTGTTGTGGAAGGGAAGCTATACCCCATCCCACTCCTTAACCTCACTTCTTTGGGCTCATGCAGAGGTCCCTACTGGCCCTTGTGTAATGGACGCAAATGTAACAACTATGGTGTCAGTCTGGTTTTAACTGTTTGGCCTTGAGTGAATTTTAATGCTCATGAAAGCTGTCACACTGACAGTCTGGAAACTGAAGTCTTCTATCTTTCCTCACACAACAAACACAGCAAAGCTAAAAGCAATGCAAACTTCCACCCAAGATGGCCCACCTCTAGGGGACAAAGGGGGTATCTTATTCCACAAGCCCATTTAAGTCCTTGTCCTCCCTGCTTATTAGCAGGCTTGCCAGTCAGTTCCAGCCACAGTGGTTTTTGTTATGGTAATATCTGTCCACCAGAATCTAAGTCTTAGGCCACCAGAGAGTGATCAAAAGATAATCACCATGTCCAATTATCACTTTCAAACTAGTGACCTATTACTATAAAGGGTTATGTTGCTACAGGAAGTTTAAAAGTTGCCACTAACAGTGACTGAGAAACACAATAAAATGTCAGTACATTTTTTGGCGAAAAAATGGGTTTTTGGTCAAAATTTTAAATTTCAATTAGTCATCACAATTTTAAATTTAAAAGTTTTTCGACCACCTGTAGTTGCCACATATTCTGCAGTGTCATGCTTTCTATTAAAGCAACAAAGAGTCTTGTAGCACCTTATAGACTAACAGATCTTAGGGATCATAAGCTTTCATGGACTAAGATCAACTTCATCAGATGAATGCTTTCTATTGATTTTCAGAGGTAAAAACTAGCTCTAGAGATTGAGGATACAGGTAGGCTGTACATTATAGTAGTATCAATAGACTTACACCTTATACATTGTTTCTGGTTGTTAGTCAGGTTATCCTAAAATCTGCCAGTCATTCTTGAAATACAAACTTCCTAGATGTAAAAATCTTTGCATCGAAATCATCCCTGGTGTAATTGCACTGAAATACCTAAGAGGAATTTGGCCTTTTGTATCAATTACCAGTCAAGAGCCATCCAGTCCCCATTCACAATGTTATTTTCTTAAGGCAACCAAGAACCACATTCATAAACTCATACTAATCTGTCATGCAAACTTTCAGACTTTATTTAATAGTCTTTAGAAAGGAATGTGTATCCTAACCGCTTATTTCCTAGTCTCAGATTTTTTTTCTCCCTTAACTAATGGTTTTTCTTGTAATTCAATTTATTTTTACATTTTTTATATATTCTAGCAAGTTCTCTTAAAAAAATACAAAGATTCTACATGTTGGAGGGATAAAGAACTGGATGCAAGTAAGAGAGAAAGTGTGAGAAAACAGGCAGAGAAAGCTGAGATGACTTGTCCAAGGTCGCACTGCAGGTCAGTGACAAAGATGGGAATAAAGAAGCCCATAGGTGAAATCTTGGCTCCACTAACGTTGATGGGAAGTTTGACATTTACTTCAATGGAGTGAACATTTCACTCCCGTCTGTAGCCACTAGATCATGCTGTTTCTCAAGACTTTTTTGGAGGAAGTAGAGTGCGTAGTAGGTCCACAAGGTCAAAGCCTCATATTTCTTTTCAAATTCTGATTTGCATTCACGTTTCAATTTGTGTCTGGATCCAATGTATGATAGGAGCAAGCGGAGAGCTGTCTACAGTCAGAATTTCATAACTAAAAGAATCCCTTCTCTCAAACACTCATAAAAACAACAAGTCATGACAGACACATTTTTTAAAGGTTGCTTAGAATTTTAGCTGATACAAAACATAAACCAGGTTCCTTGGAATATTCAGTAAGGTTGGTGAACCTTTTGACTAACTTTCTCTAAATTTTGAAATTCTAATGAACTCCAAACCCAGATGAATTGTGTGTGGTTAGAGATTTTCAATTCTTAATACACTACATATAGTTGATTAAAACAAACAATGCTCCACAGATCCTCTTCTGTAAGGGAAGTTCCCTTTGCACCTCTCAGAAAGGCCTGCATTGAATGAGGCTACAGAAATCAGTATATACAGATGAGGGTATAAAGGACAAAACCCAATATGTACAAAGCTTGTCTGAAAATTTTCACACATTGTAGATTAAAATAGACTGACTGAATATGAAAATTAGGAGAGAGATTTGTTTATTTTGATCTACGTCAGAGACTCCGTTAGCTGATACATGAAACTTTAATCAAAAGACACCCACCAAGTGTCTGCAAGATCCTTGAAGTCAGATCTTTGAATTTATGAGAAAAGGAATTACTGGATGACAACATGTCACTGCCCTAATAATTGTTTTGTTAGTCTTTTTACAGACTCTACTTTCATAGCTTGATGACAAAGATATTAATGTCAACAAGCATCACTGTCTCCAAATGGACCCACTTCTGCTCCCTCTGAAGTCCATATAAATTTTTGTACTGACTTCCATGGGATCAGCAGTTGGCCAAATAACTGAGAGACAGTCAAACTAGTAAAATAAATTAAAAGAAACTGACCACATAAAAGGTTATTTTAATGTCCTAACCAAAATCACAAAGGCTTAACTCTATACCTTGTAAAATAAACCATATACCTCCATATATCTTTTCTAATGCATTATATTCATGATATCAGGGTACTGTTTTCATACCATGGTTAATAGTTCTGCAATTTCATATTTGAGTTCCTTCAGAACTCCTGGGTAAATCCCATCTGGTATTCCAAAACCACCCCCTAGTGACACCTCAGTCTGGGACAGTTCTTTAGATTTGTCACCTAAAAAGAATAGCTCAGACGTGGGAATCTCCCTCACATCGTCTGCAGTGAACACTGACTCAAAGAATTCATTTAGCTTCTCCACAACAGCCTTTACTCCCTTGAGTGCTCCCTTTAGCACCTTGATTGTCCAGTGCCCCTACTGATTCTGATTTACTTAGGTTTTTTGCTGTTAGTTTGTGTCTTTTGCTAGTTGCTCTTCAATCTCTTTTTGGTGCTGCCCAATTCTACTTTTACACTTGACTTGCCAGAGTTTATGCTCCTTTTATTGTCCTCAGTAGCATTCAACTTCCCATTTTTAAAGGCTGCCTTTTTGCCTCTAACCATCTCTTTAACTCTGTTTAGTCTTGGTCCTCTATGTTTTCTAATTTGAGGTGTGACAAAGCTCCAAGTCTGTACTTGTGGGTCCTGCACTTCCTGGCAGATTTAGGGGCCTCAGAAACTCATCTAGGCCCCAGAGTGACCTCCCTTTCTCAGTATAATTGGCAAGAGTCACCACCTAGTGAGTTACCTTCATCACAGGCCAGTATGGAAGATGGAAAAGCGGGGAGCCCGGGCCCGCCCTCTACTCCAGACTCCAGCCCAGGGACCCGAATAGTATCAGCTAAGATGGCTGACCTTTTATCCACAAAACACAATTCAATTCCCTGGGCTACTTCCCCACAGCAGTCCCCGCTTCTTCAAACTCCACTTCACCCTTACCTCAGGGCCTCCTTCCTTCTGGATGATATGTTGTCCACCACTCAGTCTCACCAACAGCATAACTTCCTTCCACAGCTCCTGACACCCACAGCCACCTGACTAACTGGGAGGTTTTTATCTGGTTTCAGCCAGTCCCTGATCGGCTTCAGGTGTCCCAATCAGGCTAGCTGTTTCTGCTCCTTTCTGGAAGGTTCTTAATTGGCCCCAGGTGTCTTGATTGGCCTGGAATAGCCTTTGTTTGGCTATCCAGGGAACAGGGACCTGCACATCCTGAGACTAATATACCGGCCTTCCAGCACTCTCTTATATCCTTCTGGTCTGACTCCATCACAGAGGATAGACATTTAATTTGAGCCTCTGTTATGGTGTTTTTAAAAAATTTCCATGCAGCTTGTACGCATTTCACTCTTGTGACTGTACCTTTTAATTCCCATTTAACCAGCTCCCTCATTTTGTGTATTTCCCCTTTCTGAAATTTAAATGCTCTTGTGGTGGGCTTCCTTGGTACTTTCTCCACCCACAAAGATGTTAAAATAATGACATTTTAGTCGCTATTACCAAGCAGTTCAGCAATATTCACCTCTTGAACCAGATCCTGTGCTCCATTTAGGACTAAATCAAGAATTGTTTCTCCCCTTGTGGCATTAATGAAGCGGTCATTAATGCTGTCTTAAAACTTTATCTCAGCATCCCAGCCCTGAAGTGACATGTACCCAGTTAATATGGGGATAGTTGAAACCCCCCATTATTATTGAGTTGTCTATTCTTATAGCCTCTCTAATCTCCTGGAGTATTTCAAAATCATGATCACTATCTTGGTCAGATGATAAGTAGTATATTCCTACTATTATATTCATGGGCAGCAGGTATAGGCCAGGGGAGGCTCTGCCTTCCCTACCACAGCCGCAGGACCCCAGATGTTGGGGGGAAATTTGCTTTTTATTATGCCCTATGGAGGTTCCAGGGCAGCTGAGGAGATGGTATGTCCTATCCAGTTTCCTGGGTTCATCAATAAGCTCCCTGGACTCCAAAAAGGTTACTGATGAACCTGGGATGCTGAGTAACATATCTCGCCTCCTCAGTCGCCCCAGAAAATGCATGGGGCATAGCAAAAGCTCAGGTTCTTCCAGAACAGAGAAGAGAAGAGCTTTGGAATTTTTGCAGGGCAACTTGGGGTGTGCGGAGAGGAGGGGCGTTTGTGAGGTCTCTGGACAGCCCAGGGCCCCTCCGATCAGGTTGCGGCGATTCAGGGCTCCGCTGGCCACAGGGGGAAGGGAGGAGGAAGGGGTCTCGAGGCTCAGGCCGGGGTGGGTGAGGGTAAAGGGCGTATTGGGGCTGCTGGAACATGTGTCATGCGAGATGTTTGACATTTTGGCAGCCCTGAGCTTGCCTCCTGCATATATGTGCTGAGAGAAAGGAGCTTCCTGCTACCTGTTTCTTTTAGGGAACCCATACTAACCCAGTATAATTTGACCCAAGTTGTTCACATTGCACTTGGGTCAGACAAAAAGACCAGCAAATTATTATGGGCTTGATATTGGGAGTCTGCCATTGATTTCAGTGTAAGAGGGTCAGGCCCTGTATCAATTATAATTCTGGCAGCCATCAGAAAATCCAAAATAATACATTTCTTCCGATCTCCCATGAATTGCTCTATAGCATAATGACTGCCATCCTGTCGTCTATATTGCATTATTCTTTTTATTTTTGTAAAGCAGTTAGAAAACATTAGAAATAAATTTCTGAGCCCTCTAGAAAAGGCATGAAGTAGAAAAGTGCATTTAGTTGGAGCACTTTCATGGGCTGTATATGACAAATAAGTCGTGTTTCGAGCTCAAGCACAAAGACTGATTTAAAGTCATTTTTTCTTTGATATTAAACTGGAATAGGAAAATGGTTATATAGGAAAGAGATTGACTCACTTAAATCTTCTTGCCACAATTCATAAGAATGAAACTTCATGAGCTCCTTTTCCACAAAATGACCAAGGCATTATTTTTTTTTAAAAAAAACGTTATATGGGTGAGATTAGCAAATGGAAAACTTAAATCTGCCACAAATATTCCAAAATTAAATGACAACGTTAAACCACTATAGTTTGGGTTACATAGATTCCAAGGCCAGAAGATTCCATTGCGATCATCTAGTCTGACCTCCTGTACAACACAGGCCACAGAACTTCCAAAATAATTCCTAGAGCAGATCTTAAAAAAATACCCCATCTTGATTTAAAAATTGTCAGTGATGGAGAATTGACCACGATCCTTGGTAAATAATTCTAATGGTTAATTATCCTCACTGTTAAAAAATTTACACCTTATTTCCATTCTGAATTTGTCTAGCATTAACTTCCAGCCATTGGAGCTCTTCTTATATGGCATGCAATAAAATTTTAAGTGGATTTAATTACAAATTGCTGCCAATTAATATGGACATGAACATAGGTGATTTTTAGTCATTGTAAAATTAATTTCACAATGTCTTTCAAAAAAGTGGGAAGTAGTGTGTTCTCCATAATAGCATATGACAGTCAAAAGTATTTTTAAATGTTCATTCAGTGGCAAATCTGGGGAAATACATGGGGGGCAGGCATAGGGAGGACTCCAGTACTGCAGGATTGAGGAATGGAATTCTGAATTCCAACTTGTAATAGAAGTATCCACCTCAGAGCAACTACCTTTACATCATAGGAGTTCATTCTAGTCACGTAAAACACTGCAGTACCATTGTCTGCTTGCTTCCCTGGCTTTTGTTATGGATTTCCACCTTGGAGCTGATGCATCTACACTGAATTCTAAAAAGTTTAAATTGGAAGATGAAATTAGAAATGCCTTGCTCAAAAATACTTTACTTTTTAACCATATTACATTGGCAGCTGTGAGGTACCACAAAGCTGGAGGAGCCATGATTAGCAGGTGAGATAGAGAGCTTTAAGTCAAGGTGCTTCTCAAATAATGGTCAAAAGCATGAGACTCTGGAATCAACACCACACCTCAACTGTTTTTCCAGTACAAGTTTCCAAATCCAGAGTAATGATGCAATTTTGTAGAGCAACTTCTTCCTGCATTCCAATTAACTCAATACTTTTTGCCATGCTGTCTCTTCATCCCTGTTCACCAAGAAACTGCCTCTCTCTCTTTAGTCAATACCCACTTTATCCATAAAGCCCAAGACGTGAGTTTATAGCTTGTAAAAACTAGGTCTGTAAATACATAGGTCTCCCCACCTATGTATTTCCCAGCACATCTTGTCCTCAATTGGGCTTATCTTTTGGGCCAAAATCCTTCAAGTGTCTCCGCACAGGCAAAGCCCTGCACCTGTGCAGTGCCCAATTAAGATTTTAAACTGAAATATCATCAGAGTGGGACAGCCTTATTTGTGTATTATACAGCATTAACTCCATTGCCAGTGATAAATGAAGGAATCAAAATTTATATTTCTAACAATAACCACATAAGATATCTAAGATCTAGTGAGGTATTAGAAGTAAAGAATTTCTAAAAAAAAACACTTCAACCTTCTTTTCTTATTGTCACATTAAAATAATGAACATGTTTCTCTAAGCAATGCTGTAAAGTCACAATAATTCATGGTTATATAATGCTCAGGGGAAACACCAGCCAATGGAGGAACAAGAATGCTTACAAAGTATTGTAAAAAACCAGTTTCAAAAGTAAACATCTGCAAAGCTATTGAATGATGCATCTCACTAAAACGGCTGATGATGCGATCCCAACGGAACCCATGGCCTAAGTTAGAACTCTGCTGGGAAACCCCCAACGGAGTAACGAGTTAATACAGGTGTTCATAATTGTGGGTCCAATTCTGAAAATTGCAACAGTGTTTACTACTCACATAACTGAGTACTACTCAACATAAGTAAGTGATGTAGAATCAGGCTCTCGGAAGTTATGAACCGATATCTAAGGATGGTGTTATGGAATAATATTTCAACTTCATCCAAAAGATGATATAGCATCTGATAACACAGTCCTTGGCCACTAGTTCATTACTGACTCAGAGGCAAGAGGGTCAGTGCCTGATTCCCTAACTTCCCCTTGAAAACGCCATTTAGAGCTTCCTGTCAATCTGTTCTGTAGCATTACGAGTTCTGCATTTCACCCCAGACATTGTTCCATTTCAGAGATGGGTGAAAAGATCCCTCTTGTTTGGACACTTAATGTATTGCGATTCTTACTGTACTATGCTGAAAGGGACAATTCCTTTACAATTCCTTTGCTTTACAACGGGGTGAGCAAACTCTTTGGCCCAAGGGCTGCATCTGGGTATGGAAATTGTATGGCGGGCCATGAATGCTCATGCAATTGGGGGTTGGGGTGTGGGACAGTGTGAGGGCTCTGGCTAGGGTTGCAGGCTCTGATGTGGGGCTGGGGCTGAGGATGCTGGAGAGTGCTCTGGGCTGGGCCCGAGGGGTTTGGAGGGTGGGCAGGAGATCAGGGCTGGAGCAGGGGGTTGGGGCACAGGAGAGAGTCAGAGGGGCAGGCTCCAGGCAGCGCTTACTTCAAGCAGCTCCCAGAAACAGCAGCATGTCCTACACGGAGGCTGTGGTTCCTGGCCAACAGGAGCTGTGGGGGCTGCGTCTGGGATGGGGACAGCGCGTGGAGACCTCTGGCTGCCGGAGCCAGAGCGGGGATGTGTTGCTGCTTCCAGAAGTCGGGTGGAGTGCGGGAAGACCCTGACCCCACTCCCTGGCTGGAGCTCAAGGGCCAGATTAAAATGTCTGGAGGGCCAGATGTGGCCCCTGGGCCGTAGTTTGCCCATCTCTGCTTTATAGCAAAGCACTATTACTACTTTGAATTTCCCTTTCAGCATAGTACAGTAAGAATCATAAGAACAAAAGTAGCAGTCACCAAAGAGAGGACATGGTTTACTCACTGACCCCTAGCAATTTGCAGAACTGCTTCTTTACACCACTCCCACTTGTGTCGTATCTAACCTGTTCTTTAATAACTGAATTGATAATACCTCACCCATCTCTCTTGATGAGCTCTTCAACTCCTTGTAAACCAGAAGGACTCTCTAACGAAAGACTCTTAGTTTAATTAAAGAAAACTGGAATTTTTCTAAGTTAAGATTTCTTCATATACTTAAATTGCTGATTGACACTGTGTATATTTAAGCCATCTTGACATTTTTCAAGATAAATTGCAACTAAAGGACACAAGACTTTGGTTGCATGTAAATTGTCTGAGTTCTGAGGGCAAGTTAATTCAGTTACAATATATTGTATTATCGCTTTCAACATAATTAAATGTGAACTGCCCATATCTTTATACTATGATGAAGTAGGTCTACAAATCTGACTCTAGGCCGATTGTTGGTTGGGAAACTGCAGTGGCATAGATAGCACCTTTGAAATTAAAGACAACATGGAGGACTGAAAGCTGCTATAAATAATTAATTTCAGGAGCAATCCAGGAGCCCTGTTGGTTTTAAAGCCATTAATTGCTCGTTAGGCTCCATTAAGTCACTGTGAAAAGAAACAAAAGGTAGCTCTTTGCTTTGACTACGACTTTTACACAGGAAAGAAAAATGCCTTGAGCAAAAGAAAAAGATGAGACTCAATTCAGTTGATGCATGTGCATAGGAATCCCAAACTAAAGCCTGGTATTCCAGTGAACTGAAATCTAAATTATGTGACTGAATTTTGCTATGGTCTCCTGTATTTTGCTAACAATTATTACAGGGCCTATTCATGCCCCTTCAAATCCTTCAAAGCCATTAATTTTAAGACGAAAGCAAAAGAAAACATTTTATACCATGTACAAACTACATCAGGAAATACTTATAACAAACCTTAGCTTGATGTTTTAAAATAATAAAGTAGACAACAGGTTTTTTTCTGACAAATTTACTGCACTACAACTTGCAGTGATAGAAGCCTAATGCATTTCCTAGAAATGGGCCATTAATGTTTTGATAGTAATTAAATATTTATAGATACTGAAAACATGATACCGCCAGTGTTTATAGAATTGAAGTAAGACTGCAAAAGGCCTATAGATAAAATTGTGCAGACTCTCAATTTTCATACTCTTGCTTTTTATTTCTCCCCTTGCTCCTCACTGGTAAATATCTGATCTCCATTTTCTAAGCTGCTATTTAACAGTACAATACTTACGTCTGATAGCATCGAGTAATAAAAGTAACCTGCAAAGGGAGAAAAACTTAGGGTTGTGCTTTTCTTTTCTTATAAATACACATTACAAATTCAGGGCTTGCCTATTCTGGAACACTCCAAGAGGACGGATGAACTCCTAAAACTCTGACATCTCAAAAATCAAGGTGCTGAACAGCGAACAGCTGAGAGAGGAAAGGAGAGTTGTCCTCAGATTGTTTTGGACCCTGATTATTTGTTGTTAATGCCTATGCAACTCCAGTGGATAATCAACATTGCAGAGAATGGATGTCTCTGTTAAAGTTTCATCCCCCGTTTCTTCAGTTAAGACAGGCACTGCACAAACATAAAACAAAAGCGCCTAAAGAGCTTACAATCTAAATATAAGACACGACACAATGGGTAGATACAGAATGGGGTGGGCACAAAGTAATGAGACAACACTGGACATGATACAACTGTGGTCTCAGCACACCCATAGTCTAAACATTATGCATTTTTTGTAGACATAGTTGCCTTCTCTCCCCACAAAGAGTCATCAGCAAGCTCAGGAAAGATCAAACTTCATAGTCTTGATTTTTCAAAGGTAAAACAGGCTTTTCTTCTCTTTCTTTATACAAGATAAAAAACAAAAGAAGGCTTAGATTGCTAAACTCTCAGCACTATGACTAGAGTAGAACTAACCTACACGTGGATACAAAATATTGATTGTAACAATTTACACCTGACACTGGCCTATCTAATAAAGCAACATTCTGACATGCAGAGGTGGAAGCGAGTCCCAAAAAGCATCTGGTGACTAAAATCCTAATCTACATATTATCTTATTATTATTTATTCAGGGCTATCTGGGATTCACGATCCTTTTTCCCCCCTTAATATGTCAGTTTTAAACAAATGCTACTGAGCTTGATGCAATAATGTACAGGAATGTAAAGGTATTCTTATAAATAAAATGACAGAGCATATCTTTCTAAGGCCATGTCGACACTAGCAAGCCCACAACGGCACTGCTGTAAGATCACTTGCATTGGCACTCTAGGCCAACTCTCCCGTCAACATAATAAAACCACCTCCGGGAGTGGCAGTAGCTATGTCATTGGGAGAAACTCTCCTGCCAACATAGCACTGTGCACACTATCACTTATGCCAACCAAACTTGTGTCACTCATTTTCACACCCTCAAGCAACATAAATTTTGCTGACATAAGTGGTAGTGTAGACATGGCCGTAATGGTTTGAATTTCTAAACTGACACCAATACATTTACTCTTCACAGTGTTTTTCAGTAGTGTACATTCAGTGAAGATATTTTAAACATCCTTAGTGCTTTCCACAGCATGTGGCATTCCCCTTTCTTTGTCACTGACAAGAGTAAGAGTACAGTCAAATGGCACAAATTATCACTGTAATTCATTGGACAGAAGGCCATGCTACTTCCAATCACAAGGTTAATTTCTCTGCATTTCTTTCAAGTTCATTTTAAATTAAAACAAGAAAAAGATGCAGAAAACTACTTTTGACTAAAGATTTACTCAAGTGTAGGCTCCTTGCTGTCCTACAGTAACTGAGTCAATGGACACATCTCCTCTTTTAATTATCATTAACATTGAACAAAAGGAAAGTCTTTACTAGATCCTGAACTGCTGAATCTGTTATTTAATGTGAAGCAACCATGAATTTATGTTAATGTTTTTATACCTGATGAACAAAAATCTTGTCAGGTTCAGAAATTCTCTTGCATTAGTAGACAACGGAGATGCTTTTCCTCTTTTTAAGACATATGCTGCTCCCTTCCCCCACTTCCAGGCAGACAGTGGACCTCATGGGTGTAACTCTTGTAAAATATCAGACATATAACTGCCAACAAAACTAATTGGCCCCTGAATGGAAAAAAAAAATCACTGCCCAGGGTGAATACAGAGATCATGCATATAAGTGTCCCTTCTGACCTTAAAGTCTCTGAGTCCCATGGACGAGCCCTTTCTGTGTGGCAGACCCCTAACCAGTCCCACTCTTTCTTCAAGCCATGCAGCCTCACCACTTCCAAGACTGAGCCGCTGAGTTCCAGCACTCCTGCTTCAAACCACAAACTCTGCCTATCGACTGACTATCTAGCTGAGACAGACTCCAGGTCAGAAACTTTCATGCACTTCAGGGATCAATGCACCTCAGCCCGTATTTGCTGTGATACCAGGTAGCCTTTTCAAAACAAAGTAGGATTTATTAGTCAAGTGGAACACAACATCAAGAAGTCCTTGGGTGGTTAGCATATAGAAATAAAGGTTAAAACATAGTCCATCCTGGCCAATGCAGCATTCCTGCTCTGGACTTATTTTCTGGATCTAGCTCTTTGTAAGTCCAGGGTGAGAGCCTCTTAAGGCCAGCATTTAACTCCATCACCTGACATCTCCCCGCTCTTTATTCTGAGCTAGGGACTCTCTTCTGCTTCCCTGATGAGAGGTGGGGAAATCTCTGACATGATGTTGATTTCTAGGTGTAAATGTCCTGGCCATTGGGGTTTCCATTGTCTTTCTGGGTCTTCTCTTTACATGGGTCAATTTCAACTAGTTCTTTAGTGATGCATTCATTCTGTCCTAAACAGCAAGGTGACACCTCTATGTCTCCTGGGCTGCCCCGAGAGCATCTTATGCAAGGCCGGTGCAAGGATATTTCACGCCCAAGGCGAAAATTCCACCTTGCACCTCCCGGAGCCCTGCGGCAGCTCCCCACACTCACCTCCCCCAGGCCTGTGAGCCCTGTGGCAGCTCCCTGCCCAAGCTCCCCTCCCCTCCACCTCCTCCTCTAAGCATGCCGCCACTGCTCCACTTTTCCCGCCTCCCAGGCTTGAGGTGCCAATCAGCTGATTGGCACGTCAAGCCTGGGAGGGGAAGAGAAGCAGAGGCGGCAGTCTGCTTAGGAGAGGAGGCGGAGCAGAGATGAGCTGGGGCGGGGAGCAGTTCCCCTGCATGTCCCCACCCCCGTTACTTGCTGTGGGCGGCCCTTCCTGCGCCCCCCTGCCCCAGGTCACCTCCGCTCCGCTTCGCTCCACCACCTCCCCTGAGCATACTTTTGGCACCCCCAACCACTTGGTGCCCTAGGTGGCCACCTAGTTTGTCTAGTGGTTGCACCATCCCTGATTTTATGCCCCTACTACTTAGCAAAGTACAGAGGGAAACTGAGGCACACATTGGAATACAAAATATTACAGAGGATTCCCACTTCGCCACAGTTCCTGCTTAGTTTCATGCATCTATTATTGGTAAAGGAAGTTATCTTATACATAATGAAGAAATGATGACCACAAAAGGCCAACTCATAATTTTTGAAGGCAACTACATGCCTGAGGGTTAAAACTGATAAAGGCAAAATCTTTGAATAGTTGTAGTATATTATTTGCCTGTTTTGCTACCCACACACCAATCCCTAAAATTATATTGAACAGTTCAGCTACTTTCTGACCCTAGAAATTACACATGGCAAAGACTTGTTAGGATATATTTATCTTATTAACAATGCTAGATTGTTGCCTCCAATACATTTTTAGTATTTTCTCATATCTACTTTTAACTGTCTCACCACTTCCCTTGTTAAGAAGCTTTTCCTTATATTCAGTTCAAATCCTTATTGCTCTTAATTATACCCCAATGTACCATTTTAAATAATTCCTTTCTGTAGTAGACAAAGCTATGAATCGATCATGATTTTTAATGTCTGTGTAGCTGCCTCTATGCCATGTGTCTATTCTCCTGAGTACAGAGGACCCACCAGAGACATGCATTTCACCAGATTCTCAGCCACTGGCTACAAGCAACATAACTACTCTAAATTATGGTAGGAACTGTTTTGGTCTCCTGTTGATTCAGGACTAGAGGAGTGGAAAAGAGACACTTTGACCCTTCCCCCCCACCACCTGAACTCAGTGCAACTAAAGACAGATGGGTTCCAAGTGTGTAAAACATGTTTCAGAAAAATCAAATACACTATAGTCCTGAAGTAACTGCAATCTATATTTGTGCTCTTAGACAACATTTTAGAAGTGTGACGGAGTCAGACCAGAAGGATATAGGAGAGTGCTGGAAGGCAGGTATATTAGTCTTAGGATGTGCAGGTCCCTGTTCCCTGGATAGCCAAAGGCTACTCCAGACCAATCAAGACACCTGGGGCCAATTAAGAACCTTCTAGAATGGAGTAGAAACAGCTAGCCTAATTGGGACACCTGAAGCCAATCAGGGACTAGCTGAATCCAGATAAAAACCTCCCAGTTAGTCAGGTGGGGTGAGAGTGTCAGGAGCTGTGGCAGGAGGTTGTGCTGTTGGTGAGACTGAGTGGTGGACAACATATCATCCAGAAGGAAGGAGGCCCTGAGGTAAGGGTGAAGTAAAGTTTGAAGAAGCAGGGACTGCTGTGGGGAAGTAGCCCAGGGAATTGTATTGTGTTTTGTGGATAAAAGGTCAGCCATCTTAGCTGATACTATTAGGGTCCCTGGGCTGGAGCCCAGAGTAGAGGGTGGGCCCGGGCTCCCCCCCGCTTTTTCCACCTTCTATACTGGCCTGTGATGAAGGTAACTCACTAGGTGGTGACTCTTGCCAATTATACTGAGAAAGGGAGGTCACTCTGGGGCCTAGATGAGTTTCTGAGGCCCCTCAATCTGCCAGGAAGCGCAGGACCCACAAGTACAAACTTGGAGCTTTGTCACAGAAGGCAAGGCCCAGCTTAGTGGAAACCATTTTAATTGACTGTAGGGTATATCTCAATAGTACTGAAATTGTTGGGGAATGATTGTAGGGGGAAAAAAATGTTACCTCAGCAGTGGAGAGGAGAGTCAATAGATTCTAATAATGTTCCATGTTTCCAACTGCTAGATGCATTTTGCAGCTGAAACTGATTGCACCGAGACTGAAGATAGACCATGTAAATGGATGCTTTTATCAGCTGGGTAGCATAATTACTGCAATTGTCTGCACTGTGTTTGCATTTGCTGGTTGAGTCTAGTAAGGAGCAGAGTGCAAGGAAATAGGCTGGTTTATTGACAGTTCATATGGATTCTTTTTCATATGCTGCAAAACAAAACAACAAGTATTTCTGTTCTGTTACTTATATTTAAGTGCTCAGATATTAAACATCAGTAATAAACCAGATAATAGTGTGAAAGTAGGACAAAATATTTCCATCACAGGAACTCTTAGAAAGAGGAAATAGATTTGGTCTGACTGATATTCTAGCAGCTTTTGAAGAATCTGCCCCTGCATTCACCTTACTCTTCCCTTCCTCCCCCGCAAAGCATTACCAAGAGCATGACTGCTATATATGCCCAGTGGGTTCGGGGGTGAAGTGATTTGGCCAGGAGTAGCCATACACTAGTTCTTCTAACATTCTGACGCTTGTAGCAAGGGGAGAGAACTTCCCAAAGAGGGAGTGGTCTATAAATCGAGTCCCAAAAGGCCAGGGAGCTAACATCGGTCATTATCTGTGAAAGCTCTTTTTGTTGGATTGGGCCTTTGCCTATTTAACAGTTAGATACTTTTTTATTCTTACACTTTAAAAACAGCATTGCATTTTAAGATGAATTTATTGCTCAGGGAAATGCAAATTTTCCCCTCACCACTCTGTCACCGCCTTAGCTGGAGCTCTGTGGTCCAGCTAAGGCAGTTAGCCTCTTGAGACTGCTATCAAGGGTGACTGGAGGATCACTCCCATCACTTGTTTCTCAGGGTCTCAGTTTGGAGGGTTTCGTTATTGGCCCTGCTGGATGGCTGGTATTACGGGGGCAGCTGCACCCAATTTTTTAGGGGAAGCCCTAGAGCGTCCTTGAGTGACAGAGGGGCCTTCCCCACACACTATCAGTCATGGGGGATGGAAGGTTGCAACAGTTTCATATCAGTCTGTCCAAGCTCTCTCTCCCCATTTTTCTCCTGCCAGCTGGGATATTACTGACTCGCAGGTGATCAATGAGCAGCAATGATCGTGACCTACATGGTTTGAGACCTGTCTTACAGAGGTGCCTCTCTTCTCATGTGATTCTGCCTCAATTATAATCAGCAAAGGCATTCAAGCTGTCAATAACCTGGCCAGAAAGGGACAATTTACAGGACATTTCCCAAAAGGGGTCCTGAAACTCACTCTTTGATGTGGTCCAAAATAGCCATATGTGTTGACCTTTAGGCATGCCGCATTGTTCCTCTATGCTGAGTTTGAGTGGTGGAGGAATTAGAAGTTTGTACTCCAGATGGTTCTTTAATTTATACTTTGTGGGCTGGGGTCAGTTTGGACAGATCAATTATGATTTTAATATTTGCACCGAGGACCCACAATAGGTTCATTTTTGCCTTAAATGTGAAGAAATACAAATGGTTCCTAATGCCTGAGTTATCCAGTCTTCCCAAGCTTTAATCTAATTTTAAATATAATTAAGGCCTCAGATTTGAAAACACACATATGCTTAACTTTAAGCATGTAAGTAAAATTAATCATGTGAGAAAGTGTTTGAAAGCTGGGGGCATAAATTTCAATTGGAACTGGAGTCTGTATTATAGGTCCAAAGGTTTTCTTCAAGCATTTGTCCCAAAAGATTCCACTTACTGTTGCATTCCAACTAAATAAATGCTGTTACAGCTTTTAATTTATATTCTCATATGCACTAACCTTTATAGAATACCTAATTCCTGAAAAAAAATGGTCTTGTTTTTATGATGACAACTTCTGAAGACTCAAAAATATTACAAGTGTTCTGGATAATTTGCTGAAGCAGTACACTGGTTAAGAATTTAAGGCACTAATCCTGCAAAAACTTGCACACAACTTCACATGTGCGAATAGTTCAATTAATCTCACATGCCTTGCATTTAGTTGTGTGTCAAAGTGTTTGCAAAACTGAGGTCAAGTTAGTTTTTCAACTAATGAAAAAGTTCCCATCTTCACTGACTAGCAGGTACAGTAGGCTATACAACTAATATAAAACCAGAATCAGGCCTAAATTAGGGCAACAGACACACAAAAAGTTGCCCTAATTTAGGCCTGATTCTGGTTTTATATTAGGATACGTGCACTGATTTCAATGAATTTACTCCAGTGTACATTTGCTCAGAATCAGGCCTTCATTTAGTCAATAACCTAATGTTTTACACTTCCAGAATACATTTCTCAAGTTCTACAAAAATTAAAGTCCTCTTTGAAAGACACTAAAATGGGAGTCAGATGTGTCAAGCTTGAAAAAACAGAGGAGAGAAAAAGGAACTTTTAAGAATCTATTTTGCATGATAAGTGGATCCATAATATATAGTCTACCGAAGTTGATTATATATTGTTTTAAATTATTTAGGAAAAGGAACGGTGAGGTTTTTTTTAGTATCACTTGTAGGGACCTATTATATAATCTTTCAAGACTGCTGAGATGAATTTCTAAATTCCCAGAGTGAACTTTTGATTGATGTACTAATGGAGCTGCAAGTTAAATTTCACACCAAGTTAAACAGGTGAAGTCTGCTTTTTTGCCTGATGTTCTTCAGAGCTTTCACTAGTGGTGAAAATAAATTTTCATTAGGAAGGGGGAAAACCTATCTGTGATCAAATAAGAGAGTCTTCCCTCCCTCATCCTGCAAATACATCCTTCACCAGCTTTAGAACCAAGTTTAGAAAGAACATTTGGAGTCTTGAAGTGCTCACATAAGTAGCCTTCTGATGTCTGTTTTCACCTCCAATTTCTGGCTAGGAAAAGAGCAGAAGCTATAGAAAGTCTGTTCTAATGAGATTTCTAACCCTATTTTGCAAACCTAAGAGGGTCAAGAATCAGAGGGGTAGCCGTGTTAGTCTGGAATTGCAGAAGTGACAAAGAGTCCTGTGGCACCTTAAAGACTAACTGAAATTTTTTCAGAGCATGAGCTTTCGTGGGCTAATACCCACTTCGTCGGATGCATGCAGTGGAAGTATCCAGGGGCAGGTATAAATAGGTAGGCAAGAACCAGGTGGGAGATAATAAGGTTAGTCCAATCAGGCTGAACCAGCTTGTTATCTCTAATCAGGGAGGGTGAGGTGTTCCTCTAGCAGCTGAACTGGAGGTGTGAATAGCGAGAGAAGAGAAGCTGCTTTTGTAGTTAGCTAGCCATTCAAAATCTCTATTCAGTCCCAAATTGATTGTGTCAAATTTGCAAATGAATTGCAGCTCTGCAGTCTCTCTTTGCAGTCTGGACTTGAAGTTTTTTTGCTGCAAAATGCTGACCTTTAAATCTTCTATGGTGTGTCCGGTGAGGTTGAAGTGCTCTCCTACAGGTTTTTGAATATTGCCATTCCTGATATCTGAAATCTCATGCTCTGAAAAAATTTCAGTTAGTCTTTAAGGTGCCACAGGACTCTTTGTCACTTCTGCAATTCCAGACTAACACGGCTACCCCTCTGATTCTTGACAACATGCAAGGCACTGCATTTAGCCGTATGGAGTGGAAATCCATCAACCTCATGAAGAAACTTGCACAAATACAAACAGATATCATCTTTCTCTCCAAATGCAAACGGATGGACATCATACCAAATGGACTGAAGGTGAAAAATCCATTGCTTTCTACGTACTGCACAGACTACAGTGAGAGATTATGCCAGACACTATCTAAGAAACTGAGGAACCACCTGATCAGCATCCTGTACAGCAAACAGGAAAACATCAAAAAAGAGCTTTCCAACCTGGAGACCTTGATAAACAACCAACCCTCCACACAAACAGACTTTACTAAAATAAGACAGGAGATCTATATTACACACTTCACCTCTCTACAAAAGAAAAAGGACTGCAAGCTATCTAAAATCCTGCCTGCCACATGGGGCCACAGCAGTGATACCCCTAACTCACCCAGCAGTATCGTCAATCTATCCAGCTACATACTCAGCCCGGCAGAAGAGTCTGTCTTATCTCGAGGACTCTCATTCTGCCCCAGCACCCCCACAAACATGATACAATTCTGCGGTGATCTGGAAGCCTACTTTCGCCGTCTCCGACTCAAAGAATACTTTCAAGACTACATAGAACAGCGCACTGATACACAGACACCATCCCACCAGCAGCACAAGAAGAAGAACTCCACATGGACTCCCCCTGAGGGTCGAAATGACAGTCTGGACTTATACATAGAATGCTTCCGCCGACGTGCACAGGCAGAAATTGTGGAAAAACAACATCGCCTGCCTCACAACCTAAGTCGAGCAGAACGCAATGCTATCCACAGCCTCAGAAACAACCCTGACATCATAATCAAAGAGGCTGATAAAGGAGGTGCTGTTGTCATCATGGACAGGTCTGACTACCAAAAGGAGGCTACCAGACAACTCTCCAACACCAATTTCTACAGACCACTTCCCTCAGATCCCACTGAAGAATATACTAAGAAACTGCACCGTCTACTCAGGACACTCCCTACACTAACACAGGAACAAATTAACATACCCTTAGAACCCCGACCGGGGCTATTCTACCTTTTACCCAAGATCCACAAACCTGGAAATCCTGGACGCCCCATCATCTCGGGCATTGGCACTCTCACTGAAGGACTGTCTGGATATGTGGACACTGTACTCAGACCCTACGCCACCAGCACTCCCAGCTATCTCCGTGACACCACCGACTTCCTGAGAAAACTACAATGCATTGGTGACCTTCCAGAAAACCATCCTAGCCACCATGGATGTAGAGGCTCTCTATACAAACATCCCACACAGAGATGGAATACAAGCTGTCAGGAATAGTATCCCTGATGATGCCACAGCACAAGTGGTTGCTGAGCTCTGTGACTTTATCCTCACACACAATTATTTCAAATTTGGTGACAATATATACCTCCAGACCAGTGGCACCGCTATGGGCACCCGCATGGCCCCACAGTATGCCAACATCTTTATGGCTGACCTGGAACAATGCTTCCTCAAATCTCGTTCACTCACGCCCCTCCTCTATCTACGCTACATTGATGACATCTTCATCATCTGGACCCATGGGAAAGAAACTCTGGAAGAATTCCACAATGATTTCAACAGCTTCCACCCCACCATCCGCCTCAGCCTGGACCAGTCTACACAGGAGGTCCACTTCCTGGACACCACGGTGCAAATTAATGACGGCCACATCAACACCACCCTATACCGAAAACCTACTGACAGCTATGCCTACCTTCATGCCACCAGCTTCCACCCCGGGCACACCACACGATCCATTGTCTACAGCCAAGCACTGAGGTACAATCGTATTTGCTCCAACCCCTCAGACAGAGACCAACACCTACAAGATCTCCACCAAGCTTTCTCAAAACTACAATACCCGCACAAGGAAATAAGGACACAGATCAACAGAGCCAGATGTGTACCCAGAAGCCTGCTGCTGCAAGACAAGCCCAAGAAAGAAAACAACAGAACACCACTGGCCATCACCTACAGTCCTCAGTTAAAGCCTCTCCAACGCATCATCAGTGACCTACAACCCATCCTGGACAACAATCCCTCACTTTCACAGGCCTTGGGAGGCAGGCCAGTCCTGGCCTACAGACAACCTGCTAACCTCAAGCATATTCTCACCAGCAACAGCACACCGCGCCATAACAACTCTAACTCAGGAACCAATCCATGCAATAAACCTCGATGCCAACTCTGCCCACACATCTACACCAGCAACACCATCACAGGACCAAACCAGATCAGCCACACCATCACTGGTTCATTCACCTGCACATCTACCAATGTAATATATGCCATTATGTGCCAGCAATGTCCCTCTGCTATGTACATCGGCCAAACTGGACAGTCCCTACGAAAAAGGATAAATGGACACAAATCAGATATCAGGAATGGCAATATTCAAAAACCTGTAGGAGAGCACTTCAACCTCACCGGACACACCATAGAAGATTTAAAGGTCAGCATTTTGCAGCAAAAAATCTTCAAGTCCAGACTGCAAAGAGAGACTGCAGAGCTGCAATTCATTTGCAAATTTGACACAATCAATTTGGGACTGAATAGAGATTTTGAATGGCTAGCTAACTACAAAAGCAGCTTCTCTTCTCTCGCTATTCACACCTCCAGTTCAGCTGCTAGAGGAACACCTCACCCTCCCTGATTAGAGATAACAAGCTGGTTCAGCCTGATTGGACTAACCTTATTATCTCCCACCTGGTTCTTGCCTACCTATTTATACCTGCCCCTGGATACTTCCACTGCATGCATCCGACGAAGTGGGTATTAGCCCACGAAAGCTCATGCTCTGAAAAAATTTCAGTTAGTCTTTAAGGTGCCACAGGACTCTTTGTCACTTCTAAGAGGGTCAAATAACTCAAACTTCCACTGAACCTTCTGCTGACGATTGGAAAAAGGCAAATATAGAGCCCATCTTTAAAAAGGGGAAGAAGGAGAATTCGAGGAACTACATATAGGTCAGCCTCAACTCAGTTCCTGGAAAAATCATGGACCAGGTCCTCAAGGAATCCATTTTGAAGCATTTGGAGGAGAGGGAGGTGATTAGGAACAGTCAGCATGGATTCACCAAGGACAAGTCATGCCTGACCAACCTGATTGCCTTTTATGATGAGATAGTTGGGTTTGTGAAGAAAACAGTGGACGTGATATATCTTAATTTTAGCAAAGCTCTTGATATGGTCTCCCACAGTATTCTTGCCAGCAAGTTAAAAGTATGGACTGGATGAATGGAGTATAAAGTGGGTAGAAATCTGGCTAGATTGTCAGGCTCAATGGCTCACTATCAATGGCTCAAAATTTAGTTGGCAGTCGCTATCAAGCTGAGTACCCCGGGGTTGGTCCTGGAGCCGGTTTTGTTCAACATCTTCTTTACTGATCTGGACGATGGGATGGACTGCACCTTCAGCAAGTTCACAAATGACACTAAACTGGAGGGAAAGGTAGATTCGCTGGAGGGTAGGGATGGGGTCCAGAGTGACCTAAACAAATTGGAGGATTGGGCCAAAAGAAATCTGATGACATTTAACAAGGACAAGTGCAGAGTCCTTTTAGCTCCTCCATGCATTTACTCTACTATATGCTGGGTTCAGAATTTCACCTACACTTGTGTATGTAGATTTGGTACGTATGCAGGCACAAGCCATTCATGCATATACATAAAACTCTAAACCTCAATATACAACAAGCGTCAAGATTTAAACTGAGAACAAGAAAGAACAGGCAACGAAGCTTGGACACGGCAATAACTGCATGTAGAAATGCATATAGTAACAGGAACTAGCTGCTGGTGAATGAAAAAACAGGGTATGTCACATTATTAGATTTAAAAATAATTCTGAATTATTCCCTGATTCTCAGTTACTCTGTTCCTGCATGCAAGAGAGCCATCTTTGTTCTCCCAATATTCTGGGGTCATTGGGGGATCTGTCCAGGCCCTGGTGTAAATTAGAGCAGCTTTGAGGCTGCTCTAATATACAGTCTTCTTCCTAAAGCCTCCTATGGGCCATAGGAAGCAGCAAATCGCATAGTTCAGTGCACAGCAATCCCACTCATCCCATCTTTGGCTCACCAATACTTCCCCAGATATGCCATTCCAGGATTTAATCCAGACCAGTGAAAGGCTGTGTCATCACCTGCCCTGCAACCTTGAACATCCTGAGTATCTGTGTATAGCTGCAGCCTACCAGCCCACCCTGGCTTCCACCAGCCTTGACTACTGCTTTCAGGGTGACCCCAACAAACTCCCAGTCCCAAGTTCCCCTCCCTCTAAAAAAAAGATGTATTCTGCACTGTCCAGCCCTCTCCTGCACCATTCAGATATCTGGAGGTCTGTGGCCCCTGTAAGGGGTTAATGTACAAGAGTCTGCTACATTAAATGGAGTTACTGACACAGTTCAGTTTAAAGACAACATTGGCTTAGTTTTGATTAAATAATAAAACAAGATTCTTTGTAGTTAGAGACTTTAAGTAAATACAAGGGATTAAAATTAGAAATATTTACAAGAGAAATAAAAGAAAACGCTTTCTAATAACTAAAACTTAAACAAGACTTGGTTAAGGGTGAAATTCTTATTACATGTTCCCAGCAATGAGGCAGGCCAAATTCTTAGATCAGAACACCTTCCAAAGTCCACAGGCTGGTTCCTCTAGCTTCTTATGTGAAAAACGAACAAGAGAAAGAGAGAAAATATCTGGAGTGGTTTTGCCCCTCCCTTAGTCCCTTTAACAGTCCAATTACTATTTTCAATGCATTTTCCTGAGGGTTACCTCTAGATAAAGTTCCTTCCAGCTGTGAGAAGGAATACATGGAATCTTTATGTGAAAAAGGTTCCCATGCTCTTGTTTATTAAAATGCAAAAATCCATCTGTCCCTGCTGCAGCCCCCCAGCCCCCGGTCACTTGACTGGTGATTGACAATTAGCTTTGATGCCTGGATATAGGCATCAGCTTGTACTTTGTCTTCAAGAAACTGGTTCACCAGACAAGTCTGAGGAGTGAGTAAACACATTTCAGTCATAACTTCTGCTTATGTTCATAACTTTATATGTAATGTAGCTACACACATTTAATTATGAAATTATTGGCCAAATGATAGTTTTCAAATGATACCTCACAAGGCATATTTTGTACAAAGTTTATTACAGTGGGTGTGTAGTGTGTGAATACAGGGGTGCATTTGGTCACACCACCATACTGCCTATGGGCTTGGAACAAGGTTAGCAAAGAACTGTTAATTTGGCTCTGTATCACCCACAGAGGTTCCCTGAACAGGGTGCATCCTCAAGAGACCATTTTTGTCTCATTTACGGTGTCCTATCAGTGCAAAGGGCCCTTACTGTAACTGAGAATCAAGCCCAATACATTGTTCAGTTTTAAAGCTCACCTTGGGAAATGAAAACAAACAAAAACAATACTAAAGCAAAAATACCAAGACTGATTATATTGTGAGACGGGAATGTTTTTCTTTGTCATTTTATGAGATTTTCCCCAATTTGTGGCAATTCACTGCAGTCATAAAATGGCTGTAAATCAAGAATATGTTAAGAGTGCCAAAGAATGCTAAAGTCAACATTATGAAAAACTAGATGCCCAGCAGTCACTTGTAAACTGGAAAGAGATGCAGTCATTTAAAGTGTCTAATGTGAAATTGAAAGACAGCCAAACATGGAAGACCCCCTGCAGTCAATGTGATTTGGCAGACTTACTGTATTAACGGTATTGTTTAACATTCTACCATGTTTTATAGCAGCATCACCATGCTATTATACTTAAGGTAGCATTAGCGTTTCCATGCCATACCCATATTTTCCAGACTTTATAACTACCATTAAAAAATTCAGGTTGGAACTTGTCTCAAAGTTTTTATGGTTTTTATTTTTGAAACACTTTAATAATGTTTTGGCCAGCTTTATGTTGGACCAGTGTAAAATGAACCCATTTAAACTTTATTTTTTTGTTTTTTTTTAACACTCAAATACAGTGTATTCAGAAGTGACATTTGAGAACTGATTGGATCGTTCAGTCTATTTTTTATTTAAACAAAATAGAGTTCCCATAAGTAAATTGGGCCAAATGGTTTTAGCTTTTTCCATAACTCATTGTTTGATATACTGCAATAACCAAGCCCTCTTGTTTTCATCTCATATTTATAGACATAAATTTTCTAACATTTGTTCCCCCAATTGCTCAGATCTTTGCAAATCAGGCCATTTTCACTGAGGTTCCTAAATATAGATTTAGTGACCTAATTTTAGGCCTCTAAGTGAGACCAGAATTAATAAAACATGTCTAATTAATTTTTATATTATATATAGATAGATAGATGTAGAATTACATAAAAAGAAAAAACACACATCGTTTTGTTTGCACAACCTAAACAGATTGCCCTGCATAAGGTTGTTTGTCCTTTTCCCTGTTAGCCTAAGAACTAAAATCAAAGGCATATCTTCCAACTGAATTCTCAATTTGTTCCTGATCCCAGCAATACAAAAGAGAGTACACCAGAGTTTGAGAGTCGAGTGGCGAAACAGCTGGAGATTCATGACTGTAGAGTTTACAGAACACACAAAAGAAAACTGCTGCAATTCCAAGTCCTTTGAATCCCATAGCAATTTCTGTCCCAACCCTCCATCTCATAGCCATCACCACACCCATTATTAGCATGATCCCACAGAAGGACCACTGTATCTGCAAATTCAGTGGGTACAGAAAGCAGTTCAAAAGACTTAGAGTTATCTGTAAAATGGGACACTTACAGCACAAGAGAAAATTTGCATTTTCCCCTCTATTTTGGATCTAACTGTGGTTAGTCTGAAAGACTTAACCAATTTTTACTGACATTACTCTGCAGTTAAGTGTTTGTATTAATAGTTTTTATCTTTTAGATCTTGAGCCATACATTTTGGCCATGTCTGTGGAATGTGTGATGTAATCTCACTAGATGTGTGTAATTAGAGAGATATAATAAAAAACCAGAACCCAGAGCAGGATCCTTTTTCCAGATTTTTAACTTCATAAGCAAATGTTGAATATAGTTTGGTAATATGATCTCTTTCTCTCCAAAAGATCATTGAAATGCATAGTGCATCAACAGAAGGGACCAGTGACTATATGTTTGCTGGAGACTAATAGTAAAAGGCAAGCAAAAAAGACTTGTATAGTGTCATGGTGTAGGGAATAATTATACATGAACAGCTCCTACAGATTGCTGTTTCCCTTAAGCACTTCCAGGACCCTCAGGAATGGACTTTCACTGCTGCCACTCAAGTCCAAAATGTTCAAATCCATTTCATTTTACATTATTGCATTCAGCTGAAAAAAGTAAACTCAAAAGTACTTTCTCACTTTAATAACAAAATGGAAAAGATCATTAAAATATACAGCCATCTGAATGCAACTGCTATAACAAGTAGTAAAGAGATTAAATTAAGCAAGAGACAAAAAAAAAAAAAAAAAGGGAGACAGAAGACAGACAGACTTCCTAAGGGTGAAATCTGTGGCGTCCATCTTCACAGCACTGAGGGCTACATTGGCACCTTGTCAGAAGCTGTAACTACTTTGCATATACATTTATATAGGGCTTTCATCTGAGATTAATGTGCAGAACTTTTTATTTAGAATGCTTTAAAAAATACACAGGAAGTCAAAATATGCCTTAAGAGTTACAAGGCAAGGTTCATGAATGGGAAAACTGCTACTACTTTTCTGAAACCAGGTTCTTAATGTCCAACTTTATCTATGAGGCCACAAAGATGATGCAGGTTGGGATATTATGTGAGTTCAATATTTTGCACTAATTCAAATTCACAAGTATTTCTAAGGAGGCGTGCACAAACAGCAGCCTTATGTAAGAGGCTTAGATGGGTCTGCTCATGATTCAACCTCTGCCTCTTCAAATTTTTTGTTTAAAATTTCTTTTAAAATAAAGAAAAATAGCTTTTCTTTTCCAGAGAGAATGTTTTCATGGAAGTGACAAAGAGTCCTGTGGCACCTTAAAGACTAACTAAAAGTATTAAAGCATAAGCTTTCATGGGCTAATACCCACTTCATCGGATGCATTCGTGGGTATTAGCCCACGAAAGCTTATGCTTGAATACTTTTAGTTAGTCTTTAAAGTGCCACAGGACTCTTTGTCACTCCTGCAATTCCAGACTAACATGGCTACCCCTCTGATTCTTGTTTTCATGGAAATTATTCATTTCCTTCAATACTTTGTTTCAGCAAAAACATTTAAACAGACATTTTCAGCCTTTGGAAGCTGAACATGAAAAGAATTAAAAGGTTTCATTTCTTTCAAAAATTTTCCATTTCTGACCCCTTCTGCTGATAGGCAACTGTTTGGGTTTTTTTTTTCTCATCTGAAGAGCAACAGCTACAGGATGTGATGCAGATATGTATCTCATACACCCGAGCTGAAGAACTTTGCTTATCAATACCAAAAGGAGTAGTGCTCAAGCCCTGTGACCATGGCCCATCCCCTGTATGAGGGTGACACTGCCCCGACCCCCTCAGTTCCTTTGCACCAAATAGCAGAAGTACAGACTGATGGAGATGGAGATGGAGAGCAGGTTGCGGAATACACAACTGCATCACCTCTCAACAAACAATAGTTACAAAGAGGTAGCCTTTATTTTTCCTTTGAGTAGACATAGCCATGTATTCCACGTGGGTGACAGTGCTCACAGGAGATGGAGTTTGGAGTCTATTTAAAGAAGAACTGCTGGTTTGCCTTCCTGAAATTTGCATCTAATCTGGACGAGTGTAATGGCATACTGATTAGCAAAGGTCTGCACAGAGGACCTAGTGGCAACCCTGCAAATGTCCGGTACCACCTCCTCATTGCACCAGTGGAGAGTGAATGACTTCTTTCCCTCTTAGGAGAAAAGCCAGAGCCCAAGTGCAGAGCAGCATCATTTGCCAGATCTGAAGGAGAACTGATGATCAGATGAAGGCCTCAGTGCCAAAGCGGGCCTCATGGCCTGCTCAAGACATCCAGCACCAGTGTTCTCTTTGTGAATGATTTGTAGATGGCACACTTCTCATTCACGTGTTCTTCGCACAATGAGCACCTTTGTGTGGGGATTGCTTTTGGGGATGGTGCCTCCTACATGAGGATGCATAACTCTAGTGAGGGCATCACACACAATAGCTAACTATCTATTGACACTAAACTAACCCTAATAGTGGTGGTGGTACTACTACTACTAGTAGTAGTAGTAAAGTTCTCAGAAAAGTTCTCAGAAAATAGAGTGAAAGTATGAGGTGAAGGCCCCATAAAGAGCTGTGCCACAATAGAAGCAGTGCCGCTTTCATACAGGCAGGGACGGAGCTATGGCCTCAGGGCACAAGTGCCATCCCTATGGGTACTGCTAGGCAAAGTTCTTTGGCTCCTGCGTTTGGGACACTTACACCCATGTGGAGTAGGCAGCTGCATCTACTCTAAGAAGGAAGCAAATGAAGGATAATCTCTATATGAATTAAGAACTTTCTACATCATAGTCTGAATATAAACAAACCTAACTCATCAGAGCTTCACAGAATGCTTGCATTTAATACATGAAGATGCACAGCAAAATCCTCAGCTGATGGAAACTGGTGTAGCTTCATCAACTCCAGTGGAGCTATGCCAATTTCCACAATCTATAGACCTAGCCAATAGTAACTTCTGAAATGTGCTTAGGGATTTCTGCCAGTTCTTTCACAATCTAGCGCTATCACAAAACCAAGCTGCACTTTCAGCTGTGCACCACATTGTACCAAATCTGATCACCAATCTTTAAGCAGTGATATATATCCACATCCTGTGTGTCACAAGGAAAAAGGCAAATTCATTTTTTAGATATTTTGAAAGTCTGCCATATATAACCCAACGTGGCTCTTTATTTTTAAAACACTTGGAGGAAAAATGCAGGTCCATTTTTTAATGAGCTGACTTCACAAACTTCATTTTGATAGTGGCTGGTGGCATACAGGAAAGCTTTCCATTGTCACAAAGGGAAGAGATAGTCTTTTTATCATTGACATAGTTACTTGCTAAAAATAAATCAGACAACAGTGCTTCATAATAATCTGCATTAATACATTAATATCTGCTCCTCGAACCATCTGTCTTACTAGTTAAATTCTCAGTACGTTCTCAGTTTGGACTCACCCGAACACCACATTCAGCAATATTAACAGTGATCAAGATACTATTATATCTAATGTTAAATCTAATTAACAGTGATCTCAGTGGGGCAAGGCAAGAGCGGAAGAGGAGGACTGAATAAAGTCAGTGTGTTATTCATGTTATTGCAATAAATAAATACCAGAAGCAGTAATCATTAAATTTTAAAGTAGGAGATGATTCAAATTTGCTAAAATCTGACACAGACATAATGGAATTGAGAGAGCTTTAAAATGAGCAGATAGCTTGCAGCCCATTCTTTTTCCCCCCTATGTTGTTAAATATTTCTATTTACGTGTTTATTTTTAAGATCACTAACACTATACAGATCCCAGCAGACTCAGCATCCCTTCCTCTCAGAGGGGCAGACCCAAGACCCTTGGTACAGCACTGCAAGACAGGCACTCCTGTGTTCTAACACGAGCTCTTACACCGACTCCCCACCAGGCATTAGGTCAATCACTACATCTCTACTGCATTTTCCTCATCAATGGATAAAACCTACCTACCTGTCATGGCTGTTTGTTTGAAAAGTAATGAGCATTCTCCTTCTTCTTCTTCTTCTTCTTATATCTTATTCTCATTATTATTCTTGTTATTATTAAGAACAGATAGCATTAATTTCTAAGACTGGAAGATGCACTAAATATGACAGATTTTCAGAAAAAAAAACTATTGTGCATAATCCAAAATTGAGTCAAAAGAAGCCATTCTGTTAAATTATACCTCTATTTTAATACTCTGTTCCTTTCAATTCCAGAATAGTGCTCTTATTCTAACCCTGTAATACAAGTCAGTTTTTCTTTCCCAGTTCCCTATATGCTACCTCAAGGGTACTTTCCATATACTCTCTCGCTTCTTTTTTCCCCTGATTTGTGTAATATTTACAATGGCACAGAGGACTGTTTTCTGCATTACTGACCCTGACCCCAATAGCTCACAAACATTTCTTCACTTGTATATGCTGAGTGGCTTTCACTAAGCATTCCTGTAGCTAGAGAACATTTGTGCTCTCAGGTTAGATGATGATGATTGAATTATCATGGATACAAAATTTTTGCTTTGTTCTAAACAAGATGAGATATTTTTCTTTCAAGGACCTAGCTTCCTCCTCAGCTTGTGACCCGTTTTAGGTTATGATGTCCCACTTTCATGTAATGTTCAGTTCTAATGTTCCTATTTAATGAATGATCCAGCTATTTTGTACATTTTTTTCCTGCCTATGTTATTTTTGATTAGTTTAGCATCTTCTCATGAAGCAAGTCCCCTTAGAGTTTGCATCAAAATAATGCCTTAGCCATATGTGTATTAAAGTCTTCACTCTCAGTGATTCAGTCAACCTAAACACAGATAACCGTTCCCAGGAAGCCAGTAGTAAAAACATTTTTTTAAAAAACTCATCTTTCTGAACAGGGTATTGAAAGGTTTCTGAACTCTGTGCAAGGTCAGTTACATTAACAGACAATGAATTCTTCCTTTGGCCTTGTGAAGACACTTCCTTGCTTTTCACAAGTTCAAACAGTTTAAATTCTATAGTTAATTAACAGCTGAGATCTTTTCCCCAGAATATTCTTTCCAGTTTCTTTATGAATCTACATTTCCAAGCTGCCACTTGTAAAGAATGTGTCTGGAAACACCATTATTGGTTCCATTATCCCTCACTACTTTTAACACCTGTTTGAAGAATCAAGACAAAGTCCCCTATTTTATCCCAGTTTTCTCTCTCAACCCGCACAGCTACACTGCTGCACTGGGCAGAGACAGAATTCATACAGTGGTGTCTGGTCAAGTCAACTATACACCATTAAATATGGCACTAGCAGTACCAGCTAGAAATTCCCAATCATCTTCCTTGTTCATTCAGTGTACACCCCACCAAATGCTTTAATAGGGAATGTCTCTTTATTAAGGTGTCATGTTAAAAAGAAAATATCAAGATATAAACATTTTAAATGATTGCTTATGCATTGTTTATAATTTTTCCTTAGAAGTTTGAAATCTGATTTTTCCTCCCTGATATGTGCGCACTTGTTGGTTTGTTATTGTAGGGCTTTTCATAAGAGCCTGAGTTGCCAGTGTATAAGGTTGAGTGTTTTCAGGGGACATCTCCTCACCCACTGCCTCACATCTTCAAACACACAGTAGAACAATATGTGTGCGCATATGCACACACAGTTTTCTTAAAAACAACTAGGAGTCCTTGTGGCACCTTAGGATACGTCTACATTACCTGCCGGAGTGGTGGGTAGTGATCGATTTATAGGGGATCGATTTATCGTGTCTACACTAGACACAATAAATTGATCCCTGAGCATGCTCTCCGTCGACTCCGGTACTCCACCTCCATGAGAGGCAGAAGTGGAGCTGACGGGGGAGCAGCAGCGGTCAACTCGCCACCGTGTGGACATCCAGGTAAGTCGACCTAAGATACGCCGACTTCAGCTACACTATTCGTGTAGCTCCAGTTACGTATCATAGATTGCTCACCACCACCCCAGTGTAGAGCACATCTTAGAGACTAACAAATGTATTTGGGCATAAGCTTTCATGGGCTATAACCCACTTCAGACACATGGAGTGAAAAAACTAGGCAGATATAAATATACAACATATGAAAAAATGGGAGTTGCCTTTCCAAATGAGGGGGGTCAGTGCTAACGAGGCCAATTCACTTAGGGTAGATGTGGCCCATTCCCAACAGTTGACAAAAAGGGGTGAATATTAACAGAAGAAAAATTACTTTTTATAGTGCTAACGAGTCCAATTCAGTCATGGTGGATGTGGCCCATTCTCAGCAGTTGACAAGAAGGTGTGGGAATCAATAACAATTTTCTTAAGTGACTGGTGATTTTGGGTGCCTAGCTTAACATATCTTAAAAGAGTCTGGTTTTCAGAGGATGAGTACTTAACTCTTTCTGAAAAAGGAGACCCTTTAAGGCATCTCAAATGCCCAAAAACATCTTTAGTCACCTCTGAAAATTTAGAACATTTAAAAATCAATTCAATGTCCTTGAGGATTAAAGCATTTTCAGGCAATGCTGTAACTATGAAATCTTCTAATCAAGCACAATTAGTGTTTAGTTGAAAAGGTTGGGGTGGGGGGTTAGGATACGATAAAAAAATCATTCAGACTTCTGCCATTTCATACCACTAACATGGTGAAATCCTGGGATATAAATGAGATCAGGCTGGAGGGACTTTTTAACCACATTGTTCAGCTCACCTCTCCCCCAGATGTAATAATTGGGCACAAAAGACCTTTTGTGAACCATGCGTGAGTAACTGTGCTATCTGGGAGAGTACTCATACCTTTTTAATAATACTGGATTTTAATGTTTACTTAATTCAGGGATGACATCCTGGCCCCTCTACACCAGGTAAAAGGGTCCCAGCCCCAAAAGGGGGCTCTAAAAGTCCTTGATCTGACCACAAGACCAAAGTACAATGTGCTGCAGGGATTCTGGGCAGCATAGCTACCCAGAGAGCAGCTTAGACATCTCCCCAAGGCAGTCTGAATTACACGAGGAGTCATGGAGTAGCCCAGGGTTGGGAGGGCACAAAGAGGGTTATAAGCCACTCTAGGGCCGTTTCTTAGGTGTCTGCCCACGCAGAGGAAATCGACTGGCATAGCTATTCCAGAATAGCTATTCTGGTGCAACTCTCCTGCATGAGCACACTATTCCAGAATAAAAGTGATTTATTCCAGAATACAGTGTCCACCTGGGTAGCTATTCCAGAACAGCAATTTCCTTGTGTTAGCAAAGCCTTTGAAGTGCAACACAGAAACTCATCTAACAGGTAACCCACCTCTCTGAGCATCTATAAGTCAATGGAAGAACTGTGACATTGACCTAGATGCAGATACACCTGGGTTTTGATTGACATTGCTAGAATGCTTAAAGGTATGAATTATTCATTCCCCCAAGCACCACTTGGCTTAAGTATAGACCAGGCTTAACATTTCAATACCACTGTGGAAGACAAAACTTTAAAAATAAACACAAAAATCTGTTTGGCAGCTCAGATTATTTTATCAAACGTATTGGGTTTGATTGTCCCTCCTTCACATCTTATGCAGTTATTTTTGACTTGTAGAAAGTGGATATAAAATGTTCCCATATCAGAGCAGTAGCACCTTGCCTGACTTTGTGCTGATGTAATTGACTACACAAGTGCAAAAATATGGAATAATCAAGTCCCTTATTCGCTAGAATATGGCATTTGCCTGCCTCTCTTACCCCAGCACTGATAGGAACAGTGACATCTATATTTTTGAATGAATTAAGTAGTAATGAATTAATTATGATTTTTAATAAAAGCCTATCTACAGATTGTGGGCATAAATCATTATATGTTTCATTTTATGTCTAAACCAAGCTTCCTTTCTTTAAAAATGCTTTACAAGAAAAGTGATCATTATTTAGAATTCTTCCAGGCACAGTTTAATGTATTCCAACTACAACAAAAGAAAGGATACAAACATTGACAATTTATTTGGAGAAAAAAACCTTCCTTAATTAAATATATTCACAAAAACATGTCAACATTTTTGTCTCCTCTTTAATAACCTCTGTTATGGAAAAATTCAGCCAAAAGTGATATTTTTCCAACACTCCAGCAAAGCCTGAGACTTCAAAAAGCCACAATGATCAGTCGCCCTGGATCCCAAATGCTGCCGCCTCTGAAGCCTTTTTAATAGAGCGAATGCCACAAATGAGAATTGGAGGATGGTGCATGTTGGTGTTTGTCACATTAATTGAGAGGCTGTTACGAGAACAAGGGTGGAATGTCAAGTAGAGCAAAAATGGGAGTGGAAGGGATCGGTAGGATGAAGCAGTAAAGAAGAAAATTTTGGGTGGACTTTAAGAGCAGACAGTATAAAGGGAGAAATGAAGATAAAAACTTGTAGCCCTGTGGAGAAGGTTGAGTGTGAAGATTAAACTTCACACACAAGTAGACTGAAAAAGCCAGGCCTACTGTTGAAAGGAATATGGGAAGATGGAGATGAGGTGCTCAGAAATAAGAGATTTATTCATTTATTTTTAAAGCAGCAAAAGGCCAAATTTCACCAGAACACTGCATTGTAAGGTCTGGGTATTTAGGTTTTCCATGCCAGATACAAATTTAGGGTACTTCAGTGATGGATCTGAAACACTGATGTAAGCAGAGTCAGGATGAGCTCTACCCTGACATCTGATGGTGAGTTAGGGCAAGTTGTGGAAAAGAACTTCAGGGGCTGATCTCATTTGCACAGGCACACCCACTCTGCCTAGCATGACCTCACAGTGGCCCAAATGGTCACTTTGGCTGCTGTGGGATCCCCAGTTTCTCTATTATTGGGACAGGAAGAATAAAGTGTTGTTATCCTGATTGTGTGAAGCAAGAACAGTAAAACTGTACGTGGCCTTTTATGACGGAGGGACTTGCCATCAACTACGTAGCACTCGCTAGGCAAGGGATATGGGTTCTAAAACCCAGTGAATTGAGAGACGCTGTGGACAGGTATTTGTACATGGTGGTGTGGGTCCCTTCTTAGAGCCCTAAACACCAGTTGCACCTCCTTCTCTCTCCACTGTGTAATATCAGAGCTAATTTTGATTTTATGAGGAGTCTGGTTACAGATTGCAGAGCTGAATTCACTTTGGGCCAATGGTGCACCAGCACTGAGGCTCCCCTACTAAGAACTGAAATCACTAAAGAGCTGAAATCACGGAGTACTGTGTTAAGTAGTAGCGGGGGCCTGAAGATATATCAGTGAGCAGCTTGCAAGACGGCTGGCGAAGAGGAGCAGCTCGCAGGATGGCTACTAGAGAGGAGCAGCTGGCAGAGAGGAGCGGCTTGCAGGGAAGGCTGCAGCAGAACCCCATGGAGAGGCGGGGCAGTGGGACATCGGAGTACATAAGGTGCCCCTTTACCTTCCCTCCCATGTCCACCCAGGCTGGGTGTGGTGTGTGTGTGTAAAAAACTCTGCAGATGAACTTTTGAACTCCGGGGCTGCACTGACCAGGGACAGAGACTTTTGGGTTGCTAGACTCAAGAACCAAAGGGAAAGAACATGGCTTAATTTGCTTAGGGTTGGGGGGTTTTTTTGCTTATGGTTTCTGTTATGAATCCTGTTTGTGGTGTTTTCCCAACATAAGGCCACATTATTTCTCTTTGTTATTAAAAGGCTTTTGCTACACTCAGACTCTGCTTGTGAGAGGGGAAATATTGCCTCTTATAGGCGCCTGGCGGTGGCGGGGGTGATATCTATTTGTCCCAAGTCACTGTGGGGGGGCTCAAGCCGGTTTTGCATTGTGTTTTTGGAACGGAATCTCTAGATACTGAACCTGACCCTTGCTGCTGCCAGCTCTGCAGGGGCGGTTCTTTGGGTTTTGCCGCCCCAAATTCGGAAGTTCTGCGGCATGCCTGCGGGAGGTCTGCAGCTGCTGCAGATTCAGCGGCGTTACGGCAGGAGGGCCTTGGGTCCCGTGGCCTCGCCGTCCCTGCTGTCAAAATGCCACTGAATCTGTGGCAGTCTCGGACCTCCCGTCAAAATGCTGCCGAAGTCAGCCTGACTGCCTCCCTGACGGCAAACGCCAGGCCACCCAGCCGTGGCTTGCTGCCCCAGGTACGTGCTTGGAGCTCAGGTGCCTAGAGCCAGCCCTGCAACTCTGACAGGCAGAAGGGTTACATTTAAAATCAATGGGACCTTACTTGTTAAATTCAAACATTAAAATTTTTGGCTGATGCTTAAAATAAAAAAAAAAAAAATCTAAAAATTGTGAACCAGATCCTCAGCTTAACTGTGTCTCAAGGGTTTGGATTTTTCACAGCCCTGAGAGATTGAGTGATGCCACTGTAACTTTTCAGTGTAAATCAGCCCCAATTTTCTATCTCTTTCCCTGTCTCTCACTGGTATAAATTAATCCAGCCGCAGGCTTGACTCTCACTCCCTAAAAAAGGTCACAAAGGATGATGTGTGAGGAAATGATCTCTCTGAATCCAGTACATCTTTTACTGCTTATCCCTGTGAGTGGGAATTTCCTGCTGCTTCAGTAGTACACTTTCTCTGAGAAACTCTCAGGTTTAATTGTAAAACAAAGGCCAATAGTTGTAAATCCACAGGAGGAAAGTATACCAGTGATCACAAGTCTAATGAACCATTTCTGAACAAACACTTCACCATATACTAGATAATGCCCCAAAACACTAGAAAAAATATTGACTACATCCACCTCAGATTCACAGTATATCTGTTGTTATCATTTGTTAATTGATTGTAGAAACCTCTATTAAAAAGAGAGAGTGAATCAATCACTCTCTAAACTATTCAGGAAATGTCCCTTTTAAAGTGATATCTAATCTCTTCAACTACCTCTAAAAAACACACATTATGCCCAAGTAATATATTATCTCCCTGTCCAGCAAATATCTCACCCGACTACTACTAAATTAAACTTCCAGCATTCCTCAAATAAAATGAGCACTAGGAACATCAATTTCCATCTCATAATCCCTTGTGACGTTCACAATAATGAGCCATCACGATCCAGACATGTAAAAATGTGTTCAGTCTTGTTTCAGCGTTATATAATATAATCCCAGGTATCACCATGGGATTTTCTAAAAAGTCAAACAAAGAAACATTTGTTCTTCTTTGCCAACTGCTCCTTTTTAAAGCAACACAAATCTGGTTTGAAGTGCACATCTAAATTTAAATCTCTCTTCTGTCAATTTACAAAGAATACAGAAGCCTACTTCCTTATAGAGCTGTGGCCCATGTTCCACTATTCTTTGTAACTCAGCTGTTTGACTGGAGTTTTATTTCAGACACAGGGATGGAGATTGGCGGGGGGCACACAGTGGGGTATTTATCCCCCAAACCAGAGTTAACGGGGGGTGGCGACAGGCCATAGGAGTCATGTCCGCCCCCGCCCCCAGATTTCTGCCTTCCATTTAGCACAGGAGGAGAGAGTTTTCAAACCTTGTGCTAAATGGAAGGCAAAAATCTGGGGAGGGACGTGACCCCACATGCCACCTCCCACGTGACCCCACTTGCCACCCCCGACATGACCCCATCACCTCCCTCTGTCCCCCAAATACAGAAGTCAAATTATGTCTATGTTCAGACCTCATGGTCCAACCACATCTGCATAATTGCTCTTGGAGTGTCCAATGGTGGGTTCATAGCTAAACTGTTATAAAGCTAAGGTGGGAAAGGAGACACAAAAGGAGTAAGGAAACACAGAGGAATGAGGCTACAGGAACTGAACGCTGCCTGCATAAACATTCTGTACATTTTGCTAGTAACATGGTTTTTGTACTATGCAGAACTAAGTGCACTTCCCCCCCTGCATCTATCTCTTCTAACATATTAACTCAAATGCAAAAAATGCCCTTCTCCCCACTCTGTAGTACCGCGGTATAGTACTCAAAAATGACTGAGGCATAGGGCTGTTAATAAAATGAAATCACAGTAAATGAATGAGAACTCCATTCTGAATTAAAATGCTCAGAATATATATTCTGGTTCATAAAACCATCAAATACATAATTAATCTAGATATGTGCTGCTCACGTGTAATATTAGACAACACTTTAAAAGCTGGAGTCTAGTGTAGTGGAGATCATTTTAACAGACTCTAGGGCATATCTCAATGGCCCTAAAATTGTTAGGAAAATGGATTGCAGGGGAAGAATGTTTCCTCAGCAGTAGGGAGTAGAGTCAATGGATTCTAAGAATGCTTTGGGTTTTCAATTGCTACATGTATTTTGTGGCTGGACATCAAGGCTGTAGATAGACCACGTAAATGGAAGCTTTTATTGGCTGGTTAGAATTATTACTGCAACCCTCTGAAGTGTGGTTGCATCTGCCGGAGGTTGTCTAAGGTTTCTGAGAGTTACATAATGGGGGACAGTTATTTTTCAAGGGCAATTTATATGAAATGCTAAATTTCACCTTTTTAAAGGCAGATGGAATAAAAATCATGAGGCATGTAATACCTCTAACATGTGAACAGTACCAAATAGTCATTGTAAATCACTTATGGAACAGAGAGCTGAACAACACTTGTACAGTATTCCAGGATGTCTCCCAGACTATCGCCTGGAAGTCCAGTTAAATACCAAAAGTAACATTTTAACATGTATATATATTTTCTCTCTGCTCCTTACTGACTACTGGTTTTCTTTTGTTATATTTAGGTCAAGATTTTCAAAGGTGGTTATGATTTCAGGTGCCTCACTTGTAGACGCACAGCACTTGAGACTTTAAGATGTCTCAAGCTGGGAACCCAAAACTGAAAGCTCACAAAAATCAGTAGCCACGTCTCAAAAAGTTGGCCTAAAATTTTAATCAATTATTACCCTTTTGCTTTGTTTATTTTGGCCTTCAGAGGAACCTGGATTTTAAATAAATCTGTGTTGGTCCTCTTCTCTTCTTCACCTTTCCTATTAATGTTATTGGTAGTAAAGGAATTTTCTTCAAGAATTTCCTTACATGTAATTTGTAATATATACTATTTGGCCATCGTATACCCTTGATCTATTGCTATATGTTACTCCATATACCCCACTTATTGGGTAGAGAGGCTCTGGGTTCCTCACATTCTGTGGTTGAACCATTTTGGCTGCCCATGGTGGCTGGGACCAGAGAACACTTTGAATGTTAAGACAGAGGGATGGTACTTCAGAAAATTACTTGTTCTGTCTACTCAGTTTTGTGGGAGCAGGTCCCAGTGAAGAAAAGGGGACCAAGACAAAGCTAGGCTTGGGAGTAGAAGACTTCCTCCTAGTGATCTTAGTTAAGACCAGGGTTGATCAAAAGTCTCCTCTTACGAACCACCCTCCAGGTTTTTGAAACCCCTGTTAAAAAAAAACAAATGATAATAACAATTATAGTAAAAGTATGGGGAGAGGGAAGCACCCAACTGTGGAACGGAGGTCGGGGAGAATGAAAGGGACCATGAAAAAGTAGGGATCCAGACTTGCCAATAGTGTTCAGCAGCAGGAGCGGGTGGGCAGCAGGGCTAAGGAGTTAAAGGGAGTGGGAATCAACTCTCCAGTCTTGCCCACTAGCCCTCCCTACCATTGACCCTGTCTCTGTCTCCCTTATCTGTTCTTCCCATCACACCCACCCCATTCAGGAAATATGGTCTTGTGATTAAGGGACTTGAGATCTGGGTTCTGTTCCCAGCTCTGCCACAGACTTCCTGTGTAACCTTGGACAAGTCACATTATTCCTCTGTGCTTCATCAGTAATAACACTTCCCTGCTTCCTGGAGTGTTGTGACATGAAATCCACAGATGCTTGGGAAGCGTATAAATACTGTGATGATGGGAACCTATGTGAAGAGAAGCCCTGACTCACCAAGATTTTGCCTGGTAGCTGAAATCTCAGTCCAACTGACTGGGATTCTCTATGGGTAAACTGCAGGAGGTCTGCCAGAGAGATAAGCTACCCCCCCCATCAGATATGCTTGCTCTACTCCTGAGGCAGTTCCAGCTGTAACTGTGCCCCTCCCACTATCTGGGCCCCTGTCAGCATTGAGGGCGATGGGAGACTTGAAGCCCAAGTTGCTGGAGACCTAGATTCTGCATTTCAGCTGTGGAGGCACAGTAGAGCAATTTCCATAAATGTGAGACACAAAGGGCATGATTTGAAAAGTTTGAAAAGGCATAGGAGCCTGAGAATTAGTTCTGTCTAAGCCTTGATCTTAGGTCCCACTATGAAGCACAGTAAAAAGAGACACACTGTAAAGAATTATTAGGATATACATGTAGTGTGAATAATAAAAATGAACTTCAATCAGACTCTTCTTCCATCACTATAGTATTTCTAAATCTTTATTCAGGCCTCCAGTAGCAAAAGGGCATGGAGGGAACTATCCATTCAAATCCATTTCTAGTAGCTTCTCCATCCTTGGATATTGTATCATTAAATACATCTCTGAACTGAATACAAGATCAGTTTCACAAAATGTAACATGTTCCAACTCATGTAGCTTGGTAAATCTGTCAACATTATTACACTCTACTTTTCCCCTGTAGATGCAGCTCTACAATGGTGGCTGCCATAAAATTAATTGTTCCTTTAATGATGAGCAATTTAATGCAATAAAACATGAAAAAGGTCTCAATTGATTTTTTTCTCTTATCAACCTGGACCATAATCCCTGTCACTTAATGAAAGTGCAGACTCTTCAAAAATAATTGTTCCATGCCCAATTTAAAAGCTTCTGCACGACCCTAATTTGATCTTCTTTCTCCCAATTAGAAGAAATTCATACTAAAGCAAATGACTATTTCAAGACAACCTTGACAGCAATGACATTAAAACATCTTTTTAAAGCAGTAAAAAAAATTCTTAGATACTCACCACAATGTTTTAAAATCAAAGAACAAAATGTTTGAATTTTAGGCTTTATGCAGAAAACTGGCCTCAGAATAATTGCTAAATGAATTGATATTATCCTGCATTGCTCTGCATAATTACATGTTAACATTTATTTCATACACTGGAAGCATTTAGTAGAAAGTAATCACCTTTATGGGAACAAATCTATAATCTCTAATTATTTACCCTTTTTAATTGGTTAAATTAAATATCCAGAACTACCTAATTATTTGTAGTTTTGCAGTGATGAATCTTAAGTGATCATTACAAACCTGAAACAATAATAACCACACACATACACTCACACCCAGAACCTACAGGTGCAGATGTATGTGATCACATTCTAACAATTAGTCCAAGGGTTGAATGGCATACAGTCTTATCATTAAATAGCACTCTCCACCCCACCCCTTTTTTCGCTTTTGGTTTAAAATAAATCTTTACATTATAGGAATTTTTTATGAAAAAAGTAAAGCAACTGATGTTAAAAAATCAATATTTCATTTATGATGCATGTAATACTTCAGTAGATAATGCCTTAATGGAAGGAAATGGATCACACCAAGGTAGTCTAAAGTCAAATGATGTAGTAAATAATAGATTTTTTTGGTAAGGTAATCATAAAATGTACATGGGTGACTCTTTAGGTCATATTGTACATCTACATGTAAGACAAGATTGTGCCCAGTCACTTCATGGGACCAGAAAATAGTAAAGATTCACTTTCTTGTACCCCCAGGTTGAGAGCAGCCCTTGGATGTAGGGTCCACTAGGGAATGTTACCAAAAAAAGTTTCCCACTGGTGACTGGTTCACCAGTTATATACCTGTGTAAAATGTTGTAGAATTGACAAGATTTTGAGTACAGAGACTAATGGAGATTAGTGTTGTAGTTGGTACTAACCTGTGGGTGGGGTGCCTAGCACACTCTACCTCTTCACACTGTATCCCTCAGTTAGCCAAGAACAACAGAGTTTAGACTGTGCACCCTTGGTAAAAGTGACATCAACTACCTTCATCCTATACTCCCCAAGGCTCATGTGGAAGCAACATGCCTTCCCCCCCACACCCACACTCCTTTTTGGGGCTGCGCAGCACAATAACTTGCCCATGAAGGCACATTCAGTGCGGTCATATTTCTGAAATATTCTTTTACATTTAAAGTAGAGAGAGATGGGTGTTGTTCATATTGTTAATGGGGTACTCCTTTATCACAGTGTTGTGGGGGGGGCATCAGAGCAGCATGCACCATATGATCAGTTATACTGTGATTCTGCTGTGTGTTTTGAGATTGTCATATTGTACATCTCTAGGCTGTGGCTTTTGGCTCTGCTCTTTGCCTGTAAAAGGGATGTTTTTGGAAGTTGCTGCCTCTCTTATGCCATAAGTTGACACACGTCCAGTTACCCACTCACTTTATACTGTTTTGATCCAGCTACAGTTTGCTGAGAACATTTTCTCTGTTTAAGTGTGTTTATTTACCATTAGGGTTTTACAGCTTTAGGGCTCAAACTGGCACCCACTGAAATCAATGGAAAGACTCCCACTGGCTTCAATGACTAGTGGGTGTGAGCTGTTGTGTGGTTGGCCATGGTGGAGTCACCAACACCTGTAATATTTATCAAGGGTATTTGCTGATGCAAGGAAGGTTCTATCCAATTTGGGAGTTTCACAGCTCATGATAGGGAGGTACAGCTGTCCTACTGAAGAGCCTGCCAAGAAGCAGGTTGGTTGGTTTCCAAAACAGACTGCCAGGTCAGGAATGTGAACTCTCCTATTTGCACTTGTTAAGGGTAGCTAATGATTCCTTTGGCTACACAGAGTTCTCAGTGTGCTGAAGCTCTAACAGAATTTTGATACTGTTTCATGTCAATTTGTGGGGTGCATTGAACAAAACAATTGAAAACAATCAATAATTTCCCAAATGGGAAATTTTGTTTGCCAAATAGCTTCCATTTACAAATCCAGAAGATCAAGTTAAAACATATTAGCTATTAGCATTTAAAGACAAAACTTATAATCAAATCCTTAGTTTGTTTTCATAGTTTCCTTTTCCTGCTTACTACTTAGAAAACTACCAATTGTTTCCTATTTCTTTGTGTTTGTGTTTCATTTACAGTCTTTCAAGCTGTTGTGAGTGTGATTGAAACATAGCTTCCAACTTTTTAAATGACAATTTACAGTAATTCCCCTTGGCTTAAATAAAAGTACTTAAAATTATCCAGGAGTTAAACAGTCTGTCAGACAGAATTTCCCTGACATGTTTATACTACAACCCACTGTACCATATTTTGACATTAGAATGAGATATAGCATTATCAGCTAGCTGATGTTTTTGCAGTAGTATCAATCTTACCATAGAAAACACAAGTCAAATAACTTTGACAGTATGCTGACTCGGTTCTTTTGAAATTGGCTATCTAAAGAGTTTGGCTGGTGATGACCATTATTCCTTCACATGACATCATTAGGTTGCCTGCAATGTTCAGGCAAACCTAAAGCTTTATTGTTGATGACATTGTGTTCTTATCTTTAAAGAAATATTCAGAACACTCCAAGTAGTGTAAGGTAAAAATAAGGGGGAAGAGAGCTCAAAAAAGGTAAGTGATTTCTTTTATATTATCCATACTAAATTAGTAACAATTTGCATTTATTATATAGAGATGTCATTATTATTTCTCATAAACAAAACCATACATATCGTGCTCATTTGGACTTTGGGAATATTATAAAAGGATCAAAGTTGGAACAGCTGGATAATGAAAAATTAGCCTTTCCTAACAGTGCAGTTTAACTCAGAAACGAAACTATAAATTGGCTAAATATTATTAAAAGGAATAAAAGACCATTTGTAATACTGATTTTTCTAAAGGAAAGTTTTTTCTAGGAATTCAGTAAATCCACATTGACAGAGGAGATAGCAAAAGGAAAACTGCATGTTCACAAAACCTTCACTTTAAGACAGATTTCTTTTCTAGCAATAAAGTCTGGTGACAGAATCTTCAGCCATATATTTGTGATTCCATAATATGTTGAAGGTGTTTGTGGGGAAAGTATCTGATGGCTAGTACTTCTCTAAACAAATAGCAGCACATCAGAAACAAACATACTTCTCCCTTTTCCCTCCCCTCCCCCTTCCCCAATTGTACTATTATAGTCTGGGAAGAGTGCTCCAGTTAAGTTCAGATATGGAATATTTTCATAAGTATTTCATTTCCATTAACTTCAAATCACTGCTGCCAAAGTGGGAAACAAATTCAAACTAAAAAAGCCAGCTAGATTATACAATAGGGAACACTTTAGAATGTTGTCTGAAAGCATTATATAAATGAATACATTGGTCCACAGTCCTCAAGCATGGACATTTGTCAATTTTGACTTTATTATGATTTCAAAAAAGACAAACTACTTTACAAATCATTGTTATGGTATGACAATAGCTACTCATAGAAACCATTCAGCCTGTATTTCTTGCAGGCTGTCTAGTTTAAATATTTTGAAACACACTACGTCCCTCTTGCATCCAGAAATGTACATTCAACTTTAGCTTAGGTCAAAAGTAAGAGAGGCTTAGTGGTTTCAATGTAGTTCCCAAAAGACATTTGAATACAATCTAGTCCAGTTTGGCTGACTTTTCTCAAGAGAGGACCATAATTGGAATAATGTGCCTGCAGCTAAAGACAGTCTAATTTGCATGAGATTAGTTTAAAAATCATGGGATTTTGAAAATAAATTGTAGTTCTTATATTGCCTTCTGTTTTTTGAAGACTTAAGGTTCACATTTTCATTTCCTGATAAGCATAAGGGCTAAAAAATTTACTTTTAGAAAAATGAAAAGCAAGATTCTGACAATCTCTTGACTCCAAGATCTGGATCCTTAAGGAAAACACCAAATATCACAAGACTCACAATACACATGCAAGATTCAGCAACTCTGGGGACGACATATACAAAAATCTTTGTGAAAGATGTTCTTGTTTCCTTCATTTTCTTTAATCTAAAATTAAGTCATTTCAGACAAAGTACGCAGTTGCTCTTTGTGATGGGAAAATGTAACAAGCCTCTTTCAAAAGCTATGTCATCATGGAACTCAGTTTAAATTAGAATTCAAGATCCATTCATACCAAAGCAGTGACAACTTAGACAACTCTTCATATAAGAGGGCCAGCTCTCCAAGATTGCTCATCAACCTAGAGACCATCTTGCTGAAGTCATTTGCAAAAGAATACAGCTCAGAAACTGTGAAACTGACTCCAAGACACACCAAATACTGCATTCTTAAAAACTTTACATCTCAAATAGCCAATAGTCCTAATATTGATTTTACAACTTAAGTTTGTGTAACTTTGCTTTATGCAGCACAACTTTATATTAAAATTGTCTCTCTCTCTCTCTCTCACACACACACACACTTTTGTGATTCCATAACATTCCTGAGGCAACCAAACAATTGCTTACATCAAAAAAGTAATACATTGCATTAGAGGTGTGTTTTTAAATGGTCTTTAAAGCAATGTATCTTCTGAACAAACAGTGGGCAAGCAACTAAGTCTCCACCAGCATATGCTCCATGAACCTCTAATAATCCATGCACCTCTTTGTTTTAAAACATTCCTGAAAGTAAATAAGGATAGGGTTTGTTCCACTAAAATCTCAGAGTAGTACCTTCTGCACATGACTCTTCATGCTTCTGTGTTGAAGGACGGGGTCAAACACTGTTACCCAGCGTGTTCCTGCGTTTTTCCGGGTGAACGAAAACCTGATGGCTTGTCAAGAGCTTGATTTCCCAATGAACAGCTCACCAGAATCCTGAGTAAAACAAGATTAAAACAAAGATGGTTTGGTCCTGTACAATGGCAACTGAAAAAGTAAGTTGAAAGGAAGGAAACAGAGGGCTCAGATTTGTGCTTTAACACAGCTCTCATTGCTTCCCCAAGGAAAGAGTTTGAGATACTCTAAAGGTCAAAATCCCGCCAAAACCACCACAGTCTTCACTTTGGCCGAATAATGCTAGTTTGGTCCTGTTTAGTGGGTGTTGCTATGAATGATGATACAAAATGAAAATGAATGAAAAATTATACAAAAGTGAAAGGGAAGAGAAAAGGAAAGAATTTTAAGTTAAACAGCATCCCATTTACTTGATGTAATCAACTTTTAAAAGAGTGGGAGGTTGCATGAAGTTCTATACAAATAACAGCTTTTAAGCACAATGTTCTCACTGTTTGACCATAAGATAAATTCAGGGGAGAAAATACCAGCACAGCAGGAAATGAGGTTTCCCAGTTGTGTTAGGAAACCTTCGCATCATCAAGTCAAGGCTCACTCAACGGGTGTGAGACTCACTCATTAGCAATCTACCTCACTCACACACACATTCCTAAGTTTATCTCATTCATTTTGAGTAAATATATAAAGGTTTTAAATATTTTTACTCAGACACTGAAAGGGATAAGCAGTATTTGTAGGTTTGGTCACAAAGCAGGTTGTATAGAAATTGGAAGAGCAAGGGGATATTAGTCCTGTTGCAAAAAGGAAGTTCCTTTGTACAGCCAGAGTATTCTACATTGGCATAGTCAATTATGCATGCACGAGGCATCCTTTAAATGATGAAATATTAAAGATGGCAGCACTGTGAACTTTGATATTAGGAAAAACTGCACATTTGAACAGGTTGAGCACTTTGTTGGCAAATACCAGTATGTGTTCAATCTCTACCTGAGATAAAGAAGCTGCAAGAGGAATTGATTACCTGTTGATGCAGAAACCAGACATCCCACAGTGTGTAGGGGATGAAGCAACAATACAAACTGACACAGATAACTCTACTGTGCAATACAGGATGGACACTGTGTGGGCACATCTTAGCAATGACAAAAGCTCTAGTGGTTTTCTCAAGTTCCAATCAGGGTTGCTGGGCTTGTCTTAGTTTTACCCCACTCACATGCAGAAGAAGAGAGAGTGTTCCATGTTGCCTTAGACTAAGCCCTGGTCTACACTGTGGGCGGGGGAGGGCGGACAGATCAACCTCAGATACGCAACTTCAGCTACAACTTCAGCTAGACTAGACGAAAGATCAACTGCTACCCGCCGATCCGTCAGGTAGGGTAGACCTGGCCAAAGATATTATTCAGACCAAACCTTAAACCAGATGGGACAATTCTCTATTATCCAAGGGAAGTTGACAAATCCTCAGCTATGTTTCAAGTTTGAGCCACCAAAGGAAGTTGGTTTTTTGTTTTTTGTTTTTTTTAAAAAAAGGCAGACAAGGGGGCCACAATGCAATATAACGAAGCGTATGAATAAAATGTGAAACCAAGTTGGATATTAAAAGAAATGTGGAATCTGACTCCTTTATCTATGGATTGTTAGCTTCAAATTAAATTCAATTTTAATTACTTTATTTATTTTTACATTTATTTAATGTATTGTTTGGCTGTGTTTTATTTTAAATTTAAATTAATCTATTTTGCATTTATTTTGGAATTTGATTACTTTATTTTGGTTTGCTGTAAATATAACATGAGCAATAATATGGAAACCAAATAATTTGTACTGTAAATTGTTTTTCAAATGGATGATCACTATGACAAGATGATACGCAAAATAAACATGGTTCTATTGATAAAAACAGTTTTATTTTTATTTGGTTTATATAAACAGTTTACTTTTGAACATTTGTTTTGTTCCATCCATTGATTGTGCACCTACACTATGAGTAAACAACTCCGGTCCTCAGGCATCTCCATCCAACCAAGTTTTTGATCTCACCAGCAAATAATTGTTTTTATTAAAATCCACTGATTTGCATTGCATTATAAAATTATCACGTGTCCCAGACTTTAGTATGAATTAGGACATTTAATGTTTCATATGCAATATTAAGCAGTGTACATTTTAAAACAAACTATTTTCGGTGCTGATTGGATTAAAAACCTGGACTAAAGGACCAAAGATCAGAGCCCCTGACTTAATCATAGAATCATAGAATATTAGGGTTGGGAGAGACCTCGGAAGTTCATATAGTCCAATCCCCTGCTCAAAGCAGGACCAACACCAACTAAATCACCCTTAAGCAATGACCTAACCCACCACTTGGAAAGTCTTTGGCCTTGAATCTCACTGGTTGGGGCTGTAAATCTCACTCTTAAAGATAGCCAACCCTTGGCATCTCTGCATCACTTACAAACCTTGTAGGATATCACTCTAAAGTCCAAGGACCAGCTAACTGTCAATTCCAAGTACATGTCAGTTCCATTCAAAGTGGGACAATGAACAGGAAGAATCTAGTTAAGGTAAGCCAAATTATGGTCCCAAGTACACCAGTGAAAGTATACTTGAGTTACTTCAAATTTGTATTAAGAGCAGAATCTGGCCCCCATTTCTGCATAATCACAGCTAAGAATATGCTAGAACTAACAAGCAAATAAATGGTTTGTTTCAATAGTTTCAGGAGGAGTTGGCACAGATGGTCTTTTCAGCATTAGGAGTAGATAATGATTGCAGTTCTTTTCACTGCTGCTGCCAGTCAGCCAAAGCAGTAAGATGATCTCAGCTGATTGATTTTTCATGCCTACAGCAAAAAAGCTCTTAATGGAGGTTGCCAAGTTGTCAGACTGTATGATATTTCCCTTACAGATCCTTGTATGCAGTGGAACACTAGGAGCCTACATTGGTTTGAGCAAAAAGTTACATAGGAAGAAATAATACTGCCTATTTTACCTTTAGGAACCCTCTCTCTTGAAACAACAAAAAAAGTTAACCCCTTAATGCTGTTAGTCCTTGCTACCATTTGATGTAAGCAGCTGAATAACATTTAATGTAAGCAGCTGAAGAACCTGATATTGTTAAGCGGCTGAATGACTTACAGGAGTACCCATAGTCCTCAAAACTAAACTCCAATGTGAAATTATTCACTAAAATGTGAAAGAGAACAAACATTTTAATTCTAAAACAGCCACATGAACTTCCACGTATGTGTTTCTAAATTGTTTCAGTAAAGAACTGGAAGATTGTACCTTGCATTGTTCCAGGTTTCTTAATGCTTGTCTATACAGTATCTGGAACCAAAATAAGTTAATTTTTTATCAACTTAAATTACATCAAAGTAGGGTACACTTTTTCCTGTGGAAAAAAAAGTGTCCATGCACAGATTTGCACCATAATAACTAAAAGTGTGAATGGCAACCAATTTACTTCTTTCCATTCCAGTTACCACGTAGACAAGTCCTTAGAGAAGAAAGAATGAATGCCCCTTTCGACATGGATGCAGGTTAAAAGTGAGGTGCCCCAATGTTCTGTACTGTGGCAAGTTTTTAATTATATTTATTAGTAATGTAAACAGTGATAATAGCAAAGTATCTGGATTATACAACATTATTTAAACTAATCAGAACTAAAGTAGACTGAGAAAATTCAGGAGAACCTAAATACGCTAGGTGACTGGGCAGCATAACAGACTAAATTCAGTGTAGACAAGTGAAAGGAACAATTTAAATTACTCACTACTATTCCTGGGTTCTAACTTAACCATAGCTACTCAAGATAAAGACCTTAGCATCAGAGTGGACACACCATTGAAAACATCTGCTCAGTGCATAGCAATGGTCAAAAGAGAAGCAATTTCTTCCTCTACCGAAATGATCAGTTTATTACCTGGAGCTTAGGAACTGAACTTTTGCAGGGTCAGATTTTAATATTCATGTCTGGGTATAGCTCAGACCAACCAGTTAAATGTCTTTGATGTTCCTCAATATCCAGTCTTTCCTCCTGCAGACACTGCATATATTGCAAAACTGGCATAATGTTATGCAATTGGTACAGGAGAAGGTCCAAGATAGAAACAACAGCTGTAACCTGTGGCGTACATAGCTTAAAAGAGCAATAACTTGATATTTTTAAATTCCTACTTTTTGCCCGATTTAGAGCAGCTGCTATTTTGTTCTCAGATTGCAACTGCTTACACAGAGGAGAGAGACACATTGTGGCCATGTCTACCGGTTGGGTCGGTGGGTAGAGATCGATCTATCAGGGAACAATTTATCGTATCACGTCAAGACGTGACAAATCGATCCCAAAGTCGATGCCAGAACTCCAGCTTGCCAAAAGGCGCAAGGCAGAGTTGACGGGGGAGCCCGCTGTCAACTGCTGCCACCGTGAGGACAGCAGGTAAGTCAACCTAAGATGCGTTGACTTCAGCTACACTATTCATGTAGCTGAAGTTGCGTATCTTAGGTTGACCCTTCCCACTAGTGTGGACCAGACCTATGTTCTTCAATTTCCCTATTTATAAAGTAGAAGTCATGAAACTTACTCTGCTTTGATCTGTGGATGAAATAGCCAAGCATATATCATTGAAATCTCTCATGAAGCCTTTACTTTTTTTCCCCCTTTGTTTTTGCCTTATGCTGAAAGTACCTACCATAGTGATGCCTACTCATTCCCCTTTCCACCAAGTCAACGTATTCTTAGCACAAAGATCACCCTAGGAGGCAACCAACCAGTATAGCCATTTCCTATACCACCTTTACTTATATTCTGGTGGCCACAGGGACTCTAAGAATGGAGACAAATGTGTCCAGATCACGGTGTGCCATGGCTATCCTCATCTGGCATTCGGCCCTTGGGGAATCACTGCCAGATGGAGCAGATTAGCTTTTCTAACTTGTGCCAAGGATGGATAGAGAGTGTGGCAGCTTTGCCAGCTCCCTTTCACCTCTCTCCCCCTTCTGTGCTGAGAAGAGATCACAGCCTGAGATATTAACATGAAACAAAAGTAATTCAGACTGAAAGCAAATAGTTGAGTAAGGAAAAATGACAGTCTAGAATGGGGCTCACTGATACAGCTATGCAGTGGGAAGCTTTGTTTCCAGTACCCGCCTGTACTATGCCTGGCTATAGCCCATGCAATAAGGCTATAGCCCATGCAATAAACAAAAACATTTTTTAAAATACTAAATCTCATTCCTGATGATTTCAAGGTTTATTGGCCACTGCAATGTGTACCATGTAAATGGAAGGTATGGATAAATGAGGATCAGAACACAGGAGACTAAGTTTTAAATGGAACCCTGAAACCTGACTGCAATTCAAATGGCTTGTCAACATATTTTAAGTCAATTTGAAATTCCCACGCACAAAAAATACCTGGAGAAGACAGACATATTTTAGACCAACAATAGGACAAACCACTTGAAGTAATTGCTGTGGGTGATTCAAAAGTAATGTACAAATTTTGGCACTCACCCCACTCCTCCAGTCTTGTTTCTAGCTTATTAAAAAGTCTTGGTGCCAGATGCTAACTGCCTCCAGAAATACTTAACCCTGTTGGTTTTAGGATAGGAAAAGACAAAGGGAAGTGTCCGCGTTCCTTAAGATACCAACTGGGATTAAGCCCCCAGACACCTATACATAATCAGCTTTGTTTTTTACTAGCCTGCTTTTTATGAAATATCTCATAAAGGGAATAACATTTTCAAGTTTTATTACATGACAAGGTTGTCTTTGATAGACAAGTCTGGACTCAGTGATCCAGGAGATCTCTTCCAAATCTAGGTAGTTAAAAAAAATACAACCACACACCACTCTATACTCAGACATTAGAAAAGGAGATCTCACCAATCAATTCCCTGATTATTTGTAACCCCTCTTGAGGAAAGGAGGGTAGGGTTGCTAATTTCCTAATCACACAAACCCAAACACCCTTGCCCCACCCCCTATCCCCAGAGGCCATGCTCTTGCTCTGCCCCTTCTCCAAGGCCCCGCCCCTTGGTCATTCCATCCCCCTTCACTCCATCACTTGCTCTCCCCCACCCTCACTCACTCACTGGGGCAGGGGGTTAGGGTGCAGGGGGGGTGCGGGCTTGGGCTGGGGGGTGCAAGCTCCAGGGTGGGACCAGAAATGAAAGGTTCACATTGTGGGAGGGGGTTCTGTGCTGGGGTAGGGGATTGGGGTGTGGGCTCTGGGGTGGAGCCGAGGGGTTTGCCATGCAGGAGGAGGCTCCTGGCTGGGGCTGAGGGTACTGGCTCTGGGGAGGGAGTTTGGGTGTGGAAGAAGGCTCAGGGCTTGAGCAGTGGGTTGGGATGTGGGGACTGGGTGGGAGTTTGGGTGCGGGAGTTGGCTCAGGCCTGGGGCAGGGGGTTAGGGTGCAGGAGAGGGTGAAGGATGTGGGCTCCAGCCAGGTGGCACTGAGCTAAGGCAGCCCCCAGAAGCGACCAGCATGTCCCTCTGGCTCCTAGGCTCATGGGCGGCCTGGTGGCTTTGTGTGCTGCCCCTGCCTGCAGATACTGCCCCACAGCACCCGTTGGCTGCAGTTCTCAGACAATGAGAGCTGCAGAGTCAGCGCTCGGGGTGGGGGCAGCACACACAGACTCCCTGGCCACCCCTGAGCCTAGGAGCCTAGGCCGCTTTTAGGAGCCATGCAGAGCCAGGGCAGGCAGGGAGCCTGCCTTAGCTCTGCTGTGCGACCAACCAGCCTTTTAATGACTTATTAAAATTTCCCAGATTGCTTTCAATAGCCACTGGGACATCAATGCCAATTCCAGTAGACTCCCAGCCAAGCCAGGAGAGATGGAAACCCTAAGAGGGAATTGTGTTGAAGAGTTAACTGTGATATAATTTTAAACAACAACTACTGAGATAGTCAAATGATATATATTGTTCACTTTGGGTTAGTATTGTCTGACCCACCAACCTCAAACCCATAGCTTTAGCCCCTTCTAGCCTGTTTTTTTTTTTTTTTAAATTCCTGACTTCAGACACAAGACAAGGCACTAAACACATTTCAGTTGAAACGACTAATGTGGAAAATTTACAGCTCACCTAGTGAGAAAGATAAGAACTTTACAGGCTGCTTTGCATTAGAGCTGTGTGGACAGTTTGGCATTTTCTGCTCTTGGATTTGCTCAGCACCAGTGCATGGAAAATCCACCTTGTCTTTCAAAATCTGAAACCCTCCTGTCAATACCACTTAATATTAAACACGGGAGAGGTTGGAGAAAGGAGCACGTGCTATATTCTTCAACCTTTTGATAAGAATCATAGAAAAGCGATGTAATATTTTGATGGTTTGGTGGGTTCTTGACATTTGGAAAAAGACAAGCAGCGTTATTTCCAGAGAGTCCATCTGCTCTTTAAATACCATACGGATTCCTTCCTAATAAATACAGTGAATAGAAGCACAAGACATTTTGTTCTTTATCTAAATAGCCTCATGCTAGATGTTCAATCCAAGGGAACATTTAGTGCTACAGGTCCATTGTCACTCAGCTTTATTGCCTCACTCTCCTAATAAAGACACAGTGCAGTCTAATGTATTGAGCATTGTACTAGGATTACTGAGTTCCAAACCTGCCACTTTGACAAGTCACTGAGCTTGGAGTTGTTGAGACATCAGTTATCACAGACTAGATTAGGAAATGCATATGGATTTGGGTGTGTTATTAGCTAGTCACCTCTTCCAGCGCTCGAATAGACTCTTTGTGGAAAGTGTATGAGATCAGATTTTGGCTGTAAAACACAGCAATCTACGACGACTGCGCTTTGTTTTTCAGGATGTACCCCAATATCCACAACAGCCATTGAGAGGCTTCAGGAAGCCAGCACAAGACAAAACACAGAAATGGTGCAAAGCGGTGTCAGAAGCCAAAGCTAAAGCATCCTCTGGAAATTCATATTTGGTGCAATTCTGAAAGGACGTGGCTGTAACGTTTAGTTTTGATAGCACTCAGTCTGCTTTAGGCACAATAAAAGCAAGCACCTATTTGAGCCCTATCCTTCTGAGGGCTTTGCATTTTACACGTGCTTTGCAATTCAGAAATCTGACCTATCCTCCTCTCCAGCAGAAGGATCAGAGAGGAGGAAAACAAGCCCTCTCCATGCCCACTCCACTAAGTGCAGTAATGGAAGATAAAGCAACTCATACTCTGATGATCTCTCCAAGAGATTGGAGCACTGTAAATTTTGTAAGACAGTTTCTAAATAGCACTGTAATGTAAAGTAGAAATGGAAGCACTTGTATATACAATTAGAGTCCTCTGGAATACCTGAAGATCTTCTCTTGTTTGAAATACATATATTATATATCTTGTGTAATGATTCTCTCACCTATGTTAATCTATTATAGCACAGAAATCATGATCTGTGCCTTCATTCAGGAGCATGAGTTCCTCCTTTTGAATATCTTTTCTTTCTGTTCCCTTCAGATTCTTATTCTACATCCACCACTGTGGTATCTGAGTACAAATTATTAAAAAAAGATGCAAGTTTTAAAAATACTGTAAGCACAAATATGTCACCAGAATGCCACAGTATTTCACTATTAACAATCTATATATAATTTCCTCCTCATTCCCCCCCATGTTTTTATGCTTACATAGTAGTGACCCAAATCAAATCAAACTGCTGTTGGGTTCAACACTGAAGAAATAAACTGGAAAAAAAACTCTGAATAAACAATGTTCTCTAGCCTTAAGTAGGAAGCATTTTTATTCAGTAAAATGTATTCTATAAGTACTCTCCCTGTGGCTCAGGTATTTCCGTATGGTTCTGATTGATAATATGATGTGTTTTCTTGTTACAGACCTCTGGATTTGGACCCAATGAAAATGGTTTGGCATGCCACTGGAACCCTAGAATGCAGATACAGCAGGGCCTTGCTGGGTCAAATTTTGGAGCTGTGTCACCTCACACTCTCAACATACTCTTAAACTGGTCACAATTTGCATCTAAACTCAATGACATTTCAGACAGCATGTTTTTGAGCTTGAATTATAGATAGACTGGGAAAAACTTAAATCACTAATCGACTTCTCACTCCACCCAAAAACAGATGGTAGAAAATTCTTTTGACAAAAATGTGTGAAGGAAAAAGCTTTAGAGAAAAAGTGGCTTGTGAGTAATAAGAGTTTTTGAGTAATAAGAGTCCTAAACAATGGCCAAACTGTGAGCTCACTAGCAGTGCAAAAATGCCATTGATTTCAGAAGGACTAGGATTTGGCCCAACGTCATGAAAATACATTGGAGTCAGATTTAAGGATTATAGGCCTGTTCTTCGATTATGCTAGGACTGGGGCAGTGGTACACATGTGGCTTTCTTTCAGTGGATGATTCAAGATACTTTCAAACAACATATTAAGAAATATGAAATGTTTCTCTGATTCCCTTTCATTACATTGGTAATAAAGAATTAACACCCCAGGTTACTTTTATTTACTAGAAATTGAAAATATTCATGATCTGTTGAAATACATTAAAAATAAAATCTTTCCAAGTCTAATAAAAATGGAATTCTGATCAAACTTACAGGTTCTATGAAAATCCAGTACAGGGTACAGTACTGCTATACATAATCCATTTAAATGCTGTGGGCTATAAAATGGAAGCTATATAATCACCCACAACTCTTCCCCAGGGCCCAGTTGAGTCAAGACAATAGTGAAAATAATAAATAATTTCCATTTATACATCACCATCCTTCTGAGGATGTTTAAGCAGATTACTAACATTCATTAACTCAGTCATGGGAGGGGGGAGGAAATCTCATCCCCCTTTTATGGGGTTTGATTTTCAGAGATGTTGAGCACTTCCAGCTTCCATTGACTTTAGTGGAAATACTCAGCCCTCAATATTTCTAACGGTCATGTCATCCGTTTGGGATTGCCAAGTTTGAGATCTCTTTAGTGTCACGCTTGAAACCTGAAAGACTGAGGCATCCAAAATTACTTTGGAAAAGTTTGGGCTAATCGACTGGCCCAAGGTGCTACGGGAAGGCAGGAAGGAATAGTACTGCAGGCTCCTGGGCTGCAGCCACAAGATCATCCTTCCCCCTCGTACTCCTATCATGTGCACGTTCTATGAAGTGCAGATTCTGTACTGCAATAGCGGTTTGTGGCAAAGGTGATCAAAAACATCTGAACAAATAATAAAAACTCCATAATATAAAAAATATCCATAACAGGATTGCAGTCTTAAAAGGGCATTTTCCATTCACTAACAGAGGTGGCCTCCCGATGATACTACAGTTCTCATATGAACTAGTCATGTTCCTGATACTATACGTACTGTGCATAGTATCACTCACACAAACATATTAAAAGAACATTAAGGTTGAAAAGTCAAACACTCAAAAAAAAAGTGAGGAAATGCCAGAATTAAGATTGTCTATGCAACCTTAATTTGGCCCCCTTGGGCACCTGTAATATACAAACTTAAATTACACGACCATAAAATCATAGGACTGGAAGAGACCTCAAGAGGTCATCTAGTTCAGTCCCATGCACTCATGGCAGCATTAGGTATTATCTAGACTACATATTATTTTTCCCACACGACACTTGCCTCATCCAGTACACAAGATGGTTGCTGCTCACTCGAACACTATTCAACAGTGTTTTCTCTTCTCATTGTTCAGTAGGTGATGCCCATCCCTTATTTAGCAGTCAAAGAAATCCACTGCTAAAATCTAAGGTCTCTACTGAGCATGTGCAAAATGCAATTTTTCAAAGGCTTAGAATAGCTCAGCCAAATTTGGGCAGATTTTCACAGAGTCAACAAAAGGCACATTCCAGCCACAAAGGCCACCCGCCCTGCCAAATTTTAAGCCCCTGCTCCAAAGCATGGGACTGTGAGAGCTTTTCAAAGAAAACATCACCAGAATGTTTTAATATGAGCAAAACAATGTATTTTCCATAGCCTATTTCTTGGAAACGGCTGAACCATTTTAGCTGAAATTTTCCAAACTCATCCATTGATCGCAGAAGGGCATGACATTTCCATGAAGGTGGCACTACAGAACAAAGCCAATGCTTTGGGGCCACACAAAGACGACCCTGTTTCCCAGGGTCAGGGTCAGAGTTAGGTCAGTAGCTGTATTATGAATCTACAAAAGGACCTTTTGCCAAATGCTTTTAGTTTCTGTTAAGATGTTTTCAAGAGATTGGAGGTTTCAGTCCAAGTTGTGTTTGCCTTGTATTCAGTATTTATGGCATTAAAAATGAACTACTGTATGAAGCACTGAAAGACCGCAGCTCTACAAAATCACTGTACTGTGTGGTCTATATTGTGTTGTCTGTATCAGTGGTTCTCAACCACGGGTACATGTACCCCTGGAGGTACACAGATCTTCCAGGAGGTACATCAACTCATCTAGATATTTGCCTAGTTTTACAACAAGATACATAAAAAGCACTAGCAAAGTCAGTACAAGCAAATTTCATATGGATAATGACCTTTTTATATTGCTCTATATACTATACATTTCAGTGTAAGTACAATATTTATATTCCAATTGATTTCTTTTATAATTGTACGATAAAAATGAGAAAGTGAGGCATTTTTCAGTAACAGTATGCTGTGCCACTTCTGTCTTTTTATGTCTGAGTTTGTAAGCAAGTAGTTTTTAAATGAGGTGAAACTTGGGATACACAAGACAAATCAGATTTCTGAAAGGGGCACAATAAGTCTGGAAAGGTTGAGAGCCACTGGTCTAGTTCATGCAGATACTATATCCCTCTACTCAGCAGGAATGCTGCCTATGATAATAAGAGACTGAAATTAGACCTTCTACCAGCTTATGCCTTTGGCTCTGAACCTGCAAACTATATCACATGGGTGGAGTCATGCACCTGTAGGACACCATTGGAAAGTTAGAATTATTTCCTTGTATCATATTGTGCACATGGATTAATTTTTCCATCTGGAAGATAATTATGGGTGATGGATGAAAAAAAACAATTCAAATGTATTGTTACTAAAAGACAGCTCTGGATTTCTAAATCAGCCCTGTATAATCTGGGCAATATGAATGTATTTTGATGGTCAGAGAGGGGAAGACAGATTGTCTAGAGCATTGAGAGCAGAGAAGTGAAAGAAAGGGACACATATGCTGGGGTCTAAAAGTAGATCTCCTTGTGCTCCTGGTCAACTAAATTAGCCCAGAATTTCCAAAAGTGGCCATTGAGATGAGTGCCCAATCTGAGATATGTCGGGCCTGATGCCAAGTACCCTCAACTCTGCAGAGAGAGCCAATAAAAGCGGCAGGTGATCATATCTGAAAATAGGCCCCTTTCAGCATTTCAAGTTTGGTACCCACAAATTGACACACTCAAAGTAAATTGCAGCTTCTGAAAAATCAAGCCAATAAGACCCAAATTGTCAAAGACACTAAGCTATCAAAACTCCAGTTGAGATCAGTGGGAGCAGCAGATGCACAGCACATCTGAGAAGCAGGTCATTGGTTGTTCATTTCAGAAGCATTCACTTGTGAATCCACATGGCAACCCCCCGAAACAGATTATATGAATTCGTACACTTGGGGAAACTAAGTCAGATTTGAATTGCTCATGAATTTCTACCAGTTAAGGTCATACCATATGTGATTTAATAAGCAATTTCCCTTAGATCTGAACTATAATCTTGACACTGATGCATAGTACTAATAATCTCTACACAAGTAATGTGCTGGCAAACAAAACTATACCGATTTTGTAGAACTAGAGTATTCATTTATGGGGTAAATTCAATAGAAAAAAAACTCACTAATTTCTGACATTTCACAATCCCATTGACAGTACTGACTACATGGCCAGCTAATACTATTAGTATTCTAATGTTTCATTTAAATGCCTATATTCCAACCCTTTGGGGAACCTTTATCCCTGTGCTAATAATAACCCATATGGCAAGAATGCTCCCCTACAGGGAAGGTTGAGTGTATGTTAGAAACACAGAGCTGGAGGTTGTGTCTGCTTCAATATGTGACCCTTCGCATTCTGAAACTGCTTTATCTATAACGTTCTGCACATTCAGCATGTGTTTGTAGCTATTTTACTACCAAAAAAAAATATTTAATGCACACAGCATTGTTTCCAAACCACAACTATGGCATGTAATCACTTCTCTCTTTTTATGAGCAGTTGCTCAGTAGGTAAATATTAGAAGGAAAGTCAGGAACAGAAAATTACATTGGAATGTAGAAATATATTAGTAGTAAAAGAAATGGTACACTTAAAACACAGCTTTATTATCCAAAGGCTGGATGAGAGGGATGCAGGTATAGTATCGTTACCTAGTGCAAAACACTTTGCAAGTGTGTCAGACAAAACCAATGAACTATATTTCTTATTTCATTTTCCTAAGCCTTATTCCTCTTCATCATTTCTATTTTAAAGTGTTCCTGCTCAAGTCAACAGCAAATCTACTGATATCATTGGGAGTAGAATCGGCCCCCACCCCTTTTCTTTTTAATCCATAGACTAAAAACCAGCTGGGCTCACAGTTTGCCGATTATCACAGAGAAGAACGACATTTGTTTCTGTCACAGCTGTAGGCAAGGTGCCTGGGCCCACTGCTCCTTCCTGAGAAACCAGACACCAAATTGGACTGAACAGAACCCTCAGTTCCTTGCTGTACGACTGTACAAAGGACTCAAAAGCCATCATAATGAATGGCATGACAAAGTGGTAAGAGCGCTATTAGAGTTACCATGAACATTTTACCCTGCCCTCTCAGAGGAAATCAGACCCCATCATCAGTGCATTCCCAGTTGCAAACCCAAGGACTGACAAGGATCAAAGAAATCTGTAGGATCTAAGTGTAGCTAGAGATAGCCTTTCCCAAAGAAGGGATGCTTGAGGTAGAAGTATTTGCACACACGATCAATCCCCAGAAATGGGTTCTTGTGTCTAACCACCACTCCTTTCTCCAGAGTCCATAGCTTAACTACCTAAAGACAAGCACTAAACGTTTCTCATCAATAATGGGACCATTTTTGCTGGTCTTGTCATCTGTGAGGGACATTGCTTTTACCCTAGCCAGTCAGTCTGTGTGCACATGGCCTGATATCACAATTTGCTGACTCATGTAATTTAATCCAATGGGATTATTGTATGTAAATAACGTAAGGAGGCCGATGGGTGGGGGGACATAAGGGGAAGAAAAACAGAGGGTGAAGGGTTATTGGCCACTGTCTGAGGACAGGATAATGGGCTAGACATGGACCTTTGGTCTGACCCAGTATGGCCACTCTTATGTCACTTCTGATGTGCTAGTCCCACCACCTATAAGAGAGATTTTCATTGACAGTAGCACAGAGATGGAAGGTGGTTGCCAAGAAGAAATGGAGTAGGGGAAAAGGCTAGCTTCAGTGAAGTGACACAGTGAGCTCAGTGCATGGAGAGTCCAAGAGGCATGGAGCGTTCCTGGGGATAACATGGTGACATGGTGATAACATGGGCAGAACTACTCTTAACAGAAATGGATATTATAACAAAAACTGATTGAAAATCTTAGTTAAATGTGTGTAAGATACTGGTTCAAAAGGTTTTCATCTGAACTTCAGCCCACAGGAAGAGGGTAAACACAGTTCAACCACGTTCAATTTCTGAGACTGTCAGTCCACACCCCCGCCCCCCTTCATCTCCCACTCTCTCCACGAAGCTCATCTTTCCATCATCTATCCTCACGCCTTCAATATCCCTTTCTTAGCAGTTGGTACCTTTGTCTGCTGTCTAAGCTTGCCTCTCAGATCCTGCCCCCCAGCCCTTCCTCTCATTCTTGGTTTCAGGATCCAGGTCAGACCTCTCCCCACTGTTTAAGTTTCCCTTCCATTCTTAACATCTGCTCCATGCTCCCTTGTTTCGCTTTGTGTGCCCCCAGCTCCTGACAGTCATTTCCCTCTTCTCCTCCTCCTCCTCTCACTCTCACATCTGCCTTCTGAGTGCTCTAGTGACAAGTGGTAAACTCACTTGTCCTTAACTTTCCCCTCTTCTTTTGGCATGGTTCAGCTCATCTGACTGCTTAGCCTAGGTAGTAACTGCCACTCATATGCTCTTAGATTCCACAAAGATAAAGTCAGCCATTAAAGAACAGTTTTAAATACAATAAAACGAAAGGATTTGGTCCTGTCCAGAAATATTTCAAGCCTACAAGATTTAAAATATCTGGAAGCCTACTGTTAGCAGAATCAGTCACATTACACATAAATTATGAAATATTCTACTTGAGAGCCGCTCCTAAACTTCTAATTTCTTTTCACTGAGCAGTGAGTGTGCATCTAATGCAAGGACAACACAGGGTGCACATGTTTAATGATTTCATAGTTCATATTATACTTTGAGATAACATACAGTTTTAGCTATTAAATCATTAAATAGATCTTTGCAGCTTGATCTGCAGAATGTGAAGGGGAGAATTCTTCCCAGTTCAGTCTTAAAATCAGTATTTCCAGAAGGATCTGCTACACCGTATGCTCTGAAAGGTGCTATTGAATAAAGCAGCCTTTAATAAACCATGCAGAAGAATCATTTATTGCAAGTGTGACTGTTATTAGGAATTGCTGTGCACTTCAGAGTGGGCAGACATCTGTTACATCTGTGTTTCAGTGAAAACCTCCAAGGAATATTCTGTAGTTTGGCACTGTATTTGAGTGTTATAATGTCAAATATGGAGAACATAACACAGCAGGGCTTCCAGGGACACGGAAAGGCAATCTAAAGGACTGCCCTAGTTTCTGTTAAAAATAGGTCAAAGAGCCAGTGTAATCAAAGTCTGGCAATGCATACTAATTAATGACAGAATGTCTTGCACTTACATTGACTAGAAGAAATTCATACACTATCTTATTAATGCTATACATAAGAAACCTTTTTTAACACCTAATAGTTAAAATGAAAATGCAGATCTCTTACCACAGTAAAATATCTGTCTCATTTTGAATGAGCAAGCAGATGAATTTTATAGTTAAATCAATAACTAATAAAGACAGTTCAGGTCATGATTTAACATTCATTACCACACAGTATTTGCTGAACTAATATGCAAATATTACATTATGACTCCAAATGGCTTTTAGATGCAGTTGATTACAAGACACATCTTTTGATATGGTACCAAACCAACTAAGATATTCCAGGAACAGACAAATTGTAAATGGACTGAAGATCGCAACAGGGCAGCTTACATTTCTACAAGCAAAATTCTGCCATTCTAAGTGAGACGGTTCCTCCTTCCTACAGTATGAATACATGGCCTTGACATCAACTTTCTCCAGAATTTGAGAAAGGTTATAGGGTAGTAAAGAAGCAGAAAACTACTGTTCTATCACTGACATAAAACTAGTTGGGCTTTAGAATACCTGTGTGTTTTTAAATTGAGAAAGTTATCAGAAAAGGCAAAAACATGGGGAGAACTGAGTACAAGCTGTGAAATGAAAATTCTAAAAGAACTAACCTGTTAAATGCATTCTGCAGAGACATTCAAATCAAGCAGTCACGCAAGATCATTTTAAACAAATAAAAGTAAATAATTGAATATATATTTTGCATCTCAAATGATGTAATATATGTGTAGATCATTTAATCTGTTAAATGAATAACTTCTGGCTATCTGCAAGGGTACAGACTTAGTGGTATGACCTTCCCTCCTTTAACAAATGTTCATCCAAGTATCAAATCTGCAATGGGAATTCTGTATTTACTATGCAGGAAGACTATGGGTTTACTAGGCTCCTGCTCACTGGTAAAGATTGCAGAGAGAATCACATAAGTTAATTTATTTTCTGTATGGACTCGTGCTCAATTTTCTAGTGCAAGCATTTCCCATCGATAGAATTTGAAAAAAGGTTGCTGATAGCGATTTTGTAACGTATACAATACAGTAAATGTAAAAGATAAAAGTGAGTTCTACCAATTGCTTTCCCAATTATGCCTAAATTGCACACCGCAACACAAACAGAAGATATCTACTGATATTGTCAAATATTGGGGATTTTTTAAAATGGAGAGAAAAATTTTTTTAAAAACCCATTTCAAATGTTTTATAGTTTTTTCAACTGAATAGTTTTGTCACTTAAGATAAAACAAAATCCTGTCTCAACAAAGTTCCTGTGGTAAACACAACTGTTGATTGTATTCTATAATTAGAAGTGAAGAGATGGTGCTATATGTAATACCAATTGCTTAAAAGTATGTGTCTTGGCATTAGATTTACTAATGTTAGCGCAGTTAATTCAGATTCCACTAAAATCATAGCATTATTCTTATGGTGATAAATGTTCACTGGTTGGATATTAAAATATTCTGTGGTTTCCAAAATTTACAGTGACATCCAACGAGAAATTTTGTAAAACTATCAGTATAAGTAAGCAAACCCACAAGAAATTCTGTGGACAAACCAATCAATGATTCATAGGAATGTGATAAAACCAATTTAGACTTACATTTATTCTTATTTCTTTCAACTAAAATACAGTGTCCACAACTTTCTAGTAGAAGTTTAGCTTGCTTTGATGTAGTATTTATAGGCAGACAAACTGATAGGAAATCCATGATAGTGTGAGATATAAAGGGGCTTTTATAAATTAGCAGGTGTTTGGAATTATTTTATTGCACTGTATTATAGTACAAGTTGCCAAAAGGAGTGTTGAAAAACTTGGTGTGATTTTGATGAGAAAATTCTACATTTGAGAAGGAGACAGGAAACATTTTAAGCCAAGTGATCTTGTTGTATTAATAATGATAGCTTTTTTAATTTCCTCACACATTGAATAAATGCTGAGGCAGCAGGATTAATAGGAGAGACAGTGTGGTGTATGATCAATATGCATTTCACATGGCTTTGCAATTTGTCACTGATTTAAATATATGTATAACCCATAATATGTATCTACCTACCTATCTCCACGTTAAGATATGAAGTAATAACGTGCTGCCCTTGAAATTTATCTATTACTATATATTCATTAAAAACAAAAGATTAATCAGAATATATTTAGATTCCTGGCAGCAGAATCAAAACTGGATTATTTTGTTCCCTGGGGTACCACAGTAGGAGAGTAAACACTGAAGTCACAAGCACAATGGAGAGGTGTATTTATATGCACACATATTCCATATCCACTCATTGTCATGCTCTGCCCCTTCTAATGGTGCCTGGGGCCGATATAGAGGTTGATGAGCCTACTGCAGTGATGACCTAGAGACCTAGGTCTTTTAACTCAAGTAATAAGGTCTCATGCTTTAAGATCCAGAAGTAAGAGGTTCAGTCCCTTCTGCTGACAACTCACCCCAGGGGCATTGTGCTGCACACAAATCTACGCATCAACAAAAGAACTTGGCTGATTTTACTTGGCTCTCTCTTGTTTCAAAATAAAGACATTAGGTTGCACTCAGGCCTAGTTGCTGATGAGCACAGCTATGCCACACAAGTGCTATATAGAAGAATAACTAAAAACCCACAACAATTCTGTGTGCGCTCTTTCCATTTTCACACTTTGGCCATTCAAAATTTTTTTTAAAAAAAAGCCAGTAACAGAAACTGTGCCCGAGGTTAAGCTTATGGAAGGAGAGTTTCTGTTCAGACAAACATATGTAACACATATTTAATACTAATGGCAGTTTTACACAAACATTGAAAGAATATATTATACTCCTTGCGTGAAAATCTTCTATCCAAAGCAGATTACAGTCAAGTTCTAAACTAAGACAGGAGTTTACACAAATGCAGACACCTACAAATAGAGCCTCTGTAACAAACCATGCTGAATTTGAAACAAGATATTCAAATACCTCTTGAATAGTAAACGTGGGTAACAGTTTAATAAACATTCACAGATTCAAATCCAAACCAAGTCAATAGAGATTGAAAGTTCATTTACCATGGCTGTCCAGCGGCTTGTGTACCATGTGGAGGTCTACATTCAGCATCACTCCACACAGCTGCAAAATCATCCAGATTGGCAAGGAGTCCCCCTCTATATGGGCAGGCCCCATCCACCATTAGACGAGACAGGCAGGAATGCTGGGAACAATGCAAGTAACAGGAAGAACCAGGGGAGAGAGAGCAGAGCAGCTCAAGCACCATTAGGAGATGTGGAAAGTTAAAGAGCAAAGGGCTCAGGCATAACCAGTTTTTCATAAGAGGTGGGGATTGGAGAATGATGGAGCAGAATGGCTGGAGCCACTGCTGTTTTCACAGGAGCAGAATAGGGAGTAAAGTAGGGCCCAGATATAGAAATAGAGGCTGGAACTAGGAGTATGTGGGTGCTACTGCACCCCTAGCTTGAAGTGGTTTCCATTATATACAGGGTTTACAGTTTGGTTCAATGGGTCCCACATGCCAAACCCCTCAGCCACACCCTGCACCTCAAATCTCTCATTCCCGGCCCCACTCCCAAGATCGCACCCCCAGCCAGAGCCCTCACCCCCTTCCACACCCCAACTCCCTGACCCAGCCCAGTGAAAGTGGGGGTGGGGGTGGCAGGAGAGCAAATGACGGGGGTGAGCAGGAGGCTGGGCCTTGGAGAAGGGGGTAGCAAGGGCGTTCACTTTTGTACAATTAGAAAGTTAGCAACTCTAAACAGAAGCAAAAATAACAACAAAGAGTCCTACCCTGCAAAGAGGTGAAGAGAATTTTTTTATTATTACTTCTTATTCTTTAGAAGACAGGATTGGTTTGTTAGAGGGCAGAAATGATTGGGGGTGTGGGGCAGGTATAAGCTTTATTCAGTGGCAGCAGCACAGGTATTTTTCACCCTGACTAGTAGGGTTGGCCCTTGGGAGAAAGGGGCACTGCTGAAAACTTTCAAACTGCTCATAATTCTTCCTTCAAACCATCTGAAGAGAGAGTGAGCAAACCATGCCACATGGACAGCGGAAACAATAGCATCATACTCATCTACCTCACTCCCTGACCTAGTGTGTAGATTCTGTAGTTGTCTGCTGAGACAAAGGAAGGGAAAGTAATGATATCCAATGTGAAGGTTGGGAGATCAAGGTTTGTACCTAGCCATTCAGGTTCCAGAACAGACACACCAAAAAATACTTGTCACTTTCAATATCATATATGTAACATCTTATTTTTTTATTTGACTTTTTAAAAGTGTAACATACAGATTTTGAACCCTCTTAAAAGTTTGGGGATATTCAAATCAGAGGGCAGGGGCAAATAATTAGATTCAGCTCAATATTTTAAACAGATTTTCACAACTCTCAAATACATTTTTATATTTCCCGTGCTTCAATATACTGGCTTATTTTTCACCCTCTTATATTAGTATTTGGATTCTGTTTGGACTTTGTTACATTTGTTTTAGGCTGCGCAGTTTCTTGTTTGAAGAACATTTCCTCTGAATAATAAAAGCATAAGCAAGGCTTCAGCACAATGTTTGTAAAAACTCAAACCTAGTCTTTAACGCGAATGTGATAAAATAATAAGCAATGAGGGCACGGCCTTAAGAAAACAGTGAAATTTCCATATAAAATATTGAAATTGTGAGAACTCAAGTTCTAAAATCAAAATCCCATGTCTTATGATTAAATCATGAGCTCTCATCAGCGTGCTAGTACAATAGTCTAGATGCCTTCCCCTAAAAACCAGAAAGTCTCAGGGGAGCTGTCTTGCTAATATGTCTCAGTATAATGTAGTCTGTTCACAATTGCCACTAATTTTACTTACCTCATTTTCTTGGTATCTCAAGGAGTTTTTATAATGGTTGGCATTTTGATGCATTTTAAACACTGTTTAAAAAGGCATCAGCCTGAATGAAGAGAAGAACAAACTGCTTTTGTGTCTTTCTCTGCATGTCTGAAGTCTACTTGTGAGCACCTTGCCATTTTGCTGGCACAGCTACACCTGTTTCTCACGTAGGCTAAATTTCTAAAGCCTCATATGGCAACTGGGTATAAACCATTAATTTGTTACAGTAATGCAAGGATTACAGGGGATGGTGTCAATGAATAATAAAATACGATAAAGGCTAAAAGCTGGGGGTTTATCAGTTCAAAGTGACAGAGGAGAAAGACATGGGTGGACTGGTTGATTATAGGATGACCATGAACTGCCAAAGTGATGTGAAAAAGGCTAATACAATCCTAGGATCAGGTAATGTATTTCCGGTAGAGATAGGGGAGTGTTAGTATCCTTATATAAGGCACTAGTGAGACCTCATCTAGAACACTGTGTGTACTTCTGGTCTCCCATGTTTAAGAAAGATAAATTCACACTGAAACTGGCGTAGATGTAACGCCAACAGATCCCGGTCATCAGCTGGCAGGATTGAACAGGGGACCTCGGGAGCTTAGTGCATGAGCCTCCAACTGTCTCCTCGCTAAGGCTGTAGAGCAGACTCATTTAACTCTCTCTCTAAGTGGTCTCAGTGCCACTAAATGGGACAGAACACCACACCCAGGAGATGTATGTGGGTTTCACAGAGAAGGACTACTAAGATGATCAGAAGAATGGAAAACCTACCTCATGAGAGGAGACAGGGTTTGGCTTGTTTAGCCTAATCAAATGAAAGCTGAGTGGAGCTATGACTGCTCTCTCTATACATACAGAGAGATATTACCAGGAAGGGAAAGGAATTATTTATGTAAAGTACCATGAGTGCCACGGTGAACCGCAGCCACTGGGAGCTGTGGGGGTAGGATGAGCAGCCAGCAAGTGTGAAAAATCAGGACAGGGGTGGGGGTAATAGGAGCCTATATAAGAAAAAGCCCCAAATATTGAGACTGTCTCTATAAAAACTGGACATCTGGTCACCCTATGTGGGGAGCCATGCCTGCAGACGGTCAACATAAACAAAATGTCTCATGCTCCACCAGCAGATTACCCTGATGGGCTGCGTGCCAAAGGTTGCTGACCTCTGGATTAAATGATCATGATAGTCCCTTCTGGCCTTAAAGTCTATATAGTTGATATTGGGCAAGAGTAGCTTCAGATAAACTGACCTTCACAGTAGGTTATCTCAGATGTGTCAGAGAATGAAGCGGGTTGTCACGCATGTGAAATATAAAATTAAAGTAACAAGAACCAAAAGGCTACTCCCATCAACCAATGCAAAAAAAAATTATATGTAAAATGCAGAATTAGAAATTAACTGTTGTTCCCACTATTTGAGACACAAAGTGGGTGAGGTAATCCCCCGAGACTGACACAGCTACAACTACACTGTTCCAGCTACTTGAAAGCTAGAAATGGGAAAGGTGATTTTGGTTTTAGATTCATTGCTTTCAGGAGCCTTGAGTATTTCACACTTTCCAAATTTACGCTGTTTAACCTTGATTCCCAAACTTGCCTTTTCCCCTTTAAATAATTATTCGCTTACTTCTAGGGCTACAAGGACAGCTTTAGAAATGCAAACCTCAGCAACCCCAAAACACTTCTATATAGCTGTAAAGAAAACCAAATCACCTAATAAAACAGCCTCAACACTGCAAAAATATAGGACAGAGTAAAGCATGGAGTAAACCAGCCTCCGCATTGGAAAAATACACACAAAACTAGTGAACAGCTCACTTTATATAAGAATCCCAAAGCCTAAGTGTTTAACCAACCTCACCAAATGAGTGGGTCTGCAGCAAGTTCGATGAATTTCTATCCTCAAATCCTTTCCACCAATTGGCCTCGCAGGAGACTGTTCCTCTGACAATCTCCATCCCATTCTATCTAGTTTCATCATCTTTTGTCAGGGTATGGGAAAGACCACTGGACTATTAAACCACATCAATGTCTTTGATGGGTAGGTCTGCTCCCCACTGGTACTGTCTGGGAGAATATCTCCTCTTCCTTTCCCACACACAGGCCTGAGAGGAAATATCAAAATGGTTTCTGTTAACTCTCCTGAGAGCATTGTGATTTCAACATGAGACAAAATCTAACCTGAATAACCCAGGTTTGAAACAGTAAAATGCATGAAACATGAAGGCCGCATTAAATTTTTTCTTGGCCCAGTGGGGGAAAATAAAAGTACCATTGCCAACTTCCATGAAACATTCATTGAGGCAATTTAAAAACAAAAACAAAAAAGGTGGCTCCACAAACAACAACCTCAAGTGTTCTCAGTTTTGGAATGAATAATTTACAAAGCTAAAGTAGCTGGTTTACAAAGAGGACGTAAGTACTAATACTACTGATATCTGCTGGATAGAGGTATATAGATTTTGTAAAAGATAATGAACTCTGCTCCCCAGGCTTGTTTTAGACAATGTGTATGGTTTCCATATGCAAACAGCCAAGGATTATTACTAATTATAATGCCTGTTTGTTTTTAGATGCCCACAATGCCATTATTTTGCATGCAGACTCTTTGATATCTCTGTAGGAGAGTGAAAAATCCATCTCTATGCCTCAATTAATGGGACTGTCTCACTCTTAAGGTGATGGTATACAGACATCTACTCACCAGGGAGTAGGCCAGTCTCATTTTACTGCTAGTTTACATGGTACATCTGAGCAGCACAATTTCTATCCATTAGACATCTAAGAAGTCCTTTTTCAGCACTACTTTGAATTAAGTAAAATCACAACAGCAGCACTCCAGCAATCCTAGAGTTAGTGAATCATCATTTTGCCAACCTCATTTTACTCCAAACATATTGATAGCGGTGCCAAGTCTGTTTCTAAGGCAGTTGTGCAATACCACTGAAGAACAAAGTAGTATTGTTTCACTTCCTTAGATGATTCTTCCGTAGGACTCCACTCAGAAGGACAATTTTGTAGATAAAGTGCTGGTGTGGGGAGAGAAATAAGATGAGGAAAACAGTGTGTTCACTTTTTTTCAGAAAACTCCTACCATGATCTTTTCCCTATTTATGCTCTTTACTGGCAAGAAATGGAAGATAACACCTTCTTTGTATTTGGAAATAGTATGGCATCAAGACAGCCACACTGGAAGGCTGCGTTCATGCTACAGTCCTTTGTATACCCTGATTTTTGTTGCAAATTCACATTCAAAACTGTGCATATATATCCTGTAAAAACATGCAGCCTTTTTTCCTTCAGCACATGTACAAAGATAAGCCATTTCTTTGAGAATGAGGTCCTTAATATGTATGTAATCGGGGGTGGCTCTAAGGTTTTTGCCACCCCAAGTGCATAAGTTCCGCGGCACGCCTGTGGGTGGTCTGGTGTACCGCGGATTCTGCAAGAGGTCCACGGGTCCCTCTTCGTCCCCGCCGCCGAAATGCTGCCAAACCCGTGGCAGCCACAGATCTCCTGCACACATCCTGTCAAAGACAGCCTTACTGCTGCCCCGACGGTGAACGGCGAGCTTGGAATGCTGGTGCCTGTAGCTGGCTCTGTATGTAATTAAGAAAATGTCTCTTTTACAGCTGGACTGCTGCCCTGCAGGTTGTACATTTAAATGCCTGCACTGCACAGCTGGTAGCTGAGTAGGCTTCTTTTAATGAAACTAACTTGGCCTTTAGCCTTCCTGTAAATGCAGTATTTACCTTATGCTAACCATCTCCCAGCAATGATGATAAATGCACTGCATACAAAAACAAAATTCTGTACTATTGTGTATCCTTACGAATAAAAGAGCTACAGTCTTCTGAGCTGCAGCATCTGCAAAGCCTGATAGCAAGTGCAAGAAAATGCACATTTTTTGTAATGTAAAATAATGATCAACGTAAATGTAAAAGACAATTCAAATGCGCCCAGACAAAAGCCTGAATGAGGAAATATTCTAGAAATAAATCCTTGGATGGTATTTACTTATCTGTCTTGCAGTAGGCATGGTATCGCTCAGAATTCAGTGTCTGGCTCTTTGAAAAAAATCAAACGCAGAAAATGCTTCCTAAATCAAACAGTGAATAGCCTTCCATTTTAGAAAATAAGTTGCTATTCATCAGCAACACATTTGTATGTACATATTTTCCATACAGTAGATGGGCATGTACTGTATTTTGCTACTAACATTAAAAATCTATAGTCTATAATCAATCATGTAGTTTGAATGGCAGTAAGAGTTCCATCACGGACAACAGGAAACACCCTTTTTGTCCACAAAACAACTCTGATTAAATCCTCCAAAGTGGATTATGTTGAGGGCCATCATTAAGAAGGAAATATATGCCATTGTAACAAACTTACCATCAGTGGAAAGGTAGTTGTTTAGACAGGAAGATAATATTCACATACTGTAGGAAAAATGTATTCTTGCCTCTTTGCCAACTGGCAGTGGGTTTGGGGATCTTGCAGGTCAGTTTCAGACTGGGGGGCGGGGGACCTTGGTGACACAAAGTCAGGTATTTACCTAGTGTAATTTACAAAATAAACACAACTTCTGTTTCCTTGAACAGAAACAGCTACAAACTGCACACCCGTAATGATCTCTTGCGGAACCCTCAACTAAGGCACCGCTCTCCTGACACCAAAAAGTGGCTCTCTTGGGGCTCTCTCTCATTGATATCTCCTAGAGTCCCACTGCTTACGAACACACTATTTCTTGTTCCACCTTAGCCCCAGGGCTTTTTACCTAGGAAATCCTTAAACTGAAAACTGTTCATCCTAGGACCACATGGCCTTGAAAGGTGTGCCTAGGAATGAGCCCTCCTTCTGTTGCTGCTTTGCAATACAAAGGAACCTCAGAAAAGGTTTCACTGCCCAGACAAAGGGTGCTTTACCCCACGCTATTCCCTCACCAGCTATCTAGCTGCAACGAGTTTCATCCTCAATCTTTATAAATCAACAACGAACATGCATGACATCAGCACCTTAACTGTATTATCACAGGGCTCAGCCTGAACACACTCACTGCCAAGTGTACTAGGACTACTCAGTGAGCACTACAACTAGTAGTGGTTTCAGCAATATGGGGGAGAGGGGTTTCACTTATGAATCTAATAAATTTTTCATTTCTGCATTCCAACTTAGGTTTGCCCTTATTCAAAATGGCCACCATCCTCAGCAAGATGGCCACCATATCCAGTTTGCCTTTGTAGATTAAAAGCAGGCTGTCCCAGCAAAGATGGGCGTCATTTCCCATTGTTTTCAGTGGAGCTCAGTAGGCTGGCGAGACCACACATACGATAGGAGAACATGGGGGTACAGTAAATAGGACCGTGGGTCAGCAGGAAGGAAGAAAGTATCAGGGAACAAAACTGAAATCTGTGAGATGCTAAGGAAATATGGAGAGCAAGTGGTAGACTGGGGGCAGTACAGGGAGTAAGAGACAGAGAGAAGAATGTGATGGCTAGGAAACTGAGCGGAAAGGATAGGGAGCAATTCTGTGAGAGGGCCAGTTATTTATTGTCTTGGTAGAAAGAGGGAAAGAGGTTAGACTGGCAGGCCACATCCCTGGGGATAGGAGAGGGTAAGTGGACTCTTCTCCGGTTCGTGAACAGTGAGGCTACATTTTAGCACCTGTAATTAAGGTGGAATTTTGACTCGGAGAAGATTACACACAAATGCACATTGATGGTGGGCAGCGTTCACTACAGGTGAAAAAAAGACAGGGGAAATGAACATTTGCGGTTGGCAAGACTACTCTGTTTATTCTTAAACATCTATCATTGTAGTGGGTGAGCACCTCCTGCATCCTGTGTGCTAATTATGGGCTCGATCTTGCCTTTTGCAATTTAATTTCACTGTGATTGCACAGTATTAGTATAATACCACCTTTTGTTACTACTGTAAAATACAAACAGAATATTTTAAAATAAACAATGGGGACCAGTTTTTCAAAATCTGGTCCACACAATTGCTGATACTTTGTGTATTCCTAAATGATATGCATAAACATAGCAAACAGCCAGCTAGGCACTTAATTAGCTATCTAACCACTTAGATACCTGGTTTTTCAAACATTCATAGGCTATTTGCACACAAATTAGGGAAACAGAAGCATGCATGCAATTGCATATGCCCAGCTTTGAATATCTGGCCCTGGATCTAGAAGCAAAGAATACTTGTTTTAAAATTATGGCTGAGAGATACCATTTCACAAATATTTAAAATGAGTTATGATGTGGGGGATATATTTATGAAAATGTTTCACTAAAAAGATCTTAATAAAATACACAAAAACTTTGATTTAACATTTACTGTACATGTTTAACTGATAGTGAACAAGGCTACTAATTTTACATTTTTAAAAATGTGAGTTGACACAAACAGTTCCTCTATGGTGTGTAGGAGTCAATTATTGTCCAACAACTGTTCTACACAAACGTCACAGCTGACAGGATGGACAAATTTAAACTCAACCAAAAACATTTAAGTGAATGTTCAATTTTAATGATGTCAACTCTACTGTCTGTGGTATTACCTTTGAAAGGCCTACAAGTGCTTTCCACTCATTCATCTTTAGCAGTCCATGTTCAAGCCTCTTAGAAGTTCCTATTTAGGACATGAACACAAGAGACTTCAGATAAGCTAGCCGTTTTTAGAGTTTTCTTTTTGCACATTGCCAGCACGTTCCCGGTAATATTGCTACAGCTTCCTTATCCACGTCATCATTAAGTGGCAGTGTAACAGTGCATATCATTTATGTATGATTGGTGTACAGTCTCTTATCATGGTGAACAATTTGATGACTACATTTATGAGTGCTCTGCATTTTAAAAAATATTTGTCTGAAAAATCCCATCCTTATTGGTTTGGTTTTGTGTTCTTAATACAATGATTTTTTTAAAAAATCCAGGTTTACTATAATTCCCAATCTGGGGATCAGTGTTATAGAATTATTCTCTCATAAAGGGCATTCTACAAAAGAAACATTTTTAATGAATTTTTATTTTGGGTTGAAGGAAAAACCTGATGCCAAGTTGTTTGTAGTAGTGGATAGCAGCAAACATAGCTTGTTGCCTACCACCAAACTACTGTGCTGTACTCAGCCCAGCAATTTGATCTCCCCAGGCTCAGATTCAGTAAAATAGATTTCAGGGTTTGCGTTTAAATTATCACAAAGTTAGCACCCCATAGAAAAGTAGGGAAATTGTTGTTCACAAGCCTTAGACCTACTGGATCCAATTCTCTTCCCATCTACCCTGGTGTAATGAAGTCAGTGGAGTTGCAGCAGTGTAAAACTGGTGTAAAATGATACGATAGTCAACACTACTGTCTCTCTTCACAATCCATAAGAAAGTCCCACGTCATATACATGGAAGGGGATTTTCTGAAACTAACAGAAGAAGAAGAATAACTAACGTATGCCAGAGCCACAGCTGGTATATGTTGGCCTAGCTCCATTGCTGGCCCAGTGTACGTATCTGAAGAAACTGATGGTGCTATCATATAAGGATCAGTCCAGTGCAGCATCAGTCTCTGGTTAGACAGGAGTGGCAGCTCAAGTTGGTAGTTTTGTTCACTTCAAATCTGCTTAACATTGATGTTCACGGTTGTTCGGAGGGTATTTTGCACCAACCTTGAAATAAGGTCTTTCTTATGAAATATTAGCAATTCCCTTTAGCTTGGGTCTGCTGTGGTTTGGCACAATAGAAGTGGATGTTATTTGTTACATACTTTGTGAATAAAGAGTTTGTACAAGTGAAGGAACATACTCTTCTGTTCTGCCCTGCCACTGCAGACCTGAGCTAAAGTCAAGCACTATGCTTTCTTTAAAGATCTTTATTTTAATGTCTGCAAAATACCCCACCCCTACTACAATGCCAAACTTTTAAGCTTTTTAAAACAATGAATGCTAGTTATGGTACCTAGTTTGGCACATGCTGAATCACCAATTGATTTCAAGCAAAACTCCGATTGATTTCAAAAGAAGCTTAGTGTGACGGCAGAGTGTGTATTCAAACCCCAAATTTGTCAGGCTGAGTTTGGAAGACATAATCTCACTTCCTGTGGAAAAGTCCCTGAGGTGGTTGCACTGAAATTTTTATTAAAATGCATATTGGAAAATATTGTACTTCAGTTTGCAGATTTAGTAAAAAAATTATCTTTCAGCTGAGACTAAATACAATAGTGTTTTGTGATTTTTTTTTTAACTTATAGATTTCTTGCCTTTTTTTTTTTTTAAACAAGTGTTTCCAGTACCAGAAGAGTAGCTTTCAACTAAGCAACAGCTGGATTGAAACTCTGGGAATTCTTTGTGTTTTTGCCTCTGTTTGGTCTGATTGCTAGCCAGACCATTTCCTGTAGAGGGAAGTCTTATGTCACAAGGTCACCAGCTACAATATATATAAAGTGCACTACAGGCATTTATTTTTTACAAAAAAGTGTTAGAAACTTAAAGTGTGAAATAAAAGCTGTCTCATCTTAGCTTAATTGAATAAATCTTTAAAATTCTTGCACACAAATTATATTGTCTAGTGCTTTATCTATGGACATATTCCTTCAAATTCAAATTCTGTTTTAATCTTCATTAGCATGGTGGATGTGAGGGTGACCCTGAAGAAGGAGTGAAGCAAATACACCCTCATTGAAAAGGTTCACCTCATTCCCCCTTCAGGAACATTCTACAGAAAGAACAGAATAAAAACCATTCAAAGTAGCAGAAAATGAAAACATAGGTATTTTGGGTAATTAGATTTTAACGAAAGAGCAACAGGAAAAGCTAGGATTTCCAGCTTCTACAAAAGGTCCTCCCAGGCTCTTGACTATAATAAAAATATCCAGCAACTTGTCTTTGTAAAGAATTCATGGCTACATTCATGTAGACAACCAGTTAATACTCATACATGACACTGAAGAACACAGTACATAACCTTCTGTGCCTAAAGCACAGAGATCCATCATTTGAACACTAGGTAAGTGCCTTTAAGCTCTCAGTACCAATACGTCTTATCTGTAGGCCTCCAGCCAACAGAAGCAAGTGGAGCTAGGGATTATCATACCCCAAACCCTATTTCAAATATGCCATATTAGGAAACTGGGACAAAGAAGAATGATGTTTTGATTCACTCCTCATCCCACTGACCCAGATGTAAATTGCAATTTGCATTCACACTCATCAGCAATGGGTGGGGCAGCTAAACTCCAAGAGGAATTCACTTCGGAGAAGGGTCGGTGATATTTGTACTTCTTTATCCATGGGTATTCTGCAGAGGAAAAGCATGGTTAACTTATATTTGGGTCTCCACCAGAGCCTTACCAGCAGAGGTTTCTAGAAGGATATAATGAATCCGTTCACTTTCCATGTGCTCTGACATTGGTGCCTCCTCTCATTTTAAATATACATTTTTCCCCTGTTATGTGTCAGCCTCCACCAAAGTACTAATGCTAGTTGAGAAACAACATGTAATAAAACAACACGCAAGACCACCAATGTCTTGTTGAGCTTGAATGCCTGGTTATTTCATGCAGTAAAATTATATCAAAACTACCGGTTAACACAGTGCTAGATTCCACTCTCACTTTCTTCAGTAACAATCAGAAGTAACTCCTGTGAAGTTAGTGTCCAACTAAAAAGAATGAGGAGTACTTGTGGCATCTTAAGATACGAACCAATTTATTTGGGCATAAGCTTTTCTGGGCTAGAACCCACTTCATGAGATGCATAAAATGGAACATACATCTGATGAAGTGGGTTCTAGCCCACAAAAGCTTATGCCCAAATAAATCTGTTAGTCTAAGGTGCCACAAGTACTCCTCGTTCTTTTTGCGGATACAGACTAGTACAGCTACTACTCTAAAACCAGTGCCAAACTAGTGTGAAGTCAGATGATATCATGGGCTATCTGTCCTCCTACCATTCCACAGGATACATTCCTACATGTAGTGTAACAACATTCTCTAAACAGTGGCACTGGGGGTGTTGCAGTACCCTCCCCAGCTTGAAGTGATTTCCATTATATACGGGGGATACAGTTTTGTTCAATGGCTCTCAGATCCACTATAAAAATTGTTCCAATGCCACTGCCTAAGCTGTGAGTCCTAAGGCAGAACTCAAAAACTGTAATGGAGGAAAGCAAAGTTAAAAATGTGACCAGACAGTTATTAATTATCTATGTAATGAACAAAGTGCTCAACATGAACTTGAAAATTAGAAAATAATACCTTCCACAGGAGTCTTCAATTATACTTTGTAGTGACTAAATTTTATAGGCATTATTTTTTTTAAAAAAAGTAATAGTTCTGCTGAAAGCAATGTCATAAGTTAATGTTCCTGATGGTAACTTTCTTTTGCTTAGCACAAGTTTGTGTGCTATTGATATATTTTTTATCCTACCAACTCTTCACTTGAGTTCTAATGGCTAGGAAATTGAACCTTACATCTCTGCTATATCACTCCAATTTTACACTAACATACCTCCATTTAAGTCAACGGAGTTGCGCCAGCATAGAAGACAAAGAATAAAGACATACAAACTGACACACGACTCTGATTGACTAGGTTTATGTAGTTACTACATAAGGAGGACTAGACACAGAGTGTGCTAACTATTGTGCAGTATATATAGTCTGATAATGGCATCCTGCAGTGCTCCCATTACAACCAATGGTAAAGGGATTTTGGAAAAAGTTTCACCCTATGAAAAACACTGAAAGGAAAATGTGAGTATTAAAGAAGAGCATAAATACATATTAGTTTAAATACAGTGTTGTATTTAATACACGATGTTTAAATTACATACCAGTTAAAAGATTTGGGAGCCAATATGAAGCACTTGAAAGCTAGGAGAAGCCAAATTTAAGGTTTCTTGTACAAACATTCTTCTGCCCTCCTGTACTGAATGAGGCAAGCATCCCATGGAAAAAAAATGTACAGCATCATGTAATTAAAGACTGCCACAATGCATACAAAATGGGGCTGAAGAATCCAATCGTACAGCCTAGCATTTCCTAATTGTCAAGTGCTTGACTTTGCAACTGAGATATTCGTGTATCAGGTTTTTTGTATTTAACATCCTAGATTTTTTTAAAAGGAAAAAAAAATTAAAATGCAAGGATTGGTACAGTCGCATATATAATATACAGTCATCAATCCTGAACCCTCAACACTGCAATACAGACCTCTTCCCTTTGAGCTATAGGACTAACTCTACAGTACAATCTCAGAGTTATGAACATCAGAGTTACAAGCTCACCAGTCAACCACACCCCTCATTTGGATCCAGAAATACACAATCAGGAGGCAGAGACCAAAAAAAGCAAATGCCGTATCATGTTAAACTACTAAAAAAATAAAATAAAGGCAAACAGCATTTTTCTTCAGCATAGTAAAGTTTCAAAGCTGTATTAAATCAATGTTCATCTGCAAACTTTTGAAAAAACAGTCAATGTTTTGTTCAGAGTTACGAACAACCTTCATTTCCAAGGTGTGCATAACTGAGGTTCTACTGTATTAGCTGGCAGCAAAGCAAGCTGTTATCCCAGAGTAGGGGATAGGCCCCCTGGGGTCTGGTGCTTAATGTGGGGGATGGTTGAGCAGATGCCCCAGAAGGGTGACTGGGGGTACTACTGCTTTCCCCTCAAACTATTCTGCTACTGCTAGCAGTTGCCAGGCATGCTATGCTGCCGCTGCTGCTTTGATCGTGCCATGGGCCTGGCCTTTTCACGATTTTGTGCTCATTTATATTGGCATGTTACCAGAATCTTCTGATGCAATAGAAATGACAGGAGGGAAACTGTGGTTTTCAACAACTAATCTCTCAGCCAAACTTGTATAGAATTGCAATGATCAAAGGAAAAGGCACTTCTCTAGTCTGAGGGGTTTTGCCTGTGCGGAATTTCAACAGCCAGTTGCACACAACTAAGGTGGAATGGAAAGTGTTAGGCAACTTAAAATAAAGGGATCACCATCAGCTCCTCCTGTAATTGGGTTAGCCCATAAAGAGATCCAGTGCTTCCTCACCCTCCTGTGTAAAAATAGAGGGCACTGAGACAGCAGTTAAGGACAGAGGGAACATCAGTTTCTTTGTTTAAGCCTGATCTTTATCATAGAAAGATGGACAGATAAGAAAACCTCACAGGAAGTATAACAATGACAGTCTTATTTCCCTCTAGGCTTCTCAGTGGAGCAGTGTCATTTATTCATTTACATAGTGAAATTCAGTTATTTATTTAACAGCAAGCTAAGGGGTGGAACAGGGAAAGACTTCCATCAAAAGGAGAAATAACCAGGGGTGCTGCAGCTGTCTTGCACCTGCATAATGATGCGGATGCCAGTCTCTAGGTAACTGTGCAGTTAGCTGTTGGCACCAATGATATGTGGCCTTGTTATCACAAACAGAATGCTAACACACACAAAAAGCAAATCAACTAATTGCAGACAAATTATACCATTTTATTTTTCACATGTATAAAAGGAGGTGAATCCCAAAACAGAGCTGATATTTGTGAAAGGTCAGATGGCCATTTGGATACATGTTGACGATGGCACAGAATTTCATCACCCAAGATTGCGAGCAGGGTACCATGCCCTATACACTACCCTTCCAGATGGTGCTGCCTTTTCCAGATAAGAGCACTCGCCCATCCCTGCAGGCCAGTGCAAGGTGGAATAGGAAAGAGGAGACATGATCCCATTGCTTTTCAAGTCATTTTGACATGGTGCATACATTTGGGGATGCTAGAAAACAGTTGCTGCACTTCTACCCATTGTACTAGAAAACAGTTCCTGCGCTTCTATCCATTGTACGAGAGATTCAAGAGGGCAGACGTTTCCTTTAACTTTCTTCCCCAGACTTCATACATCCATAATGAGGCCAGGCACAATCTGGCCCCTATCACTTTCCCATTTTCGAGAGAGAGAGAGAGAGACAGAGTACAAAATGAGGAATACTTGTGGCACCTTAGGGACTAACCAGTTTATTTCAGCATAAGCTTTCATAAGCTATAGTCCACTTCATCGAATGCGTATGTGGAACACACAGAAGTAAGATGCATTTATATACACAGAATGTTATTTTATCCTTCTCACCAATTGTTTTCAAAAATAGTTTTCAACTTACTTTGAGATTCTGATCTCCAAGGTAATAGGTCAGCCTTACATCTCAAACCTGGGGGAGAATAGTCATGGTGTCCTCAAATGCCGTGGACACTTTTTTAAAATTTATTTCCTGTGGGGGTCCTTTTATCAAGGCTCACATGCTATCCACAAAATAAGCTGTAAGGACGATGCTGATTATCCAGCTGGCAAAACGATCATCATTATCGTTATTACTCATCCTCAGCAGGTGTACAGGGTTTCCTATGAGATTTTGAATAGGTGTTGGATATAGCGTGCTGCCCCTCACAGAGTAATTCTACAGCACTGAAAAGCAATGAACAGCAAATTAGTTTTAGCATAGAAAGAGAGGTGCACCCCTCCAGATTCTGTTAACACAGGACCAAGCTGCTATGCATCTTGAGAAGTGTGGCAAATAAAAAGTGATAGCGGAAGGAACAAGCAGTATCTGCATGTTCCTAGGTTTCCAGCCATCCCAAAGAGTAATAGTAAGGCAATGTGCAAAGTATTGCACACAAACAAATTGCCACAATTATATTAGGGTGACCAGACAGCAAATGTGAAAAATCGGGACTGGGGGTGGGAGGTAATAGGAGCCTATATAAGAAAAAGACCCCCAAATTGGGACTGTTCCTATAAAATCGGAACATCTGGTCACCCTACGCTTACTGGCCCAACTGTTCCTCCTCATTAAAGGCTATAAAGCCCTTGAGAGAGAAAGATTCCTGGTAACTGTGTATATGTATCTCTTCTAACACATTTATTCAATGCGAGCTTCTTCAAAGTTTCTTTTAAAAAGAAAGTTAATTTGACTATGAACACTGGTTAATTCATGAAGAAGTTGGGCACTTCTAATGAGGTAAGTTGAAACCACCACAAGATATTAACAAAACCAATGCACAGCTCTGAGCTGCTGATGACTCAAAATCTTTGTACAGCTTTGGGATAGCTCACCCTCTCTTCCTCACTGTTAAATCCCTCAAATCCATCAGCTCACACACACACACACACACCCCTCTCTTTCATTGGCTTCCCACAGAATATCAAGTCAAGCTCAAGGTGCTCAGTTGCCTGGAGTCAGCATATCTAGAAGACAGTGGTCAACTCCACTCATCTGGTCCAATGGAACTCTTCTCACAAAGATCATGCCCATCTGTGCAGGAGACAGCTCTTTCTCTCTCAGGGGCTCATCCTAAAGTGTGGAACAAACCGCCATAGAAACTGAGGACCTTACAACCTACTGCTCTAAGTGTAAGATACATTTATTTGACTTGCCTTCTCTAAGACCTACACATTACAACATGAACATTAAAAAAAAAACCTATACCACAGCCTCTTGGATCCTGGTTCTGTTGTGGTCTACAAACTATTCAGAGACCCTTATGTTGGTCCAACACTTTGTGCAGTTTATTTTACAAATGGAAACCCACCACCTTCTTAACATATACAGCTCCTGTAACAAGCAGGAGAGAGCATCTCTCCCCACTTGCTGCCTGCTTCCCCCATTTCCACTTCCTTCCTGTGCCTATTTGTGGGCTCTGGCTAATGGCTCAATTAGCCTTTCTGCCCTGCCCCATCTGCAAATCAGGCACAACTCTGCTTGGTTAGCTCCATTCTGCCCTGTTTGATTAGCACTGCTATGAACAGAGCGCCGACTCAGCCTTCCTTGCCTAGAACTTTGTCACACCAACCAAAACAAAAATATTACACCACACAGCAGTTTCCCCAAGGAGAGGATGAGCAAAAGATTGAACCACACACAACACATTAGTCATTTCACTTAATGCACTGCTAGAAGGCTCCAGAAACTACAGCAATAAGGGGGGGTATAAGACCTGAATAGAATAAATCATGGATGAACAAGGTTCAAGGTCTTGATCTTAAAAAAAACAAAAACAAAAAAAAAGTGTTTACCAGAATCTCCAACCCTATTGTGGTTCTTCCCACCCACCAGTTCTATTAACTGAAACTCCTCCCATTTCAGCTCTAGTCTGCACCACCTTTCCCATCTCTGATAACACTGGTCTACAGTTTTTTAGAAGTCCTCTGCTTCAGAGATAAAATGTGATATTTATTATGTATTTTGATGTGCTGAATTCAAATATGACAATTAAAACAACTGATTGGCTACTGTTTCTAAGATATTTAAGTTTTTACATTTTATGTCTATGTATATTGTGTAGATAGTAGAGTTTTAATCATAAATTGTAAACCTAGGTCTTTTCATGTGTTTATGGTTGCTTTACATGATAATATTTCACCTGTCCTGTTTATGTAACACTTTAAAAATCAGCAAAAGGGTTATATAAATAAAATGTATTATGAAACAAAAGGCAAAAAACTATTATGTACATAGTTTAGTCCTATTCAGTGTCTACTCGGCGCTTCTTGGCTTGTCTCTTGTATTCATTAAATGGAGCATCTCTTGTCACTGTCCAGCAATAGTCTGCAAGCACAGATGGGCTCCATTTGCCCTGATAGCATTTCTCCATTGTTGCAATGTCCTGGTGAAATCGCTCGCCGTGCTAGTCACTCACTGCTCCACAGTTCGGTGGAAATACATCTAGATATGAGTGCAAAAAATGTATCTTTAGTGACATGCTGCAACCAAGCCTTTTGTATGCCTTGAGGAGGTTTTCCACCAACAACCTGTAGTTGTCTGCCTTGTTGTTTCCGAGAAAATGTATTGCCGCTGACTGGAAGGCTTTCCATGCCATCTTTTCCTTGCCATGCGGTGCATGGTCAAATGCATCATCTTGAAGAAGTTCACGAATCTGAGGACCAACAAAGACACCTTCCTTTATCTTAGCTTCACTTAACCTTGGTAATTTTCCACGGAGGTACTTGAAAGCTGCTTGTGTTTTGTCAATGGCCTTGACAAAGTTCTTCATCAGACCCAGCTTGATGTGTAAGGGTGGTAACAAAATCTTCCTTGATTCAACAACTGGTGGATGCTGAACACTTTTCCTCCCAGGCTCCAATGACTGTCGGAGTGGCCAATCTTTCTTGATGTAGTGGGAATCTCTTGCACGACTATCCCATTCTCAGAGAAAACAGCAGTACTTTGTGTATCCAGTCTGCAGACCAAGCAAGAGAGCAACAACCTTCAAATCGCCATAAAGCTGCCACTGATGTCGGTCATAGTTTATGCACCTCAAAAGTTGTTTCATGTTGTCATAGGTTTCCTTCATATGGACTGCATGACCAACTGGAATTGATGGCAAAACATTGCCATTATGCAGCAAAACAGCTTTAAAACTAGTCTTCGATGAATCAATGAAGAGTCTCCACTCATCTGGATCGAGAACGATGTTGAGGGCTGCCATCACACCATCGATGTTGTTGCAGGCTACAAGATCACCTTCCATGAAGAAGAATGGAACAAGATCCTTTTGACGGTCACAGAACATGGAAACCCTAACATCACCTGCCAGGAGATTCCACTGCTGTAGTCTGGAGCCCAACAGCTCTGCCTTACTCTTGGGTAGTTCCAAATCCCTGACAAGGTCATTCAGTTCAGCTTGTGTTATGAGGTGTGGTTCAGAGAAGGAGGATGGGAGAAAATGTGGGTCCTGTGACATTGATGGTTCAGGACCAGAAGTTTCATCCTCTTCCTCTTCCTCGTCTGACTCAAGCGAGAATGATTCTGGTGCATCAGGAACTGGCAGTCCTTCTCTGTGGGGTACTGGGCATATAGCTGATGGAATGTTTGGATAATGCACAGTCCACTTTTTCTTCTTTGACACACCTTTCCCAACTGGAGGCACCATGCAGAAGTAACAACTGCTGGTATGATATGTTGGCTCTCTCCAAATCATTGGCACTGCAAAAGGCATAGATTTCCTTTTCCTGTTCAACCACTGGCGAAGATTTGTTGCACAAGGGTTGCAGCATATGTGTGGGGCCCACCTCTTGTCCCGATCTCCAATTTTGCAGCCAAAATAAAGGTGATAGGCTTTCTTAACCATAGTAGTTATACTGCGCTTTTGTGATGCAAAAGTCACTTCACCACAAACATAGCAGAAGTTATCTGCACTGTTCACACAAGTACGAGGCATCTCTGCTCACTTTGGCTAAACAGAAATGCGTCCCTTTGCAAAATCAAACACTGACAAATAAGAGAGCACAACACTGTATGATTTCTAGAGCTGATATAGGGCAATTTGTTCAGCAGAGTGATGTAAGCTTCGTTATGATTTCATCATCCATGACTTCTAGGAATAACATGATGCAATTCATATAATGTATGATGCAATACCAGCTTCAGATTGCATCATTCATTGTTTTGCCTAAAAAGCAAGTACTGTCCAAACCCAGTCATAGATTTATTCATAGATCCAGTCAAAGATGTATTTTAGTCATTTCTGGTTTAAAGTGAGATCCCTTCCCTTTATAACTGACTTATCCTCCGCCATTCCCATGTCAAGGGTCGTATATACTGACCCAATAGCATATCTTGAAAACTAGAGCCAATCAACAATTTTCAGCATCATTTTCGTTCTCAGTGACCCGGAATTAGTAAAGTTTGACTACATTTATTTCAGAAGCATTTTGGATGTAGAGCAGTGTAATCTATTAGTTGGCCCACTACCTCTGGACCCCCAACTTTGGCTCATACCTACTTGGATCCTCCCACCCTATTCTCTTATTATGACCCTCTTTCCGAGTTCCACATCTCATTCAGGAGTCAAAGCATGTGCTATCTCAGGATTCCCACTTTCAATCACTTCAATGCTTAGTGTAATATGGGGTGCACCAAATACCAGAGCACACCAGATTTCAAAGCATGGGCACCACACTCTAACAGAGTCGGCTTGGTCCAGCATCTCTTCTTTAAAGATAAAAGATCTAATCACAGGTAAGGATAAGAGGGGAAGTTGTGGGAACTCAGGAGAAAAAACAGACAGGCAACAAAACTGGAAAAAAGGTTAATTTCACCAGACTTTTTTGGTAGGTGCAACTTATTATGATCCGTTGTTTTCTCTAAATTTTATCGGGGCAAAGTAGTATTTGTGATTCAAACTTTTAATTTTATATTGCAATAGCAAAACCAAACAAAACTGACACCTCTTCCCCAGAGATTTGAAGGTGATGGATTCTGCAGAAATAATAAATCATCACTTTTTTGGCCTTCTCTCCCAAGTTAAAATTCATTGCAGATTTTTTGCAGCTGTGTTTTAAATCCTCAAAACATCAAAGTTCATATCGCAAATTAACAGACCTTTAAGTACTACATAGTGGCATAAGGAGCAAAGCCCAATCTATGTTTGCAACAAACAATAGATCTTTTGGCAAAAGACAATTTTCATGGAATGCTTTCGCTGTATAATTCAGTGTCAGCTCTAGTTTCCCTGCTAGTAAATGAATTCCTCATTTCACCTATATTTTCTCAACTACTTGCTAAAGCAGTGAACCAGATTAAACTGGTTTGCACTGCCTATGACAGGATATTAGCTATTGAGAGGCTGCATATATTAACTGCCAGAACAGATGAGTGCTTTAACACTTACCAATCAGGAGAAAAGAAGAATAGAACTAGAAGAGTTCATTCATGTGTTCCTCGTTTAGATATGCTGATACCTTATCAGCACACTACAGACAACAACAGACGTGTAGGTGAGCAGAATTTGAGTATAAACTATCTACATTACAACAGTGGGCACAAAATACTGTTGGGGTATTAAACAGCTTTCAGAGTGCTTAAGGAGAGTACTACAGAAATTCCAATTGACAAAAACCTCTCACATATAGAAACTCAAATCTAAATGCCCCAATTAAAGAAAAAACACATACACCACACTGCAAAGCAGGCAGACCCCACTCAATTCAGTGTAGGAAGAGAGGTATTGTTTTAGGGTATATTGTATGCATTATTTACAGGAAAACTTATTGTTGAGAAGATGACATGACAAATACTGCTTAATCCATATTTTGCTGCATGTCAGACATATTGCAGAGATAAGTGGGTGAGGTAATATATTTTATTGGACCAACTTTGTTGTGAAACAAGCTTTCAAGCTTACACAGAGCTCTTCTTCTGCATAAAACGTATTACAATTGGGTTCATATGGGCAATTTCCATTTGTTTCAGCATTCTACAAGATTAGTGTTTTGTCCTGCCCCTTGAATAAAGAAGGGTGAAGGATTTTTTTTTCCCCCAGAAGCTCAAGTGAGCTAAGAAAATAAAATTCTTGGCTCCTTTCAGGATAATACTCCAGGAAACAGGAGACTGAGGTACTGTACAATGTGCAAAGTTTGCTTTAGCTGGTACAGTAACAGAAGCTGAGCAAACATTCATCTTTACATATAAACAGAAGTATGAACAATTAAGGGCAGATGCTTGTCTATTTATTCACCATATACACACGATTATCTGACTGGCTGAGGGAAAAAAACATTTTAATCTCAATCAGCATCTTATGTTCTATGCCTTAAATGCACAAACATTTCCCTTTTACTGTTAACAGACTTTAGAAATCTTATAATGAGTGACCATGCTTGATAGGAATCAGACTACATGCATGTTACAGAAGTGCCTCCAATGAAAAGGCACCTGGTGTACTCCCTTATATTCCCAAATCAGCCTTTCTGTATCTGTTTGTTCCTTTTGCTGGGCAAGGTGAGAGTTTTTGATAAGGATCTCACAGCTCTGCAAATTCTAAGAACAGAGAAAAGCCCCTTGGAAATCTAACAAAAGGAAGCAATGATTGGGAGTTTGCTAGGAGCAGGGTGACCATGCACTGGCGTGATCTCATTCTTATTTAAAATGTCCTCCTTGATTTTGGGGCAGAGTGTTTTTTGTTTGGGGCCAGAGTCCAATACCTTTACTCACAATGAATAGTACATTAATCTACTGGTCTCTCTGAAACCAGTGGGTCTACTTGTGGAGCAACGTGCTAATAAGCTAATGTCAGGGTGTATAGCAGGGGAACTCACTTCCTGAATGCTCCTAGTAGATGGGTGTGGGTACTGCAATCTTTCTCCCACTCCTGGTGCCCCCTGTAGGTTGCTGACCTCAGTAGGTGGGCTCAGCCCCTCCAGCTAAGTCACAAAGTCAAAAATGGACCCCTTACGGGCTATTCAAGTCTAAAAAACACAAAACAAAAGACTTCCAGGCTCAAACTGGACCCAGCCCCTCCTTCCTGAGGGTGCCTTTTCTCTTCAGCTCACCTTGAGTCTCTTCCTGCTCAAACTGTCTGCCCTCAGGAAGGCCTTCAGCTCCAGCTCTGGGCCCTCTGCTCAGGCTTTTAGAGGAGGGTTGTCCCTGTCTCAAAACATAGGCCACTTTGCTGGGGGAGGGGGATCCCAGGCTCACCCATTATTACAGATTCCAACCAAGGGATCCTATAGACAGCAGCCACATACTGCTTCCTTTAACTAGTTGCTGCTGTATTTTCCTGGCCTCTTACCACCTGGTCCCATTATCTTGGGGTTAAAGTTCTTAGGTCCTCTCTCTCCCAGGCCCACTAAATGCAGCCAGTCAAGTGCCTTAGGCCAGAGAAGCATTCCTTTCCCCACCTCTCTAATCCCAGCCAGGAACTGACCTGTTAGGGCCCTGCAGCTCCTTTTATATATGCCTGTTGGGCTTTAATTGGCTGCTTCCATGAGACCTATCTAGGTAGGCCTATGGGGACCCAACTCTACTGCTCCTTCCTGGAGAAGGGGTAGTAGGACCACAAGACCTCCAGTAGAGGGCCATGAAGAGCCAGGTATACCCCATCATAGGGTGTCAGAATCTGACTCATAAAGAGAGCAGAGCATGTGTGGCTTGCCCCTAAGGGTATCAGAATTAGCATGTTCCCCAAGGATGGCAGTCATTTTATGAAAGGTGGCTTATAAATTTAATTAAATGTACAATAACTCAGAGGGAGTGGCTAACAATCAGAGGTCACCGCTGCAACCCTTTGCCTTAGGGCTAGTCTACATTTGTACAATTCAATTACGGTCAGGTTAGCTGATATAGCTAATTGGTACAAAAAATCTGTATAGACCAGCCCTTACCCCTCACTGAGTGGCAGTAGGTCATTGCAGAGGGGATGCTGGGAACACAAGAGACCTAGAAGCTCTAAACAAAAGGGAGGCAATTAGTTGCACATTTCCTAATACAATTTTGAGTATGTTGGTTGGGCTACTAAGAAGTTATTTATAGAGGTTTGTAGGACCTTTGTGAAAGGAGACCTTGTTCGAAGGAAAAGCATTCACTTTACACTGGTCAGATATATTCTGTGCAATGCTCAATATGTACCTGCGAGGCAGTTTCTCAGGATAAAACCAATGCATTAGAATGGAGATTTCTACTCTGTTTACAATGTCCCTCCCCTTTATTTTTCTGAGCCTGCTTTCCCAAGGGGAAGGGGTACCTGGTCCCTAGAAAATCAAAATGTGAGGAGCGTTGAACAACTGCTGCTGACATAAAACTCACTGTATCTGATATAAGACAATACAGTCAGTGCCTACTGTGCCACTTTTCAGTGGTTACCAGTGGTGTCCGGGATGAATCACTGCCACCTGCTGACATCTGGAGGGAACCTGTTCTGTGCTTACAAGAGGAAACTCTTTTCAGCCATCAGCTGTGGGCAACACAGGTGCTCTGCTCCAGGATCTGAGTCCCACTCTTTCCCTCTGCAGGCTAGCAATTTACACACCCTACTTTATTACACTCGAGTGCCAAGACCCTTATCTTCTGACCACCCACAGTGTACACCAATCCACTGCCTCTGCAGAAGCAGTGCTCCCCAGTTCACTGGTTTCCCCTCAGTTCACCACTCTCCGTAGTATAAGGAATTTAGACGTCTATTGTAAAACCAAACTGAAGTTTCACAGAGCATAAGATAAAATTTCTAATAAAAGCAAGTATAAGCATTTGGAAAGAAAGCTACAAGAAAAATTTAAAAAATGTAATACCAATACTTGTTAACAGGTTACTTTCACATCTAATAAGGTATTTATCAGGCAATCAGCATTTGCAGTGGATTGCCGGTTCAGAAAGCTGGGATCCACCTTCCATGAGATGCCCCTGCTGGCAAAGTTCCTCTTCTGAAATGGATAACAACTTGGGCCATATTCTCCTCTCTTATATAGTCTCTTTGCCCAGGGGCCCCCTCTCCAGAGAGCTCTTCTGGGGCTACTTTTGCCTTAGCAACAGAGTCCTGTGGCACCTTATAGACTAACAGATGTATTAGAGCATAAGCTTTCATGGGTGAATACCCACTCCAGGTATTCGCCCACGAAAGCTTATGCTCTAATACATCTGTTAGTCTATAAGGTGCCACAGGACTCTGTTGCTTTTGCAGATCCAGACTACCACAGTTACCCCTCTGATACTGAACTTTTGCCTGAGTAAATGTTCAAGTCTCCATCTGTTCCAGACAGCAAATATGCTGTCTCCCGAATATCCCTTATTCTCAATGTTGATTGCATTAGTCCTGAGACTACACCTTGCCTCACCTGACAAGTCTCACTTCAACAGCTTTGCAACTGGAATATTCTATTTTTCACATATCTTGAACTGTTTCCCATACAAATATCTTACAATAATCATGACAGCTAGTTCTGAACTTCAGACCGTCCGACACAGGGTTGATATACCTGCCTGGGTGTGTCTGTGTCTCACCTACTGCATCAGTCTGCATGCAGTTAGCTTGGGCTTCTTCTTGGCTTTTCTTTGGATGCTTTTAGTTCCATTTTCTATATGCTTGTGATTTTTGATGGAGGACATTTCCACTGTATTTAAAATTTAATCCAAAGTAAACTATTATCCCTTTTGAAATTTAGAGAAAACCAGCCAGGCCCCATTTGGAGAAATAGTCTTCAATCTAAGCTGTTGCCTGGGGTGTGGCTACCCTAGAGAAAAGGTGAGCTTTTCACAAGACAAACACCAACTTGTAAAATACCGGTGTGCATAGCAAGCTGTAGTTTTGTCTCGATTTAACTGGTCAATGTCAACCTGCCTAGAACTGATCAAAGTGAAACTACAGCTTGCCTTGTATATGCTAGTATTTTACAATGTGCTCACTATCTCATGGGAAAATGCCACCTTTTTCTGAATGGAGACAAGGTTCTGGAGGGTGCTGAGCACCTATAACTCCATGTCAGATAAGTGGAACTGAGGATGCTCACAGGACCTCCAAAAATCGGACTTCCAGACTTGTTTTTTTCTCCATAATTAACTTGAGTTTCTGTGGTGAGATATAGAAGAATTATGCAGATTCCCTTATCCTGGACTTAAAAGAATATATATATTTTCCCCAAACTAAAAACCACCTTTTGTGGGGAGGGGTGACAATGTGGCCAGTAGGAAGGGATGCACGCAGCAGGAACAGGAGGTCAGGGACCCCTGCCTCCCCTTTGACACCTTGTGGTGATCCCCAGGGTTAAAACTACCTGCCCCTAGCATGAAAGAATCTTGTCTGTGCCTGCTGTGGATCAGCTCCCTGAAACCAACAACACAAGCAGTGCCTTCCCGGTGTCCACAGACCTTGATTTCTCAGTGCAGGAAGCAACCAGTACACATCAACCCCCAAATACTCCACGCATTCCCTGCAGCGTCCATCCCCTTAGCCATTGAGCACTCTCAGAATTAACAGGTCTGCTAGTCCTTTAGGAACAGGACACCAGCTTGTCATAACCAGCCCTTTGCTTAACACCACAACACTGAGATATTTATACAGGAATAAAATCATCAAAGACTAGAGATTCAGGAGATCATGAGTAAGGATATTGAAAACAAATGGTTACATATAAAACAATCACATTTAGCTCTAGAAAGCATATTAACAGGTTAAATCCCTGTCTAAAGAAGTTTCTCTCATCCAAAGTCCTCTTCTGCATTTTCAGCCAAGACGGGTTGATATCACACTTTCCTGAGAGCAAATGCACTGTCTCCGCTTACTTCCTCTGTACAGAATGATAGGGTGTCTTCTTTGCCTTCTAGAAATACCCCCAAATTTATGGTCTTTGCTCATAAACCTTTGTGGATTGTTTTTCCCCACTCATGCACCTTTCCTTTTGATTTCACCATCTTTGCATTAACATTTCTCTTATTATGTAAGCAGACACAAATTCCATTAATTTACAAAGCTTAGTTTACATCCCAACAGAGAGATACATGTGTCTTACCTCCTGTCTGGAGGAACTAATGTAAGGCAGGCTTCCCTTTTGGTGACCTGCTTTTAATTTATAGGCTTAAAAACATAAATTTCTGCTATAGATACACAACTCTTTGCCCAATACATGTACACTAATACTGATGACCAATGTGACAGTGGTTTTCAATGGAGATTTCACATGCTGTTCTTTGGTGGGTGTCCACATCAGAATCAGGAGACTCCTGTACCCCCATAGCAGCCCTTATTTGTTGGCATTAAGAGATTCTTGAGTCACACGCCTTCATAATCCCTGGCTGCCAGTGATGTCAGACGACTACATTTGCAGTTTGAATCCTAGAATATTTTTTTCTGTCTGCTAATTGGTGATTTGTCCCAGAGTTCTTCCCCCTGCTCCAGCACAATCATAGCCCCTCTTACCTCCACTCTTCCCTCTCTCTCCTTCAGTACCCCTCTTCCCCTTTCCTGCTCCCTTGCTGCAGAATACACCTCCCCTACCATTCCTGCTTACTAAACCCTCCCCATAAAAATAAAGAAATGAATAAAAAGTGAAACTAACATGATGTGCCCATCATCACCCTGATCGCTTTGCTCCCATCAGTTGTGCCTTTTCCTCCATCCTTTGTCAGGTTTGGGGTTTGTTTGTTTTTAATTGTATGTACTTTGTGGCAAAGAGCTACATCTTCTGTGTGTACAGCGCCAAACCTAATGGGGACCCAACCCTAATTTGGGCTTTGGGTGCTACAGCAACATAATTAATACCATTATGAAGTTAAACTATAAACCAATATACATAGCCTTTGCACTGAGCAAAAATCTAGCTGAGACTTATATCACTTTAATAAAAGGGATCAAAATGAAACATTTGTTTTGCCAGGTAGATTTAGCCTTCTCTTGCTTCACTATGTGACTTTATCTTCCTTTCAGGGAGATATGACCATGCAGACCTAGGCTTGGTTTTCAACCTGGCTTGGTTTATTAACACTTCCAGATAGGTAGTACTATTATAGGTGTTAAGCTCTGTCACTGAGATCTTTCACAATTCAGAGTCCTGCAAATTATTAATGCATAAAACTCTTAAGGTGTGGGAAATAATTGACATTGATCAATGATACAGACAACCTCCAAATACAGTTGCAATAGTGTATAGAGTGTGTCGCACCATTAATTTTATCCACCTATCTTCCAAATGTTAAAGAAATAAAAAGTTAATTAATAGTAATACTGGTAATTAAACATATTAAGTCATACTTCTCTAAAAGCATAACTGCATCTTCTGCACTTGGCTTTTGCAAGGTAACAAGCATTTGTGCAGTGAACCCTGGTATTCAACACTGTAATTACTGAACCCTGAGTTAAAATATAGATAAGATGATAAATAGCCCAGGTAAATATTTGAGCTGTGGGATTTATCACTGTATCATAAAGTTATTTTCTTCCTCTGCCTGGGAACGTACCATAGTTTAGTATTCAGATGACAGCACAGTCCCATCCCATACTGATTTAAAGCCTTCATTATAATTGCTAATGATTACTCATGAAAGAGAGTCTATTATATGTAAAAACTGCAATCAGGGCTAATCTATTCACCTATCCATTTTCTACTGATACATTTTCTAAACAAAGCTCTGGCTGAATTGTTCATAATTAGCTTCTATTCTTACATTTTTAATTACTGTCCTCCCCCAGTACTACTATCCTCAAACAGAGCATTCTAGATATCTTCAAACGTATTTTTTCCAAGGCTTGGATTGAATTTTTATGTTATGAGTGAGCGAAAACCTGACACTGTACAATTCAGTGTTTAAAATAAAACATACATATTGTCAAATACTAAATGCCAAAGCAGAAAATCAAAAAGTAAATAGCTTAAAATAAGACTACGACTTCCAAGTACATCAGTGGTCTATAGTTGGGGCACAATCCTGAGGAGTAGGAATTTGCTTTAAAAAAAAAAAAAAAAAGTGACAGCAAAGCAGAGTGCCTACATACCTAGGCAACAGAGGGCTTGGTAACGGTGACCCTTAGAGATCCCCAGTACAAGTTGGCACACTGCTGTTGTATTTACCCAGAAAGGTGGCATGTAATATATCATTGGAGAACTAATGACTCCCCGATTATGAATATTCCTGTGTGATGTATGTACGGTAAACCAACAAAGGACTTTATAGATATATGTGGAAATATAGGTCTAAAATGTGTTAAACCAGGCATACCAGAGGGAATTCATAAACAGGTTTTCTTCAGTCAAAGCAAAGAGGCCACCGCCTCAAACTAGATGTGGCCAAATTCAGTGGGCTTTTCATTTGTATTGAAGGTTACAGGAAGAGATCATTTGCATTGTGAAAATCACCAGCAGGGGAGAAGACAGCATGGCATCTACACTCAGCAGGCAAAAAGATCTTTATCTGGGGCTACATTTCTAAGGTTGAATGGACTGTAAAGAGTGGGAGTGACCCCTTAAGTTATCCTCCACTTGAGGAGTCAAAGAAGCTTTGAGTTTGGGTTCTCTAGTTTACGCATCAGAGTGTTGCTCTTTTAAGACAACTGAAAGCATGCTCCACAACCTGTTCCTTTCAGATTTTGGAAGGTGCTTCAGATTCTTAAACCTTGGGTCAAGTGCTGTAGCGATCTTTAGAAATCTCACATTGGTGCCTTCTTTGTGTTTTGTCAAATCTGCGGTGAAAGTATTCTTAAAATGAGCAATATGTGCTGAGTCATCACCTGAGATTGCTATAACATGAAATATAAAGCAGAATGTGGTGAAACAGAGCAGGGGACATATAATTCTCCCCCAAGGAGTTCAGTCACAAATTAAATTTAACACATTTTTTTAACAAGCGTCATCAGCATGGAAGCATGTCCAATGGTGGCAAAGCATGAGGGGAATACTAATGTTTAGCATATCTGGCACATAAATACCTTGCAATGCCAGCTACAAAAATGCCATACAAATGCCTGTCCTCACTTTCAGGTGACATTGTAAATAAGAAGCGGGAAGCATTATGTCCCATAAATGCAAACAAAACTTGTTTGACTTAGTGATTAGCTGAACAAGAAGTAGGACTGAGTAGACTTGTAGGCTCTAAAGTTTTACATTGTTTTGTTTTAGAGTGCAATTATGTAACAAAAAACAATCTACATTTGTAAATTGCACTTTCATGATAAAAAGATTGCACTACAGTACTTGTGTGAAGTGAATTGAAAAATACTCATTTTTATAGCACAAATATTTGTAATAAAAATATAAAGTGAGCAGTGTACACTTTGTATTCTGTGTTGTAATTGAAATCAATATATTTGAAAATGTAGAAAAATATCCAAAAATATTTATTAAATGTCAATTGGTATTCTATTGTTTAACAGTATGATTAAATTTTTTAAAATCATGATTTTTTTTTAGTTAATCATGTGAGTTAACTGCAATTAATCAACAGCCCTAATCCCAAGCAAAAAAAATCATGCTGTTGTCTATTACTCCTGTGCCGAGAACAAGACTTAAATATAATTGACAACTCTGGTCAAAACTTAGCTATCTTATAATTAAATTAATACTCATACAAGTCTCTTCTGAGAGCTCTCGTGAAATAAAACAAAATCAATATAGATACTTTATGGGCTCAGAAGAGGTCAATCTCCACATCAGTTACACAGAGTAGAAACTTTCCTTACAAATATGGCCCAAAAGGTGAAAAGATAACAATGCCATCTTGGGAGCTAAGAGAGCAAAGCTGTTATTGATACTGTGATATTGCCTTAACGTAGGAGACATCTCCAGTGCTAGGGATGAGCAAACCCCAAAAGGTTCAGAGATCTGGATAAGTCTCTGTACAAAGCTTTAGAAGTCTTCTCCAAATCCAATCCTCCTCTTTTCCAAGCTGAGGAACTGAGGTTAATTTATCCCATACCTACACATTTTGGGGGGTGGAGGAGATTATCTTCTGTGCATAGATATCACAAGCATGGGGTGGGGATAGAGTGGGGAGTATCAGACATGCACATGATCTGTGCCTATGGGGAGGGCCAGGGGAAGTACATTATCCCCACTGGACCCAGTAAGAACTCAGCAAAAATATAACCGGCACTTGCTGTGTTACCTCTTCAGTGCCCCGCTCTGCACCATGCTACACCCAGTTCTGTGGGCCCTGGAAGCAGCCACAAGTGCAAGGCTCCCACAGAGCTATACTACCAAGGGACAGGGAAGAGCCACAAGAACCTTGGAGGCAGCACAAAGGCACAGGGCATCAGCCTGGATGGCCCTAGCTTCACAGTATCTCAAAATATGCATGAGGTCTGGGGGCCAGAGCCACTGTTTGTTACTTGGGAGGAAATGTGTGTAAGACCCTTCACATTTGCAGAGAGCGCCATGTGGTTCCCCTATGTATTGCAGAATTTTGCTCCTTCAAGCTTTACCACACTCTTCTCCCAACCTCACTCCTTCCTGTCCCAGCCCCCATGAACTAATCCTTTACTTCCTCCATGACTGATCCCCCCATCTTAGATCCAGTTGCTTTCATCTCACTTATATTTTTTCACCTCCTAATCCCCAAAACACTCCCCCTCTCTTTAATCTTCAGAAGGGCCCTTTTTTCTCTGCTTTTGTTGCTATCGCAAAGGGTGCATTGCAGATTTGCAGCAGATCTGGCAGTCTCTGCTAGGCCAGCCCTGTCTATATACTCATGTTCCAGGGTTTCCCTGGCTCTAACAACAGAGAAGCTCCCGCCTCTAAAAGATCTAAAGGCAGCAGTGAGTGAAAGTCTGCTAGACCTGCTCAGACCTTACAGTGGATTTTACAGACATATCTGCCTCAGGTTCTTAGGGACATGTCTGCATAGGAAAGTGTACCTGCAAATTATACTGATCAGTATACCACTGTAGTTACACCAGAATCTCTCTCTGTGTAGACACATTTATTTGGAATTGCAGTGGCCTTTATCCTGCTTAGTTTATGCCCCTTTGAAGTCTCAAGTTGGTGTTTAGGCTTTTAGTTAGGCTGGGCCCTTCCTCCCCCGCCCCCACCAAATAATTAAACCTTATTAACTGGACTGGGTATAAAATTATTTGGTCATTGCTGATATTTCATCCGTAATCCATGTAAAGTGCTAACGTCAGCCTTGCCTGCCTTATAGATGTAGAGCGAAAACATATAAGCATGCTCTGCTTCTTCCCATTATTTCCCACATGCATTTTCATTTTCAGTTCAGAGAGACCAGCAAATGATCTGTTTCTGCTGCAGTTGGGGCATCAGTGTAGAACAAAGCAATCCTAAGGAGGAAGGGAATTTGAGCTGGAAAATAATTGTTAATTGCCTTTAAATGGGTCATTTGATAACCACCAACATTAATAATAGCCATTCAAACTTACCAATTGTGCCTTTCAGTATGCCTTGCCAGAATACTGTGCGATACCCACTGTTAATTATTGGTTTGGACAGGTTTCCCTAATGCCTTTTTGAGGCTATTGATTGATTATCATGTAATTTTTATTTGCTAATAAAGCAGCATATATTTTGCCTTGCAGAGATTTTACACATGCCTGCTATGAAGAATAAGGAGATTACAGTCACATGAAATACCTGCAACAAAGTTCTACAATGCCTACATAAATTAAGCCTATAGTACATCTGCTAAATACTGATTATGACATGATCTTCCGTGTACTGACACTTCTGGGTGGGAAAACAAGTTGGCACAAATACAAGCTTCTCTGCAGTTGGTGCCTGCCTATGCCAAAACCTGCTTCTAAATCAAGAAGTGAGTTGGGAATCTTAAATAAATAAGGGATTCCCAGGCTGCTACTTCTCTTACACTACATGGGACAGTTGCAAAGTTCTGTCTTGCAAACATCGGAGCATAACAAGACGTTAAGCAGTATTTGATCATCTCATTTACTACTTTTGTTTGAGTTATTTGTCAGATAAGAAGGCTCCCTTTCCTGTCTGATGCTAAAACAGATTTGTTAACAAAAGCCATTCATCTGTGGGAAAAATAAGTCACTCTGGGCTGCATTTGTTATCATTATATCAGGGGGGTTCCTATGATTCGAATCACCACAACTTTTTATACCAATATAATTTTTACAGAGTAAAAGTTTGTTCTGTCTATTAAATGTAAAGCATACACAGATGCTGAAGTTACAGCTTTACTTTTATTTTTTCACATGGTGACTAGCATAAACATTACATATTCAGTGCACTGGCTGCAGAATCATAAAACCAAGAGCAAACTGAATTGTGAGTGATGAGGTGTGAAATAATTCTTACCTAAATTTGTATAACCACATGCCCTTTGCATCTTCAGCTTTTATCCATTATAAAACTGGTTAGAGATAATATAAACAAAGTCATCATATGAATAGTTACCATCTCCATTGTTTCTTGTATCACACTCTGTAAATAAGAGACAGAATTTCAGGCTGCAAACAACTGACAATTTTTAGATGACTCACTCAAGTACCTATTTGCTATGCATAATGTGAACTAGACAGTACTTTTAAAGCACAGTTGATAAACTAATTGCCATAATTTCATAATCTCAGTGATGTGACACTTACATACTAAATCATTTTATAGAAGTCAAAGTATAAGTGCCAACCAACATGATAAATGATTTGGCTGAAAGAGAAAAGAAGGAGTAAACCCCACACAGTGAGTATACATCTAAAAATAAGTTTTCATCCTTCAAACTACACTGTAAAATACAAATCTCTGAAAGCAAAATTGTATCTACAGTATGTACACATGGAAGTCACCTGGCTAGTTGTATGTGTGCTACTCCCTCTACTGGATAGAATTAGAATTGCATGAATGTGTGTCACAGGCCTTATACTGCGAAGGCCTATGAATTTGGGGCAGGAAAATTTGAGTTCTGTTTCCCACAGTTGCCATTGCATGGCAATGGCATGCAACATTTTAACAAATATTTAGTTGTATATGGCTACGATTGTTACAATATTTATTCAGGACACATAGGCAACAAACTGCTATTTATGAAGAAAATTTATCAGCTTTTGGTGGATGATTTTTTAAATACCTTTTAAGCTACTTTGAATTTACACTGCATGGAGGTTAGATGGAAAGTTTAAATCCACTCCTGCCAGAAACTCTTGTAATGATTTATCAGAACTGACTTATACACCTTTTTTCGGTTTTCCATCCCTTGTTCAATCTTATGTTGAATGCTGTATATCTAATCATAATCCTGCTGTTATCACAGCTGTTATATGCTTTATTTTTGATGATTCAGACAGATGTCCCAAAATTGCCCTAGATCCCTGCCAGCCTTTTCAATTGCATTATACAATCAATTAAACTCTCCTGACCTTATTTCTCTCTAGATAAAATTCAGACGTTGACACTTCAAGAAGCAAATCATGTGTGTAAATTGGTTCTAATGACAGCTATAGTCATATGCAAATGGCATATTATCAGACATTAAAATATCCAGGAGCACTAGCTTGATGGATGCAGTCAAGAAAAATTAACTAGAAAATGCATACTCCAGATACTTCCCACAGTATGTAATGCAATTAAAAGAAGGCAAAGAGAAACTCGCACTAGAAACTGACTCTCTCCTGCCGTGCCTATTTATTTTCCATCATCTGTTGTTATTGTTGAGAATCTTCACACTGTATCCCAATTAAGCAAATCTCTCAGAATTAATAAGGGTTCGCCTTCTTTATCATCACATCTTTAATGTTTGGAACTGAAAACATTGGCACCTCATGCTGTACACGCGTGTGAGTAGTTAGCACAATAATAATAAAATGTGCTTGCCAAAAAATGATTACAAGTGAAGCTTTATTGCAAGGGTGTCTTGTTTGGAGGATTTAGCCCAATTCAACGCAATGACAACAGTTGTCAGCCACGGATACTGAACATAATCTAGTAAAATGACAATGTATTGAATTTTCAGAGCACTAAGTCATTATTTAGGCATGTTTGGAATACAGATGGTTTTGCCACTGTTTGGTGGCCTCAAATAATGGACATTTAAAAAGGCTCATTTTCTTTGATGTTCTTGATCAAGTAATTTGTACCAATTTTCAGTCCATTGGCAACAGGGCTCATGTTTAAATTTTCATAAATATCTCTGACCAAATTACCAAACTCCAAGTCCTTGTTGACCAATTCTTAAGACACTTGTGAAGAAAGTGCATACATTCCATTATTCAGTATGTTCTAAAGCCATAAGTCTTAACATAAGTTCACTATTAAGCCACATGTTTTCAGGACATCTAATAACCATATGCTCTTCTGCTTCATAACACACACAGAGACTAAAGGATGTACAGTGACTGGAATTTATCTGGGGAAATCTTCACTTTGTTTCCTGGCCCACAGACCAGCTGGGTAAAGGGGCAGGGGACTTGACCGAACAATCATGAAAATCTACCGCAAAGAGTACTGGACAACACCTAGATCTCAGGTTAAACATGGGGGTCCCCTCTGTCTCCGCAAGCCACCAAGTATACCAGACTTCCATGGCTCTCCCACCAACTTTCAGAGGGCATCACCAAGCATGCTGGAGAAGTTGTGACTTTTGCAGACATCCTTGATAAATCAGAAAGGGAATGTCCCACACAGGGAACATCACACACTCCACAGTTCTAGCATCATAGAATTTACAACGGGCTTTAAGGTCCCCCTGCCATGGTAAAAGCTTTGGGGGCGTTTGGGGCATATATTTTTTGTTTAGGAATTACTGTGGTCATGTGTATCTGCTCCAGCTTTGCCTCCACCTTGCCCACTCTCCGCAGCCCAGTCACTGGCCAGCCCCTTTCTTACCCTCACAAACATGGATCCCTGAACTAGCAGAGAAGTCTCTACAGATTCTAGCGAAAGGGAGGACAACAGCCTGGAGATGGCCGACCCCCTATTCCACTTGAGATGGAGCCCGTCTTTGAATTTATTTGAAGGCCACTCACACAGTGTAATAATAAAAATTTATCTGGGTCAAAAGACATGGAGTAGGTGAGAAAAGTCCATCATCTCTCTTCCCTTTACCCCATTTACTATAGAACACCACTTGCACATGCTTACTACATAGAAGATGGTGGCACCTATGAGCCTGTGAGGAAACATACTGTTTATCTCCTGCAGGCAGCATTTCGTCAGATTGGTTCCCCTGTGGAAGGAGAGGAGCATGATACTCCATATATCATTAACTCTGCAGGTCATTCTTACTCCCAGTTTTCAATTTATAAGGAGGATTTCAGCATTTAAAGCTAGTTTTCTCTTTTCTGTATTGGATAGGACAAACATTAACTTGTGTCTTAGTCAAGTGAAGCATAGAAAAGGAGTTTGGTCTCTTCCAGGGCGAGACAACCCCTTAAGAAGAATACCTGCCATTTTGTTATTTATATCATCAACAGCCTGTTGGCGATACTGCAGTTGAACTGGAAGTTGCACAAATATTTCCTCAGGCTTTTCTCTCCCCCCACCCGCACTTTCCTGAGAAATGGATCTTGTATAATACAGACAGAGGCCATTTTAATTTCAAGCCAGTTCCTTGTGTTCAGTGAAGTAGTAAAAGTTCCAGTGCCTGGACCCATTACAAAGTTATCCCAGAAACCTTAGTAAGTTGAATGAACATTCAATCAGAAAATAAGGCTTCAGTCATATGTAAATAACAGAAATGGGAAGGTAATGGCAGACATGAACTATATTATACTTTCAGTGAATGCCATGTATTCTTTGGTTGACTGTACTGTATTTTTCAGTGTATATGTGTGAAACACACACATTGCTTATTTGACAGATAAATTGTTTCTGTAGGCTAGTTGAAACTGTAACTTTGGTTAAATTGAAACAAAATAAAGAGACCTTTCTCAGTAACCTCCATTTGTATAAAATACAGCATTGTTAATTGACCCAAAATTCTCTGTGCCACAGGCAGGATTCTAATCATAAAGAACATAGCCAAACAGAATAAGATGTATGGGAAAATCTTTCCTCATACATCAGTATCAAACAATATATACAACATGGGCAATTATGGCATGAGTTTAGGTGTTTGTTTTCTTTAAACAAGTTTCCTTCAGCAAAGTGCATGGGAATAAAATATTAAACAACAAACAGCTGTTTAGGTGTGTATGCAGTCAAATAGTAATCCTATCTCTGTGTGCTAAGTTTATTGTACTGGGCAACAACAACATGGTGTCCTAGATAAAGACAGACATAACCAAACAAGCATTGACAACTTAGATCACTTTCATTTTTTAAATGAGTAAAAATTGTTTAGAGAGAGTTCAGCAATAATGTCAAAATGATGCAAGTTATGGCTTGTCTTCACTACTAGCTACATTGGCACCACTGCATCTGATGCAGCGGCATCCATTTAGTGGGTCTGGTGAAGACTTGATAAGTCAACATTGACATAGCGTGGTGTACACAACACTAATTCAATCTAAGGTACATCGGCTTACGTTGCATAACTTAATTAGTGTAACCTACATCAACATACCTCATTAGTGTAGACCAGGTCTTAGATTCCCTTGTGCTCATTTCAACCTCAATCTAACCTAGTGCTTGAGCATGTGCTTAACATCTTAGTCCCCCTGAGATACGGGCAGAGCAGATGAAGCTGGGGTCTAAACAAGTTTAAGAAGGTTTGTCTATATTAGCCCAAGTGGATCTAAGCTACCTTATGCATTACTTCTGAATGTAGTCATTACTATTAATATAACTGATTTTAAATGTGAACTAGAAACAGAAATCCTATTTGTTTATTTCACTGAAATACTTGTAATTTTAATACTCTCTGTTTTCATTTCAGTAACCCTTCAAAGGCTCCACACTGGGCCAAAATATCTTTCACAAATCTCTGCTTTCCAGGAGCAAGGAATAGCTGAAAACCCCCTTGTGATTGCAGATAGCTGTGAATAAAATAGAGCTGCTTTTGGGCCGCTCTAACTTAAGACAGGCACCAGACTGGACCAGTCCCCAGTCAATTCCAGAGTCTGGGGGGGCCACAAAATTGGCATCGAGATACCTTTACTATTATCGCTTTTGTCCACACACACAGATCAGAATCTGGGCCAATAGCCATTGGATGCCAATGTATGTCTTTTCTTTGAATTCACAAGCTTTAGTTTCAGCCCTTGGTAAACAACATATAGAAAAGTATTTCTTCTGAAATTCAGCACACTCAGTTATCCCCTATCTGCTAATGGCAACACTGTATTTGACCAGAGCAGGATTAATCATTTTTATATAAATTGTTGCACAATTTACTCAAAAATATCACAAAATTAAGCAAATAAATTATCCAATGAAGATTATTCAACCAGCTTTACCTTTGCCATGCAAGTACCCTATAATTACTCTTACTTAAATATGTGGAATAATATTCTTCCCAGCACATATATACTTTATTACACATCAACCACAAGAGAGGGATCACCAGAATGTGTAGGTTGCAATGAATCTTAGAATCTGTACATGGTAGTGAAGGAGAATATTTAAGACATACAAATGTTTAAAGTGCATAAATAAAATAACCAAACATGGTTATCATTTGGCTACATTAAACCTTTTTTAAAAAAACTAAAATATCTTTACTGTCAGTGTCACATGTTGCATGCATGAAGAATGAGTAAAGATCATTAATGACTAAAATTAGAACAGTTATTACATAAAAGTATTTACCTTCAACTATAGTATCAACCTGTTTGACACTTATCTCCATTCCCTCTAATTTGTATAGATAGATAAAAGCAACACTAAAAATGTCAACAGCAACACAGGAAAAGGGAGGTTGAGTCTTCACTTGACAAGTATGTGAAAATCTCAGCCAGATTCAAAATTACAAATAAATAATTCCTACAACTTCTAAGTGGTCAAAATAAGTTTCTTTTTTCTAATTCATGCATAACCTGCAATTTAAATGCTATTATACTGTAAGAATTCAAGTCAAAAGTAACAATTTATGTGTTTAATGTCACATGTAAATTTATCAAGATGTGTTTATTGCATCATTCATTAGGTATATTACTCTAAATAAGAATCTCATGTAAATCACACAGGCTTTTGCAAACACTTAACACTGTACATTGAAATCATTCAAGAGCTCTTTCAATGAGCAATCAAATCTGTTCTACTGTTCCTTTAGGACAGACTTTATCCCACTTCTGTTTGATCACAGTTCTTTTAGAGAATTTAAAAAGGGAGCATGCCTTGCTGAATGTTAAAAAAAAAATCAAATCTCATTAAAATATGAACTTCAGGCACACCTCTCTCTCAAAGGGCTTTAATTTCTTCCTGCATTACCACTGCACCACATATCATCCCATTCCAAACCAAAACCTTTCCTAATTTTTTTTTGTCAGTAAGGGGATGAAAATCCTCCAGACAGTGCTTTTCCCTAGAGACTTTTTTTCTGCTAGGGAGACTTTGCTAACATATAGTCTGATTTTACCATACCTTTTTGAGTCTCTAATCCCATTCTCATGCCACAAACAGGCAGACTGAGTCATTGAAAAAATAAAGAATGGACATTCTTTTTAGGTATTTACATTTTAGATCTCAATATATGTTTTTCTTATATTACTGCCCTCCACCTTTAACAGGAGTGCCCAAACTTGCATGCTAAATACATGATGTGGTTGCTACTATGTGTTTCACTATCTTGATCAGGGAAATGATACAGTATAAAAACATAAAACAAGAATATTTAACACACTCAAGTTATTAGAGATAATGATGCATCAGTAAACTTACTACTCCATGCAGCTTTACCTTGTCTGTCAGTAATCAAAATCAGGATGAGCCAATGAAAATTAAATTCTGTTCTTCTACCTTAATTTCCATAATTTAAGTTTTCTCCAGCAATCTGGTCAAATGATGACCCTGTACGTGCCAAGGAATAAGAGAGAGTCTCCTGTCTCTCAGTGTTCTCTGAAATTGCCTTTTTACTTGTTATCAAAGCAAGAACAACACTAGAAATAGGGGAGGAAATTTCAGCAGCACTAAGCATTGGCTCATCTCTGCTCGCATGGACACGTCAATTAAAACAATGCCTGGCCAATGTTGATTGCTTTCTAAACACTCCCCTTTGCATTCAGAGTCATTAGTGAAATTCTTGGTCAGGTCACTACCACTGAACATATAATAATTATGTTTTATATTAAAACAAATGCTACTCAATGGAATAGAGTCACTCAGTGGTTTCGGTCGACAGGAGCCACAATCCATAAATTCAGTACTTCTAGAGGTACATGATTTTGGGTGGAGTTGCTTATGTGACTATAAATTAAAATAAATGTCATTGATATTATGTAATCTTCAACCATAGATCCTGTCAGATGAGGTAGGTTGCGGACTTTTGCCAGGATTAACAGTTGCCCTCAGTACCCATCCCTATGTTCCAGTGCTATTTTTGCCCTCATTTGTAAATGGTTTGCCTTTGTTGGAAGAAACTTCAGAACTAAACTCTTCTTGGGCTTTCCTTGCCTGCCTTCAGTCACTGACCTGCTTGTTGACTGTGCTCTAGTTTAGGCTACCTCAGTTCTGTCCCATGTCCTATTTTTACTAAACAAGTCTAAGAGGAATGTCAGTTAATAAGACAATACTGCATTATTGCCTTGCTCTAATGGCTTTTTCTGGAGCAATGAAGCACCACAATGCACTGCTTCCAGTGTTAGCCAGAAACTACTTGTGCTCAAACTGATGCTGCATTCCCATTCCTCCTCTTTCATGAGACATCCATGAGCAGGTGTCTTTCCCAATCTGCTGTCAAAACAATCCATACACTCTGCAGAAACCAAAACCAAATTCAACGCATTCCTGGAGTTTGGTTTCAGGCTAAGTATGTCCAGACAAATGTATATTATATTTAATCAAACTCTTTAGTGCTGTAGTGGACCTGTTGTCTTCGTTCAGCAAGACTACTGCCAAATGATCCAGAATTCATGGCTATAGACAAAAAGACTTTATTTATTAAAGTAAATGAGACTGAAGAACAGTTGATTTTTAAATCATAAAAATCCCTTCCCACTCAGCTATCAGATAAAACCCAGCCCCTACCAGTTACAATCACAGGTTGACAACAAGATACTAACCAAAGCTAAACTAGTCAAGTGACATACTAAAACACAAAAAACAGAAGAAGCCTAAAATATAACCTTCACTGAATCAGCAACATTCTTGATAGGTCCTCCAACTGGCAGCACACCACCGGGTTTAATTTAGGGAATATGTACTACACTCAACAGGTTAGCATATTGCAATTCATCTTTAATATTGCAGGTATGTCTTAAATTCTCAGAGCTACTATTGTAGCCTGTGAGCTCATTAATACTGTATTTCAGGTGGCTGTACCTTCTGTTTCCTCCTTTCCCACAGCAAGGTTGACTGGAATAATACGGTCTCAGTTTCTCCTGAACATATTAGTAGAACATATAGTATAAATTGGTGTGAGTAGCAAGAAATTACTCCAGAGGTGTTTTCTTTATGCAATATCCATTTTTATTCACTGAATTCTGCAAAACTTTCTTTCACTAAAACTTTATGAATAGCGGTGCAACCCAAACCAGAAAAGCTCAAAGTCCTCCCCCTCTTGCTATCTTGAAAATAAAGCTATACATTTCTTGTCCCTACATAGCAAAAAATGCAGGACACGTTTCTGATAAAGATGTACCTCCAAATCTGTGTTTCAAATTACATACATTGTTGGCCTTTTTTCCATTTTCTATTTCTTCTGTTCTAAAATTTTGTTTGAGTTGCTCATTGGACAGTCAAATTCAGAGTCTTATTCCTGATTTCTCAAAGTCCTTCATGGAATTTGGCTACTAAAGACAAAAGCTTGTAAAAGAAATTGGCAGCATTTGGATAAATTTTCATACAATTATTTTGCAAAAATTCTGTTCACTATTTGACCAACTCTCCTGGAAAATGTGTTTCCCACTTTCACCTGTTCTGAACAATGATCCCCCTCAACAGGGTTGAAAGAAAAAAAAATCCCATCCACAACTCGTTCTCTTGTTGGAATTCTTAGTAAAGAGGCAAAGGTTTGGGGGAACATAGAAACAAAACTACCCTCTAATCCCTGGAGGTGGCTATTCCAGGTCAGGGATAAATTGTATCAGTGAGACAGTGTGACGAATCTTGCCTTGCCAGTGACTTTGCTGTATCTCTTTCCATGAAGAAAGGCCTTTAGTCTCTGGGGTTGCTAGTCCAACAGCAGTCTGTTTTGCAGTGGGAGGGAGTACATAGTACATGCCTGCCTATAGCGTGGCAGGTTGTGGAATCTCTTCTGCCTTCTCCAAAACCTCTTATTTTGGTTCTAGCTTCACTTTTCCCTGCTTTTGTTGGTCTCTACACTCCTTCCAGGTCCTTACAAAGTCCGAAGACCTTTGCATCAACAGCTTCATGGTACCGGCCAGTCATCAGACCAGAAAGAGAAAGCTGGACAAGGGAATCTCTGTGATTGTGGGGTCTTGTCTGTTCACACATACATGCAATATTCCTCTGGGCAGCATCTACGGACTCCTTAGACTCCTCAGAGCAGTGGACATTGTCCAGGGTGTCTCTGCTTGTGCCTTTCTGGATCCCCCCGTTTTCACCCTGTGATCTACACCCCCATCCCTCTCTCTTTGTGTGTATGCTGTAAACTGTTGACTTCTTGGTTCTGTAGCCCCTCCTTCAGCTGAGAAAAGGGCTTTCCATTGCTCTAGAAGAATCTTCTTGCCAATCCCAGTCATCAAATAAGCTGAAACCTCCCTTTCCTTGCTACTAGTTTTATAACTTTCATGCATAAAGTTAATTTTTAAAAGTCAGCCTAACACCACAATATAATTCTTTCTATCAAGCTGACCTGGCTAAGAATAAACTTATTCATTCTGTGCCTTGAATACCATAGAGTCTGATTTATATCTGGTCTACTAAACTTTACCCTCTAGTCTGAAAATCTATTGTCCAATCCAATTTTACACTTGAGAATGACTGTCTAAAACAAAAACAAAAAATCCAGTTCTCCTGCTACTTTCATGCTGCAGAGAGGTGTTTGCTTGACAGAAGCCAACAAAAAATAATTCAGGATCATTCATTTGGTTCAGACAATTTCAAGATGAAAATATAACATGTCTTTAAAACTATAAATTACCTCTGTTTATTCAGCCATAATTAGTATGAAACTCCACATATCTTCTAGCTGACATTAAATCTGAAGATGTGGTGAATTAGCTTTGTGAGCTGTAATAAAGGAGTTACACCCAGGCCCACTGGTAAGAGACAGCTCTCATTTCCTGGCCTCTATGAGATGGCATGGCATGAGGTTAACAAAAGGTTAAAACCAATCACATGATGAGGTCAGTATCCACCAGGTCTAGTGGCTAATATTACAGGGGCCACAAAAATTATACCATAAAGAGTCAGATGTAATGTAATAATTATATTAGTCAGGCAACTCATTTTACATGGCTGGGTGTTTTTGAAAGATGCCATGAGGATTCCAAATGTAACATCTTAATGAAAATGGAAATGATAGAAATACCTCAAAAGATTTATTTTTATTTTATGTTCGGCACAGTAAGCGCATTAGAACATGTCCATTCATTCATTGCTGCAGATGTTTTTACACATCTAGTGGAAATGTGTGTATTAATATGGGTGCTAACCGGAGCCACCAGGGTCCCTTTTCGACCTGGGATTCTGGTCAAAAAACAGACACCTGGCAACCTTAGTGCATAATTTGCATAACTACTCTATGGTTATTTTTTATATACTCAGATTAGCTAATAATGGCTTTTATTCAGAATAGGTATATTTGTGTTAGCTCTGTACAATTATTTCACAATCAATTTGCAAATATCCATACTCTGGCTCCTGAACAAAGAATTTTCAGGTTGCTCAAAGCTATTCAAAAAATGTCATCTCAGCACCTTCAGCCAAAGCTGGAAAATACACCAAAACACAAAGGACTGGGACTTTGACACAGATAAAAAGGAGAATTGTGAAGGAAAAAAAAAATCAAACATTGAAACCCGTTGACTCATTCCCCTCCATCCCACACATTGCTTCTCCCCTGTTTCCTCCCATCCTTCTCTTTCCCTCCCTTCAAGTCAGCTAGGCTCTTGTCTGTAGAAGAAAATAGGTTATAACTGTTTTATAAAACTGTTTATAATCAACCTTCTGTGGCCCACAAAATACTTCCAAAGGATCCGTTCCATCTATGACCACGTTCTCCCACGAGCCTTCTTTACACTGCACAGCGCTTTGCTGACTTTTCTGAAAGTCCCAATACCTGTCCTCAGACTCAAGTTTCCTAACTAAAGCTCCTTTATTGATGTGCTGCTCTTTGCAGAGCAACAATGGTTATACATTTCAGATTGTCCGAATCTCTTGGAACTTCTTTATTGCTTAGACTAATCAGAGCAAAAACTCAGGCCAAATATTTTAGACTTGTGTGCCTAAGGTTAGACACTTATATCCAGATTTAGGCATCTGACTGACTAGCCTCTTTTTCAGAGGTGCTGCACTCCTGCAGCCTTTGTTTACTTTTTGGCGTATTTTGCATGCTCAGGAGCTTTGAAAATAGAACCTGCTATTTAGGGTACAAATATGGATTTAATCTCTGAACTTTAGGGATTCACGGTTGAAAAGTCTGGCCTTAGCTCTTAAGGCTTGGCTACATAGTTTAAGTACTACTTAACTATTGTTTTGGAACCGATGTTGTTAAAAGCAATGGAATTCCCGAGCATGGGCACTGTTAAGTAAGTATAGAAGTGCTTATACCTATAGATCTTATTTTCATAAATTTACATTTTAGTGGTAAAACCTTCCCCTCACTAGGAGTTGTACAGCTTTAACTTTGGTGCAAACATCATACCTCTAACTGAAGTACTTAAACTGGTACAAAAAGTGTGTATAGAACAGGACTAAATGTAGAGGAGCTCAACTTACAGGTAAACCCTTCGTTAGCCAATTAAAGGCTCCAATCCTCAAATCCATGAGGGGAGACACCAGCACCCGCACAGAGTTCCATGCACAGGTCAAGGCCTAAATGTTTTCTCCTCTCACCATTGTAAGCAGTGGAATTAAGCTATCAGTCACTACAATGTGAAGTTCAGGACTATTTTATTTGATGGCCATCTTAGTTCAACTCTCAGAAGACTAGAAGCCCCCCCCCAAGGGCACACAGCACCATTTTTTCCTGTTATGTTAGAAAACCATATAACCATAACCACATAATAAAAAAGTTTGGCACATGAAAGCACAAGCAGGCTGGTAGTTTGGGAAGTTTGCCATGAACTCACTTTAGGAATGAATAGTGCAAGATATTACATCCACTTTAATCACATTAGAGCACCATAATTAGCACTACCACAAAAAACTGCGTAGAACTGCAAAACCTTACTCAGGCAAAATGTCCATTGTGTAGTATCGGAACCAAAGAGCCTGACACCATCATGTATCACACAAAGGCATGAAGAATATGGTTTTATTCCTGAACCTGAGTTAATGAAAACTGACTGTAGTCTGAAATATTTTTGGATCAATATGTCAGCCCTTTCCCAGGAGAAGTTCTACCTAGATTTTGGGTTTCACAATCTCCAAATAAAAATCAGAGCTTCCTTCTCTTCAGCCCACAGCTCCAACTTGAATGAGAATCAGCTATAATATATTGCTAATGCCTACCTCCAGATCCCTATCTGCCTCAGCTTTGCATCCAAGTCCCCTGTGCACCTGCATTTCCACAGCTAGAAAGTGAGTGTGTGTGTGTACACAGAATGGAATGTGTCCATTCTCCTTACAATGATTAATTCCCATGAATTCTGATGGCAGTGATTGTATTTGTGCAGCTTACCTACAGTTCAGTGGGAGGGCAGACATGAAAGTGTGCATTGAAATATAACAGAGTTCTTATATGTTACTAAAGTGTTTATAATGTCAGAACAGAGAAAATACAAAGGTGTGCTATCAAAGGTTTTGTTGCATGAATTGCAGCTAAGGTCACTCTTTTTTCAGGGATAATGGAACATTTCTTTCTGCTTCCTGTACATTCAGTTTCCACACGATAAAACAGCTTTTGACTATACTACATTTATGTGCTGCTATGAATAGAACTAGCTCCTCACATTCTCTCTTTGCTTTATATACTCACACATACACCCCCCCACCCCCACAGGCAAACCAAACCTCATGTATTGTGTCTGAAAACCCTGAATAAATTGGACTTTTGATTCTTATTGATTTAACTCTAGGTTGATCTTGAAAATCAATTCAAAAGTTACAGTGCTATTCACTTCATATATGATATTAAGTGTTCAGAAGACAGCACTCAAATCAAACATTACCTGTAAGAGGACAGAAAATGCATGTTTCAAATTAGTACCAGAAGGTACATAAAGAAAATCAATTAGCTCTCTGAGGTCTCAAAATAAAGATAAAATAAGTAATTTCTCCATCCTCTAGTCTACTTTTATGCCTAGATATATAGCCCAGCCGGATGCTGAAGCATAATATAGCTCTTCTGAGCTTTAAATATTTCTTTAGGGCAATATGTTCTATCTGCAGTTTGGCACTATATAAAAACCACACACTAAAACCCTTCCCATATTAAACACAGAAGAGAATACTTATTTAACGTTGGACATTGGCTGTAATTCTCACTCATGGATATGACATCATTTTTATTTGCTATAACAGAGGCTAAGTTTTATTTTTAAAATAAATTTTCTAGCTCGTCAGAATGAGTTAGACACTCTCTCTGCTGTAGTGTACATGATACACATTGAATTATAAACATGTCAAGGTAGGGGAAAGAATTAGTGATGATAGATGAATATCAACATGGCTTGGCAGTTCAATTCAAGTAAGCAAAATTTTGGATGCTTACCTGAACCTTATACAAACTACATGAATCATAAGATCTGGGCTGGAAGTATCAAAAGACCGTGCTTTCTTGCAAGATTTCTAGCACATCTTGTTTCTATTAAAGCTGGAAATATCAGGAGGGAGAAAAAGTTACTCTCTTGGGAGTTTGGCATTTTAGCTCTCAGTCATTTCTGAAATTAAAAGTGCAGAGTAATGCACAAATGGAAAACGATGACATTCTGGAATGTCAAAAAAATTCTGGGGCAAATTCTCTACAGAAGTCAATTCCAATGACTTAAACTGAATTAGGCCAACAGGGAATGTACAATTTGGTTCAATTTTTGATAAGAAGATTGGTGTTGGTTCTTGATTAATATAAATTGATTTGTCCACTTGAGTGAGGTATACTATATTTTTCCTCCTCCACATACACATCATCTTGATGGTAGGCCATGTACTGCCCATATAATAGGGCTCATTATGTAGATACTGCTACCAAACTAGTAAAGCAATGAACTGCATGTTCTAGAATTTCTAGATGATTGAAGCTACTCATATGGCTGGAACTGAAAAAAAACCCCACCAGCTGAAGCAATGAAAAAAAATAAATTCACAGATTTATGAAAAAAAGCTGAAAATGTTCTCTTTTCATCTTGAATTTTGCATGACTAAAGTTTGTCATTTTTGCAGAAGGAAAACAAATACACCATGAAAAGCTGCTTTTTCCTGTGAAAGTGCCAAATTTTCTTAATATGGCAATTTAATAAAAACAAAAAAGTATTTTTCCAAGAGGTCACAATTCCTTCATTTTGTCATCAAATTGGTGTCTTTTAGGGTAATGGTAGGCTGTGTCTATAAGGATAATTTTCCTTAGATCCTACCAGGAAAAAATTTAATGCTAAAATATATACACATACACAAATATACACCACACACGTGATAGATACACCCAATATATACACACACACACTTTCTCTGTGAACAATGACAACATGAAAACTGCAAGCTTTGCACAGCTCTGTATTCATTACTTTGTGCATTTATATTGTTTAATAAATTTAAAATATCAGTCCATCTAAAATGCAAACCATTTTGAATACTGCATTGCATCAGTCAGGCTTTGAATGATGTTTGCTATGAATACTGAAAGCTTTCATGTTGTGGACACTAATGTAATGAAACAAAATCTTCAGAAGAAAATGAAATTATATAGCCTTAAGTATTATAATATATGGAGTCTGCATGCTGATCTTTGTTAAACAAGCATCAAGCCTCCTTTCTGTCTGCTAGAGCTTCCACGTCCAACAACAATTCAGCAGTACCTCCCTAAATGATACACAAAGGAAAATAAGGATTTCAATGACAGTTGAACTGAACCATACACAGTTAAACTGGTAAATATTTCACATGCTACTCTAGTGCCTCCAGGAGACCAAGCTCCCTGTGGAGCTAACTTACTCTCCATAACCAAAGGAAATGAAGCAGTTTCAGTCTTCAGATGGCATATTTAAATATGGGCTCCAAAAACATTTCAAGTGTTTTAAAAAAAGAAAAAAAAAAGGCAAGTTAGAAAAAGAACTGTTCAGCCTTGTAATACATGTAATGTCTCTGGCCCATATTGTGCCATCAATTTTTCAACAGAACTCCTCGTTGCTTTCCATACCAACTTCTGCTTAAAAATTGATGAGACAATATGACCCTATTACAGCAACCATATTAGAAAGTGTTACCTGTTTAAGGGCTCAGTTCTGCTCCCACTGATTTCAATGACAAAACTCCCATTGATATCAATGACAAAACTCCCATTGATATCAATAGCACAGAATTATGCCTTAGGGCCCCAAGTCAGCAAAGCTTTTAGGCATGTACTTAACTTCAAGCATGTGAATAAATGGGACTATTTGTGATTGAAGTTCAAGATGTGCTTAGGCACTTTGCTGGACAGGGGCTTGAATTATTAAGCAGGGTTAATTTGTTCTACCTTGCTTCCAATTTAGCACTGCCACCAATGGGTTTATTGAATCAAAAAGGAGAGGGAATGAATCAATGAAGTGCTACTTTTGTCTTGTTTAACTAACCTTTTGCTAATGTTTAATACTTTGGATTAAAGATCCGTTTTCTGTGTAAAACTGTTAACTGTATTTTTTTATATTTACCTTCATGGAAAATTGTTGAGATTTAATGATATTTTCTAAAAACTACTAGGTTTAGAACTCGCAACCATTGAAAAATCCTGCTGAGGTTTGGCCTACTAAGCAATACAAAGTCATACGTCTGTGGGAATGTGCAGGTGTCAAATTGGCCACAAGAGGGCTCCACCATTTTTCCCTGAATGCCATAAAACACATGAAAATTACATAAAGAAAATGTAGGGTTGATCTTAAAAATATGCATCTCCATTACACAAAGGTGAAGGAGTTTGAAGAGTCTTTTGTAGTTAATAAGGAGAACTTCAAGAATTTCAAGTCTTAGGTGCAGTGTCTTTTGCTTCTTTAACAAAAAAGAGAAACCAAGAAAAGATGAAGCACAGTAATTTTCTTACAATTGTCCTATAAAGAAGTCTCCAAAAATAGGAGTCATTCACATTTTGCATGTGAGGAGAGAGATTTGGTGTGTTCAGCACAAAGACTAATGCTGGTGAAGGCAAGTGGATTTAGCAGTTATTGGAATACCGACTTGTATTACAACCTGAAGTCCCCTGTCAGTATATGAGCCCCATGGTAAGTCTACACTAGGGCCAGGAGTTAGGCTTCCAGCACAGGCAGGCAGACTGAGGCTAGTGGGGTTTGAGCTAGCATGCTAGAAATAGCAGCATGGACATGAAAAATGTCAGCCCAAAAGGTGAAACGTTCATAAAGTTTGAGTAACTAAAAAGGGTGTTATAATGGAAGTGGTTTGCAATCTTAAAAAGAGATAAAAAGCACAGTACTAATTTTTTTAGCCGTAGTTCAGATAATTGAGCATGCTGGTTTCTGCAAGGCTGGCAGTGTTTATAAGTCTTCAACTAAAGGGCAGGAGAATTTCAGAAGTCCCACCCCACCCATCACCTTCAGAAGGCTGGGAAGGGTCGTGAACAAGTCTGAAAGAGGTTTGAAATATTAGCTGACAGTTGTACGTATTAATTAGATCATGTCTGTAAAGCGCTTTAAATACAAAAAGTCCATCATCATGATCATCAATGCAACCTAATCCTACCTACCAACTCAAAGCTTCTCAGGAACCTCTGACATATCATACTGCAAACCAGCTATACCCAGGTTCCTTCCAGGTCACTTCTGTAGCTTTTGTTTGAAGAGGTAAGAAATACAGTAAATCTAAGCTGCTTTAGCTTATCACTAGAATATTTAGCTTTACTAGTTCCTTTATTCCACAAGGGAATATCTTTAGTTATTTCCAAACAACTGCTCGGTGGAGACAGATTTCTGAACTAATCTGCTATTAATTCAGATCAGTAAAACAGTGTAATCCCTAATCCTCAATAGCTGAACAATTCACTGGCACAATGTGGGAAAAACACAACCAGTGGCAGTGATTTTAATAAGCAAACAATTAACAGATTCCTTCAGCTGCATAACATTTTATATACAAATATTGTAAACCCCAAAATGTTCCAAGGAAATTAGAGGATATTGTGGTTTAAAAGATTTTTCAACCCCACTATTTAGAGGGCTCTGTTTTCCATAAAAGCCAAAAGCAGAAGAGAGAGACACCCCTTTTACTCCCTCATTGTTGTTTAGACAACAGCACTGCAGCAATGGAGTCCTCAGGCTTCAATTAACTCTTGATGAAGGAGCTTTCACTTGAAGGGGTGAGAGGCATAGGACAGAACATTTCACTGTCTGACTGCACATGCAGAGACAATGAAAAGGAGCGGTCAAAATCCATTGTGCAGAAAATGAATGCATGTTCTCCCCTCATCAACAAGTCAGAGGTATCGTCTTCAGCTTCCATACTTCTCCTAACTGGGTTTCCAACAGAACACGGGCATGAGAGGGGCTAGATAAATGCATAAATCCAGCTCAGAAACAAAAAAGCCTCAGTCTACAGACAAATACAGTTACAGAAATATTATCAAAGGGTACATTCCCTAACTTAATATTCTGAAGAGCTGATGAAATTCTCATACTTCTAAGGTCTGTATTCACTCCATATTCTGCTGAGATGTCAGGTTGCATTCTGAAGCCAGTGAAAGCTTCTACCAAAAACATTTAGTCTCTTCTTAATCCTTGTTTTATTAGAGTCTATAAGATTAAGTGCTAAAATCCTGGATAAGTATATCTTTGAGGACATTTTGATACTTATTTGTTAGCCTTTTATATCCATTTATCTCCATCTGAACTTGTTATATTCAGAAAGCATCTGGAGAAGATATTATATATACATGAGTTAATTGTTCTGTGGAAAGCAACCTAGTTAATGAACTTGCCAGAAAACTCCTTTAACAGCCTAAAAAGTTTTCCAAATGACATTGGTGATCAAATACAATATTATTGTTCAAACACAGTCTTTTCTTTCAAGATCTACTGAACTGAAATGGCTTTTAAAATATAGTACTTCCAGGTCAAAAATACAAGTGTGAATTCTGCCCCCACCTACACCTGTGAAATCCCAAAGTCTTCAATCATCAAAAACATAGGGCAATTTTTATACTTGTCTTCCTTGAGCATATACAATTTAGTATATTTGCTACATCTATCTACAGTGTTACACACCATGTGTGATAGCAAATACAGTAGATGGCTTTTTAGTATGGCTTAGCATTTACTACTAACTCCATCCAGAAAAACTTGTAGCAACAAATATATTGTCTAGCTACAGCACTACACCCTCTGTAAAAACAACAGTGAAGAGAGAACACTGGACAGCCCGGTACAGAAAGATTAATTCGATTCTTTTATTTATATATTGGAGAGGAAGTGTCCACCTTTCTCTCCTCAAAGCCCAGACTGTCTAAAAGCACTTTTTGACCACAGAATGGGTGGTGGTTTTCAAGAATGGAACTGAGTTACACTGGTGTAAAACTTGAGTGAGACCCAAATCAAGTCTTTCATGCCAAACTAACATCTCAGGATGGCCACAATAAGAAGTGACTCATTGAACCTTCCCCCCCACAAAAAACTTGATCTAACTCAAGGACTTAGTGACATCCCACCTTCTCACCCCTCCCCACTCGTTTCCCTTTCTCCAGTTTAACTATTTTATTTATTCAGCCTTAAGAATAACATATATTAAAAGCAAAAATAAATCAGCAACACCACCACCCCAATCCTCGCTCATTAAACAGAGAAAGGCATGCATTTTATGAAAGAATAGGAAACAAATGTAGGAATGCATTAGGACACTGAGAAAGTCTGAAATGAGGCATCACAATTAAATACACTACATCTGTACAGCCCTTCTTTTGATTAAAGCTTTACAAGACCTTCTTATCTTGTCTTCCTCTGAAGAAAATTGCCTACAAGTATCAAGAGCCACCTTCACTCTTCCATCACAAGGACAGAATACTACCACCAGTGCCTCATAACATAAATCCTAACTGTGGACATCCTAGGATTTCATTTTGTATCTATCCAGAGGGATTTCAGACAAACTGTGAGGCAAGTGGATTTGAGGATGATTTAAATAATAACTATCCAGGACATCTTCAAGAAATCCTTCAGCCTTCTCCCAGAATCAATGAACTTTGTGACAATCCCACAAGCTGTGCCAGAGATTCCTTGTTGAAGTCTTATAGATGCTGCCTGTTCTATAGGTGCTTCACCCTGTTGTTTCACTCACATTTGAGTTGAGGGAACATTTGAGGAAAATGGCAGAGTTTCCTTTAATTCCATTTCTGGGAGGGTAGGAAAGTCAGTGCAGTGCCGGCCCCAAAATATACTGACAGATTAAGTTTTCAAATATCAGAAAGTCTTAGAGTGAAATGATTCTGACTGGCAAAAGCGTGAATCTTCTGCTAAACCTGGTGAGTCTTGTTTTAGAATCCAGAGTTTACTGGAACATTAGCAGCTTGGTTGTTTGGAGCAGTTAATTTTTTTGCAGTACCATACCACCACTGTTCAGAGCTGTTCTCTGTATGTAAAGAACAATTTTATCTCACTCCACACAGAAAGAGAACATGCATTTCAAAAAAACCTGTGTGATCTCTTTGGTCTTTAAGACACTAATGGGTTTACATAAACACTCTCTATGCCATAAGTGAAGCAAACACAAACTACAGCTTTAAAGGTACTGTGAACTGCAGAGAGAAAGAAGAGTAGAAAGGAGATGGAAAAAATAAAGCAGATCATCTGAAGGTGTAATTTGACACAAATACAGTCTAGCTTGGCAAACTGAACATTTCTAAGACATTCCCATATGCACCTCTACTGCTGAAAAAATATAAGATTGTGTAGGAGGCGGTTAGTTACAGGTCTCTTATCTTGAACAAGCATTGTAAATTGTATTGTAATACCTGTTGGTTATAGAATTTCTGCATATAAATTTTGCAAGGAAGACCGACTAAATGATTTTTTCCATCTCTAATTTCAATGAAAAAGCTGAGTGATTAGAAAGTAATGGCTCTTTGCTTGTCCAGTCTGCATTTATACTCCAATTCCATGTCAAACTAGCAGCACTGCTGCTAGTACTGCATGAAGACTCTCCATAATTCCAGGTTTATTTTGGAAACACCCTCCCCTCACTCTTGGCTAGATTGAAATTGTAATGTGAAAATCTGAAATATGCTCTGGCTGTGGGGAGTAAGGAGACATCCTAGTTAATGGAGGCAGCTAACCAAATGGCAAAAAAGATTGGTTTTGCATTTTAGAACCATTGAGCCTACAAATATTATTGGAGTTGCATCTGTGAATGAGGCTCTGCTTTCACCAGTGTTGCTAAGCAATGGAACAAGGTGGGGGGGAGGGAGAGAGAGTGCAAGAGAGAGTCTGACTTTAGGAGTACCAGAATAAATGGAAGATAATACTAATGCTCCCACACAGACTCATTTACAGTGAATGTTAAAAGTATGAAATATTTCCTGTCTATCTTGTAAACTACTTGCAGCCTGCGCAAAGACTGCTAAAAGGTGGTCCTATATTTAAATCAATGCACATCCTGCAAGTACGAAGTAGTGTTGCATCCTGGAGCACACAGAAAATCAGTGAGGCACCAGAACTGTTCACATCTGCCTCTTGACTAAAAAAGGTAAGGACTGGAGAAACTACTATAGCGATCTCTCTCTATAGCTTATATTGATATAGAAAACAGGCACTTTGAAATAGCTTATTGTTTAACTTTTGCACTGTAAAGAGATCAGATGCTTGTCATAGCCACACTAGTTTTGCTTTTATTCTAATGTTATACCGGCAGTTACAATGTTTTTTGTTGTTACAGCAGACAAGGTAGATAAATGCGGTACCTTTAATTGGCTTAACAACATCTCATCTGTCTGCTTTTCATCAACATAATTTTTTGTTCTGGTGTTATTAGAATCATCATCTGTCATGAATGTACTTACACATTTTTATGGCTATAAACAAATACATTGCTTTTATGGTTATAATTTCAAGGCTTACACAAAATGTTTGTTGCCTTGTTCAGTCAGTCATCTCAGTAAACTTTACTGTGCATATTTGCAAAGCATGCATTGCTAGGACTGTAAACATGGAATTCAATTTAATTTTTTACACAGAGTTTGGATTTATTTTTATAATCAAATTCTCTGCAGTGCTTATCTTTTCATTACTCTGAATTATAAACCATATGTTGGGGCATTTGGAGCCTTCTGGGTCATTTCATAGGCATTACTCTTTTACTGTATAGTATCTTTTTAACATTTGTTAATAGCTCATCTGGAAAGAGAATGACATTTGTGGCTGAGTAGCAGATGTGTTCATACACAGTATGAACTACTAGCATTCCCTAGCCTGGGATCACATCTGCTGATGAACCAGCTTTTCACATTTATAAATAGGTGAGATTTTGAAAGCCCTTCCCTCCCCTTGCCCCCATACAAGACTATATAGAATCACTTCTTTAGCATCTTAATACTGTTTTCTGCCAGCATGACAAGCATTTCTCTGACAGATAAATGATATATGATAATAGGTTAGTCTTGCCTGTTTCTGTCTAAGATTTTGTCCTATATTCTTTATATTTTCAATTCTTATTTAAAAATAATTTATACAAAAAATAACCCACACATATTATAATGTCACTCTGAGCCACATATTAAAGGGAATATCCTACAAGCTAGTCACTGAAACATGACAAAATAAAATTATGAGAGCTAAAAGTTCCCCTAGCCTATTACAGAAAGCACGTCACCTGTTGTACTATATTTCTCAGCATCACATCACCAGGCACTTTCTTTTGATGACTGAACAGACACATGGTCAAACCATCCAAGAAATGATGCCAGTGTACACCATCGTGTGGAAATATAAAAGAAGATGGAAAAGATGTCAAGAAAAACCTCCCATAAAATAACCCTGTTATCAATTCTGTATTGCAAATCTCTGGAAATGGAAAGCAAAAGTAGAATGTTTTGTCTAAAGATATATGTTATATATTGGATTGCTTAACCGACCTATTTCTTCTTTTTTGTGTGTGTGTGTTAATAAAAAGAAAATTCTTTCCTATCAGCAGTAGCAGCGGTTAGTTCAGGATGATAACTCCCTCCTGTTACTCTGCTGACAACCAACAGAGCTAGACAGGAGGAGCAAATCAGAAGCCACTATTTTTTAATCACAGAATTGAAAAACATGGTTTGCTGAAGCTTCATCTCACCTAGAGCGATTTACATAGTTTTAGGATGAACTGTCTACTCTGGGATTATGTTACCCAGTAGAGATCACATGGTGGGGAAGAGGGGCGGGAAGGGAGGAACCACCATAATTTCTAGTTAGTTTGTTTGATAAGATGTGTGTGTTTGTATGAACAATATCAAAGTGCGATGGGGAAGCAATCGCTAACGTATATCTAAACACAGTAATTCACATAGTCTAGCACTTTGCATTTTAAGTTGTCTGCATACATTTTAAAATATTTTAAATTAAACTTGATTTAATATTGCTATTTTTGGCTAATTGGATCAGATCTTAAAATTTCCAAAGCCCATTGAAGTCAATGGAAAGACCCTCACTAATGTCAATGGGTGTTGGGTCAGCACTTTCTACCAGCTTATTACAATATAATACCCCCTGGCACAGTCCCCAAATGAGATCTGGGAGGAGAGCATACATCCCTGCCCCCCACCCCCCACTCCCCAAAAAATAACAATTTGAGCACACATTGGTTTATAGACAGCAGCTTTGGACATGTGGCACAACAGAAACTCTAGAAAGCAGACCTAAGGCAAGCTGGGCTACTGCCAACTGACTCAAGATTTTTTTTCCCCTGACAAGGCTGTCAATAAATGTACAGATGGCATCCGATGTGCTGGCAGGATAGTTCAGTTAATCAAATATGTTAAATTATTTCAAATTCATTGTATGCCAGGCATTGTATTCTGTATTGTATCATATCATGCTAAGAGAAATACAACCTGGTGTTCGGTAGATACTGTATTTTACAATAGGGGTAGCTGGAACAATATATCAGAGACTACTGGGTGACTACAACCTGAATCTGGTAAATTTACCAGACCAGCTCATTCATAATTTTAATTCTATGCAATTTGGGGTAGGGGAGTAGAAATGAATCCTAAAATGTAGGTCAGTTGACAGTACGAGCTGCTCAGACATGTACCCTCAGCCTCAAGAATATATTTAGATGTAAACATGGTAGCTGATCATTCCTGACCTCCATATTTGCATGCCTCTTTTTGCACAACATTGATTGCCCCTGAAGATGTCCTCCTCATCCCATTTAGCTCATGCAAACAGCCATTTGGATGACCAGAGGCTCCAAGAGTACAAAGGGTGGTTTGTGCCTGAGAAATAGGTATACATCTGGTATACACAGATATATATGGCTACATGTGCAAAAACCGAGACCAGCTTGAGGTTAGCTGAAAATCTGGCCCAGGAGTCCCATGTGCAAATACTAAACTTGAATATTGGCCAGTTTTAGGAAGAAAAAAAATACACAGTGCGCTCCTGGCATGCACCATAAATAAGAAGTGTCAAACATTTAATTTAAATATGAAAATTCTTCCTCCCAAACTTAGCCAACTCCTGATGAAAATCAAACTGCTGTCAAAACACAGAACTGGTCTTAGAATGTGAGGTGAGTTAGTGAGTCCCAGAGTTGGCCAGCTCATGTTATGCAAAGGTAGGGAAATCTTCTACTGCAGGAGAAGTGGAATCGATTGGTTCATGCCAGGGATCTAGATACTGGGCTTGATTTTCAAGTGTGTTCAGCACACACCAGCAGAGTCCAGAGTTTCAAACCACCTCATTATGTTAGGTCTCAGGGCATGTCTACACGACCCCCGGATCGGCAGGTAGGGATCGATCTATTGGGGATCAATTTATCGCATCTAGTATAGACGTGATAAATCGATCCCCGAATGCTCTCCCCACCAACTTCTATTCTCCACCTCTGCAAGAGGTAGAAGTGGCGTCAATGGGGGAACAGCAGCGGTTGACTCACTGCCGTGAGGATGCCCAGCTAAGTCAACCTAAGATATTCCGACTTCAGCTACGCTATTCGCGTAGCTGAAGTTGAGTATTTTACGTCAACTCTCCCCACCACAACCCAGTGTGGACCTGGCCTCCATTGTCACAAAAGGAGCTGTTGGAAGCCGAGCACTTTTTAAACTCTAGCCATTCGGCGTTTCAATAGAAGCAGAGCTCTTTTGACACTCTGACCTTTAGTACGAGTGCTGAATGCTTGACATTCTGGCCCCGAGCTCTTCTGAAAATCTGGCCCACTGATGCCAACATACAAGAAACAAACAACTTGCAACCCTAGTGTGCTCCGTTTAATTTTCCAACATGGTTGTTACTTTGCAGGTCCCCAAACCTGGCCCAGATGCCAAGACTCCTTTCACCCATTATAAATGGTCTATTTTTAAAGTATATGCAATGAACAACTGATTTCATTTTTATAGGTCTGTGCTTATGGGGACTGTGTCCACTCTAAAAAGCCACTGAAAATTGTGTATTTTTTGTACAAGCAACATCTATTTCTATTGTAACTGCAAGATTTTAAAAAAATACACATTTCCCCCTCTTTCCATTATACTTAGCATTTGACAGCACATTGTGTGTAGTCAGTTTAACTCTCTCTCTTCCTGTTTGTATGGGAATTCCACACAACAGAGGTGAGGAAGTTTTTGAAAAATAGCAAAGCCTCAGAATTTGGCTGGGGCAAGTTTAGTACCTGAAATTATTTTTTTCCCTAAAGTGATTGGTTTGTAAGTTATCAATAAAATGAGAGATGGGTCAGGTGGGAGATATATACCTCGCCTTCCCAAAAACTAATAATAAATATTAGTAAATATTAGTACAGTAATATATTAGTAAATAATTAGTAAATTATTAGTAAATAATTAGTAAATTATTAATTATTAAATTATATTAGTAAAAACTAATAAATATTAGTAAATATTAGTAAATAATTAGTACAGTAATGTACTAGAATCCATAAAATTAAGAATCAGATGTTCGGTTCCCAGCAAGGAGCTGGTAGCATGTTCCTCTAACTCAAACATGGAAGGTGCATTGTGAGAGTGAGTTTTGGAATGTTGACTGAGGTCATTAACCAGCCTCTCTGGTGGCTGTCCTTAGTTCATTCTGTTTGAAAAGGAAACTGAATGTTTCAATTATCCGGCTAGGATTATCAGAGTGTGGATACCAGACTTCAGAGACACAATGCAGAACACAGATTATGTGAAAAATGGAAATGGCAAGGCTATCTTTGTCTTGATGAAGTTAGTGAAATAGCTGTTTGTGGCATAGTGAAATTAAATCCCTGCCTTGTGTGCGTAGTGAATGCAGGCCGGATCCTCAGCTGCTCTACCCCAGTAGAACAACTGTCCGTACAGTGCAAGATTGCTAGACTTGGTAGGCAACCACTTCTTAAGCCCCCAAAACGGGACTGTCAAAAAAAAAAAAAAAAAAGTGAAATTGATGCCAAACATGCATAGAGGAGGAATGGCACTTAACCTTTTACAGTCCAAGAATCAAAGACTGAGTCAAAAAATGTAAGAAGGACATGCAACAAATTAGTTACAAGGTCAAAGGACAATCATGGGAACAGCTAAAGTGTTACCATAAACACAGAAGATTTGACTCCCGGTTCTCATAGCATTAATCTATTTGTCTTCATCTTTTTAGCTCCTACTAATGATCAAAGATGCCGGAACAATTTTTATAGTGGGGGGAGGCAGGGTGCTGAGAGCCATTGAATCCAACTGTAAACCCTGCATATGACGGAAGCCACTTCAAGCCAGGGGATGTGGCACACCTCCAGTTCCAGCACCTATGCTAAGGATTAGAACAAAGATAGACACTGCAGCACAATCAACAAACAGATATATAGTGTCAGAACACCACCAATACAGCTGTGCTCAAAACCTCCATTTAGGCTGGAAATAGAACCCAAAACTCCAGCCTCCCAGTCTTGTGCTTCAGCCACAGTTTATCCTTCCTTCTTACCAATGTTATCTCTCTCCCTGCGATCACAATCACACACACACAAGCTATTTTGCTTTCTTAAAGAAAAAAAAGAAAGCTTTCCAGGCAGGCAAACGTAAGTATATGTAGTAGTACATGGTAGTCCAACAGAATTTGTAGCTAAAGAATAAAATACTGATAACAATTAGTAAATGAAGAATGAAAATACCTCTTTCTAGGTACCTTTAACCATTCTTGGCTACATAGAAGTTCTAGTTTTGAATACTTTCACTTTTTAAAAAAATAAATAGTAAATATTTTATATTGATAATATAGGCTTTGATTATTTGTAAATACGTCCCCACATTTATTTGACCATTGCAATACTCTAACAACCAGTTAATCTTATGTAGTTTGCAGCTTTGGGGAAAGAAGGCAAGGTTTGCCAATTAAAATACAGCCTACTGGGAAAAAAATAAAAGAAAATTTGAAAAATGTGCGGGTAGTAAAACCCATGCTTTTCTATGGTCATCTGACCTACCATTCCAGACCAGTTCCTCCTTTACCCAGGGTTGGCGCAAGCGCTGGGTGATCTAGGCGGTTGCCTAGGACAGCACTGTTTTTTGAGGGGTGGCATTTTGACTGTTTCAGCGGCAGCTCGCACAGCCGCTGTGCGGTTCTGAGTCCATCAACTGAAATGCCGCCGAAATGCACGGTGTGGTGCGATCTGCCACCAAAATGCTGCCAAAGTGGACAGGAACCCTGTGAGCTGCTGCCGAAATGCCACCGCCTAAGGTGGCAATAAAGCTTATGCCGGCCCTGCCTTTACCACATACAGTTCAGGACAATATGAAAACCTATTTAGCAAACACAGAAAGTACACAGTTATAATTATAGCCAAAAAACTGTATGTGTAGTTCTTTGTAGTAACTGCATGTGGCCTTGAGATGATTTTAAATGATCACCTCAATTACATAATTAAAAACATCAATATGTGTTCGATTTAATTTTGAGCTACGTTTTTTCCATATTTTAAATGCACTTTTTGTGCATAATCTTCTGTATGATCATAGAATAAAAATACTATTATAATGCAAGATAGTAGGACTAAGTTTGTGATATTAACCATAATAATAATTTTCACATTTGTGTCATTAAGAACTCAACAGTAATTTTGCATTAACAGGGTACTTTGCATACATTTATCATTTTATACACACATATGTATAAATATACATTTGTATCTACATATTGTGACGGAGTCAGACCAGAAGGGTATAGGAGAGTGCTGGAAGGCAGGTATATCAGCCTCAGGATGTGTAGGTCCCTGTTCCCTAAATAGCCAAAGAAAGGCCATTCCAGGCCAATCAAGACACCTGGGGCCAATTAAGAACCTTCTAGAAAGGAGTAGAAACAGCTAGCCTGATTGGGACACCTGAAGCCATTCAGGATCTGGCTGAAACCACATAAAAACCTCCCAGTTAGTCAGGTGGGCTGTGGGTGTCAGGAGCTGTGGAAGGAAGTTATGCTGTTGGTGAAACTGAGTGTTGGACAACATATCGTACAGAAGGAAGGAGGCCCTGAGGTAAGGGTGAAGTGGAGTTTCAAGAAGCGGAGACTGCTGTGGGGAAGTAGCCCAGGGAATTGTATTGTGTTTTGTGCCTAAAAGGTCAGCCATCTTAGCTGATACTATTAGGGTCCCTGGGCTGGAGTCCGGAGTAGAGGGCAGGCCCGGGCTCCCCCCTTTCTGTCTCTCCTAATTACTTACTGAAGAAGGGAGGTCACCCTGGGGCCTGGATGAGTTTCTGAGGCCCCTAAATCTGCCAGGAAGCGCAGGACCCACAAATACAGACTCGGAACTTTGTCACAACATGTATAACCACATACAAAGCAAAAGAGTCAGAGTTGACATAATAGCTTGAACTTCTGTTGCATGCAAGTGTGATTAAATTTAATCTGTTCCTGTCTAGACAGGTAAGGTGGTGTCCTATTCAACAGTATTAATAGCAGGGAGATGTGTTTCTTGTGAATGATGTCATGTCTAGTAATATACATTAATTAACTGATGTCAGTATTGACTAGGCAATGTCTTGGTTCTTAGGCTCTGATTGTATACTAATTACTTATCTCTTGCATTAAGGTAGTGGTAAATTGCCTGAGGATTTAAGAATCTCTATAGAGAAGCATGATGCAGTTTAATTTAATCAAATATTACACGATATACAAGCCTCTTCTCTCTTTTCATTTCCTGAAAAACCATTAGCTATACATGGGTAAAGAGGAATAGTAGACCACAGATAGATTATATTTTGTGAGACCACCTATAACACAGTAGAACAGAACAATTATTATAAAGGCATGAGTAGCAGCTACCTGTTCTCAAGCATATTGCCTGAAGGAAATGCCTCTATGTCTCTGATTTGACACCAAAATAGCTTTGCATTAAACATGCAAAATCCAAAAGGGTCTCAGCTTTGAGTGTCCTTTGATCTATCGTAAAAAAAGGAAGTGTAAACCAAGACCAGGTCTATTATCTACAGATCAAAGTACAGCCTAGCTCCTTCTTCCAAGCAATTAAAGATTGGGAGTTATATTTTTGGTGAGAACTATTTGACCTTTGCAGACCTTTCCCAAACTAAAATCATACAGTGCAGTGGTTAGGCAGCATGAGAGAGATATACAGAAACAATTATGGTGGCAGAAAAGCTTCTTTATGGAGACAATCTGAGATATGTTACTTGTAACCAGCTGATGTAACTGTTTCCTAACTGGATATAAAATGATGGTTGCAGCTGAAGTATGGACAGACTGCACTGAAAAAAAAAAATCAAAGGCAAGACGACCTGAGTTTGCTGCATCAGAACCCTCAGAGTGTTGGGGAGCAAAGAGTTGTTCTGTTGTTTGGTAAACAGCATGAAGTGGTTCCTGGCAAAAAATCTTAAACATCAACAGGGGCCCCCTTTATGCTGACTTCTTGTGTGAAATCCTCTCAAGGGCTGGACAGGCATCAACTGCCACAGGTGGAACACTGATTCCAGAACTCTTGGATTGCACTCAGTGTATTCTTCAACCTTTTCCTGAAGCGAGTTATTTGAAAGCAAGATAATCAATATCTGATCTGACCTGAATCTGCTGCTTAAGACCAGGAGGAGAGTGTGAACTTGTTTAAACAGAATTTTCAAGAAGGTGTAGAAGTTACTTTTTTCCCTTCACTTCCTCCCCATCAAACTGCAGGTCATCTATGCAGAAACCTTACATTTTCTGGAACAGCAGCTTTGCACAGCAGCTACTAGGGGGAAAGCTTGGATTCACGCCCATAAGTGTGTACGTGAACAAGCTGCAGCACTTTGTACTCGGAAAGCAGCTCTGAACCAAGGGTGATTCATCAGAGAGGGCAGAACAGATGACAGTACCACACAGTCCCCATCAACAGACTCCATGTAATTTTTCAGGCAGCTTTAAATTCCAGACAGAGCTGGAAACACCTGGCAGAAACAATAAATAAAGACATCTGAGGCTGCTCTGGTCCCAACTGGCTGAAATGGTGAGGCGAGATGGGTTCAATGCAGCTTGTCGCCCTCTCTGCTTCACTCCTTGTCTAGACGCGATAAATTGATCCCTGGGTGCTCTCCCATCGACTCCTGCATTTCACTGCCATGAGAGGTGCAGTCGGCCAGGGAGCAGCATCAAACTCTGTTCATGTGTGTCCATGTGCAGGCAAAATAGGCAGTTCTGTATCGGTACCCTATCTAAGGGGAGAGAGGTGTTCTGGAGCAAAGCTTCCTGTGACAGCTCTTTTAATACAAAATTAAAACATCAAGTGGAGTCTTGCTCCTGTTAGTGAGTTCTGCATCTCTGCCTATGACCTCTAGAATCCTCTAATCTTCTGTATCTGCTGCAGGTGCTCCTACTTCAAAGTGCTGCTGCAGGCAGTGGAAAGGATTCTGGCACTCATTTGGGAATAGGGCTGGAACAGTAAATCACCTTGGGCATCAATCTATTTAGGGACAGCCCTGTATCTTCACTTCAACCACCAGGGAAGATGCAGCCACTTCTAGAGCAGAATGCAGAGTATCTTTATGCAGGCCAGCAACACGGTATAACGATTCAGGACCGGTAGTGAAATGTGTATCCATTTGTTGTCTTTTGAAATGTGTAAAAAGCATTTCTACGAAGATCCACCTGAAAAAGAAGCTCAAGAAGATAGCAAAATATAGAAATATGACAGCTGGGTGCATGTCTGAATGTCATACTCTTGTGGATTTGAAGAGAGAGCCAACGAGTCTGACATTGTTCAGGGTTCCATCAACGTGTACAGCTATTTTGCAAGTCTGGTTGTATTGGAATGTAGCGGAGGACCTGGGAACTAAACACAACAGAAGAAAGCTTGGAGGAGAGAGAAGGGCGAGTCTGAAGATATAGAGACACGGTTCGGGAAGCCTAAATAAAGAGGACAGCATTTTTTAACCATCATCTCAAATGCCTCATCCAAGTTGCCTTTTAGGGAAAAAACAAATCTATTCTAGCATAAGATCACATGTAAAATTTCAGCTGAAATTGTTTAGTTTGGTCAAAACTGGGGAAGGCATTGAATTGGTTTTATCAAGACGTCAATAAAAGCAAAATTTCCCACTGACTTCAGCAAGAGTGACCAGACTCATTTAAAGACTAGTTGCACTCTTCTACCAAGTCCTGTATAGTAAGTTGGGAAATTCACAAAGCCTTTGTATCCATTTTTCATATTAGCTCCTACAACGAAGAAAGGCAGGGTGGCCATCCAACTCCTTAGATGGTGTCCACTTAAGTGTTTTGTTTTGTTTTTTTAAAGCATGAAGCCACTTGTTTGACTCATAAGATTAATCATGCTTTACTGTATCTTGCTGAAATAATTTGTGAATGAAGCTTCAAGAGTTTATGGTACTTGGATTATGTTAATCTTATCATCCTATACTTTAAGTACTGTGTTAGGAACATTGTACAATTAAGCCTCCTAAGAATTAGACATTTTATGTATTTCAAGCTGCCACTGTTGTAAAGAATTACAGTCACTAGAGTATTAAAAATAATGCTTTTAGGAGCAGTTTAGTTAAGTAAAATTCAAATATGCCACGGTTGTTTTCAATCAGGATGTGCTTAGATTGCAAATTCACATGGTGCTTGAGCTGGGGCTGAAACAAGACATGAACACTTCTGAACTGGGGAGAAGTTTTGTCCTGGATTCACTTTTAAACTAAACTATCCCACCCACCTCTCCATCTCACTGTACCAGGTAAGGCCGGATCAATTGCAGGCATGCATTATACAGATCTACAAAATATACTTTTGAATAATGCTCAGTTTTGCAAGTTTTGCCATGTTAACACAAAGTTCATCTCCTTGACTCCTCTCTCCCCACTACCAACCCTACATGTCCACACTCAGATTTCACTATATTGTGTGTACTGAAATGGAAAGTCAAGTGCTATTTCTAAGCTCTGGTTGTGAGGAAATATAGAGATATGGAGTTTGCTAACTGTGATTTGTATCAATTATTCTGGGAAATCTGCAGTTACCCCATAGTGCAGGGAACCTAATCCTAGGAAGATGCACACAGAGAACAGCGCCAGGAGTACCTGAGGTAATGTGCTACCACACAGAGAACTGGCTAAGTTGATGTACTAACTGTAGCTTCCACTGTTACTGAATTTTAACCATACAGTGTGGCACAAACCACATCTAAATTGGACTCTACTAGTAACTCAGTTAAAAATTATAGTGTGAAGAAGAATATGGTGTAACAATTCCCACATCTGTAAATCTACATAAACATGCCCCCCCACCATATTATCAGACCTTCACTCTTATGTAAATCCACATTTACCAAAATAATTTATGTCTCCCATTACATGTTAATGAGCAAAGTAATTAAGATATTTGAATTAAAACTAGCAAGCACAAAAGACTCATCTAAATACAGAGTGCATTTTAAAATGCACAGCGCATTCATTGAAGGTTTGTTAAGGTTTTATGTATGGATGAAGGATACATATAAGTTTACATAAAAATCAGATTAAAAGCACAGCTTTGAAGTTACAATGTGAAACAAAATGAAATTCTTGGTTCAGCTGTGTTTCAGTTTGAATTTTGGAACTTGTCTCAAAACTCAGATGTGAAATTCCAGAATGCAATACCCACCTGACTAGAAGTGAAAAAAAGAAATGGCATGAACTCCTGGGGAGAGAAAACAGGTTAGCACAGTTTCATGAATTAACAGGCTTCTCCTGTATTGTCTGACTTCCCATGGCTACCTTTACAGCATGTTTTATTTAATCTCATACTATTACTCACTCAGCAAGTTTGACTATTTTCACAGTCCCATTCTTAGGGCTTGTTTGTACTTGAAAGTTATTCCAGAATAGGGCAGCCTATGAATTTAAAGTGGAATAACTATTCCAGAAAAATCTCCATGTGTAGGCCAACACAGTGATAACATGTTTCTTCCAGCAGTGTTTTGGTGGGATCCTTTTTGGCTGCAGTGAACCACATATTTTTTGAGGTCCTTGCATCGATGTTGAGGCCAAAGAAAGTGTTGACCTGTCCAGTCACTATCGACATGACCATCCTAAATAGAGGACAATATATATGCCTCAAAAGATGACCCATTATTAAACAGAATATATTTCTCCTCTTCAGGAATGGCTGTGAAAGACATTTGACTATGCTAGTTCATGGGATAGTGAGAAAAGCTTGGGGCTTAAAGCTCTGGGGTTAAAGAAGGAAAAAGCAGCACACTAGAGCACGGAGTTCAAAGGAAAACAGTGAATACTTCAGGTATTCATAACCAATCTTTGAACTTGAATGGCTGAGCCTAATTCTGAGCTGTGCTTCTCAGGAGGTGAACTATAAGCCATTTTTGCATGTCTGAAATTCTGGGCTGTGCTGAGGGGTCTGTCCAACCCCTAGCATAAATTAGAACAGCCTCAGGGACTGCTCTAACTTATGCTGAGGGTTAGCAGGTCCTCTGCCCTGAAGCAGCTTTGACTTCTAGTGGCTTTTCACAACCACTTATGGGACTGTCTATTCTGCACTTGTTCCCTTCAGGAAACTGTAGTCTCACCCTGGTTTTTTGTGGGTGGCAGAGGCAGGAATAACTAAGATGTCTACTGCATGCCTTCCTAACTAGCAGGCTCCCAAAATGGAGAACTCAAGTGGAGACCATGTTTGTCCTATGTTCATATTTCAGCAACATCCCACCCCATTAAATTACTCTGCAGAAGTCCAGTATTTGAACAAGAGAAAGCATCACATCACAAATTTTTATACCACTCACCCCTACTTGAATGTTGCTTAATTATAAACCATAGTAAGAAAATCTCTTGCATGTCTGCCTGCACTGCAGAGTAAAGATATTAAACAGATATACAGAATAATCTTTAGAAACATATCCAGCTATGACAGCTAGTACGCTACAGGAAAAAACTTCTGTTGTCACTTTCAACAGAAATTGGATGGGGATGATTCTATACAGCCTCAAAAATGCTTATTATCTCCAAAAATACAGAACACACATTTGGAGGAAGTGAAATCCAACAATACAAAGTATAAACTCATGTCACTGAGGACAGCTGTGCAAAATAAAATTAGTAATGCTTTCATTGGTGAGAGCACATGCTGGAATAGCTAAAGAACCCAGCCAGAAATAATTATGCTTTTGTTGTAAGACCTCATCAGACTTCACTTACCTGGAGAGAGCTCTACAGTTCAGTCCTTCACTCAGTTCCTATAACCAAGTGTCACTTAGTCACATTTATCCCTTTAAGCATGGCATTTAAGAAGGTATCATTGCATTCAGGACATAACATTCTTTGTTTTCTAAAAAGTATCCATCTAATTGTACAAATGAATCTATACAGTAACTAAGGCACCTCACTATCAATACGTTGATTTATCAACCAGACACTGTCTGTGTTTCGAAACAATAATGAAGTCACCACACTGACAAGGAAGAAAAAACTATTAATTTAGCATATTTGCCACTTTAATAAGCAAGATAAAATATGCTAGAAAACTGGGTTTGGTCTTTCTATGTGATATTAATTTTAAATTGATTTTCTTAAACGTATTTAGCTTGGATACACACAAACAGTATTTTAAGCAAATCTGTTCCTTTAACAGATTGTCTTAAATTGGCTCTGCTGTATAGCACTATTACTTTTTTTTTTTTTTTTTTTATCATCATCCACAGCTGCCTCCCAATGGATTTCACACAGGGGATGTAACAGCCGTCTCTTGAGTCCAGCAGAACTGACAAACTACCTATTTAGTTTACCGAGGCTCCATGCAGAGTGACTCCCGGAACCTCCTAATCTTTACAACCAGCATCTCTTTTGAAAAGGTGCAGAGAGTTTGTTTCCATATGCTCATGATTCCTCGATACTGCTGTTCTTACTGACTAGTAAATGAATGCCTCCAGCTAGCAGTAACATTTCTATCAACGTAACAGCCCAGCCCACAGGGATCTAATTTACTGAAACTGGTTAAGTGCTACACAAACATCATCTAGAGAGATTAATTGGCTGTTAAAGTTTGATTGCTTTGCAATCCCTTGGTGATGGTTTGAAAATGAAAAAGTGATCTTTTGTCATTACATAAATACCTTAAGGTATAGCATATGCAAGGGCTTTGTGTACATTTTCTAAACACAGCAAGTCTTCTGTGGGGAGGAAGCCATGACCTATTTATTTAGACTGAAATTTATTTTGTTATATTCATTATGGATTACATTTTCCTGCAGTTTATTTAGGAGTAAAGTCTTCCCCAGCTGCAATTAATCCAAATTAAAATACATTTATGCTGATCATTAAAACAATTTGTTGCAGACAAGTTTCCATTTGATCACTTCCCAATGTCGGCAGTCAAGATAACTGCCAATTATCCCTCCTAATAAATACTTTAAAACAGGTACACCAACTCTTGGAAGCTTTCCACTCCATGCAGGCTTCTTGACATTATTGGTGGTAATCCAAGTGTTAGGGAAGAGAGAAAGGATTTGTAGCTCTTTATATGTCTATTGTCTGCCCTCCCTTCCTACCCTGAAATTAATCTCCAGTCTGTAGATAGGTAGCATGTTCTGGCCCTTGCCACTCTGCACCCTGAAACATATGAAGAGAGCCTCGTGTAGGGGCTCTCTAGAACTATTCCCTTTCTGATCTGAAGGCAGACCTGGGAATAACTTCTCACACAATACTATATTATCTCCCACTTGAGCTGAAAGCTTAAACATCTCACTACCTAGCTCTACAAAAGTGGCCTTCCTGCACCCCGTAACTGAAGTAAAAATCAGCGTCAAGCTGACACTTATTTTATATTGATTATATTTCAGAAAGGTGGAATTGAAAGGTATTAAACAACTTTCATATTATATTATATATATAAGTGACTAAAGGACAGCAAATTAGAATGCTACAATATGTAACCAGCCCCCTGCAACAACCACCAGAGTCAAAAATATGCCAGGCTCAGCTATGACCAGAAAATCCAGGGGATTAAGGAGTGAAAATATTGGAAGAGAAAGTAATATAGGGCACGAAGAGATCTATTTAGGAGAAAATATTCATAGGTTTTTGTGATGTGTGTGGTTTTTTAAAAAATTTCCCTTAAGAGATTAAACACTTGCTCTGCACTGTAATGGGGAAAATCCAGTCTGATTTCCAAGCAGCTAGCTCAAATGCAAATTAATGATTTCAGTGAAGTGAGAAATTCCTCCATGTGGCTGACCATGGGGATTATTTTCTCCTACCTAATTGGGTTTAAATCCCAAAGTGAAGTATACTCTTCTCCCTCCACATCCCTGTGCTTGGGCAGGTCTCCAGCCTAGTCAGGAAAGGGTTTGACCTTCCCAGGTGTAATCAACCCCAACCCAGTGTGCCTGCATGCTTTGTCAAGCCTGAAGATGGTTGGGTCCTCAAAAGGAAGGATCCCGGCCACTGTTCCCTCTAAGCTGTGCGTGTGTGTGCACGCACACAGATTCTAAACCCTGTGCGCATGGCAAAACACCACACACACAAAAATTTGCACAGCCTGCCAAAAATTTGCACAGAAAATTTTTTTTGTACACACAGCCTGTCAAAAATTAGAGAGGACATTAAACCCGGTTCAGAACAGGTAGCACTCTGAAGGAGGAGGACTGCAACTTAGAGTTCCTTGGCTTCTGGAAGCTGGCGTTGCTTACCAGGGGCCTCACTTGAGAGCCTTGGCCTCTCACACTCTCTGAGAAAGGAGAAGGCTGGTACTTCCTCCCCTGCCATTGGTTTCCCAAAGGCCTAGGACTCTGCTTTTCGTGGGCTACAGAAGCTTACTGACTTTTTGTTGGGCTACTTTAAACTTCCTCTTGCAAGACTACTGATACCCTGAACAGCACAGCTGGTTGGTTGTGCCCTACACTCAGACAGGAGCAGTACCTACCCTCTCTCCAAGGGGGCACTAGAGAGCTACAGCCTAGTATACCTCCTTCCAATTGACTAGCAACTCCTTTCGTGGGATACTGGGGACTGAGAAAAAAAGAATAAGGGACACAGTCTCTTGCCAAAGAACTTGCTGGTACAGCAACTATATATTAGGGTGGAAATTTCTTCCAATAATCCATCAATTTTATTTTTCCAGAACAACAAATGAGGAATTCGCATATAAGAGAAAAAGTTATAAAAATATGGCCAGCATAACATCCCCCAATGTTCCAAGAAGAAATAGGGATAGAAGACTTTTTGAAACTTTAATCAGACATATAAATTTTTTTTTAATATATACACACACACACACACACACACTCAGTTTAAGAGATTCCTGAGGTCTATGATGTGACTAACATACAACGCCTTCATTTAGAAGTGTCAAGTAACATACTGGAAAACTTTAGACTACACTGTTTGATGTCATTCCTCTGGAAAGTCTTAGAGGTGGTTTTAAAGTTTAAGTGAATTTTAATGGACCAAATGAGGAAACATTTGGAAAAATAGTTTGATTAACCCTTTACCTGCTGCAGGCTCAATAAATCCCATTGGCAGGCTTCAAAGGAAGGCCAACATGGTTCCCCACGTTTATTGAAACTTCAAAGATTAAACTTCTGAAAAGGTAAATGGAGATGAGGAGATGGTATTACAAAGTATTATGTAGGATGTTTGCAATGCAAGTCCCAGGGCTTTTAATAGAAGCTAAACAAGCAAAATCTGTGAGTACTCCCTTGAAAATGCTTAAGTTTTGTAAAGCAGTTAACCAAATGCTGTATTACTTTCATTCTGAACATGCAAACTGTCATGGAAAACTGGCCCAGGGTGTTAGGTTCAGGAAACAAATCAGAGCCCTAAATGAGCCTTACAAGCTGGAGAGAGGCATTAGTGAGAGCTCCTGGGATCACTGTTGGAACCCTAGCATTTATTTATGTACTTTAATTGTCTTTGACAACACTATAGAACATAAGGGTTTCAATGCTAGAGATCAATGAAAAGGCACAGCAAATAATGAGGCCTCCCCCATTGCCATTAAATACAGGAGATTCAGATCATTTAAATTCCTGCTCCTAAATTGCAAGGTGCAGTTCACTTAAGGTGCTATAAATAGGAAGAAAGGCTTAAGAGGAGATAGTCAGGCAACATATATAAAGGGAAAACTCCTAGAGCATGCTGTTCAGAAAGATATATTTTCAAATGAACATAAAAATGTTCCCAAAATGCTGAACCCGACATGCATAGAGGCAGCAGACAGCTGCAGTTCTAGAGACCTATAGCATAAAAAAGTATTGGTATTCTCATTATCTGCCAGTTAGATTACAAAGCACAGTATGGCCCTGATCAAATATCTTTGACAGGAAATAGCTGCTGTTAAAGGAGTAAAGCGGGAGATTCATCCAGCTGATACCCAAGACATTTAAAATTTAGAATAAAACTGAGGAAATTGGGATCCTTTTCACCAGAGAAAGGAAACACTTCTATTGCTCCCTTTAAAGTTTTTACAATTAAACTACTCCAGTTAGGCACAGGAGAGACTGAAAGAGTTTAACCTTAATGTGAGAGAATTTGACTGTGCTGAGAAAGGCAAGCAAATATAGCTATATTAGTTTTTAAATGATCTAACAGGCGCTGGCTGTATTTACCTGTGGTTGGTTCTCCAGCTATTGAGTCTTCTTAACTCAAGATTTTTCTGAAATTGTAAGCGCCATGTATAGCTGTGTGGTGTAGTCAGTGGCTGCAATACTATCTGTCTACTGAACTGCACAGTACCCATTCTGCAGAATACAGCAAATGCCACCTGTCTTTTTTTTCCTTTATCCACAACACCAAAGACACCAACTTTTACCTGGGAGGACCCCAAAACACCAAGCTTTCCTTGTAACACCATATGCCAAGAATCCTTTGTTCACCATATTCCCTACAGTGGCAGGTTGTTGAGCTGATCCGCTGTTGCATTGAGGACATCAAACATCAAAGCAGGATGGGGAAGGACATTTGTGTGGAGGATGCAAACTCATTTGGACCATTTTAAGGTAACCCGTCTCACAAGTAAAAAAAAATTATAAGTACCTGTTGTACAAACTCTACTTGACTCAAAGTCAAGTCTTTTCTCCTGCTCCATCAGCAATCAAGTCCCTGTAAACTTAGTTCTGCCCTCACTAAACATGTATCACTCTATTAGCTTCAGATGTTGCCAATCCTGACCGGGGCATTTAAGAACTGTGATTCAAATAATTAATAATGCCCTCCATGTTATGCATCCTCATTGTGTTCAGTGGGGGGCACTGTGTAAATAGCCAGTCAGTTTGTATATTTGCTAACGAGGACAGAAACTGCATTTTCCTGACCAACTACCCCATGTCCATGTGACTGCAGTTGCATAAAATCATAGATTTGTATTTTGTGGTGTATTATGAAAGGACCATATTGACAACTTATTGGGAGGGGTCTCCAATGGTAATTTTAAACCAGCTCTTTCAGAGCATGATCACTTAAGAGTGTTGGGTTCTGAGCAATTCTACAAGCCAATTCCACCTCTCATGTTTGACTTCAAGAGAAAATTAGGTTTATAAATCCTCTGAGGAAAAATAATTAAGTATTAAAGAAAAATTCCCCTGGATTTCCAATGCAGGATCCAGATGACTTTGGGTTTGCTTGTTTTATGTACCATAAAAAACAAGGGGTAGCATTCAGCATTGATCCAGAGATTGTCCTGTGCAGCTTTTTGCAGGACACATACTGTGTCTTAAAGTACTTCAGGAATTAATAAAAGGGAAAAAGAATGAGTTTTTCCAAATTAAAACTAAAAAAAAATGGAAATTTCTACTCATTTCCCATCAGCAGCCCTAATTCTCACCAGGATTTTTAATTAAGAGCATTGATCTCATTCACACCTGAGGACAAGCACAGAAAGTCTTAGAACCACCAATTTAATTCATTCAACACTGTCAATAGCATGGGCCCTGTAGGAATGAGCGCCTCTTTCTCCATGCCAACTCTAAGCCTAGGCAATTCTTATTTTATCCAGACTATCTCACCCACCTGAAGCGAATGTTCAAGGAACCTGACATTTGTAACGAAAATAGACTCAAGCATTTCTAGGAACATTTCAAAAGCAGCTTTCCAGAAATAACCCTGGGAGCATTAGGGTTATGTTTCTACTGACCAGTCTTAGATGTAAGAGATTGGTCCTTGTAGCATTGGCCGAGCAGGGATCTCTAATGAAATATTTCATGCCAGACAGCAGGTATTCGTCTCTTACCACATATCACATTTATTGTAGTTACTAAAGTAACAGCTGTAATACATTTGTCACTATTTATGCAGCATGTTTGGGAGTACAGAGAGCAATAATACTGGCTTCCGGCTAATTGATCTTTGCCTTTATTATCTTGTTTTCACTAGACAGCTGTAAAAAACTGAATGATATTGTACTTAACATAATGTCTAATTTATTCACATTGATTCTACTGAATATTGCAACACTTCTGATATGTCACACTGAAGAATTCAAGGGACTATATTCTTTATCCCTGGGTATATTTCAACTGTCTACTTACATTTTCACTGTTAAAAAAAAAACTAACACAAAACAGGAACTCTTGGGAGGTTGGTTAATGAGATCATAAGGTCTACAATTGCTGTTAAATTCAATATAGGCACCTCAAGTGATTGCTGGGATTTCTTCAAGGACATGAATAGCATTTAAATCTACTTAACATAAGATTTATATCATCAGACTGTTTGATTAAAACCAGGGCCTTTCCATGCCTTTTCCATTAACTACTAAAAAGTTTAAAAAGGAACCAGCAGTTCTGAAGAACAATACAGGATATTCACTCAGATGACTCAGTTCATGAAAAAATGTATTCAGTATCTCTTGGACCATCATTGTATTATTTAGGTATGTATTAGTGTTCCCATTATAAATCTGGATACTCAAAGTTTAATATTGCAGCCAAATTACATCCAAGTACAATTTGGCACAAAAAAACAACATGAATATGAACTGGATCTTTTAAAACAACCATTTGAAAACATTTCAAAGCAGTTTCTCCTTTAGTTGCCATACACCAAAAACTAAGGTACTGCAGTCAAGGTTTTTAAAAATTCATTTGCCTAATAATTAGTTAACATTCTGAGACACAAGGTGGGTGGAGGTAAAATCTTTTAGTGGACCAACTTCTGCTGAGACACAAGCTTTTGTGCTTACAAAAAGAGCTTTTCTTTGGGTCTGGGAAATTTAACATTTTGATGCAATTTAAACTGAACTTTATGTGAGTACCATTATTATACAAGCTCTTGTCTTGACTAGTGATTCTGCATAGCTCAAAAGCTTGTCTTTTTCACAAGAAGAAGTTGTTCCAATAAAAGATATTACCTCATCCACCTTGTTTTCTAGAGTAAACATCATGGTCTTGATTCACCACTGCATTAGTCCAGTTTTACACCAGATGTAATCTCAGAGTACAAGTCTTATGACTTATTTTTGTTGATCTCTTGAAGGGGTGCTTCAGGTAGGTACAACTGCATGCTAGCCTAGTGTAAACGGAACTCATTCATTTCCCATAGCTGACATTTTAATAGAAAATTCTCAAACATGTTTTATGCTGTATATTTGATTCAAGTTTCAAATGTATCAATAAAATCAATGATTTCAAACATTTAAGATCTTCCCCTCACCCCACAGAGGAAACTTGGAGTACAGGCAGATGGAAAACCTATAAAGAGAGACTCTGCACACACAGAAATGACAGTATCTTACGAATAGCTCTAAACTTCTAAAAATATTTAAGTTGATAAATTTTCCCCACCAGCACTAACACATATCCACACCCATGTCCTTGTAACAGAGAAAACTGCCACCTGGCACAAAAGTAAGCCATTAGAGAACACAGAACACAGCCAATTTTACCTCCATCTCCCTTCCTCATTCCCCTTGACTGCGCCCATCCTATCCTCAACCACACTCTGTTTCACTCTCCTAGTGAAGATTTGTATTCTCATACTCTCAGGAGCTTCACGAATGCACACCATACTTAGGGGCGTGAGAAAGAAAAGATATACATGGGGCCTGATCCAAAGCATATTGAGGTCAATGGGCTTTGATCACATCCCTGGTGCTACTACGCTTGAAGATGGACAACCAAAAGGCATTCCTGCAGTCAGACTGCCCATGGATATTCAGAGTTAAAGGAGCATGTGTTAAAGAAGATAGACTGCAGAGCAGGAAAAAAAGAAACAAGTCAGGACATGTTGAGTGTAGATCATATGGAAATTCTAGTACATGGATTTGAGGCTGTGGATAAGGATTCAGATGTCTGTCTACTGCACCTCTCAGTCAAGCACAAGTTCTGAATCTTGTGAAGTTTGTTCATCAGTCTTCTGAACCCTATGGACCCATCCATCATTCATAATAACAAGCAAGCTGTGCATGGGAAGGAAGCAGCCTGCCCTTTCATGAGCACACAAGCATCTTCAGCTTCAGTGCTAAGTATAGTTTGTAGAATTGTTCTAGCCCCAAACAACCAGTGAAAAAGAATTAGATTTTTTTTTTAATGGATGTGTCATGACTCAAAAAAATAAAGTCAGTTCAGTGAGCTTTTCTCCAGCTTGAAGAAGTTTTATTCATTAAAACAGGCACAGTCACCCAATCAGTGACATATTTCTGGAAGTTTATGTACTGATGCAAATAGCCCCCTTTGCAATTTAGGGGATGGAGAAAAACTGAGACACAGGACTCCAAAGTGTAGCCAGTTTGAGAGCTGAGTAACATTTACTCTGTTTAGTTTTAACAATGGATATGAATGTTTTTAAAATCAGTATTTCTCTTCCTGGGCTTGGGAATTGGAGTCAAATGCAAAAAAAATTATTCACTTATTCTGAGTAATGATGGTATATGAGGTCTCAGATCTTTCTTGGGAAATATTGTATCTACATGGCCTGTTTGTTCAATTTTTTCTGTTTACCATTTTTAGTTTTTAATATTTGCACAAAACCAAAAACATTTTTTCCTTAGGTGTTTGCCTGATGGTGCTGCTTCATCTCCATCTGAACTCAAATCTTTTCCAGAGCAGTTTGTTCAGATATCACAAAGAGGATTGGTGGCAGCACAGCTCATGCAGAAGAGACAGCAGTGAAAGAGTTAACTTATACATGTTAAATGTCTGCAATCAGCATTAGCCCCAGAACTTCAGCGGTTTGCTTTTGTTTGCATTAGTACTTGCATTTTTACTACGTGGCAAAGATGCCTAGAGGCCCAGATTGTAGTTTTTTAAATATATGTTTTGTATAACTGCAAAACAAAACAAAAATCAATTAGAGAGATGAGAAGAAGAAGAAGAGTTACTTATGTTGGCTGGAAGTGAATGAGTAATATATCCTTTCATTTAAAAAAAAAGTACTCTGGTTTCTTGTAGCAACATCAGGCTTCAAAAAGGTTTGGAGGTTTGGTTCAGGAGAGGAACTCAATAAGTTCAGCTGATTATTCAGTCTTCTGCAAAACAGGGCTGGAAATCTCATGAGAAGAGGCTTGACTGAGAATTCTGGTATTTCCTGTTTCTACTCAGGCCTGAATATTTCATATTAAAAAAGCAATCTCTTTGCTTTTCAGGAAACTGGCTATTTTCTGGTGCCAGCCAGACCCCATAAACTGATGAAAAGAAGAGAATCAGAGAGGTAGCTGTGTTAGTCTGGATCTGCAGAAGCGACAAAGAGTCCTGTGGCACCTTAAAGACTAACAAAAGTACTGAAGCATAAGCTTTCGTGGGCTAATACCCACTTCGTCGGATGCAAAGGAGAGTTAGACAAACTTAAAAGTAAAAAAAGGAGTTGAATTCAAATGTAACCCACACACCTTCCTAGGTGTGGTGCTCGGTCCCCTGCAGTGGCACTGAGCCCTTTTAGAGATTAATAAGTCTGCTCTAATATCTTAGCTAAGGGCCAAGGGGCTTTTAGCTCATGCAGTAGAGGCTCATGCACTAAACTGCAGAAATGCCAGGTTTGATCCCGCCTGAAGATGGCCTGCACCTATCTGTGTTACACAAGCTTTGGTGAAAATCTAGATTTAGAACCAAGAGAATATTTTAAAATCTCTTTTCATTAATATTTTCTTCAATTAAAAAAATGAATTCACTTATCTTGTTGTCAAACCGTGTGTGCTCCCTTTCCAGGATTACTCTAGTGAATCAGTTTAGTGGCAGGCATATTAGCAGGAATAGTAGATTTTAACCAAAAATTAGAAGACATGTGACCTTTGTATTTAATCAAAATTGAACAAATATTCTGTTTCAAATACAGCCAATGGGCTGCTTGCAAGACACAGAGCTCAATATTTATCTGTAGACATTTGGAAAATAATTTCAAACGACAAATAAGTTGAAAAAAAATTTTTAATTGTTTGCAAACAACCTGATCCCAAAAAGAGGCCACTTATTTAGAGATTATTCTTCAGCTCTTGTAATTATATCCAAACTATTTTCCCATCATTTATTGGAGGCATTATATTTTTCATAGCAGCAAAGAAAAACAATTTGTGCAGGTCTGAAAGCAATATTTCTTTCTCCAAAATTCCAGCTTTTGTGGCTGTGGCAATCAAAGCAAGTCAAACCAGTATGCCAACGTGAATGTTCCTCCCCAACCATCTGCTGATCAGTCAGTAGTAATATCTAACCATCTTTGCAGAGTAAACCAATACCAGAGATTTTTTTTTTACAAAAAAATAGGTTCACACACTACAGCAGAAAAAAATCAAAATGATAAATCTCTGATGCTAGAGATGAACATGCCCTCTAAAGCTCTGACCAGCAATTCCATTGAAATCAGTGAAATGACAGGGATAAGTGTACAAGCACGCACAGGTCAGGGCCTAATTCTTGTGCATGTTGTGTTTGATTATAATGGACCAAACTCCCAGAACTCAAGTTGTGGGAAGAAGCTCTCAAGTCCCTTCCTTTCCCACCTCAGCCAGTGGCCCAGAAAGTAGTCAGAAAAAATGAGTCCCGGAGCTCTGCGGCCATATCCCCCCTACATAGCTATTCATGTGATGTATTTGTTGAAAGGGACGGTGATCTCACATGTCTTATGGGGAATCCTAGCTGACAAATTATTCTGTATTTTTCTCTTCCACAAAAGAGAAGTTAACCACCAGTTTACAAAGACTTCCTCAGCATTTATACATCCTACACTCTTCAGTCTGCTTGCAGTGCTATTGGCCTGCCATACTTTAAAGGCAGGTAACTGAGATAGAATGGGTAGTGGTTTAGTTGTATTGCCCAAAAATACAGCTATTATCTCTAGGAGATCACATAGGTTACATGGGCCTAACTATGCATGCAACCCAGAACAGCCTTAAAATGAGGCCAATCAAAATGATCTTGGTCTTATAAAAATTAAAGATACTTTACTTGCACATACCAATAAGAGACATTCTCTCATCCAGACAAGACCAGATTAGACAGTCGCTGATCTTGATTAAGCTTTTCTTGATCCGATTTATTTAAAAAGCTGTGTGGTGCTGGTAAAATCAAGTGCCAGACTGCCCAAGGCTGTTGGTGTTAGCTAACAACTGAAACTCTTAACTGTAAACCCAACCAAATGTTCGTTTTGTTCAAAATAGGTATTAGTCTTATAAGAATGTATTTAGAATATGAAATATTTCTAATTGCTGCATGCCTTACTGTCACTTATAATGCCTATATTCCATGCTATAAAGGAAATGTGTAAGTTTTGCTTGATAACGTTGAAAATGTTTGATCTGAACTTGTGAACTCAGGCATGGGAATTATCCCCTTCTCTGGTCCATTCAGGAGGACTATCAAGATTAAAGGAGCTATTAAGGAACATCATAGTACAAAGGACTGGTGAATGGCCCTATAGCACCATGGAAATGCTATATGCAAGGGATTCATGGATTGGAAGGCAAAATGTAAAAGATTAAAAAGGGTCACAGAGAAATTCTTCATCTCTTTGCTCTTTGAATTCTTAGGGACAGAGATAGTAAACTAAAGCAGCCATCCCCAGGGTCAACCTCGGTCCGCCCTGAAACACATGTTGAACACACAGATTACTACACTGATCACCTTTAGGAACCATTGATGGTAACTCATTTGTGTGTATACATTTGCTTCCTTTAACCTGAAAATAACTCATTTCTTTTTCGTAGTTAATAAATACTTAGGCCATGGTTACACTGGCACTTTATAGCGCTATAAAGCCCCCACGAGCGCTGTAACCTACTCCCCGGCCACACTGGCAAGGCACTAATAGCGCTATAACCGTGGAGTTATAGCGCTATTATAAATCCACCTCCGCATGGGGAATAAGGGCTGTAGCGCAGCTGCTGTAGCGCTGCAGCAAGAATGTGGTCACCCACTGCGCTACAAGTGATCTCTGGAGATGCCTAGAGCCATTTAAGGCAATTGACGTCTCTTCCCTTTGTTTTGAACTCAGCTGGAGGAATGCGGAAGTACCTCTTTAGAGTTTCTTTCTTAACTCGGCAGATAAGCAATGCAAATGTTTAAGGAGGGAGCCTGTGTGAAAACAAAGCCCTCTGTGAACGGAGGCTCACTGACAGGCTTTCAGAAAAACGGAAAAACCACTGTCTCTCTCCCTCCGCATACACACAACGCGTCCCCCCTCACCCCCCTCGTTTAAAAGGCACGTTGCACCCAGCTGAATGCTGGGATACCTGCCCTAATGCGCTGCTCTTAATGCCGCATTAAGTGCCCCAAATGTGGCCATGCTATACCGCAGGAGCATCTGAGTGTGGACATACAATAGCGCTATACATATTACTGTATAAGGGGACCGCTATAACCTATAGCGCTATAATCTTGTAAGTGTAACCATACCCTTAGATGGTTTATTACAGTATTGGATACAGTGTGGTCTTTGGTGTAAGATCTAGGGTACCAATTGATCTGAGGTAAGTGATTGGTCTCTTGGGTCTGGAAGCTGCCTGAATATATTGTGATTTTTAGTGTAAGTGACCATTTTTCACTAAGTCCAGCTTGCCTGGATAGCAAGATAGACAGGAGAGCCTATGGGGACTTTCTGTGACTTCATGGTAAGACTGTGATAGTGATCCAGGAGTTCACATTTGTTACTGGCTTGGTGAAAGCTAATTATAGAATATACTGTCCCATTCTATGCATCCGATGAAGTGGGCTATAGCCCACGAAAGCTTCTGCTGAAATAAACTGGTTAGTCTCTAAGGTGCTACAAAGTTTTCCTCCTCTTATTTATGGGTTTTGACAGTTTGCCTTGAGGTTGGCATTCACAGTCATGAGCCACTCCAGATGGCATGACACCCTGTCCCTAGAATTATAGCTGGGCAAAGCAAAGCAAAGCAAAGCATTTAACGTTTTATACATAGGGCTTCTGATTTTAGGTTTTAACCAATAAACACCAAAAAAATGAAATCAGCGTTTATCCAATACATTCCTGAAAAATACTGGAAATGGTTATTTGCACCTAAGGGCTTGTCTACACAGAGCAGTTATGCAGTCTATGGCTGGGGTGATTTCTAAAGTGCCCTAACATGTTGCACATGAATTAGTCTGTATAGACCAGGGGTGGGCAAACTTTTGGCCTGAGGGCCACATCAGGGTTCAAAATTGTACGGAGGGCTGGGTAGGGAAGGCTGTGCCTCCCCCAAAAGCCTGGCCCCAGCCCCTATCCGACCCCCTCCCATTTCCCATCCCCTGACTGCTCCTCTCAGAACCCTTGACTCATCCAAACCCCTCCCCCCAACTCCTTGTCCCCTGACTACCCCCTCCAGAGACCCCTCGTCCCTACCCACCATCCCCCAAGACCACACCTTCATCTAAGCCCCCCTGCTTCTTGTCCCCTGACCACCCTCTCCAGAGATTCTCTGCTCCATCCACCCGCCCTGGGACCCCACCTCCTATCCAACCCCTTCCTGTCCCCTGACTGCTCCGATCTCTCTGTCCCCTGACCTTTCCCCAGGACTCCCTGTCCTTTATCGAACCCTCCACCCCCAGCTCCAATGCTGGCCCCCTTACCATACCACTCATAGCAGCGGCCAGAGCCAGACGCGTTGCTGCGCAGCCCCGCCATCTCCCCCACCCACAAAGCGCTGCCCATGCAACGGCATGGCTGTGGAGGGACAGCAGGGGAAGGTCCGAGGGGAGCCTCCCTTGTGAGCTCAGGGGCTGGGCAGGATGGGCCAGATGTGGCCCGCAGGCTGTAGTTTGCCCACACCTGGTGTAGACCCTGCTAGTGTGTTCTAAAGTATCCCTAATGTGCATTACTATAATGCTGTTTGAAATAATACTACCTTAAAAGCACACTAGGAAACATTAAAAAGATTGCTTGTTAGAGTATATGCTACTGTACTGAGTATTATAGAATATAAATTACCGTATATTCAAAGAGAGAGCCCAAGCCCTCCTGATTTTTGCACAATTACATGTGTTAGCAATAAAGCTCAAACACTGCTACAAATAAAAAAAATGAAATTAATAAACCCCCAAAAACAGAAGTCCTGTTTACATATTACCCTTCTTCCTGAAGGGTCTCAAAGCACTGTACAGGCTGAATATACTGTATACATTCCACATACACACTAGTAAAGTGAAGTCAACACTGAAGTAGAAAGCCATACCTAATCTGGACCAATAGGGGAGGATTTGCAGGAATTTTTAAAAACTAGGTTCCTTTCTCCAGCCAAAGAGCCATCAGAAGCCAAATGGTACGAGTTTCCCCATTTGGGGATGAGCTCAATATTTTTTCATTTTGCCAGTTCATGAGAATCAGAGGGAAAAGAATGAAGTAAAGCAGGAAAGTATCAGTTCCTTGCCTTGTACCCAGTAATCAATACAGTGAGTTAAATGACTCATTTAATTCATTAAAAAGTGATTGGTTGGTTTTATTTTCAGCAATTAGCATGGAAGTGCCGGTAATATTTGTAATCATCTCTCATTTGCTATCAAAATGCTGACTCCCTCCTCCGCCAATGATGCCAGCTTCAATCACCCCCGTGTTACATCGTCAAATAGGCACTTTTTGTGCTTCTCCCATACTGCCCCTTACATTTGGGAGGAGCTCCCTGTAAACACCCACAAAGCTACGCCGACAGATATTGGAAACAAATTCAGTGTCTTCAGGAACACAGTATTAACTTGTGAATGTTACCTGTATCTTTGTGATCCTACTGTATCATCCGGTCTGCAAGAATGAGTAACTAAAATCAGTTAGGAATGATTACTGTGAATACTGAGGTGAGTAAACAACTCCAGCGAATTACTATTCCTAGAAACAATTAGTTCAGAAATTGGCTCAGACTGGGTCACAGACAAAGGGCTTTTGAAATAAGAGACTGAGTTTAAACTGACTGAGGGGCATTCTGATCCAAGAAATGGACATTACCCTTTGACCAAGGGGATGGGGAGCACACCTTGTTGGAAGGATTAGGACCTGCCATACGCCCCTCCCCCCCATGTGGAAGTACAGTGACTTTTTTATCATTCATATGATATTATGGCCTATTATTTTAGGTTCTCTGCAAGGCTTTTATTCTTTAGTAGCCGAAAGCCCATGATATCACATGGGTGACATGTAAAGCCGTGTGTGTAAGAATGTTGAAAATAGCGGAGAATGTTTAAAAATGGATGGTGACAGACTGCAAGTCTCAGTGATGCTTGAGCGGGACGATAGTCTTAACAAAAGGAGCTCTCCACCATTTTGTAGTAGTTTCTATCAATCACTTCACACCAATTCAGACATTCTAGGCTTCAGAGTGATTGTAGCAGCGTGACAACTCACCCCTGCAGCGCCTCCTGCTGGCCATTTGGGGATTAGCTTGTTTTCTAGCTCAGAGCTGGAACCCTCCCCCAACATCCTCCAGTCCCGAATTTTCCCCAAACCAAGTGCTCTGCAATGCCCAGCTCTCTTTTGGGCCATTCAGCGATATTAAGGATTGTTTGTTTCTTTAAAGATACAATACCCTGCAGCTTGCGTATTTACTGGAGTTAACATTCACTTAAAACAGCACGGTTTAAAAATAAAACAAGGTTATCAACAAAACTGCTTTCAATCTAATCTAAAGGAGAAAGGATTTTAAATGAGTTCAAGTATAAACCTCAAATGGTTACAAGCAAATACAAGTAAAAATGTTTTTTCAGAGGCTATGACCTAACAAAACAAGCTATAAGGGAGTTTCCTTACCAATCTACCTTAGCAAGATTGCTGACCACCCCCATGATCAGGGTTTCCCACAAAGTCCAAAGTGCTCAGGTCCTTTGTCTTTATAGGGGAAAGATCATTTGGGGTTCTTAGCCCCCCCACCCCATTGTGGCTACTGAATCTTAGAAATGGATCCTTCTGAAGTTTACCCCCCAAAAGTAAAGTTCATTCAAGTTTGAGGAAAGCAACCAAGAATCTGTCAGCGAAGGAAGTTTAATAGTTTCTTCCTCCTCTGGTGTTTGCTAAAATACAAATTGATCTGTTTCCTGCAATCCCCTCCCCCTGCTGGCTCAATAGTCCTGTTCACCTGCTGTGTAAATTGTATTCCTGTTGTCTCTTAATGTACCTTGGAAATAGCTTCCAGGTACCACACATTCCTTTGTCTAGAGTTGGTTAACGGTAGCACTTCATGGCAGACACACTTTTGATAGCAATTTCCAATATGTTTGTAATTTTGAATTTGTTCCTCTGTATGTACACCACACAGTATTAATGATCTCTAGATCAGCTTTCTATTAATACTTTACAGGACTCCTTTTAGATACAGGTTATGACATTAGTGAGTTGGAGTACAATGACGCTATGTACAAGCATTACACTTGTGGAAATTTATGTGTGGTTAAATTTGCAAAGTTAGCAGAGAGTTTAATTATACATGTGCAATAACAAACATGCAAAAGTTTCTTTACATTGTGTTTTAAAGGCTATAATTCTAATTATTCAGTTGATTTCTCTAGCTATTCTGTTTACTGAAACTGAAAGTAACACCTGGCTCCAATGGTCCTCCAGGGACTTCATTTAAAAACAAAAATGTAATTCCTGGACAATTCTAAATTTGGGGGGAAGGGTGGAAAGGTCTCAATCCCAAGCAGCATGGCCTTTTGAAAATATTGTTGTGTCCAAAGGAAAGCAAAGAAGAAGAGTCCACACAAAAGAACACTGACAGCATTTGCCTTTCTTAAAGTATTTTGCTGTAATTTTAACATCAACCAAACTGAAAGCTGAGGATCAGAGAAGGGAGCAGGAAGCTGAAGGTCAAAGTTCAAATTTGGCTTCCTGAGTCATGTGCTCACATCATAAAAAGATACCTAGGCTCTTCATCATGAAGAACCGCCAAAGTGCTTTATTACTTATATATAAAACTTAATTCCTCCATTGCTCAAAAGCATTCCTCTAGGATGGAATATAATAGCATATACCAACACTTCATAATTTAGGGCAAGATGTGAATACCATATGCAGCTGAACCCACAGGGGGATTTCAGTAGAAAAAAAAATGTAGCTGCCCAAATTAGAATCTGGGCAAGACACTTGGGCTAGTTAAAGGCCTTTACTCTCAAAGAAAACACCATGAGATTTTGAATGAGTGGAATTGATAGGACTTCAGTTTCATCTGTAAGATGCCAGTAAGACAGTCCTCACTAACAATGCTGAGACATGGGCTCACTAATAATCCAGAGAGAACACCACCACCTTCTGAAGTCACCAATACCTGTGTTTCCCTTAGCAGTCTGTCCTGAGTTAGGGGAGAGGTGCCTAAAGTAAGAGTATGGTGGTGGCAATAACAATATTTTTTTAAGAGCAAGGTGCAGTTCAACTGAGCTCAGCTAAGATTGCACATACAAGATGGAGAGGAACAATTCCAGTTCTTCCTGGTTCCACAGAAACTCTGGCTCCAAAGATGTGAAGCAGGATATTGTGTTACAAACATGATACATCATCAGGGGGATCATACCTTGAGAGTATGACAGGTAAGCTTACAGTGGATGGAGTAGCCTTACACATGACCCTATTCTCCACTGCTTGGCACCTTGTGTAGTTATTTTCCCCTGTGCAAAGGGAGCACATTATGCTAATAAAAAGCCAGAACAGTAGCCTTTTACACAGTCATTGTAAAGGTGTAGATGACTACACAAAATGTCTAGTACGAGAAAATTAGGGCCAGAATTATATAGTGACAAGAATCACTTACACCAGCCTCCCACCAAAATACTGACCTTCCACAAACCCGCTTAGCTTGTGGGATCAAAGATGATAACACCACCAAAAGCAGGAAGGCTCCATGACCAATAACAACCTTCATCAAAATGTAGTAGTGAATTTACTGATATCAGAAAAGGAGATGTAAATATCATAGCATTTATATTCCACAGGCAGGACCAGCACAACTTTTCTACTTTTAATCACTTCTGGTAGGTTTTAAAAATCAGATATTTCCAGGGCAACACGAAGTGCTGGTCCAAATTTCAAATGCTGCAGAGTTTTGGGATATGAGAGGGGATGGTCCACTCACCGCTAAGATAGAGCCTCCTCCTGGTCACTTTGGGGAATAGCTCACAAGGGCAACACCCCTTCCTGTGGATGCATGCCAGCCTCCACCTTTCTCTCTGGGCCTGCAGCTTTTCTTTCTCTCTCTCTCTCTCTCTCCCCCCCTCTCTCTCTCTCTCTCCACAAACTGCTGTTGTCTCTTCATGACGTGGCCCTCCAGCCAGGTCACCAAATAGTTCCCCTTTCCAGGGTTGGACAGTTTCTTCCCCTCAGTCAGGCTCAGTGTCACTTCTCCAGTAGTTGGTTGGAGAAACCAAGCCCACCCTCCACTCCAGGTTCCAGCTCAAGGACTCTCTAGTCAGCAGTCAAGGTCTGTTCAACCCCATAGCTTTCTGCATTTCCCTGAGCCCTTTCCTAGCTTTCTGGCTCTCCCTTCCTTCTCTAGGCCTGCCAGCTTCATTACTCCCTCCTTCCAGCGAGCAACTGCAAGCTATTTGCCTCCAACCTCCAGGGTATGATTGCAGCCTATTTCCTGTCTGTATAAGCCCAACCCTCCAGTTGGGCTTCCTCACTCAGTCTGGGGATTACTTAGCCACCTAATTCCTCTCAGCTGTAGCCTGTTGGGTTAATTAACCCCTTAGTCTTCAGTAATCCTTTCAGGGCAAGTGTGGGGTGGACCCACCACAGGATATACAGAATCAGTTCAGCCTTGCCTCCAAACAAGTTTACCTTTTAGAATAGCCTAGGAACATACAGTCAGATTTTCAAAAGAGTTCAGGCTCACATCCTGACACCTCTGGCCAGATTTTCAAAAATGCCCAGCCAACTCTTTTAAAAATCTGGCCACTTCGCTTGGTGCCTCAAAGGGAATTAAATGATTATGAAATTATGGCCTGATTGTGGATGCTGAGGCCTTTCAAAAATTTTACCCATACTGCCTTATCTTCCAAATTAAAAGGAAGTTTAAAACCTATGAATGCTTGCACAGATGAATGCTGAAACAAGTTAAGAGAAGGGCTAGGCATTATCATGGATATTTTTACTAATTTTGCTTTGCACTTGGCTCAGCTTTGGGATGTGGTTTGATTTGTTTCATAGGACTAAACATCAAAAAGTGGCTCTGTAGGTAAATAAATATGAATAAAGTTTGAGGAAAGAGGGTTGGGGCTTGGGGGGTCGTTTGTGTTTTGCTTCTTTCTTGTCCCAAATGTATATTCTCCTTGAGTTTAAACAAAAGACTAAGTTTTACAGGAAGAACAGGAGAAAGGTAGAGGAGGGAAATAATACAATGGACTTAAACATCTCAAATCTTCGCTTCCTGTGCAAAAGGTAAGAGTGGCCCCAGAAGTAGAGCTTTTCCTTCACAAACATTTTGCAGTAGTAACAAAGAGCAGATAAGTAACAGAGATAGCTAGCAGCAAGCATATTTCCTCCATAGCCTCTTGAGATCTCAAACCTCACTTCTTAATTACCAACCAATTAGTGAAAATAGAGAATAGAGAGAGACAGGAATTAAACCCCCCTGATGTAGATTTAAGAGCAACCTACCTACATGTTACTTCACTTGGGAAACAATTATATAGTCCTGCCAGTCACTCTGGTCTATTCCCACAGCAAGGACTACTTCCAGCAACAATTGTTTTAAAACTTTACAGCAGTAAAGTTGACCTCCCTCATTGATCTCTCAAATTCCCCACATACAAAGGTTTTACTTCTTTCTGCCCAGCATTGTACTCCCAAACTTCCTTAAATAGTCTCCAAGCTGATATGCCTGTCCCCACTTACACTAAATATAAAGAGCTGCCAAAACATTACTCACAGGAAATCATACACTCTCTCCATTGTCCCATATACATCCCAGCATTTAAGCACCTATGTATTTTGCAACTCCTTACGATTTCCGGTCTCAGAAACCTACAGATGCCATCTGCAAGAGCATAAATGTCATATATAATAATTTTCTAAAAGGTCACAAAAAAGGGTCCTGAGAAATGGTGATAGAGGTAATGGTTTTCAATCATCTTAGTCTAGAGCGGTGGTTCTCAAACTGGGGTCACTGCTTGTTCAGGGAAAGTCCAGCCCCATTGGACCAGAACGGCAAACCATGGCCAGTGGGAGCCACGATCGGCTGAACCTGTGGATGCGACAGGTAAACAAACCAGGCCGGCCCACCAGGGGCTTTCTCTGAACAAGCGGCGACCCGTTTGAGAACCGTTAGTCTCGAGAATATCTACTTCACTATTTCCACTGTTGTCTTTGCTCCAAAATACCCAACATTATTCAATTATAGTCCCCATTACAAATATCTTAGGCCTGATTTCCAGAGCACCTACATCTCCCATTGACATGTCTCTGAAAAACCAGGATTCCTATTTTAGCAGGTCTCTTGTTATCTGTAATAGGTATTTCAATTCAAGTCGAACTTCCTCATCTACAGTAGTACAACTGTACTTCACAATATGGTTACCTGCTTTTAGATATCTACCCCCCTAGCCTACATCTGTTCCCTTTGGCTGGCCATATCTTCCTCCCTAGCTAGAATCTTCATATTAAAATCAATCTCTCATCTCAGATCCGTGATATTTCTCAAACAGCCTAGATAAGGCTTTGGCACTTTAATCTAGAATATTTAGACTGGTTTGCATCCTTCTTTCCCCACAATTTTTGAAATGATATCCTGCCAGTAGTATCAGTATTTTCATTTCAATCCCCTGCACAAAATCAATTAAATAATACAAAAAGCAGTTAGCGAATATTTTCAAAAATAAATAGTGTGAGAGTTGGGTTGACTGCTATTTGTTGCTCATTATTTGGCTGGCTGCTGGGAATGCATGAACATTTTTGCAAAACCTAAAAGTTTAATAAATTTCAGCGTTTCACAAAAATCAACATTTATCTGACATTTGCACCAGAAATGCCTTACCGCCTCTTTGATTAACAGCTTAAAATTTGCTGTTTAAAGGGGTTCAGGCATCCATTCACAGAACAGAACCTATACCCTGTGAACTGAGGCTCAGAACTGCAAGGCCTAACCAATTTAGGTGGCCTAGATCTCCAATCAGAATGGATTGAGGCACTTAGGAGCCCAAATTCAATTGTCTCTCAATGGGATTTAGGCACTTAAGTGTTTATATTTTTTTTGAAAGTGAGACTTAGGCATTGCAATGCTCATTGCTGCAATGCTTAATAATTTTAAAAATCTGGGGTTAAGTGACTAGCCATACACAGCAAACAAGGAATAGTTGAAATGAACAGTTCGCAAGACACCCCTTGATAAAATCTGGATACAATGTGTTTCCAGCAACTATTCAGGAAATATCAAATATATTAGCAGAATTCAAGATCTGCTTGCAAACAGAAAACGCAGTGAACAATTCACCCAGCTCTAGCCCTGGGCATTGTATCATCTTGGATTGGAAGCGGACCAAAGCGTGATCCAAGTCTCCTTAAATCCAAGTGTGCCAGTGCATCTCTGATAAAACAGCATCCTAACAGTCACAACTTCTCTGTCATGGCCCACTTCAAAGCCAAGAATTTTTATTTAAAAGAACTATAATTGGCACAATATTTTCCTGCTGGGCATAAATTTTAACAGCAAAAGCTCAAATAGTCTTTCAGCCTGCATATAGGCAAGGCCAGTGCTGCTCCCAATTAGGCAAGGACAGAAGCTTGTAATAACTCAGTCTTAGGCTATTTCCTGCAACTCTATCCAAGTGCAAGAAGGCAGGCCTGTTTGAATGTAATAGAGCAGTCACCTTGGCAAATCCTCTATTGAATCAGCAGTGGAAGTCCATCATCCCAAGTAAATCTCTGAACTGTTCGACATTGATTAATGCCTCCCTCTCTCCCACAGACCCAATTTTCCAAGATATGGTCCAATATCTCTTTCCAAGATCACTTGAGTTTTCCCAGGCAACCACTTTTCATTCCAAAATAAGACATGGAGCTCCAAGCCATGCCTCTCCGATTGGTTGAAAGCAGTCAAGATGCTGATTGTGGGCATAAAAATCAGGAGGTAAAAATATTAAATATCCTCTCCAAAGCAGAACAGCAATAGCTCAGTTACAGCTCCCAGATGTTGCCAATGAGGGACTGAAAAGAACGGAGGCATTAGACAGTTCAAAGGGTGTTTGGTTAACTCCTATAGCCTAGGTGAGCACATTAACTGGGCACAGTGGCAAAGCATAATCAGACAAAATCAAAAATATTTTAAAAACTTTTTTTTAATTTCACCATAGGCTTTCCCCCATAAATATATTAATCAGTATCACATAAAAAAGTGGTTCTCTCTTTTCCGCATCAGCACCAAAACTACAAACCTCACTCTCTTTAAGACAACGGTTCAAAATACTAGAGCAGTAGGGAGCAGTGGAGGGAGGACAGGCAAGACAGAAGATTTGCACTACAGGCAAGACCAGTGAACAGCAGCACACTTGCCAGCGTTGCAATGAAAGTTACACCTTGAATCTACCACATTCCCATAACACCATCCATTTCGCCACCAAAATGGGCAACATTTTTCTAAGAAAATGGTGAATTTGCCCTTTGGAGCAAAACATGGAATAGTCACAATTTATTCAAGAGTAGCATAATTTGTCTTTTTTCCAACATACAGTCCAGTTGCTCCTGATGAAATTTCATCCATGACCAAAATAGGAAATTTGTTATGTGACAAATGAATATATTTGCACAACTCTTATTACAGCCAACTGGACACCCACCTTTTAAACAAGAATTCTTGGAATAGAGATGGGAAGATTCAAGGACAATTTTGATAGCAACATCAGGAGACCCAGAACCACAGCTCTGAGCACTCAGTCGCTCAGATCTCAAGTATAACTTTACAATTTAAACCAAATTAGTACAAACAGGAAAGCAAATATAGAGTTCTTGTTCAGAACTTAAATCTGTGCTGCTTGACTTCAAACAGTAAATATAATAGTTTCGCTATTTGTTCCTGTCTGTTCCCATGCCAGATTAGTATTAATAAGCATCACCATTCTGCTCTTACTTAGCACCCTTCGCTGAAGATCTCCGTGTTGTTTGAAAACAATTTAAAAAGCCACAAGCCCCCTTGGGATGTATGTAAATGTTACCTGTACTTTACACAGAAGGTAAATTAAGTCAAAACTCATTGCAGTGCAGAGGGCCAGCACAAGTAGCTCAATGAAATTTAAATGGGGCATAGACCTGGAGCTGACCATCTTCACAGAGTTGAACTGCACATAGTCGTACAGCCAAGTGTGCTTTAACACAGGTATTGAAGTACTGTCTGCATGCTTAATACTATTATGGATAACATATACATTACAGAGGTATTGGCAGCTTTTATTACATGCAGCAAAATCTGCTGTACAAATATAAAAAAAACAAATATGGAAATACTATTTTAAATTGATGTAGCAAATTTTAGTCCAAACCACCTCACAAACTATAGGTCCCATCCTGTGATACGCTGAGCGCCTTCCATCCTCCACTAAGGCCATAAAAGGAACTTGAGGGGGAGAAAAACCTCCTCTCGGGATTGGTTTTACGCGCACACACACACACACACACACACACACACACACAACGCAGAAAAGCACTAACGTCATCTCTAGGATGCAGAGCAGCAGTAAGATGTATAGCAAATTACGTACGAGGAAGAAATATAACTAGTAGAGCTGAGTGAAATTTTTCATTTAAAACCTTTTTTCACTGAAGATACAGATGCAAAACAATTTATGAATTTGGGTCAATTTTAGCAAATTATTGCAGTGGGAGGGGAAAAACAATTTGGAAGTATCAAAACTGTTTGGCTTTTCCAAAATGAAAGGTGGCAGCATAGAATTTTGGAAAGTCTTGTCTTTGAAATTTTCTTCCATTTTACTGTAAAACCCCATTTTTAAAAAGTTTTTAAAACCTCCACATTGAAATAAAATATTGTGTTTCAGGTCAAATGAAATGTTTTGGTCAACACAAGACAAAAACTTTTCATATTTTCTTTCACTGAAAAATCAGAAACATTTCTAATCAAACATTTCTAATATAAATGTTCTAACATTTCTAATAAAACCAAAAGCATTCCTCCCCTCCTCTCCCCTTCCCTGCCCACCTCCCTGCCCCCGTTCAGCCACTGAACCAAATGAAAATAAATAAATAAATGTTAATCACACAGCTCTAATAACTATTTGTAGATTGCACTGCATAACAGTGGGAGGCAAGTAGTACATTTGGTTAAAGATCCTTACAAAAAGTGCCATCAAGGGATCTTTAAGTCTACAGAGAACAGAAAGGAGTCCTCATTATTCACTCTGCCAAGCCAGTGTTATGCTGGTGTAACTCCACACAGCTTCAATCAGTGAGAAGAAATGTTCTTTGTTTTCAGAGAACTTATATTTATCCGACACCAGGGCCTGGTTAAACTTAAAAACATTTCAAATGCAGTTGACATCCCAGTTGGTGGAATATAGAGTACTCTGTCATACTTGATATAATTGCAGTGAAATTGCCTCATGAAAATAGCAACAACTAAAATACTGAAAAGCATAAAAGTGCTTTAAAAGAAATGAATGTATCCTAAATCTTCAGTAAAAGTGTCTTAGATTAAAGGTCAAAACAAACATTTAAAAGATTGAATTTTGCTACAGCCCTCAGCCAAATAAAAGAATTATGCTCAAGTCAGCTGCAGAATTTATTATTATTAAGCAGGAAAAACAGGTTTGTCTCATTTGCTAAGTACCCAAAATCTTGATAGAAAGGTGGAAAACTCAGCTTGGGTAAAACATTAGATCATGTATTCAGAATGCAGATCATCTGCTTAGGACATGGAGTTTATATCCACAATAACCACACTGTGCTACCTGCCAAAGCTTTAAATTGAAGCTCAAGTTTCAGAAGAAAAATGCACAGTAGAGAACACATTTATTTAAACTTGAAAGGATGAAAAATGTTTTAATACTTGAAATTGAATTGTATGTGATGTGATAACAGGTCTTCATGAACAGCCTAAAAGTAAATTTAAAAAACTGACTAACTGTAGATGGTTGATGAAGTATGGCATATAGACCATTTGTAACACTCAGTCATGTCATACTGATGCTTTACATATTTGATAGGATATCAAGTAAGTACACTCTGCCACTTTCATGTAAATAACGTACTACTGCAATACGTCCCTATTAGATCAACAGGCAACTTGATGCCTGACAGCTAAACAAAGCAAAGCAGAGCATCAAAAACGATAGTCTAACAATATGAAAGGGAGGTAAATATGTATTATTTGTACTACCATAGCATCTAGAAACCTTAGTCATGGTCCAGGACCTCATTGTGCTAAGTGGAAATATAACCAACATTTATGTACCAGACATGTTATTCCTTGAACAAAAGAAAGTGTGTGCTGTCATGTAATTGCAGCACTAAAGCAGCAGTATTTTAGACTGTGAAAAATGTGCAAGTTTTCTATGCTTCTTTTATTGTTATTAAAAGAAGCACTGTAACCTTGGCAACTGCTGAATCACATGAGATTTGTTAAAGAAACCCAAATGTTAGACTTGCACATTTGCAATCAATTTAGAGAAACCCATAATGTGTGTGTGTGTGTGTTTGTTTTAAAAATCAGACTTTTCCCCATGACTATAAGCCTACAACTTTCAACCATTTTTCTAAACGGTTGTTTGGGATCATATTTTTAAATGCAGGTGGCACCTGACTTATTCCCGTAAAATCTGCACATTCAGCCCATCTGCACCCAGATCTGGTGTTTAAATGCATGATTTAGGCAGCCACCTTTGAAAACTTTGGCATCACTCTCTTTTTTTTTTTTAAGGATAAAAGAAGTGTTAACCTGGTTTTAAGGGAAAGAATTGATTGTGGAGGATAAGGGAAGAGCCAGCGGATGAGTGGTATGTTTGTTTTCTTTCTATTTTTCAATCAACATTTTGCCTCTGCTCATGGAGTGATGCTGGCAACATCAACTAACCAAAGTACCTGACAAATCTCAGTCTTTGTGTTGCAAAATCCTGGTGAAACTCAATTAGGCATTATGAAAAAGAGGGATAGTTGTCAATGTATTCAATTTTTAAAGTTCAGAAGTGGCCCATGTAGGGGATGTTCTCTGTGTATAAGAGACAGGTCTCAGTTGTGTATGGGCTGTGGTTGTTTAGTTTAAGGAACATAAAGCAATGCATGGAAAAAAACAGCACAACATTTCAAAAAGGGAATATTTTAAAATTGTTTTCCAGAGCAGAAGATAAATATTTTTCTAAAGAAAAAATTAATTTTCCTCCAAAGGGTAATATTGTGCTACATTTGGAGACTCGGTCCAATAATTTAAATGTGAAACAGGAGGATTTTAGTCCTGCTTTAAGTACCAATCTCAACAAAACCCTAAGTATGGCGTTACCACTGATGCCACCATCATGAAAGAAGAGTTGAGACTCTTATGGCAAAAAGGAAGCTTGCCATTTGGGGGGTCTACGCTAAAGAGATATTGTTTTACTTTTATTTCCAGTATTTAAATACAACACTTTAAACATTAATTTGAACTGGTTGAAAAATCTTTGCTATAGCTGTTACATTAAAAAAATTGTTAAGAAAGAATAAGCAAATTAAAATGTATAATTGAGGGCTGTATGCATTTCCATCCTAAAACCTTATTAGAATTTAGCTCAACTCATGGCCTAATATTTATTTCCAGGAATGCTGGAAATTTACTAGAGTGGACAGATAACTAGATTAAGTAGGCGGAGTCCAGGCCTTGTTCAAAATATTTCATTAGGTACATTCATGAAGGATAGGTCCATCAATGACTATTAGCTGAGATATTCAGGGATGCAACCCCATGCCCTGGGGGGTCCCTGATCCTCCAACTGCCAGAAGCTGGGACTGGATAGCAGGGAATGCATCACTCAAAAACACCCTGTTATGTTAATTCCCTCTGAAGTATCTGGCACTTGTCACTGCTGAAAGACAAGATACTGGCCTAGATGAACCCAGTATGGCTGTTCTTACCCTTAATTCATTACTGCCTATTGTTTGTTTACAAATGCACAGGTGAAGGACTATGAATCAGTTGAAACTTGCACCCTTAACTCTGAATTTCTTTCGTTTTATATTTGTAGCTCAAGCCCTCTAAAGATGTTGTGAAGCGGATGTTATCGTGCAGTATTTTACACATCAGTGTTTGATTTTAATCATAGCAATTGAAGGTCTTTTCCCTGTGGGTGTTTCTTTAGGGCGGTTTGTGGTCCTGCAAGTTTCTAGGTGGTATGTTGTAACAACTGAAACTCCAGGGCAGGATTCATCTCCTAGATAAAAATATCCAGGCATCCCTACCTGAAACTATTGAAGTCCTTTGTAAACTGATCATATTAAGAAGAAATAGCATGGAACAAACTAATTTGATCAACATGCCCACATTTCTAATAGGTCAAAGAGGTCTTTCTCTGTATGTAAACTCAGCTCTGATAGCAGCCTGGTTCCAGGGTGCTATGCAGGGGTCAGTACATTCAGACCATTATGTCTGTATAATACCTAGTCCAACAGGATCCGCATCTGTATGGGGGCCTCTGGTTGCTACTAGATCAATTGATAATATTAATAGTGAGGAAGGTTTTCAGATTGATTTTCTGATCTGAATTACAGATTACAGAAGTACATGGCAAGCCATGGCAGTGTGAGGAAGTGCCTTTTTAAGAAAAGAAAAAAATATCCTCTGTCAGAGAGAAAGAGAGAGACTGGCAAGGTAAAGGAGATAAGGGCATGGAGACAACTGCACCACAGTTTGCATGGGAATAGAGAATGAGAAGACAGAAACAGCAGCCAAGCCCCCACAAATTAAAATTCACCTCAGAGGATTCTGGCGACCCAGATGGGACAGCCTTTGGACGACTTCGGGATCACCGCAGACCGACCAGAGGAAGGATAGTGCGCACCGGGCAGTTTTTGCCCGTCCTAACTCTAACCCGACCTGCGGTGATACCCGGAACGTTAAAACGTGAGTCCCTACAAATCAGGCAAGACCAGAGGCTTCTGGAGTTTGGTAGGCGCCTGGGAAACAGAGCGGTGTAAGTATCTCCATTACTCTCATTGTTAATTTGTTTGGTGATTTTAGTACTTTTGTATTAATTCGCCGTTTGTAGATTCCTTGTGAATCATTTGGTATAGCAATGGGATCGGGTCGCTCCCGAATGGAAGATTCCGCCTTTCCCTTGGGTTGTATGTTACGTAACTTTGGTAAATTTAAGAGTAATCATGGTATTAAGATGACTAAAGATGAGTTGATTATGTTTTGTCAGTTGGAATGGACCACGTTCGGTCTTGGTTGGCCCGATTCAGGGTCCTTTGATGTAGACCTCACAACTAAGGTTTATAAAACAGTGGTTACAAATCAACACTGGGACCAGTTCCCCTATATTGATTGTTGGCTAACAGTATGTCAGGATCGGCCCCCCCTGGCTTATTAAATGTGCCTCTAAATTATGTAAACAAATGCGCCTAGGGGTTCCCAAGCCTCGTCCGACTATTCTCTGCGAGCCTGCAGAGGATGCTTGTCTCGAGACTGTAATGCCATCAGCCCCCCCCCCTTATAGGCCATCCACCCCCATTCCCTCAGGAAGTGGTCCAACTGGCCCATCTCCGTCTGTTACTAGCCCCGTTCAACTGGCTAGTCCCCTGACTCCAGAGGACAGTCCCACCCAAGGGGGAGCAAATGGAATCAGTAACATAATTGCTGAATTTGACCCCCTTTCCCCAAGCCGTCACACGGGACCTGCCTCAAATACCCGAAGTCATGATTTAATAAACTGAGCCTGCCCCATGCGAGAAGTAATGTCCCCCACTGGCCGAACATCTTTCCTCTATGCCCCCTTTACTACCACGGACTTATTTAATTGGAAAAGCCAAAACCCCTCTTACAGGGAAAATTCCATGGTACAGATAAGGGTGGGTGGCAAGGAATATAAAGCTCTAGTGGATACCGGGGCTACGTATTCTATGATCCCTGCAAAACCCCCTTCTGCTGAAGAAAGCGGAAAACATGTAATAATAGAAGGAATTGAGGGAAAACAGAGTAAACTGCCTGTATATAAGCCCTTGCTTACAAAAATCGGGGACAATATGCTAGAGCATGCCTTTATTGTTTCACCTACATGCCCCTTGCTCTGTTAGGACGAGATATCCTAATCAAACTACAAGTTGAAATCTTTTTCCAAGAGCAGATTGTAGTACACCTACCAGGAAAACAGGGTGCAAACTATCAAATGGCCCTCTTTAACAAGGAGTCAACTACCTGCACAGGGAACATTGAAGACTTAGAAGAAATAAACCCTGATGTATGGGCAGATGGAAACCATCCAAGGGCGACATCTGTACCCCCTGTGAAAATACCACTAAAAGAAAAAGAAAGCCCTGTCTGTGTAAAACAGTACCCTTTGTGAAAAGCAGCTCGTCTGGGCTTAAAGCCCCTCATTGAAAAATTCAAGCAGTGGGGCTGGCTAGTGGAGGGGTCATCCCCTTTCAATACCCCCATATTGGGAGTGCCTAAACCAGATGGTACCTATAGATTGGTGCATGACTTAAGAGCAATAAATAAAAAGGTTATTGTAGACCACCCTATGGTCCCGAACCCTCACACCATTCTAACACAGATTCTGCCTGCAGCAGCTGTTTTTACAGTGTTGGATTTAAAGGATGCTTTCTTCTCAATACCATTAGAAAAGGAAAGCTGGAAATTGTTTGCTTTTGAATGGGAGGACCCAGAAACTCACTATAAGACTCAGTTAATGTGGACTGTTTTACCTCAAGGTTTTGTGTCATCCCCCCCTCTTTTTGGAACAGCATTGCAGAAAGATTTAGAAAACTGGAAAAGCCAGCATTCAGAGATTGCCTTGCTCCAGTATGTTGATGACTTGTTAATTGCCAGTCCTGATCTGCAAGTGGGGAAAAGAGCAACCGAGTCTCTGCTAAATATTCTAGGGGAGAAAGGGTATAAAGTTTCACGAGAAAAAGCCCAGATATGCCAACTGAAGGTTACCTTCCTGGGATATGAAATTGAGAAAGGGGTACAAGCTCTCAGCAAAGAGAGAATCAGGGCAATTCAAGATATGCCTGCCCCAACCAACCCTAGAGAACTACGAGCCTTCTTAGGTCTGACTGGATTCTGTAGACTATGGATCCCAGACTATGGTAACAAGGCTAAACTTTTATATGAATCTCTCACTAAGGAAGGCCTCACAAATTGGAAATGGACTAGTGAGCATCAGCATGCTTTTGAACTGTTAAAAGCAGCCTTAATGCAGCCTCCGGCTTTCATGATTCCTAATGAGCATAAGCCCTATAGACTCTACGTACATGAGAATAAGGGCATTGCTTCGGGAGTTCTAACTCAGCCGGTAGGCCCAACCTGGAAACCTGTGGGCTATTACTCAAAGGTACTGGACCCGGTAGCCAAGGGGTGGCCGGCTTGCCTGCGAGCTGTAGCAGCAACTGCAACCATAGTGACAGAAGCCCAAAAGATAGCAATGGGAGCAGATATGGACATACACACCCCACATGGGGTCCCCCAGATTCTTGGAATAGAAGGTGGGAAATTCTTAAGCCCTTCTCGACAATCCAGATATGAAATCTTCCTATTGTCTAACCAAGGGCTTACATTTAAACATACTACAGCTTTAAATCCAGCTACCCTTCTCCCTCAGCCAGGACCACCTAACCATGATTGTTTAGAAGCACTTACAGAGATGGTGTTAATTCGACCAGACCTGCAGGACGATTCTCTGGAAAACCCAGACGAGGAATTTTTCGTGGACGGATCTAGCAGTATGGTACAAGGCACCAGACAGACGGGCTGCACTGTTGTGACCCTGACTGAAATACTGTGGAAGGAGAAGCTCCCCGCCAGCTGGTCAGCGCAAGCAGAACTCACTGCATTGACACGAGCCCTCTGGCTGGGGACAGACAAGAGGTCTGTATTGTCTTCTCTCCACAGATTCGCTGCACCCTTCCAGAATCTGCCCCTGGACACTCCTATCCACAACTTCCAGCCAGGAGATCAGGTGTTGGTACAGAAGTGGAAAAAGGACCCTTTGTCTGAGAGGTGGGACGGACCTTATCAAGTTTTACTCACAACACACACGGCTGTAAAACTTGAGAACAGTGACAAATGGACACATTGTTCATGTATTAAAAAGTACACCCCACCTCTCCTCCGGAATCCTGAGACTCCACCTAAGGACGACTGGACTGTTACTCGCCTGGATCCTCTGCGACTCCGACTTAACCGTGTTCAGTAACATGTTTGTGTTCCACATTTTAATTGGATATGTCTTTGTATGTAGTATGTATAATTTAACCCCTAGAGGTTTCCAAGCATATGAAAACACTTGGGTATCATTGGCAAGGTTAGCCTTAAATTCATCTATCTTTTGCCTGCCAAATACATATGCTGTAGGTAAAATTATGGAAACATGTTTTCTTGGCATTAGTACAACCCCTTCCACATTGAAAAATTACACACACTTAAAAATTTTTGCCAAAACGATGACGTATGATTATTTGTATGAAATGGGCCAAATATGTTTTCATTTTTGGTTGCAAATGTAACACCAGCTGCCCAGTGTGTCACTTTTGAAGGTGCCACTCAGTATATTCATGATCTCACAAACAAAGAGTTGGTCTGTAATCAGACCACTACTCAGTCATTTGCTTATGGACCTTATGCTTATGCTTCTCCCCCATGGCTGGTTTTTTTTTCCTTTGTGGGCGCACCGCTTATTCATATGTACCAGCTAACAGCTCGGGTGGGCCCTGCACAGTAGGGAGAGTGGCACCCCTTATTGTCCCTGTTCCCCAACATAACACCAAAAGATATAGACGGGGAAACATACCATTGGACCCCTCCTGTAAGTCAGACATTACACTATTCTCAGACAGGGACACAACTGTTCTGAGTTTACTGGCCTTTGTTGTTTTAATATTACTGATAAGAAAACTTCCATTGAAAAGGATTTATACAACTTAAAGGAACTAGTGCATGGGATAAAGCAAACTCAAGGTTTTGATTTTTGGTCATGGTTGCCTAATGTTGATGACTGGATAAAAACCTCTCATAAAGGGAGGAATCTATTTTGTATGAATAGTATTAGTTATAGGATTGTGTTTTTGTTGTGTTATCAATTGTATTCCATTGTTATGTCAACAAACCCCACCCAGGAGAGCTAAGCTAGCTCTGCTCCCCGATAGAATGTAGAAGAAATCATCTTTAAAGAGGAAGGAGTCTCAAACCAAAAATTTGCACGGAACAGCCCAGACAAAAGCAGAATTCTGTAAGCCTAGAAGACATGGGTAACATCCACAGAACAACAGGAAGTGCTGCTCTTATCACTAAGGTTTTAAGAGCATTTGCACTAGTAATAACCCTCTTAAACCCTTGCCCTTGTCCACCTAAGAATCCCAAACTGGTTCTCACCAGACAGGCATTTGTGATAAAAAAGAAAGGGAAGGCTTGAAACAGATTTTTATAAGTCTAAAGCAGGTTATTGCCTAAGGAGCAACATCCTCAGTTCTGTCTATTCAGAGACTTAGGATATACAATAAGAATAGCTTGTCACTGGCTATTTGAAAGAATCAAGCTTATTAAATTATCTACTGGAAGAAATCATATTCCAGCTACAGCATCATAGTAACTCCAATTATGCTGATGTTTTGGGGTCCAGATGGTGTGGCTAAGATGACTGTCATTTTACCTTTATATATACTGTTGGCAGTGTAGATTACAAAGACAAAATGACTCACCTACCCCATCGCAAGAGGCCACCTGTTACAAAACAGCAGTAAGTGTCAAGAGGAGGAGGTTGAGAGAAAGACTGAGCTCATGTATTAGAAATCTGCCATGGCTTTTTTTGCACGTGTATTAATTTTTCATGTTAACCTCAAGTTCTGTTAAGCTCGTTATGTTTACACTCATTTCACATGGTACCAAAAATAACCCAAGGACATTAACTTTGTTTACAGGAGCTAATGAAAAAAAGAATTTTCAGTGACTGTTTCGCTTGGCCTCAAAGCTTCGTTGCACTTGAACACCACCTCCAATGAGTGCCAAGTCATGCTTTTTAGTTTGGTTTACATTACACAGGGATGAATCTATTGTCTCCATCACATGGGATAAAAGAGTTTAATCTTTACCCAACAGAAAAGAGAGCATTTTATTCTTAGTCTATCACTGTTGACGCTCTCCAAAAAAAAAGAATAGGTAAAGAAAAGGGCCCAACGTGAAGTGAGAGCCATTATTGGTCCATGACTCATAAAACTACCGTGCAATATGAAATGTACTGCATTTCTTCTTGTAAAATTGTTACTATATCTCCATCTCTTTTCTGTGCAATATTACCAATGGGCTACAGAGTAGCAGCTCAGTTTCCTTCTTCGGGTGCTATCGCTCTCCCTGTTTTTTTAAGTTTGTGATTTGGAAGACTCCGCTGCATGCTGTCTTGCCTTTCATTAGAAGCACCCCATAGAAAAGCTTGTCATCCAGCAGTCTCAGACAGATATCCCAAGTAACAAAATCCATTAAAATACACCACTGTTGTACATTTACTGAAGAATTTCTACTAGGATTGATACAATCATTTATAAAGCAAATCACAAGATGAAAGCAGAATTCATCGGGCAGAACAGAAGCTTCTCCATCAGGAAGCAGAACAGAATTTCGCCTCGTGCTTTAAACACACGCAAAGTCTGTAAAACATTCTACATATCTTTGCTGTTTCACAATACCGAGCTGAGGTTGTCTATTGCCTAACTGACAAAGAGTCCTGTGGCACCTTAAAGACTAACTAAAGTATTAGAGCATAAGCTTTTGTGGGCTAATACCCACTTCGTTGGATGCATGCCTCCGATGAAGTGGGTATTAGCCCACGAAAGCTTATGCTCTAATACTTTAGTTAGTCTTTAAGGTGCCACAGGACTCTTTGTCACTTCTGCAATTCCAGACTAACACGGCTACCCCTCTGATTATTGCCTAACTGTCTCTCTAGCTCTACTTCAGATGAAACCAGAAGAATAGTGCCATAACAACATTACCAACTAGAAACAAAAAGAAAAGCACATTCAGAGAACATTTTAGATGGTTTTTAAATTGTTTCTGCAGCCAATAAAAACAGACCAATTTTTGAATAGTTTTGATAAGCTTTGTACATCATGAGAGGAATGATTCATCATAGCAAGAGTCCATTCATCTCTCTCTTGTAGGGAAGATCTACCATAAATATGAATAGATCTTCTGGGATTAGTTGAGAACAGAGTGTAAGCAGTTCATCCTTCCCTTCCATGTACCATACCCAGTCTCTTCTGAATTGTGACTTTTTCATCCTTCACCAAAAAAAGCCAGTAGTTATTTGGCAACATCTGCATTTAGAAAAGGGGGATTTTAAGCACAGTCCCTGTCTAAACCATTCAAAGAGAGGCAGATCATGGGAACTGGATGGCTCAAGAGACTGTCATTCAAATATGGACATTTTCATTTTTAGCTAACTTGTGTGAAACTTGCTTCCATCAGAAGTGACCAAAAGTTGATCACAGCTGATTCATGGAAGTTACTGAATATCAAATGCTTTGTTGGTCTCAGTCCAGTTTCAAAATCCACAGGTATGCATATCACAAACATTCTAATCTCAGTTTGCATCCTTGTTGGTTGTCTCAGCAGCAAAGCCAAGGACAGAATGGATATGGAGACTGAACTAACTTCTCAGAGGTAGAACTGATTTCTCCCAGATCAAGGCTGAGTTGCCATATGGAGCAATTTGCCACTTCCACTGTCATGCCTGTTTTGGGATAGATCAGCCTCTGGAGCTGTCAGTCTTCCACTTTTCAGGAGCACTGAAATATACTTTAAAAGAAAAAAGAAAAGACAGGAAAGAGACAAGTCCTTTTGCTCCCAGGTATAGAATATTAATAGCAAGTCTTCCCTCCCTGTATTGAAAAATCACCTCATTCCAGCACTTACTTTGAACTCTACTAAGCAAGTAATGATATGTAATGACACTTACAGTTACTGTTTTAATCCTCTTTTTGAAAATTTGCCAGATATATAGCCTGTTCTTTTCAGCATATGCAGTCATTGGGTTACTAATTGCTGCTTGGAGTCTAAGAATATGCAAAGAGGTCACCTGGTGACATGTGGTGTGATTATAGTTGAGAGCTTCAGAGTCTGGAACTGAAGAGGAATTAAAATGGCTTGAGATGATTCTTATTCTCAATGTTCAGAAAGATGAAGCATTTATATGATTTCCCAATCTGAATTGAAATATTGAGAATGAGCTTTGCCTCTTTCTATGTTCAAGAATGTGCTATACGTGCCATAGGATCACAATGCTTTACATCAGCTATCTCAGCAGTCTCCCAGAGTTGTATGCTTCAGGCACCTGTTCAGTCCCTTTCCTATGCTCTTTAGTCCATTTGTACACTCAGAATTTTCTTAAGAGATTTAATACCTTTGGACTCAGTCACATTTAACACAGGGTGTTTAAAGCTTAATCTGCTTCACACTAGTCTAGATTGGGAGTAGGGAGATAAGCACTCTGTTTAAGATACATCAGATGTAACTGAGAAACTAAGCAGAGTAAGTCACACTAAAATCGGATGATATTCTAGTTTTCTAAATAAGGAACTTGATCTGCCTGATTTTCCCAGAAGCCTAGATAGGCAATCAATGCTACAGACTTACTAGTAGGATTTGTAATAATCCTGTCAACCAATAGGTTATATGAACCACCTTCTTCCTTAAGCCTATGCAACTTTTAAACCAGTGTTTCTCTGTGGTTTTGTTTTGCAGAATCCTTTGTAAGAGAAATACAGTCATGAATCCCCTCCCATTCCCCTGCTTTCCTAGGTTTCAGGGACAAATAAAAAGGTGCTCTACAGACTATAGTATAGAAAGTCTGTCTAAACAATCGTAGTAAATATTAACGGTTTAGGTTATAAAGGTAATTCACCAGCAGTTTAGTCTGCAGCCATATCAGAATATATGGTCTGTGTTGTGCTAGGGAAAGCTATCAGGAAAGGAGAAATCAGATTTCTAAACATTTCTGGTCACCCATTGCCTTGAGTCATGCTTAAATGATGTGTCAGTTTTTTTAATCTGTTATAAAATATTTTTCTACTCCACCTCCAAGGATGGTCATTTTTCATTATAAAGCTGCACACTTTCTAGTTTTGACATCAGGAAGACCCTCATATCTTTAGGTTAGGGCAGATATTCAGGTTATATTTTAAATACTCTTTGATGCATAGGGGTACACTGTTTCCATGTAGCACAACAGACTACATCTCTCTCTAAGTCTCTGCCATTGTCAGTTCCTCTCTGGCATATGGTATGCTGTTTTTAACTTGGTTGGTCCACCATTTTTACCTGTCCATAGACTCTCAGAAGCATGGGACTGGAAGGGACCTTGAGAGGTCTTCTAGTCTAGTCCCCTTCATTCAAGGCAGGAATAAGTATTATACAGTCCAGGAGTAGCTATTTCTAACCATAAAATGTTAAGGTGCAGTGAGTTCACCTCTGCCCTTCCTCAATGACCCAGTTCAACCCATCTGACAGAATCTTAATCTGCACACTAATTATATTGCTATTGTCCTCTGGTTTGCTAGTTATTAGCTATGCGACTAGAGGTCTGAGGGGGAAAAGAAACCACATGAAAAGGGTGCAAACTTTGCTCATGCTGCTGGCTTTTTCCCCTCTTCTCTCCCCTCTTCACAACAACATCCCCAATATTAAAGATAATCAGAAAAAAATTATAATAATTTTTCTCCCCCATTATTCCTCAAAGTTACTGAAATTTTCTGACCAACTTCACTTTAAGGTCCCAATCCCTCAGCAAGTGAGCAATGAGAACTTTGCAAAGTATCCCAAATACTAGATAATCACGTTAGAACAGAATCACTCCATTCTGAGCAACTCTGACAACTAAGACAAAAGCCGATGTCTCATGTCTATTATTTAAAACCAGTAGTATACATTACAAAGACAAACATGAGAGAATGAAAAAATACGGTCACAGAAAACTGCTCTGGCCAATACTACTATAGACACAGAACAACAGATCATAGGAAAGACTGGGGTCGGGGGGGGGGGGACTTTCAGAGTTTTAGT
>ML677366.1:15352337-15421269 GCA_007922305.1 Dermatemys mawii
TACAACATTCTAAGTTACATTTTCCTAACAATCATTTTCTTAACAACCAGAACATAGCAACAATGAAGAAACGCTATCAGGGCAAATGGAACCCATCAATGCTTGCAAGACTATTGCTGGACAGTGACAAGAGATGCTTCATTTAATGAATACAAGAGACAAGCCAAGAAGCGCCGAGTAGACACTGAATAGGACTAAACTATGTACATAATAGTTTTTTGCCTTTTGTTTCATAATATATTTTATTTATATAACCCTTTTGCTGATTTTTAAAGTGTTACATAAACAGGACAGGTGAAATATTATCATGTAAAGCAACCATAAACACATGAAAAGACCCAGGTTTACAATTTATGATTAAAACTCTACTATCTACACAATATACATAGACATAAAATGTAAAAACTTAAATATCTTAGAAACAGTAGCCAATCAGTTGTTTTAATTGTCATATTTGAATTCAGCATATCAAAATACATAATAACTATCACATTTTATCTCTGAAGCAGACGACTTCTAAAAAATTGGAGACCAGTGTATTAGATCAATAAAAACTAAATACAAAACACCTGTCAAGTAATGCCCCAAGGATAATAGTTGTAAAAATAATGTAAATGGGTCATATCAAAAAAAAATCACTTATCAATATTAAAAAAGCCTTAGACACAGAGTGAGAAATAGAAGTAGTAAAAGAAAAATGAGTTTTAAGTTTCACATATATAAAATAGTGTAATGGACGACCAACATAATACATAAACCCAAAACATTTACATAGCTATCAAAAATAATTTTTTGCATTTGTACTTGAATATTGGAAACATAAAATTGCAGTTCTCTTACAAGAATGCTATTCCAAGGGGAAAATATTCAGTTCTTCTAAAGTTTTCCTAACACCCTGTCTCAAATTTCAGGCTCAAAAGTGTTACAAACATTACCTGGACCCACAAAGTGCCAAACAAGCATATGCCTAAAAAATATTTAAATGTCATTTATCATAGCTCCTTGTATTTCTGCCTTTTATAGTTAATAGAGTCTGGACATATGGGTCCAACTTTCACAGGGGCCTATTAGAAATTTTCATAACTGTTTTCAGACATTTTCACTGAACCATCATTGCACTGGTTTGTGATATATCTTTAAAAGCAGGATTACAAAACAGCTTTCCCAGAATCTGTGCTAAAAGCCAGAGCAGCACCAAACCTAGAGAATAACTTAAAGAGGCCGCTTATGAAGCGAATTCTCCCATGCAGTCTGTTGAAATATTCTGTCTGGTTGAGTCAGGGCCTTCACATACAATGAGCTATTACTGCAGCTTATCCCCCGAATTCTCCCACCAACCCATCACAGCAGTGATTAGGCAAAAATCTTACTGCTTGTCCTAGTATTCACAATGGATGCACTAGCGGGGTCTACTTTTGGTCAAAACAAGTGGAAACAGTTTTTGCTTTCTAAGTGCTTACATCTTCACTCCACGTAGGCTTTTGAAGATAAAGTAACAAACACATGCGTCTCCTGGCTTAAACGGCTCTCTTTATATTAAGACTTTATAGCTTGCCATTTCCTTTGTGTTCCTGCTTTGATGGGTTTTTTTAAAAATTTCTATTTGCCGGCAACATGTCTTACAGGCACATAAATATAAAGAACCTGCCATATGTACTATTCTAGCCATGTGATTTCAAAATTACTAACTTTAAATAGTGTTTGAGAAAGGATTGAAGTTGGACTGATCTATTTGCAATCTAGGTAATCAAAGGGAATTTCTAATCTAGCCAACACTTTATTCTGACAACTCTTTCCACTCCCTCATCCCAATCATTTACTCCTCCTTGAGACCCCTTATTTTATGGCAGGGTCACGCTCTCATCCTTGGAGGAATTTTATGCCAAATCTGTATCAAGTATCTGTATTCAAATATCAACTGTAGGCACCTCTCCAAACCACCAATAATGCCTAAGCCCAGATTCTGCTCTCATTTACAATGGTATACCTGAGGAGTAACTCAAAGTCAGTGGAATAAAGCCAGTCAGACAGCAGGAATTGGGTTTATTACCCTGAAATTCAAGGTATGCTATAATTCACTCCAAAACCACTGGCATAGTACTCCAGAATAAAAGACTTGAGTAGCACACTGCATGTGAAAAGTAGAACTGGAAAATGCAAGAGGATGAAGAAATGCCAAGAGAAAAGAATGGAATTTGCTGTACATTTTGAAGTGCAAATGTGAAGAGTAATCCTCTTCTGCAATGTACATTCAAACAGGGCATTGAAAACCAAAAGAAATCTGACACCTTTCCCTCTTTTTTCACCCTTAGTCTCTCATTCCCCCTTTCTCCCAACCATCACCACCACACTGAGGTGATTTGGTCTGATTCCCCTGGTGCCTAGAATTGGCTGTTTCGAGAAGAATGGATTTCTTTCTCTCTTGGTCTTATTACAGCTCCTCCTTAGTTTTCTGTTGTTCTATCAATTGTGTTTTTGTCAAGCTTGCAACTTTTTCTTAGTGAATTCAGCGGTCCTGAAAGGTTTCGTTATTCAAGTAGCCCTGAAGAAAGAAGAACTCTATTTGACCAAAGAACTAGGATAGTCTGCAAGTTTCCCCATATTAATCCACCTGCAGGGCTCACCTCTTACTTAAAAGGGAAGGGAGCAGGAGGATGTCCCTTTCTGATGATCCTGGTCAGGGACATCAGTTCCCTCTGTGTCTATGTTGGTCTCTCTACTGAGACTGTTAAACAGTGCCAGTTATGACGGAGGTTGTGAAGCAATCACCCATTCATCAGAAACTGGGCTGAGATCCAACAGACTTATTTCATGTATGCTCCAAACTACTTTCAAGTTGTTAGTCACTGCTGCCCAATTCCAAACCAGTGACCTAGACATCTAGTCCTGTTTCTCTCTTAGCAGTTGTAACAGCTAGACCTTCTTAAGAAGTAGTAGTAAATTCTAATCTGCTACCTCAACCTATGCAGGCAAAACTGTTATAAGAAACACCAGTCCTCCATCAAAGGAACCCTGGCATCCCCACTCTCAGCCATGCACAATATAGAAAGGCTCTTGGGCATCATGATTATTATGGGACATGCAGTTTTGATGCCATTGATGCAGGCTACCAGATTATAGAGTTGGCTTGATGTCAGGGATCTAATCTTGCTGCGAGCCAACTAACTGGCCAAAAGAACCAGAAAGGGAATATAAGCAGCTCCTTCCCTCAATATTTCCCCATAAAGGGCCTACTCCCAAGCAGGACACTAAACCAGGATCTTTAAAACAATGACTTAGAGTCAGAGCCTATACCTGCTGAGGTCAATTCAAACTGAATTGCAGGATCAAGTCCTAGATTATAATGGTGCAAATAAAAACAACAATCCAATAAATATGCATTGCACCTGAGTTTTGTACTAATGAGTATTGACTATATTGGCACCGCCTAATTAAATTTTAGATTTTCATTGAGGTTACGAAAGGAATGATTGTGCAGCTTTATCTTCCATCTTCTGAACTTAAACAGGACTAATAGTGATACAGCAGCCCAAGCATTTGGTGAACTCATATAATTAGTGCTCAGTTAAATTAGTTCATGGTTTGAGCACTGACTGTTTAGATGGTAACTTCAGTAAAACAAGTCAGGTAAACAAATTTTCAGTGCTGAGTGAACACTGGATTTAGCATACAGACACTTGTGAAATCAAAGGACAGTTAGCACTCAGAATGTTAGGATCTGACAGAACTGGATTGCTGAAGAACAATACAAATTTCCATATCTAAGGCACAGCATAAGAAAGACAGTTCACAACTCGAGTCCCTGTTTTGCAGAGAGAATTAAAGACATGAACCTTCCAGTTTTTCCTTGAGAACTGGATAGAGGCTTGAAAGTTGATGTTCTTCCTTGCATGAAACTGGTGTAGAGAAATTCTGGGCTGTTTCTATATTTATTGCCTAGATTTTTGACAGGAACTGGAACGAACAGGGTCCTTCTAATTTAGTAGTTAGGAAGAAGGTTGTGTATGATGACCAGTGGGGTTTTTATAGGGTGACTAGACAGCAAATGTGAAAAATCGTGACAGAGGGTGGGAGGTAATATGAGCATATACGAGAAAAAGACCCAAAAATCTGAACTGTCCCTATAAAATGGAGACACCTGGTCACCCTAGATTTTTCCCCTTCCTCCCATTCTTTCTACCAAATACAGGTGACCTGCAAGATTTTTTACTTGGTAATGAAGGTCAAGATGACTATAGCTCTGCTCATCCAAGCTTCACATCAGCTGAACTCTGTATGTGTTATTCATTTTGAAAGGTAGTGGCTTTGTCATTACACTAATTGAATGCATTTTCCTAGTTAAGTCTCTTTTACAGATTCTTATCAACTGTTAGACGTAGATCCACTAAATTTTCACTACAAAAAGTTTTTTTTCTCCTGCTGATAATGGCCCATCCAAATTAAACGGCCTCTTAGAATTAGTATGGTAATTTACAACTTTTTTTTTCTTTGTGTGTGTATAAATGCATCTTACTTCTGTTTGTTCCATTCTATGCATCCGATGAAGTGGGCTATAGCCCACGAAAGCTTATGCTGAAATAAACTGGTTAGTCTCTAAGATGCTACAAGTATTCCTCGTTTTATTTATGGATACAGACTAACACAGCTCCTATTCTTAAACCTATTTGAGCAGGGAAACTTTGTGCGTGAACTCTGAAATTTCCTTCATCTGATTTGGGTTCTTCAACTGGAGATGAAGAATACGCAAGGGGGATACAACTCACTTGGCTGATCATCTTTACTTTTGATTTTCTTTCATTTCTTGACTAATCAGAAATGGATTTATTCTTGTAGTTAATTATTCTTACACAATCCAAGGTACAGCCCTGCTCTTTCGCTCACAGGTTTAAATCTATAATCACTTCATTTAATCAGACATGCTGAAAATTGCAAAGTGGAATTTAAGGAAGTTTTTCACAGAAATGAAGTTTGAAGTATTTTCCTCTGGATTTAATGTCTCCCCATGGTCTCTGGAGTAACAGAGGACAGACAAAAGCCCAAACCACTATAGTATTTTGTGTTAAGTACCTTTCAACACCTGATATTAAATTCTGTCAATTCTTTTTTTAAAAAAATCATACCTTGTCCCCTAGGGGCAGAAAAGCTATTTGGAACATTTAAAATTTCACTCCAATCCCTGTGTTTGCATGTATGGTTGTGTGTCTGAGTCTTTTGAGTTTTGAAAGAATTAAAAGTGAAAGTGACAAGAAGTTCCATACATTTGTGTCTTTTAGGAGGATTAATAGTATCTATTAAATATGAACTCTCTCATCCAGCCATCTTCACCAACTAAAAACAAAAATCTCACCCTAGGGATAGATTGGGCCACAACGTTATTATTTGGTCCTCAATCTCCTCCCCACCAGGAAAGCATGAAAATTATAGTGAGCTTACATTGATATCGCTTGCCACTTACCTTTGCAGCCTCTTACCTCTAAAGAGTTCCGTGATTCCATATTTTTAAAACACTGAGATCTTGAGATTAGCATAAAAGTACAAAAATGTATTGTACATATTATATTCATCTCTAGGGAGGCTGTAATATAGTAACAGTAGTCAATACACTACATAAAAGACAGGAAATGAAGAATATTGTATCCAATGAAAATTACAAGGGGGAGGGAAGGGGAATTATTTAGGCAAGCAGTCCTGTAATGGTCTATGCTAGAATTTATACCAGGATATGAAGAATTAGCACAACTACTCTTGAAAAAAAAAATCTATTGGAATCTTTAATCATCGCCAGGATCCATGTATTTCATCTCCTATGAAAGCAGCACTTGCAGAATCATTGTCCCTTAACACGCTGTTTCAGGCCTGAATCAGAGAGAAACACCGTTTAAGTCATTGGCACTACTTCCTGTAGCAACTGGATTATCCCTGGAGAGTTCCTATCCAAGAACTAAGTAAACCTGAGCCTCTCACTATTTAGCTTGCAATCATAGCTTGAAGCGATATGACGGGGCTATTGTCAGTGACTTCTCGGTCCATTACTGTAAAAACAAGAAGTGGGTTTTCATCCGTTTTCCCAAAAAGGACCTCGTTTCCTTTTCTGCCTTCCTGAGCTGCATTTATCAGGTAATTACTTAAGCCCATTTTCATTTCCTCCTTCGCAGCCTTTCACCAGTCCTATGCATATACACAGACATTGGTAGCGTGCTGTTCCTCATTCCCATACAGGATCAAGGGGTACATGATGAGTGGGAGGAAATAATATGCCTAATCTTCCTGCTGCTGGGGCTTGTCTTCACAATTTGTATTTTGCGTGGGTACGCGTCTCTCTCTGTGGCTGCCCTGTATGTTTTTATATCGAACAACAGGCGTTGGGGAACTGGACCCTGGGTGCTGTGTCACTGCTTTTGTTATAGATTTATTTCACTTTCCTTCTTTTATTCTTGTGCATCCATGGTAGAGGCAGGAGACCCAGATTCCAGCCACTCTCAGTCTTAAGAGACTCTGTATTTCCTACAGATACTCTTTTTAAAGTGTTTATTTTGGAGAAGACGCGCCTATGTCTCACCCTTGATTACAAACCTCAAATGACAGTGTCTTTGACATAGGCGCTATTGCTGCCCTTCCTCTCTGCTTCTTTCATTTCACCTCCCTGCTGCCTACACTAGAATGAATAATGCTTTTTTCCCTTTTGTTAATTTCAGTGAATGAATTCAGGCCAGTTTTACAGACTCAGCCAGTGCACGGGGCTGAAATTCCCACAGAATTCTGTGCAGGGTTAGTTTTCTGTCAAAGTTTCCAGATTAACTGCAAGAATTCAGTGAAAAGGAAATTGTCATTTTTACACAGCAGCATGTACAGTTAGTGTGAACAGGATTTGTTTCAGCCCAAACAGAGAGCACAAATTATACTTTATTCCTTTCTAGAAGGCCCAAACGTTGTTTCACACCAACTGACAGTGGTAGTAATTAATGTAAAGGTTCCCTGGGGTCTTTTAACATCCTTTCTTAGCGTTTGATGGTTTAGACAGCCACAACCTGTGTTCCCTTTGACTATCGATGAAACTAAGGTGGGGGGAGGAGGGAGCATTTAAACACAGCACTGGGTTTTCTTTAAACTCTCTAATGAGCTCTAGATAAAGCAAAGAAGCTTTTACTGGGGATTTTAAGAAGCACTTTCCCCCTCAATTGTTCTCCCAAGGGCAAAGTATTTCTGTCTCTTCATAGACATATGAATTCTAAGAACAGCTTTAACAAAGCCCCAGAGCACTGTTTGTGTCAAAATGGGATCACATCAGGGACGGGTGATATGACCATTTTTACCCCTATCATCAGCTTGGTGCAGTTTGCTCCATTTTTATTCACATGTAAAATTGGAGAAAGGATTTTTTCCTGGTTTATTTAATTTAATTTATTGATTTCTTTTAATCATGGATGACATGTCAGTTGCTCAATAGTAATTCAGAATTACCAGCCCATGCAAATAGTGCACCCTTATGCCTTTTCACTCCTAAGTGGCAGGTGTGGGGGGAGGTATAACTTGAGCTATTGATTAGAGCAGGGGACTGGAAAATGGTTTGCCACTGATTTGTTTTGTGACATTGGACAAGTCACTTAACCTCTCTGTGGCTCAGTTTCTACTGATGCTAAATTGGGAAATAATCACACAACTTGGCTAGGCACTTTAAGACTCCCTGATGAATGGTGCTGTATAAGTATAGCTTATTGTTGAAGAATGTGGCTGAATTTGCTTCCAGCTTCAATTTCATGTCATTAGCATAGGAGTGTCAAACACCCAGTATGGAAGCAAGATCCATCCTAACGGATTTGTACAGATATAATCACATTTAAAAATCCTACATTTAAAAAGCATTATTAAGATTGCAAAGTTAAGCATTCAAAAGTTAGGAGATGTCACAAGTAAGATTGCCTGTGTATCCTTAAGGCCACAGTCATGCAGCCAACAAACACGTGAGTAACTTTACACCCGTGAGTTGTCTCATTGATGACAACAAGACTACTCATGTCCTTAAAGTTATTCCTGTGTTTAATGGTTGCAGGATCAGGGCCTATCATTCAGATACTATGATGTCTAGTGTTTTTGAGTGCTCAACTTGAGACACGTTAAAAAAAGCCTGATTTTCAGAAATGAGTACCAGTCCTCTGAAAGTCAGGCCCCTTAAAATGTCTCAGGTTGGATATCCCAACATTTAGGCATCTAATACCACTAGCCACTTTTGAAAACAGAAGCCAATAAAACAAATGAGAGCAAGTAACAACGTGAATTAAGGGAAAGGCAGGATGAGGGTTAAAACACTAAAATCATGAGGTTGTTTAGATTATGTTGCCTTAACAGTGGTTTTCTTGGTCAGGGTTTAGATGTTCCATCTTAAGAGAAGAATTTGGCATCATGTTTATATACACATGCGCCCAGGCACACACAGTATCAGTTCAGCTGGATTCTGCAGGTTTTACAGAAAAATAAATAACCACTAACTTCAGTAAGAGTTTTGCTTGCACAGACAGTGCAAGATCAAACACTACATTTGTGGCAGCATTTCAATGGTAAAACGCAGAAGTATGTTCTAATTTATTTTCCATATATTCTATCCTATAAAACACTAACTGTAAATTCAACTATGTATTTTTAATATGACTTCACATTATAGTGGGTTGGCTTGGAAAGGATTATGACATCATACCTAAACTATTCATTCTACATCTGCTAATTGAAAGATGTTTCCAAAATTTTTCAGAGCTATATTATAGCAATATGAATATTGCTCTAACCAGTTAAGGATAAAGATGAAAAGAAGTTGCCATTTTCAACAGGGTTTAACTATACATCTGAACATTAATATAAAAAAAAAAATCCTCCCTAAGACACTAATGAAACTGTAGAAGACAGAAAAGCTGTCTAATCATGTATGCAGAATTGTAACCACATTGGTCCCAGCATGAGAGAGACAAGGTGGGTGAGGTAATATCTTTTATTGGACCGACTTTTGTTGGTGAGAGACAGAAACTTTCAAGCTTACACAGAGACCAGAAGAAGAGCTCTGGAAGTATGAAAGTGTCTCTCTCTCACCAACAAAAGTTGGTCCAATAAAAGATGTTACCTGATAACATGGTAACTTAGCTGTGAGATCATACGAAGTAAGTGAGACCACAGAAATCTCCGCTACATCCAAAATTTGGATTTAGATGGAAAAAAAGCATACAATAGCTGGCTTTGCTATACTGTAACTGTATGAAATCTGAGTCTCAGTCCTGCACTGTGATCTACATGAACAGATGACTGAACCCACTTGGACCTCTATGGATCTCAGTGGGGTTTTGCACAGACATGGCAGTCAGACCATATGGAGCATTCATTTTCAGATTAATCCAAGCAGCACGGTTAGGGTACACAGTGCAAACTCTCATAACATGGATTTCTAAAACAGTTGTTTATGCAACAACTGAAAACTGCTAAGAAGGAAGAAGGCACAATAAAGTTACAATTTGAAAATGTGTTTCTCTGTACTATTTCCAGCACAGACATTAAAGCCATGCTGCAACAGAAGCTCTATAGCAATTAATCTGTTTTGCTTTTAATACTCTGACCGTCTCTTCTTTGGTGGTGGTCACAGCCACACATTTCAGCACTTCTGCGAGAGATTGCCTCCAAATTTCAGTTTCGCTTTTGCAGGATTAAATCAGGAGTGTTTCATTCTCACAAACCAAGTTCTGTGTGTGTATTTGTTTTAATAAAAAGTAAAAGTAATATTGCCTAGCTACTGCTGGAGCCCCAGTGAGCAAACAGCATCCACTTTGGCATTCATTCACATTTCTAAACCTGAATGGAGTTTGCTCCACCCGGAGACACCCAGATATTTGTAGATGTGCCAGGATTTCAACATTTTCCTAATTAAAAAGTTAAATTGGGAATTCTTAAAGTATGTTACAATCTTATTGCAGCTCTTTTCAGCAGAACCTTAGTGTTTTTTAATCTAAAAGTTGGAAAGCTGATGAATGTTGCCATATAGTGAGATCCAGAGTTGTTCAAATGCTAAAGTAGGGGTCGGCAACCTTCCAGAAGCGGTGTGCCAAGTCTTCATTTATTCACTTTAATTTAAGGTTTTGCGCGCCAGTAATACATTTTAACGTGTTTAGAAGGTCTCTTTCTATAAGTCTATAATATATTCCTACATTATTGTTGTATGTAAAATAAATAAAATGTTTAAGAAGCTTCATTTAGAATTAAATTTAAATTAAATTAAAATGCAGACCTCTCCAGATTGGTGGTCAGGACCCAGGCAGTGTGAGTGCCAGTGAAAATCAGCTTGCGTGCCGTCCTCAGCATGCGTGCCATAGGTTGCTTACCCCTGTGGTAAAGGAATGATCTGAGGGGAGATATTAGGTAGGGAAAAAACAAGCATCTGATGCCATAGGGTGAAATTCACCCAATACAAAGGATTGTATAAGGCCTGGGCACTACTTAAGTACCACTTATGACCTATTTTGAGGTCTTCAGTGCTGGTCTTCTGCACAGTTACATTTTCCCCAGAACCTTTAAGCTCTTTCAGACTCCAAATCACAGAGCAGGTTAGGCTGTTGTTGTTGAAGTGAAAAGTAGTTACCATTCATTATTTCACTCACTATGGGGCAGTGACACTGATTGTAAAAATGGTGTAATGAGGATTGTAAGCCGATATAGAAAAAAATACCATTGATGCATGTCGGCAAGATCTTTTCCTCAAGGGATGGTGTTTATAAAGCAAAATAAGTTAACATATGCAGAAAAGGTAACAGAAACCTCCCCAGATTGGTGTTCAATTCAGTCTTGAATGTGGAGCCCAACCCTCTTGCACTCAGTTAATAGCTTTTCCCCAGCCTCTTCTTCACTGGAGACCAGAAAGCAGTCCCTGACCCGGCAATACAGGCGTATGCCAAGCCAATACAATTGCTTGACCATTATCAAATCATATCATTTGTACATTGATTTTTATATTTTCTTTATGCTATTTTAAGTAGTGACTGTGTTTCTTCCTGACATGCCTTCTAAAACATGAAAAAAAAAATTCAGTTGTCTCTACCCAGCCAGCCAAATAGATCTACAGAAATAGTAAATGAAAACAGATATCCCAGCAGGAATAAGAAAAAGGTAAATCTAATGACTTTTTCAGTCCTGGGATTGTAGGGCCAGAATATTTTATGGTTTCCTGGGGAGTGTCATGTCACATTCCATAATCCTATAATTCTCTCAGTGCACACTGGAAGAAAATTTTGCCTGGTCCAGCCAGAAATGAATATTTTACTTAGCGCTTATACTAGTTTCTGGTAAGTTTTTATGAAAACATGAGCAAGTGTTCAAGACTATTCCAAGCTCAAGTTTATTTATTTTGCTGGTTAGAATTAAATGTGCAGAGAATGGATCTTGCATGATTTGGGTGAAGGTATAGCCTTTATAAAAACAAAACATCTTTTAAGAGTTTCCAGATCAAATAAGGGTTGAATCCATAACAAGTCACTCTAGATTCCAAAGAATAGAATTTATTGGATCTCTACGCGTCAAATTTGCAGCTCACGCTCGCATTTTAAATCAAGTAACTGATTAATAACCTATGAAATTTTGGATTATGAAAATAGGCTTCATTCTTGACAAAGTGTAATAGATTATTGAATGATTATAGGCTTTTCCTACTATAAAAGAGTATAGTACATTGCTGAGATTTCAGGGCTTAGTCCCATAACTATATATCAAGGGGCAAATTTTGAGGCTGACCCATGTGATCAGAAGAAATCTATGTAGTCAGTTATGCCTGTTCTGGGTGCTCTTTCTTGTAGGCATCTGAACACCTAGTACATTTTGTGGGACTGTATAAATAATTACTGGTAACATACAGATGAAAGATACAGATAAGAAATGACTAGTAGATAAGAGAAACTCTTTGCTCAAGATGACCTTGCATGACTTAAAAAAAAGTTTTTAAAAAATCTAGAAGCTGAAGAAACCTCTAAGGACTTGAAAATAGCCCTTTAACCATTAGGCTGAAAGCAAGAAGCATGGTCTAAAAGTTTGAACATAGAGCTGAGATTCAGAAATTTCAGAGTTTGAATTTCCATTTGTCCATGGACACCTGTAGCCTTGATAAACTACCTTTTTCCCTTGGTTTCCCTCATGTTCAGAATGACAATAACATTCCCTAAAACCATCTTTCATGAGAATTAATGAGGTTGTAACATACTATAATACTAATAATATGTAATTGCTTATAGTGCTATTCATATTTAGAGTGCTAATCATAGGCTCTAAGTGTACATAGCAGACACACTTATGAAATGTACATATGTATCACTTGAGCTATTTCTACTGCAGTTCATTAAAACTATAAGTGCTGCTAATGAACAGCTGAAAGCTCTGAGTAGAGGAACCTGATTGGTTGAAATACAGTGATTTAAATCTACTATGTGGGTTGATTATGTGGCATTTGCCTCTGGAAAAAAAGGAGACAATTTTGTTGCAGGAGTCTACTAGAAAAGTTTTGTGCCTCACGAAAAAGAAGATCAAGAGAGAACATTCTGATCTTAATATAAAGCCAGAAAATCTGACCCTGTAGAAAGTGTGGAGCTTTTCAGATCAAGTGGACTTGATGAGTGTCCTCTGTTATGGTACTCCATGCCCAGAACATTAAGAACAGCATAGCAGCGTCCATCAATGGCTATTAGTCAGGATGGTGTCCCTGGCCTCTGTTTGCCAGAAGCTGGGAATGGGCAACAAGGGATGGATCACTTGATGATTATCTTTTCTGTTCATTCCCTCTGGGCCACCTAACATTGGACACTGTCCAAAGACAGGATACTGGGCTAGATGGACCTTTGGTCTGACCCAGTATGGAGACTCTTATGTTCAGGGAGCATACGCTCTTGATTCTGGAATAAGTGTGCTAGATGACAGTAAGAACTGGGAGGAAGGGCATATTTTTGTTTGGGGATGCTGGAAGTTGAGAGAGTCACAGCTCTAGAAATTGAACTGTTGTATTTATCATTAAGTACAGCAATGACAATGGAAGTTTAGCCATGCTTCTCTGCCCTCAAGGGACCACCTGTAGGGATAAGTAAGTTCGAACAGATGACTAAGGAAGTACTGAGCATATTCAGCTCCCATTGGCTTCAATTGGGGTTATGGGTGTCCAGCATTTCTGAAAATCATGTCCTTGGTCTGCATGACCTTTCATATTTGAATTATAGATTTTAAATTGTCTTTATCAATGTGTACAAAGGACAAGGAATAAGGAAAAACAGAACCAAATAAGTCCTGCTATAGATATCAAATATTTATAACCTAGGGGAAAATATGCCATTTTCCTGCATGGGATGACTTCTTTGAAAATTTGGAAAAATACAAATTTCACACAATGCATCAGTCAGTTACTTTAAGAAGGTGCTTTGTGTTCCAGAGGAAGCATGAATAAATTATTACATGCAGTTGCTATGGTAGCTACTAATTTGTTGTTGAATAATAGTTACTTGTGTTTAAATAGCTATAGAACTTGCCCTGGGAGCAGTATTAGAAACTCACTATTGTCATTCCCTTTTTACTTTTTAAAATTAATATATATATATATATATATATTCACTAAGAATAGCACTTTCCACCTGATATCCACCTTTCTTGCAGTTACATGTCCTCAGGCTGTCTTCAAGCAAAGCATCTTCTCTATACAAAAGAAGAGACTTGCAAAAAAGGAAGAAAAAGAGAGAGGGAGAGAGGGGAAAAAAAACCTCCATGCTGTCTCTGAGCAGAGTACCAGCACAAATCCTTTAGTGTTGCAAGTATCCATTTTGATTATCAGCATTCCACCATAAGAGATTTTAAAACAAATTTTCACTGGTCTAAAATAAACCAATCTGAAGAAAATAGCAGCTAAATATGGAATTTCTGCCGAAATGCGTCTCAATTCTAATTAAAGAGCCCGAACAATTCAACATATGAAAGAAAGGTCTTTGAGTTACCATTCACTGATCTTTCTAATGAAGAATTTTGGAACTTTTGCTTCATGGTTTAACAAAACAGTTGTAGATTAATTTTATTTCAAACACAGACAAACTCTAAGTTGTTTCGTTCAAAGCTCAACAGAAAAACCTCAAAACTGAAAAAAAGGTTTTGATCAAATTTAATAAAAAAAAAAGAACCCAATTCTAAACCAGTGACAATCCTAGAGTCTAACAATGAAGTAAAGTGTCTATAATTCTCTTTCACTTGGCTTGATGCGGAGGCTTTATTTTGCGATCATTTTATTGCATAAACCAGGATGAATAATAGAATTTTAGAAAGAGAACCCCTATTGAGTCAGGCTTCATTGACATCTGACTGGTAGTCTAAAAGCCTGCTGAGAGGGTCCAAAGCAATGCATCACAGACTCCCAGCAGGTCATTAAGGCATTAGCCAATTAGAAAGCAGGGCTACTGAGTGACATTGTTCACAGCAGAGCAAACATAATTGATTTTTATTTCAACAGGAGAGAGAACCTCCTTACCAAAGAGCTTTAGCATAATTTCTTCTTTAGGAGAGGTTTAAAGAGATTTGTGTTGGAGTATTTAATTCTAAACCCTGGGACAGTCTCTGGCAATGTGTATAAATTAAGGGACAGTTGACTTCACTCATTGATATTCAAAATAGAGACTCGCTGTTGCTCAAAAGTAGCATGAAGTTTTCTGAGTGATGGCATCCAACACCAGCTGTGCGGAGGCACAGATCTTGTACTCTCACAACCTTTAAATAGTTTATGTAGCTATTAGCAAGCTGGATTCCAGTTTAAGGGCTACTTTCCTATGCATTTTAACATACTATACTCTGTATAAACAACTACTCCTTAAAAGCACCATGCAGATGGTCTCTCTCTCCAAAGACTTCATCACAAGTAATCTCCCTCTTTCTGATTTCATTGTCTATCAATTGGTTATTTTCAGTCTGACTGTATATTAGCACCACTTGGTGGGAATATTTCTCAGTGACAGCAAGCCTGCAGCAATAAACTCCAAGAATGACTAATAGCTTCAGTCATCCCAATTTTCAGTATGTTAACAGCATCTGCCACCAAGTCATTAGACTATACTTTTTAAGGAAGCCTCATTTCCCTTTACATAAGATGATGAGAACACTTTTTTCATTGCAGCCTGAAAAAGGTTAAAGGACAATGAAGAGATATATAATAAACACTAGTGTCTTTACAAGCACAACACCCAAGTTAAACACATAATTAAAAATAAGCATTCTTAATATAATTTACAAAACAGTAAATGCTTGAATGTAACAGGATACTTTCAGACAAGGCTTTTTCTGTACTGTTTGCATTTCTGGTCTGCAGGAGAAAAATAATTGGACAATGGTATAAAATCCTTTCTTCTCATGACCCAAAGCAACACAACAAACATTTTTATTGGAAATATTTGCAGATTACTATTCACAGAGTACATATACTGTAGACTTGGAAAATACATGTATCCCACACTGTTCAGCCAGCCAACTGAATCACTCCTTTAAAGAAAGAAAAAAAAAAAGAAAGAAAATTCCCAGCTGCAAAGGCTGCAATCCAAGGATTGAACATTATGTATTGGGATAATACTAAGTCATCTGTCTCTAATTTTCAGAATTTCCATCATGTTTCAAAAATATTTTCATTATTTTCAGCTTGGTTTTGTGCTTCACCAAAAACTCAGGGCATATCTACATTACAACCCTAAGTTGACTTATGTTAGGTTGACTTACAACCACCACAATAATTACTGCGGTGGTTGATGACCGCACTACCCTCCTTCTGTCAGTGGTGCATGTCCTCACTGAAGATGGGCAGTGTGAGGGGCTGAGAGCCAGGGATTTCAGCTCCATGCAGCTCCCCACCAGGAGCCCAGCTTCCCCCTGGGCTCTCAGCTCCCAGCGAGGCAGCCTGCCAGGCTTCTTGACTCCCAGAGAAGCAGCAGCCTGGCTAGGAGCAGGGAGCTGTCCGGCTTTCATGTCAATTTCACAGCTCTCATGAAATTGACAAGCCAGGCCAGCCCACAGCCAAAGTAAGTAAGGCAGTGTCTACACAGACACTGCATCATCCTAATTACACCACCACTATGCTTCTCGCACAGGTGGAGTTATGTTTGTGTAATAGGGCACTTACATTAGCAGGAGCAAGGCTGTAGAGTGTGTATGCTGACATAATTAGACTGAGGTAAGCTGCCTTATGTTGACCTAACTGTGTAGTGTAGGCCAGGCCTCAGACTTTAGTAGTTAAAGTATAGGGGGAAGAAGATTGTAAAGAAACAGAGCTTTCTGTCTAAAGCCTTTGCAGAGTGTATTTCCAAGCCTAGCCCTCTGCCTTGGCTACACTATGGATATTATGGGCTTGTCTTCCCTATGGGGGTAAGTCAACCTAAGTTATGCAACTCCAGCTACATGAATAACGTAGCTGGAGTCAATGGAGTTTAGGTTGACTTACCCAGTGTCTTCACGGCACTGAGTCAACAGGAGATGCTCTCCTGTTTACTTCCCTTACTCTTCTCAAAGAGCTGTAGTACCCGGAGTTGACCGGAGACTGCTCTGCTGTTGATTTAGTGGTTCTTCATTAGACTCACTAAAATCAACCTCTGCTACATCGATTGCAGCAGTGTTAATCTCCCTGGTTGTGGAGACCAGACCTATATTGGCATAGCTCAGTCAGAGTACCTATGCCGATATAACCCTACAGCGTATGCACAGCCTGCACCAACAAAAAGGTGTTGTCTGTCAGGGGAGGAACAGCACCTCCCAGAATGGCGTTCACCACATTGATGGAAGCACTCTGTCACCATAGCTGCATCTATGCTAGGGGTAAGGTAGGCATACTATGTCCATCTGCAATGTGGTTTTTTCAGACCCTTGAATGGCATAGCTCTATCAACTAACTTTTAAATGTAGGCCAAGCCTAAGTGTGCCCCTGCTTTCTTTGTGTTCAAAAGTAGGCAGTAAGTAATTTTTTTTTTTTTATACACAGACATCCTAACTCAACCTGTAATACCTGCAGTAGTCCTGACAGCTATAACTAGTAAAAGATGTGCCTAATTCCTGTTACCAGTGATTTATGTTCATATGATCGTAAAAGAATTTATGAGATTAAACAAAATCAGGAACAATGTTAACATCATTTTTTATATTTGTGGTATAGATGGATAGAAGAAATTCAGTACAAAGAGCAGCATATCATGTTGCTACTGCCAAATCAATGTACAATGCCCTTTATAAAGTGGTCTTTTGGCTAATAAATCAGAGCAGGGGTTCAATATCTAAAAGATTTAGCAACCTCTTTGTTGAAGCAAACACATTTAGGACCTGATTCTACAAATGCTTTAGCACATGCATAGCTTTACCTTCAACTGAAGTCAACAGGATTACTCATATGAGGACACATGCTTAAGTGTTGACAGGATTAGGCCCTTCAGTCATGTCCACATTCAAGAACTAAACCATTTTTAACAAAACAGTTTAAGCATAAATAGTTCATGTCCATCCACATCAGCCATTTCAAGTTCACAAAGTATCCACATTACCACTATTCTAAACCGATTCATTTGCAATGGCTTGAGTACATGTCTCAGCTCCCACAGTGCATTCTAGGAGATTCTGCTAAAGGCTAAATATTGGGCATCCATGTAACAGTACTGAGAAAATTTGAACCCTTTCAGCTTGTTTGCATCCACAAGGATGCTCAAGTCATTCAGGCTTAAACTGGTATTTAGCCTTAAAAAATGATAGTCTAGGTAACACAGCTGGTAGCGTACTTATAATCTGCCTGGAGTACAAGTATATGTGGAGGAAGTGTGTTGCAAACAGCATCGGAGGTTAATGAATTTCTTAGCCTGGTGAATTTATTTTGTGTAGATGTCTTCAGTCTGCATACAGCTACACATGAACAGCCGCAGTACTGCATGTATGCACAATATGGGTGCAGTGAAGAGGATGCAAGGAGAAGAGTGATTATATATTAAATCAGATCCAGGCACAGGAAAACACTTTTTTGTTTCTAGAAGGATTAATTGCATGGTTTACATCTGGAATTAATAGGGATTTTACTTAATAAAAATAGCCATTACTTCCTGTTGTGCTCTAAGTGAGTGTGTGTGGATTTGGAATGTGAAGTGAAAGGACCAGATGTGGGCATCTCCCAGCATAGGTAAGTGTGTTAGTTGAAGAAAATTGGAAGATTGGAAGAGTAACAGCATTACCACACAGTAAGTTCTGATACTCTCCTGGGAGGACACAACCATACGATACACTCATATACTGCCTGTAGTGCTCTGCAAATACTCAGCAAGGCTTCACAACAACCCTTTGAAATAGACAAAGTGGAAAATGGAGGTTCAGGGAAGTTAATTGACTTGATTAAACAATGGCCTAGTAATCAGAAGGCCTGACTTCCAACCCTAGTTGAGATGATGCCTGAATATTTATATTACCATTGTGCATAGGAGCCCAAGTCACAGACCAGGACCCCATTGAGCTGGACACTGTACAAACATAACAGAAAGATGGTCACTGCCCAAAAGAGCTTATAAATCAATGTAATGTGAGACTATAGACAAATCCCTTCATGGGAGTCCAGTTTTCCCCATTTGTTAGGTAGACTTAACTGTGAAATGCTGTGAGATTATGAAGCATTATGCAGGCCAGTCAGTCAGTGACATAGCTGAGACTAGAACTAAGCCTGTGGTTTCAAACCAGGAGTGCTTCAAACTACTAAACCATGTAGCTTTTGAGGAGGTTCTGTCACTTCCTCTTCCTCCTCCAGTATTTCCTGCCACAAATACTATAAGTGTATTTTGGATATACGTGGCCTTTTGGTTTTTTGCAGCCATTTTAAAAGCAGCTGCATGAATGTTTTGGTTTATTTGATCATTTCAAAACGCCACAAAATTGCTCTGAGTAATGAAATCAGAGGCAGACAAATTTTAAGGGGGCAAAACACATTAATTAGTTGTTAACCCTCCTCTGTGGCTCGTTGCACTCTCTTTAAAAACCTGCATACTTCTCAGATACCTAGTTTAGAAACTAGAACTTGCATACAGAGATGAGTTTAATGAAATGTAAATAAAAAGCCACCTTGGATGGAGGAAAAAATATATACAGTCTGCTCCTCAAGTGAAATAGGATAAAAACTACAGGAACTAAGCCACATTGTTTTCCTAATCACACTCCTATTGAAGGCAAACCCAATATCTTGATGGTCACAATTCACAGGTGAGTGCGAGAGTGAGAGAAAGAATCCACATACAAAAGGACACAATACAGGAGAGATTTCTTCGATGCATATAATAGCTTTGGTCAGCAACCAGTTTATTCCTAGAATAAGCTTTCCAGCACCGCCACCCCAGTTCCACCTTTTTTTGGCCAGGCAAGTATTTAAGGAGGTTTCTGAGGCATTGTTAGCAGTGATAAAAATTAGTGCACAGCAGATTTATTCATTATAACAGGTCAAATAAGAATATTTTACCAACTATGCCTTAGTATTTTGTTATTCTTTTATCAAATATTCATACAGCTCATTTCTCTGCTCTTGTAGTTCGTATAAAATAGATGCAAATAAAGATATTCTTTTAACAGGTTGATTCACTTGTGCAATGTGTATTTAACTATGATTTATTTTATGACTAGAATCTCAGTGTTGTAAGCTTTTTAAACAGTACTTTTTTTTGACAGATACACATTGTCAAATGGCTTTATACCAAACAAAAAATACACAAATTATGTTGGCCTATTGAACTCTATATGAAGAGAAGATACCAAGACAGATCTGGAAACACAAGTGCTAGCAGCAACAACCTGAAAGAATGTGCATTATAGCACACTTCAGCTTTAGTGTAATACTTTAAGAAATAATTTTATATATTTCATCTTGATTTCATTTCACATGCACACATTTCACATACAAATACAGGGGTCAGGATAGATCCCTTTGAAGTAAATGGGAGTCTTCCCCTTAACTTCACCGAGAGCCCAGTCTTGCATATACTTACACACAGAGCCTGGTTCAAAGCCTATAGATGGCAATGGTAGTCTCTCTTGTCTTCAGTGGATTTTGGATTAGGCCCATAAATACCTTTATTCATGCAAGTACTCCAGAAAAAAATTAAGTTGGGCTATTCAGATGAGAAAAAAGTCTTTGTGCATCTCAAGTGCTTACAAGGTCAAGCCCAAATAATTTAAGGCAACAAACCCAAGATTTTTACAGAACACAAATGCTGCACAATATTAATAACTTAATAACTATTAATGCATTGCATTCATTAAATAATGGATTTTTGGAACAGCTGGATTATGCCAATGTTTCTCTAAAATGTGAAGAGGAGAAAGTCGGGGAGAAGAAAAAAAAATTGAAATCATTGTCCCTGTTGCCAAGAAATGAACTCCTAAATGTTTCTAAGTCTTGCCTCACCATTTTGTAACTGTAAATTCTAAAACTAAAGCACTTACATGAATGGTTAGAAATTTTAATCTTCATCACTACTAGGACCAGATAACTCCATCAGAGAGGATTCCCCTTCCACATGAATATTCATCCTTTCTAGACTGTTCGTGCTCCTGATGCTTCTTTTCCCACAAACAGTCTCATGAACAACTAGCAGGAATGTTTTGTGGAAGCAATGAGATTTAAACAAGCCAAGAAGAATTTTTTTGAGCACAAGTGTCTATATCATTATGTTCATCAATTGTTTGTATTACCATGGCAACTAGGAGTCATCCCGGACCATGACCCCATTGTGCTATGGGCTGTACCTACAGAACAAAAAGACAGTCCCTGCCCCAAAGAGCTTACAACTAGATGCATGATTCTAAGGGTTATGCTCATCCAATCAGAATCCTACCTTGTAACTAGCACATCCATTAATTTACACACCAAGAATTATTCGGCAAATACTTTCAAACAATAAATACATTCATGAAAATTCCTACCGGCTCCCAGACAATTTGTGATCAGAAAAAGAGGTACAATTCTGATGAATTATTCATTATGATTTATTTTATCATCTCTAATCATCACACATGAATTATGGATAATTGCCAGTAAAATCTGACAGCTGAAAACAGATCTGTCCTCCCATGCTTATACATCTTAATTTTTCCTCCTTCAGCAACTATTTCTCAAATTATTAACTCTGCCAAATGGTTTAGGATACAGCTTGTATGAAAGATGCTATTCAAAATAAAGTTGCACTGCATAATGCAATACTTTAAGAGCTCACCTTTACAAATTATATAACATATAGTCCCCACACCTAGAACTCCCTCAGTAAAAACACTAGTTCTTTATGTCTAGGACTAATCAATCTATCTTTTTGGCTAAGGAGTTCCCTAATTAAAACCATGTTTCTATATAAGCATCTAACAAGAACATCTAAAGGCCTTATTTAAAATTGGAAGAGAACAGTATAAACCTGAATGGCTTTTAAAGCTAACTACTTCCAGGTGCAAAGAGAATGGAACCTTAGTGCTGGACAGCACTGCTTCCAACTTAATGCTTGGATGCCTTTGTTCCTGAAAGTGTAAGGTTTCCCTCAGTTTTATGACTGCAGGTTTGTGTGTTGCATCACACCCTAACACAGATCACCAATGGGCTTAGTTTCATTGTTTTGTTTCATTTTATTGACTGAATGTTTTATTCAAGCTACTATACACTATGGTGGTAGGGTAATAACATCTTAATTGCAACTCCAGTACTCTTCCTTTCCTGCAAGTTGCCAGCTCTGATCTTCACTTTATTATATCCACATGCTAATGTTGAAAAGGAAGAAGGGAGAGGGAAAAAAGTAAAACCTGAAACAGTTCTTTTAAAGTGTTAAACTGGAAAGATTCCTTTCCCGGATAATTCTCAAACCTAAATAAATGCTTTCCAGTACCCGATACTTATTTATAGCGTGAGCAAACAACCAATCACCAGATAACTATTATGTAGAAATGGGTGTGAACACAAAGTTCAGATCTAGATACAAACTTCTTCAAAGTTTGATGGCAGTTCGATCTGGTACTCTGCTTCTGACCCACTTCTATATTGTGTCCTCCTGTTGAAGAGTAAATAGATGTTTGTAATAACACAACTGTGCAAGCAAATAACTGGCAACCATAGCAGATTCTGCTATAGGTCATTCAGTTCTTTGGATATTAGAGCTTGTTTTACTGAGAGAGGGAATGTTAGACAGGACACCATTGGGATTTTTAACCTCTTTTAAAAAAAAATGCCATTGGAAGCTTTTATTTCTAGGACAGCCACAAGAAACAGGAAGACCAGTTGAAGTTTAACATCTCCTCTGAAGGATGGCAGCCCTAATAATTTGTCACTGCCGCGTCAATATTGGGTGCGAGCTCAAGTCTTGCAAAAGGACTTGGCAGTGAAATATGACTTCTTGGCCCAAGGACAAGAATGCCACAGACTGAAACCTACCGATATTACATACAGAGAGAGGAAGAAAGAGACAGACACTCTCCAACTAGCGGACACACTCGGTTATTGTAAATCAAATTCTTCCTGGACAGGTTAATTTACTGGGGTTTTTTATAGCATTTGCCAGCATAGTATGCAAGATCCTCCAATACATTTATGGCTTGATCCTCACAACAACCCTGTGAGGTAAGGAAGTATTATTCCACAGATACCAGGATTATGCCTTAGTTCCCTATCTGTAACACTTTGAATTGACATTTACCATTTTTTTAGTATGGACAAATCATATATACTCTATAATACAACTCTCTAAAATGTATTTTGATTGTACAACAGGAAATTCAAGAACGTGATCATTCTGTTACTTATAAATAAGAATTCAAACAGCCAATATTTTCCTCACTAAAGGTAACTGAATTTAAGAAGTTTGCTAGGTGTATTCACACTGGTATCTGAAGGAGGCAATAGAAAGAAAGCAGAATTCCTTTTTATAATGCTATAGAGGATAAATATATTAAACAGGAATATCCCAGATCTTCAAAGGGCAAAAACCATAAACTGTTTACAAATTCCTCACAATGCTGTCACCAGTGTAGGTCATTTACATCCACAGTTGAACTTTGCCAACCTTTGTTTTCTTGGCATTTTTTAAGACTATTGAAAGTGTAACTGGCTATCTCAAGACCATAGCTATACGGAAGTCAGTCATTTAAATTTAACAGCTCTGCATATTAAAAAAACATCCATTTTTATCCACTCTGGCATATACATCAGAATCATTTTATCTGACACTTACAAGATCACTTCTGAAACATGTCTCCCAATTATAAGATACTTATAAGGGCCTGATACTCTTCTTATATATCCAGTCAATGGAGTTACACTAATATGAGAGGAGAAATAGACCTCAGAGCCCAATTCTGCAAGATATAGGAGTCTTCTGCCAGGTGCTAAATGCCCTCAGCTCCCATTGATTACAGGAATCTGTGTGACTGTGTGTACCTTGCTGAATAAGTGTATTTCATGATCTTCTGTTACCTTGCAATATGAGGGTTGAGGTTTAAGTAGAGTGGGAAACTCCTGAAACTTGGTAGTAGTTCAGTTTTATGATATTTGGCTTGAAGATTTTTTCACGTGATCTTACAATACCTCTGAAGTCACTCATATAAAGTACATCAACAACCACTTGTGACAGCAGTGCTCATCAAGTACAATCTTCTGTGCTACTCAAGTCTTCCACTGAGTCCAAAAAGCATTTTGTTCCATAGGCCTCTGGAAGATATCTTATGTCAGCGATATTCCTACCCTACCCCTGCTCAAACACCCAGTGTCTCAGAACATACATTTTTACACCTTGAGTTTAATTGTAGGCAGCCACTTTAGCCTAGAAGAGATTATTAATTTAATAGAATACCTTAACTGTAATACTCTATTCAGCCAGTAGGTGGCATAGTGTACAACATACTTCAGGCCTGCACAACATGTGCCCAGGGGCCACATGCAGCCCGCATGGGCTCACTGTGCAGCCCGTGGGGGTAAGTAGGGGTGGGGCAAGCCAAGCAGTGGGGTGGGGAAAAGCAGATGGAGGAGGAGCTTTTCGGCCCACAGCTGGTTTTTTTGCAGTAATATGGCCCTCGCTGCTTTCTGAGTTGTGCGGGCTTGACATACTTAATTTAAATGCACCTCAACCATACCTGGCAGAGGAGTAAAGGATCTTATGATGAACACATATGGTGTATAAGCAAGCTCTGTAGCCAGTCTATATCTGATAGCGAAGAATGTGGCATTGTGTCAGGAATAAGAAAAACAGAAACAGAATGGGGAAAAAAACCAAAGTTTGCAGGATCTCCTCAATCGGTCATTCTTCAATGCCCCAGAGAGCTTCAGCTTTGACAAACCTTCAGAATCATACTGAAGCAGTATTTTGCAAGATTTTGAATTGCAAACAATCTCCACAAAGAAATTAGAACTATACAGGCATCTTCATATACAGTATGGGGAAGCAAGCAGCGCAGATCTTTAAATCCTTTAACATTACTGAAGAAGTCACAAAGATGACTATAAAGGGGTTTTAGCTATGTTCAGTGTATACTTTATATGGTTTATGAAAGAGCATGTTTTCACCAGAGAATTAGAAAACTAGGGGGAAATGCTGAATATTTTGTAAGAGCTTTGCATACACTGACTAAAAAGTGATTTGGGGAACACAAAACATGAACATATCTGAGACAGGCCGGTTACTAGGTTAACAGATAAAAATCTGTCACAGTAGCTACAATTGACAGGATATTTATCCCTAGCGACAGCTAATGAAATAGCAAAACATGCTGAACTACTGAAATAACAAAGTCTATGGAAACTTGGAAAACCTGAAACTAGCTTAGAAAAACTGTAAACAAACATCATAAAACCCCTGAGGCAAGGAGAAAAAATGCTCAAGCTAAGAGGCACAAATTTCAGCCTATATGCACAATGTGTGGGGAAAAAAAGTCACATCCCAAGAGGGGATATAGGTCCAGTTGAGCGCATGGTGTAATAAATGCATGAAATGTGGACATTTTACAGCTGTTTGCTGTACTAATGGAGTCAGGTAGCTGACTTGTATTATAGAAAATCACAATTCATTGTTTCCAGGATCTGTCACTTATGATGATATAGCCTTCAGAGTATGAAAAGGAACATTCATGGCAAGATTATTGACTTTAAAATGGACTCAGGAGCTGATGTCAGTCATCTCAGAAGGAGTTTACAATCACCTTTAACTCCACCCAGAGATGAAGTCACCTGACAACTCTGATTAGCTTTGGAGGTATTCTGAACTACATGGGCCCCGTTCACCTCAGAAAAACTTAAAGACAAAAGCCATGAATTCAGAGTGTGTGTGATCAAAGGACCACAGATCAAAAGTCTTCTCGGCTGCATTGTGGCAGTATAGTGGGGCAACTGCCCCACTTCCGCACAGTTAAAAGAAGCCATAGACAGGGTTGTGACTGGGATACAAGGAGTGGGGGCAGCTGAGGGAATAGCTGACCACAGCTGTGACCAGCTCAGTTAGGGCCCAGCTGACTTTGATAAGAGGGCTGGGGACCAGAAGCTAGAAATATTTCACTCTGGCCCTGGAGTGGGAAGGGCTCGCTGCCTGAGAGGAAGGTACCTGAGATAGAGCAATCTTGGGGAAGGGCAAGAGGAGCTGGGGAGCTCAAGGCTGGTAAACCCCCATGCTGCAGGCCTTGATGAAGGCCTACGAAGGTACTGGAGCTACAGAAGTGCACCCTGGGAATAGGCAGAGGCAGCTGATTCTAAACTCTTTCCAACAATAAGTGGCCATTAGAGACTGCAGTCTGCCCCAGTGAGTGGAGGCTAGATGATGACTGGGAGTAGCCACTGAGTTAAGGTGGATTTAGAGGGTTGGGGGTTTCCCTGGGAAGGGAGTCCCAGAGCGTAGGGGTTCTGCTGGGGCAGAACCCTGAGTTAAAAGCCTCTGAGATCTAAGAGGGACACCAGCCAGTAGAGGGTGATCAGAGGCTGAAAAAGAGCTAATTCCCAGATGACCAGCTGAAGGCACTGTGCCGGGGAGTCTCGACCTAGCTACAGGCAGCCATGATGAGAACTGTGGAAGAACTTGATGGAATATTTGGTGGTATTGCACTAGATCTCCTTCCAAAAGTCCAAGTAATCTTAAGACATCATGCTGAACAATACAGTGTACATACACCTCACAGGATTCCTGTCCCATTACTACATAATGTGGAAACTGAGTTCAAGAGAATGGAGTAGATTGGCATAATCAAGAAAATCTGAGCCAACAGCATGGTGTGCCCCACCGGTATCAGTTATATAGAAAATGGAAGAATACAAAATGTGAGAACTTTAAAAGACTTAATGAAACCATTGTGGGGGGGAAGTATCACCATAACAGGACTTTCTGCCCAAAGTGGAAAGAGGTACAGTATTTCCCCAGATGGATTCCTCAAGTGGATTCTGGCAAATTCTTTCAGCCAAAGAAAGTGCTAAAGTGACTACATTTATTACACCCTTTGGAAGATTTTACTTTTGAAGATTACCTGTGCACCTAAAATTTTGCAAAGCAAGATGGCAGAATTGTTTGTGAACACAAATGGAGAGTCGTGGTTTTCATAGACAATATCCTGATATGTGGATCTTTGATAGAAGATCAATCAGAGCAAACTTTACAAATGGCAGAAGAACAAACAAAACAACTCAAAGATTCCAAACCAACCACAGCTCATAGTTGCAACTAATGGGCAGCCAGATGACCAAGCTATTACATGTTTACATCATGTAATTATAAATCCAGTATGTTCCAGAAACACCTAACAGATTGATATATAGTGAACTTCAAAGGCAGCATGGTAGTGTAAATATTGTAGGAATGTAGAACTTAAAAGGGGGAGATGGAATAGAATACTAAACTATTATAGGCTTCAGCCATTAAGTGGCACAGTGTGTAAAATCTTTTATTTAAACTAAACTCAGCCATACCTGGCAGAGTATTAAAGAATCTTGCAATTAATACATCTGGTGTATAAGCAAGGTCTGTAGTCAGTCGACATCTGGTACAGAAAAACATGACATTTGGTAGCAGGGAAACGTGGTTTTGACACCATTCCAAGGAACAGGTAATAGGAAATTTTGCAATTGAAAGATCAGTGACTAGAATTTAAGAAAGTGTTTGAATTAAATTGTCAAGAAAATCAGAAAAGATTTAAGATTTTATTAAATAAAGCTCTAAATATTTTAGCACAGAGAGAGAATTGAGTTCACATTGAGCTGGTACAGGGATGGGCAAACTACAGCCCATGGGCCACATCCGGCTGACAGGCCCCTCCTATCCAGCCTAAGCTCCCAGCTGGGGAGACTAGCTCCTCCCGCCCCCCCACTTCCCCACAGCCTCAGCATGCTGCGTGAGAAGCGCTCTGAGGGGGCGGGGCTCCGCGTTCAACCAGATTAGTACAGCAGCATGCCTGGCTCCGGCCACACACGCTGTTCTGAGTGGTGTGGTAAGGAGGCCGAGGAGTGGGGGTTGGATAAGGGACAGAGGGTCTTGGGGCGAGGGGGCTGTCAGAGGCAGGGAACATGGGTGTTGGCTAGAGCATTGGAGTCCCAGGAGGCCTATCGGGGGAAGGGGTGTGGCTAGGGGTCTGGGCAGTCAGGGGACGAGGAGCAGGGTGGTTGGATAGGGGGTGGCGTCCTGGGGATGATTAGGAGCAGGGGGGGTCTCTGGAAGGGGTAGTCAGGGGACAAGGAGCAGGAAGCTTAGCTAGGATGTGGGGTCCTGGTGGGAGTGGTTGGGGCAGGGAGTCTCTGGAGGGGGTAAAATGAAATCCAGTGGGAGCTTTTCCATTTGACTTCTTGAGAGAAGCTGTTAGAGAAAATATCAGTTTTATACTCCTCCCTGCCCGTACCCCCTCCAACCCTGTGTGGCCCTTGCTGGTGTGAGGAACTTGGATGTGTGGCTTTTGTAGCTGTTGGACACATAAAGAATCTATGCCATTAGAATCCTTTGACAAAAGGCAGGGGATGGCTGCACTTGCACTGTTGCCTTTATTGTTTAATGGTAGATTAATATAATGAAACTCACATAATATTCCTCTTGAAAACAGTGACTCCTTTAACAAAAGCATTTTTGTGTACAAATTATACCCTAGGTAGAAAATTACTTTAAAGTGAGTACTGAAACTGTTCAAGGAATTTCTTGTGTAGGGGACAGTAAGGATTTTCAATTAACATAATGCTAAAGTACACAGTTGGAGTGCACTGAGCTCAGAAATAAAGGATCAGTGACATTTTTACAAACCCATAAAAAGTCAAACTGGTTGAAGAAATGTTCACACAACAAGATTTGGTATGGAACAAAACTTTTCAGTCTTTATTAATATTTTATACTTGCTATGTGTCATAAGAGGATAACTTTAATTAGTTTAATATTGTGTTTATGATGTCATCTGTCACATTACTGTACAATATTCTCCATAGAGCAGAAATCAAATTACTGAGGATTTAACTCCAGAGTTTAAATACAATAAATTTAATACATACAATGAACCATTAAGAATTATGTATTTTTCTTTCTATCAAGAGGGAATAAATCTCTTGGATCTTAAATTTGTGACTTTGTTCATGACTCAAGGTGGGGGGTGTATATAAACCATATCCTCATTTGATATAAATCTGCATAGATTCATTGGTTTGAGTAGAGATACGTCAGTCTAGAGCAGCTGAGAATCTGGCACATCACTCTAAGATAACACTTTTATATGGCCCAATTGAGGAGTCAGACATGCGGTGGTATTGCACTACTAAAAGTATTAATCATATTTTAATGGAAGCATTTTTAATTAAAAAACTTAAAATTTTAAAAAGAAACTATCAGTGGTTTAGAGGAAAATCTTTGTTAAATTGAGCCCCAGACTTCTGGTAGAGCAAGCTGTCAAGAAAATAAATAAATTGATTTATAAAACTTCTTGTGAGTGAAGGTCTTCATGATGAATGCTGTATTAAAGGTCCTGGAGACCAAAGTCCTTCATTTGGGGCAATTTCATGTTTCCTCCACAAAGGCTGATTGTTTTGATTTTTTGGGAAGGGACTCTCTGTTGCCTCTTGCACAGAGCTGTGCATGCTGGCAGAGCTTAACAAACTATTATAAATAATAAACTAAATATAATCTGACTTTATTAAATTCTCCTTCATGGGGTTGGGAGCATAAAATACACCTCCCAGGCTTGGTTCCCCAAGCACAGCCCATCATCCATGCCAGCTGCACCAATCTGTGGAAAACAGTAGCAGTTGCTGTCCAGTAGCAGAAGTTGCTAATTTGGGGGTGCCTGATCTGTCCCAGTTCTCACCTCTGTGCTAGCCTATTGGAGTCAGTTCAGAAGCCACTTCCCGTGCATATAAGTGGATGCAGGGGCTCCCTTATACAGCTGTTTTACTTGTGCCTCCTTCTGCCTAGAGCTATTATGTGGCTTCTCTGGCACTGAGAGATTTACCCAGACCCTTCACAAAGGGGTGAAGTTTGCCAGAAAGATATGGAACAGATACAAGCTTCCTTACACTGCCCTGCCCATTTGCCTGAATGCTGGCAGGGAGGGGTCACCTCCCTGGTTGAGTTTGGTCCCTGAAGACTGGCTTGAGACTGCCAGAACTAATTCCAACTGTGGTGATTTCTTTTGGTCATATGGACGCCTGCCCATTGGCAACTGGAACAAGACCACCTGACTTATTTCACTCACACACACACCCTGAGCATTCATCAAAATCCTTTTGTTAATGGATAGAGGTAGTAACTAATAAAACATGAGTTGAGGGAACGCCAGTGGTAAACTTGATCTCGAGGTCAATGTGTTGCAGAAGCTAGCCTTGTGCGCCATGTCTTGCTGATTTCAGCTAATTTTCCATGGTAGGGTTCAATTTTCTTTAAAATATAAAGTTCTCTGATATAAATTACCACCCTTCTGCATATCTTCTCATTAAAAAAAATAGATGCTGTGGTCATGATAAATCTGGATTTTTATTTTTTTTTTTTACTGACTCAAAAGCCGTAGTTGTGTGTTTGATTATTGAATCTAGTGAAATTTCAAGTAGCTCAGGGGTGGGCAAACCTTTGGGCCCGAAGGCCACATTGGGGTTCAAAATTGCATGGAGGGCCAGGTAGGGAAGGCTGTGCCTCCCCAAACAGCCTGGCCCTGCCCCCTATCTGACCCCCACCCACTTCCTGCCCCCTGACCGCCCCCCTCAGAATCCCTGACCCATCCAACCCCCCCACGCCTTGTCCCTTGACCACTCCCTCCAGAGATCCCTCCAACCACCCCCACCAAGACCCCACCCCCTATCTAAGCCCCCTCCAGAGACCTTCTGTCTCCTGACCACCCCCTCCAGAGACCCCCACCGCTCCCTTTCCCCTAACTGCCCCTATCCCTAGCCACAACCCTGCCCCCTGACAGGCCTCCTGGGACTCCCATGCTCTCTCCAACCCCCCATTCCCTGTCCCCTGACCACCCGCAAGACCCTCTTCCCCTTATCCAACCCCCCACCTCTGGCCCCAGCCCCCTTATCACAACACTCAGAACAACATGTCTGGCTGGAGCCAGGCACACTGCTGCGCTGATCCGTCAGCAAGCAGCCCCACTCCCCAGAGTGCTGCTGGCTGCGGGGGGATGAGGGGGGAAATAGCGGGGGAGGGGGCAGCTAGCCAGCCTCCCCAGCCGGGAGCTTAGGGGCCAGACAGGAGGGGCCCACGGGCCAGATGTGGCCCGCCAGCCATAGTTTGCCCATCCCTGAGCTAGATCCAACAGAAGCTGCCTTTTTTCTTCTGTTAGAACTGAAGCACTACGGACAATGATTGTTGCTTATAAACAAACTAAGTGTGTGAGATGCATACACATTACCCAGATTTCTCTCGAAGAGCAAGCATCCTCGGTACATTTAATACTTGTCTAGGAGCCGAGGTCATGGTGGGATAGGGATTATTTTACATTTTTGAGGATGAAGTTGACATTTTGCTCCATCTTACTGCTGGGGTGGGGGAAGGGTTGTCATTCCTCTTCAATGACACACTGCTATCCCTGTCTTGCACCAAACCTCCTCTTTAGAGGAGGACCAGCAAAACCCCATTCCCTCCAGAGTTTTGGGAGCACTTGGCTGACCTGCTCCCCCCTGTGGTTATTTTCAGAGCTGGTCATAGATATTCTCCCATAAATCCTGATGAAGTCTTCTTGCCATCAGCCTGAGGTCTCCCAAGAGATCTGGAGCCAGTAGCAATGGAGAGAGAGGAGCAGGTGTTTCAGCCCCAGTGCCAGATAAGGAGGCCAAAAGTTTAATAGAGTTTTCAGCACTTCGGCAGCAGTTTGTCTCACATTCTGGTTTCAGCCAAACTGACCCACTTATCCCCATTCCAGATTGCAATTTTGCCCCTCATTTCTTCCCTCCCTTTTTTGAGGGAGGCTGTTTTATTTCAGCGCTGGCCCTCTGCTTTTGAAGACCATTGTCCCTTTTGGAAGGGTTCCCTAGAGCTTTGACAAAAAAAAGGATGGAGGGGAAGGCGCCTCTTGACTGGACAATTTCTGATACATTTATATGACAATAGTTGGTAGGCTATGAGGGATGTAATGTAGTTCAGTGTTTAGAGTTTTGGGCAGGGAGTCAGGAGACACAGTGTCTTGTCCCAACTCTGCCAATAGAGGGTGGCCTTGGGCAAGTCCCTTCATCTCTGTGCCTCAGTTTCTATAAAATAGGGATAATATACTTACCTTCCTTTGGAAAAACAATGTTCATTGCCTGCTTCCCCCTCCACCTCCCCGTGAACCACTCACCCACAGTGAGCCTGGAGCCAACATCTAGAAGAGCAGTCATACATTCCCCCACATGGATCCCCACAAGGAGTTATGAAGAGAGAGAAAAGCTACCTAGTTCTGCCCTCGCTTCCCTCTGCCTCAGGAAATGCACTTCCCCCACCTTAGAGACACACAAGACTCATTTCAAATGATGCTAATAAGCACCAAGCCAGCACTACTGCTTTTATTAGTATTATTCACACACCATGCTAAGTAGGCAGAAAAACATAATGTAGATATGAGTGCTTAGAAACAGACCATGTGAATAGCTAGAGCTATGTGCTTAATATAATTATTTGCTTCCCCAAAAGCAGAGTTTGCAAAGTTACATTTAAAATATTTCTCCATGCACATCCTGGCCGCAGTGAAGTCAGTGGGAGTTTTGCCAGTGATTTCAACAGGGCCAGGATTTCATCTTTTACATTTAATTGACAGCTGCTACTAAAAGGGGAGTATAGTTAAATCCAAGAATGGTAATAATGTAACAATCAGCAAAGGACTTTTGAAAAAATATATCCCTGGGAGACCCCATTTTATTTAATGGATATACCTGTAGTTTAAAATATTCTAGAAATAGTTGATTAAAAATGTAGGGTTTTTTTGTATTCTAGGAAAGATTTTACTGCAGTTGTGTCCAATGAGTCACAGCAAGATGACAAAAGCTTACGGGGGGAATATTTAAGTGAAATGCACCAGAACCCTTCAAGAAAAACTACCACAACCATCCACCTCAAGGGCCCCAGCCCATTTATTCAGCTTACCCAAGTTTACCTGCCATGAAGCAAGAGTCATTACCCCTTTAGACCCTGCTTCTCCTCCCAATGTAGTCAATGGCAAAACTTCCACTTACTTCAGTGGTGCAGGCTAACATATTTACAGAGACAGATTATATGCAATGATTAAGAGGGTAAAACTAGACATGTAATATATTATCTGGCTGGATGGTCCCTCCTCAAAATTAAATTCTTCTGCTGTTAAGATAACTTTTAAAATCAAGTTTATTTAGAGAATCCTTCCATGTATCTACAAGATACAGATTAGAGTATATTATGAAGCAAACTATGCACTTCAATACTTAAGCCAAAAAGTTCAAAAAATTCCACTTGCTACTTGTATATGTACATTATCGCTTAAGTTATGTGTCTGTTAACACATTCTTTAGGGGCATTACCAGAAGTATAATCAGCTGAATTAACCTATAGAAACATATGCAGCTTGACTAGGATATTTCTATTTCTATCTCAAGTCACTGACTAGCTTCCATCTTAAAATCTAACATAGGGCATTATGGAGGAGACATTTAAGTATCTTCATTCTGTCATTGCTTTATAGAATTACAAATATTTCACTTCCATGACGACATATTATGAATCACTGCTGAGTTGCTGTAATATTCAACAATGATGTTGGTTAGAAAACAAGTTTAAAAATATTTGATCCAATTTATCCTGCCAAAATCCTCTCTTACAAATGCCCCACCATGCAGGCAGCACTCACATAGCATTGCTATAGGCTCTCCTTGTAACTGATAGTTAGGAAATGCCTGCTCCCGATTAACAACGTGTGCAAGATAAGTTGAGAAATCCAGTTTCCCAGAGCCCAGAGGCAATTGTCTATCAGTGAGAGCAACTATGCAACCAACAAGACAGAGGTCTAGATACTTGGCATCTCATGAGCAGTCATTCAATGCACTACTGAGACTGAACTCCTTCGTTAATTAAACTCATGCACTAGCCCTACTCAGAGAGTGGAAGACTAAAAAGATTCCCCTTGGGGCTATCCAAGAAATCAGAATGATAAGACTTGCCTCGTAAGTTAGGTTTAGCTTCCAGATGCAATCTGCTCAGTGTTTCAGCACCAACAGCTCCCTACCCAACCCTGCACTAATGGAAAACTCCTAGCTCTCTGAACGTCGGTCTGTTACAAAGAGCCTCCTGCCAATCCATACCCCATGACATACAGTTTTCAGCCATATTTTATCATTTCTGAGTCTAATGTTAGTGGCTGCCACCTTTCTGAAAGAGACAATTGGTGACATAAGATATAGGTGAGCTCAGGTTTCTCTTCCCCTCCTGGCCAGTTGCATTCCCACTCCCTTCTCCACTCCCACTTGCCTCAATTCCAGTTTTCACTGCAAGGCTCCTATTTGAACCTCAGCATTCCACCCCCATTATCTTTGCCCAGCCAGTCCTAGTCTCCTCTTCTCACGTTTTTGGCTGTTTGAACTCTGACAGGGCCAGAGACTCTGAACTGAAGCCAGAGATCCCCAGGGACTGCTTCCTGGATCTTCCCTGAAAGACACTTTTCATTGACAGATCACTACAACTCTGTCACTCTTAGGATTTAGATGACAATTCATTTGTGTGTATATGTTAGCTGCTTTAAACTGTAAATCTCTCATTCCTTTTTCTTAGTTAATAAACCTTTTGATGGTTTATTACAGGATTGGCTACAGGCATTGTCTCTCATGTAGGATCTAGAGTACCAACTGATCTGGGTAAGTGACTGGTCTCTTGGGACTGGCAGCAACCTGAATGTGGTGCCATTTTTGTTAAAAGTGACCATTTATTACTAAGTCCAGTTTGTCTGGGTGACAAGATAGATGGGAGAGTATCAGGGGATTGTCTGGGACTCCACGGTAAGATTGTTATAGTGATCTGGGAATTCACATTTGTTACTGGGTTGGTGAAATCTAGTTCTAGAATACACACCAATTTCGGGCATTTGCCCAGTTTTTCACTGTGTGCCCTGAGGTAGGCATTCACAGTTGTGAGCCACTCTACATAACATGACAAGCTGAACCACATTAGCTGAAGTTTTCTAAAACAAATCAGCCTGAGGAAGACACTGGGTATGGACATTTTTTTTTCTAACTCTAACAATTTTGAATGAAAAAGTTATACAGCTGAAGACAGGGTCTTACAATGAAAAGTGCTAAGTAACGATAATAGGTAGTGCTACCAGTGCTACCTACAATATTTTTGTTATCTGCTTTCCCCCAGGCTATTTTGCTGTGCACACAGAGTTTGAGAAAGTAAGATGGATATTTTTAGCATTGGAGTGAAGAAGAAGGGCTTTTCTAAGCAAGCACCCCATCTTCTTTATCTCGAGAGCCTCCCTAATTCTGAGATTTTATTTTATGCCAATGCTTCAGAAATGTAAACTGCTACTTTTAGAGTAAAGTAACCTGACTCTGAGGGAAGATGAGTTATTACAAGCAGCTTCCTCCATATAACGTCTAGGTCAGGAGTGGGCAAACTTTTTGGCCCAAGGGCCACATCTGGGTATGGAAATTGTATGGCAGGCCATGAAGGCTCACAAAATTAGGGTGTGGGCTCTGGCTGGGGGTGCAGGCTATTGGGTGGGGGCAGAAATTTGGAGTTCAGAGTGCGGGAGGGAGCTCCTGGATGTGGCAAAAGGTGTTGGGTGTGCAGGCAGGAGGGCTCCAGCTGGGAGTACGGACTCTGGTGTGGGGTTGAGGGGTTGGAGGTGCAGGAGGGTGGTCCAAGCTGGGATCGAGCAGTTTGGAGGGAGGGAGGTCAGGGCTGGGGTAGGGGGTTGGGGCATAGGAAGGGGTCAGGGGTGCAGGCTCTGGGTAGCACTTACCTCAGGCAGCTTCCAGAAGCAGCAGAATGCCCCCCTCAAGCTCTCACGCAGAGGCATGGCCAGGCAGCTCTGCACACTGCCCCATCCACACGTGCCACCCCTGCAGCTCCCATTTGCTGTGGTTCCTGGCCAATAGGAGCTGCGGAGGCAGAACTTGGGGCAGGGGCTGCATGGGGAGCCCCTGGATGCCCCTACATGTAGGAGCTGGAAGGGGGACATGTTGCTGCTTTTGGGAGCCATGCGAAACAGGGCAAGCCCCCGACCCCGCTCTCCCGGCTGGCGCACCAGTGCAGGGTAAACCCCAGATCCTGCTCCCTAACAGGAGCTCGAGGGCCAAATTAAAACATCTGGTGGGCCAGATGCAGCTCCTGGTCCGTAATTTGCCCATTCCTGCTCTACGTAGATGGATACGCCAAGAGAGAGAGTGGTGAGGTGCCCCAAATGAAACTGCAGTGCCTGTGATATGAACTTACACACAGTCTGTACATTAGCCACAAGGAACAAAAGGCACTAGAAATACAACCTGAGTTAACAGAGAGATTTGGTAGCAGCAGCAAAAATGTTGAGAGATATTGCCAGAATTCAAAGCACAGAAATCTACTTCCAAGCCTTATCATTTCACACGAATTAACAGATTGATGGAGTCTCCTGACCTATTTCAAGCCTGTACACCAAGATCTCAGACTTCATGTCAAGGTTGGAGTTTTATATCCACTTGAACCGATGTGATGGCTTAAGAATCCACAGCTCATTGTGATGCTCTTGTAGGATGTTTAAGAGGAGTCGCCCTCCTCTCTGGCCCAGCTATAGACTAGAAGTAATGAAACCATACTGCATTTATAATTTAATTTTGGGCTTTATTATTCAACCATAGATTTGAAAAATGTTCTGCTTCTCTAGATGATGAAAGAATGCTACCATAGCTAGCTGGCAGAATTAGAAAGTTACATTTATGTTTCATTACCAATAGCTATTGAATTAACTCTGAGTCTGTAAGAATGCTTGCAAGATTTATTCAGTCTGGTATATTACAAAGTAGTTTTAGTAGGAATCTACAAGGTGTGAGAGTACATATATAAATTGCACATACATCAAAAGAAAAAAAATCTGAGAATTTATGCACTTTCCTCCTATTCAGAATTCAGTCCTTCATCTGACCCATACCTAAGGACACTCCTATGTGTCTACATGTAATTCATTTCTTATATAAATCTGCTTTTAAAACTAGACATACACAGTTACACTGATGATAGCCACAAATGATCCCCAACCTACTTTGATCCACAAACTATGGGTACTGAAGCCTCCCTTAACTGCTTCTTTCTGGGGAAAAGGCAGCCCAAATTTCTTGTCAAATGTTAACATAATTCTACACCCCAAATATTAATCAAAGTACAATGGGCATCAAGCAAAATTGTTCACACTGTACCACAAGCTCTTTTCCCCTCATTAGTAGTTTGGAGCTGGAAGCCATTCTAAATGGGAGTTTAGTGAGAAGATTGGCTGGCTGGTAGCATCAGGAAATAGGAAACATCTGGGACATCCAAAATACCTTTCTAATGATTGGACTCATGTTAAATCTTGAGAGCAAAATATTGTCCTATCATAGGGCACTTCACTCACCATTGGAGAGCCTCCTTCTGACCACATCTGGGGATTAGCTTTGCCAGGTCAGTGCCCCTTCCTGAGGTTGCACTCCATCACTTTGGCTCTCTCAGGACCCAACCACACCTGCTTTGTAGCTTAACCCCCTGTGCCAGTCACTGTGGTTTTCCCTTTGGAGTTGGGGGTTGCATGCCCCAAATTCTTTTGGGATCCACTACCTCTTAAGAGTAGTGCAACCCAGTGGCTGCTGGGAAAACCCAGGCCTGCCTGCTACACTGGGTTCCAGCCCAGAGAGCTTACAGCAAGCAGGCATGGTCTACACAGTCCCAAACCTTGCTGCTATATCCCTAGGATACTTCCTCCATTACCTTCTTTCACCCTGACAGTGACTGCAGTTTCTCTGCCTACAGCCCTCTCCTGCTCTCAGCCACAGGGGGGCTATGCAAACCCCTCCTGCTCTATCCAGCTGAGCCTCATCTCTAATTAGTCCTTGCTCCCTGGGTCCTCCTCCAGGTGCAGCCTAGAAGGTTAATTGGCTTACCTGGCCACCTTCACCCCCTCAGCTTTGTGTGGGCTAGTCACCCATTACAGCCTCATTAAAGTTAATAGCAAAACTCCTACTGACCTCGGTGGATCCAGGATTTCACCCCCTGGAGTTTAGACAAGGACCTAGAGAATGTGTCCAGGATTATTTAACTCTCTGAAAAGATGGGGGTTGGACATCCTTATAGAAATAGGCTAGGGAGACCCTAAAGCAGGGGTGGGCAAACTATGGCCCATGGAGGTAGGAGAGGGCAGAGGGCTCCACACTCTGCCCTCACCTGCAGATACCTCCCCCGAAGCTCCCATTGGTGGGGAATGGGGAACCGTGGCCAATGGGAGTCTCAGGTGAAGTACCTGCAGGCAAGGGCTGCATACAGAGCCTTCTGCCCCTCTCTTCCCCAAGGGCCACAGGGACGGGGTGCTGGCTACTTCTGGGAGCAGTGTGGAGCCCAGGCAGGCAGACAGGCATGTAAGCGATGCTGAGCTGGAGCCTACACCCCAACCCCCTTCTGCACCCCAACCCCCTGCCCTGAGCCTTCTCCCACATTCCCCTGTGTACCCCAAACCCCTGCTCTGACTCCCCTGCCATACCTCACACCCTCCTCCACCCCAACCCCTTGCCCTGAGCCCCTTCCTGCCCACTGCACCCCCTCCCACACCCCTTACTCTTTCCTGTACACCCCACCCCCTCCCACACCTCACACTCTCTCCTGCACCCCAACCTCCTGCCCGGAGCTTCCTCACTCCTCTGTGCACCCCAAATCCCTGCCCTGACTTCCCTGCCACTCTCCTCCTGCATCCAAACTCCCTGCCCTAAGTCCCCTGCCACACCCCCTTGTACACCCTGCACTCCTCTGCCCTCATGCTCTGCATCTAAACATTTCAGGTTCTGGTATATAGTTGTACAAGTATTGTGTGAAAACATTTGCACAAATATTCATACCTGCCCTTCCTGCCAAGATCCTTACAAACACAGTTTGCTCAAAATCTAGCCCTGTTAGGGGTTTCTAGAAACCTCTATTTCAACTTGAAAAGCAAATAAGGATTGGAAATGCAATCCCGACAGACATACCTTTTCTATTTGAAGGCCTGACTGATAATCCTTTTTTTCTAGTATTTGCTCAGCTTTACCTGAAAAGATTTTAACTTATTTCCCTCCCTCCCCCTCATCTTGAGTCTATGGTTTATGATAACAAGAAACAATAATTAAGGAAAAAGGGAAGTCAGCTAATTTGATTGTCCTCAAAGTGCTGTAATATTACATTATAAAAGGATCAGTGACACAACCCTTAGCTAAAAGGCCTGCATGCAAACAAAAGAGATTATGTGAAGAATGTATAATACACAACAACATTTTCCCTTTAAAAAAGTATACCATATTTCTTTGGGACAGGCAGGAGGGGCAAGCTGACAGAGGCCTCTGGATGACTCAGTGCTGCCATGGATTTCTGCAGCTCTGAATCTGACCTAGCATTCATACATTGGCCTGTGGAGCTGCAGTCCTGCCACAAAGCTTCATGAGTTATGTTGATTGACCAATTTTCAGGGTATTTTTGGCTGCCAACAGCAGTGGTGCTCTGCCTGCTAACTGTCGGCCAGACAAAGCAGTTTTACAGTCCCTCATCTGGTAGTTGAACTCTACATGCAATATGTATATTACCATGGCCAAGGCTCAAACTGGGACCTTTGTGATGCATTGGCAGTAATGCTACTAGCTAAGTCAAAAATGAGCCAAACCAGCCAGTGTAGTGCCAAACCTGTCTCCCCAGGAAGTGACTCTGCACATGAGGGTAGCACGAACAGTGGCAAGAATATAGATCTAAAAGAAGTAGATATCCATTGCCTCTGAAAAACTAGCCCTGAAAAGCTACCCAGACACAGGAAACCCACAAACTTGGCAACAGTTCTGGTATTTTTTTGCACTTAATATTGAGTGCTAGGACTAAAATCTTGCTTGAAATACAAGGTTACTTTAATAAGCACCCATTGACAGTTTGTTACAAAATGCTGGTAGTAACCAGTCATTTCAGTATATTTAAATGATCCACTAAGCCTAAGAAGAATAGCAAGTGGATTCCACATCTCAGCTGCTGGTTTGAATCCAGCCTGAGTCCATAATGACCTAAAGGAGCTACCCCTGGGAGGCTATTCAGTGACCTATCTGAAGTCAGTTCACAGTTCCTGTTAACAATGAACAGCTTGCCACAAGATAAATGCTAGTGCCTCCTGCCTTGCAGGCTGTCACTGCAACAACCACACCATTCCCCTGCACCAGTCCTCACACTGGGCCCAAACTTGCCTCTCTTGGAGATTTGTTATTGGGCTGTCACTTTCGTTACTGTAAACTGAAGCCTGAAATGGTGGATCTGGAAGCTGGAATCACAGATGCTTTTATGCTAATGAAATGGATTCCACATTTTTAAAAGCTTCATGTTATAATTATATTATATTATTTTCCATTTCTCCTCTTTTGCAACCTTGTTTCACATGCATTTGGGCCAATGCAAGCTGAAAGGTACCACCGCTTATTTCAAACAAAAATACTCCATGGCTTTGCAGTATTCCTGGGGCCAATTTCCACAAATTCCTTAAGGACTGGACTAGATACTTCCTGGTAGGAAATTAAAATTGCTTTTAAATCTAAATTTGTATTATTACCTCCACTAAAATTATTACAAGAACCACAGTGCAGTACCTGCATTATCTCTGAAAATCCTAGTTCCCTGCCCCCAAGTCTCATTCCCTTTGCTTTGTATCAATTCTTGTATTTTAGTTTTGATCTTTGCCACAAATTGAAAATCCATATATTGCTTTTTTAGCATGAACATTGCAATGAGGACCTTTCCTAGTCCTTGACAGGTGGCCTAAGCACCTCTGGATATGCGTTGCCCTTGGCATGTATTTTAACCTCAGCTGTAGTGTCTGATAATTGGTACTGCTTCTCCAGTTTACGTCAGACAGCAAGATGCACAGATTTCTTATCTGAGCAAGATCTTTTCCCAATAGCTTATTATCCTTACATTCAAAACTCATTAGAAATTATATGTAAATTTGCACACATACCCACACACACAAGCCTGGTTTAGAAGAAAAGAATTATAGATCTTCTGATTTCATTCCCTTGAATTTGATATCTTTAAATCAATGAGTACATTATTTTCTTTACACAGTATATTATGGATAGATTCCACCTGCATACAAAATCAGCGTAGGTGTAATTACACAAAATCCCCCCATCCTCACTAATCAGAATAATGATGTGCACAGACATGGTCAGATACTATTGGAAGACAATGTTGAAAGCTTCAGCTGCATACAATAGCAGTCTCCGACAGTACTGTACGCTGAAACCCTCTTTGATCTTCAGGGTCTCCTTCAGAGCAGATGACAGCCTGAGGTCTAAACACATCCACAGAGACAAGTCATTAGCAGCTTCGGTGTCTGAAGGACTCGATTACCACAAATCCAGCGGCTCAGTTACATGTCAAAATGCTCAATGGATACATTTAACTCTTTCCCACCCTGCACTCTTTAAAAGATAAGTGATATTTGCTAAATAAAATTAAATTTTAACGGTCCTTTTTTTTCCTAGCACAGGGAATCAGTTTCCTTCCTAAATAAAAGGCAGGTTGATCAGGCCAGTGTTTGCACAATCACGAGCTTAACTTCAAATGAGGGTCTCCCACTGTGAGACAGCAGACCTGTGGTATCTTTACGGTCTCCCATTCCCAACACTGCTGGGAGCGCGTTGACATTAGCACAGCCAGCAGCTATTGTGCCAAGTGCTAAAACCTTTTGTACAATTTTATTCTATCTGCTGTATCAATCTGCTGTAGCTGTGTCATAAAAGCAAGCCCAACAAACCTGCAGGAACAGGAATGTTATCACAAAAATTGGTACTTGTTCTAATCCCTAATTAACCACAGGATGATGGGTGTCCAATCTCTAATGAGTCTCCTCATTAATATCTCTAGGTCTTAGCAGACTTTGTATGTCTGCCATGCCTGTACAGTTTCAGGCTCAACAACAAATTCCAGGTATCAAAAAAGATTGTACAGATTTCATAATAAGAAGAAGAGTGAAAAATAAAGTGGCTAATATTCTATTTATAGAGTCAGCACTTGTTTCTTCATATTAAATTTAAAATATGCATGCACGCACAGACTTTGTGTACACACACATATTATTTAGACCATCTGAATTCTCAAGATGCACAAATACTCTTTGAATTATTCTGTTATTTACATTTCCCATTTGAGACTATGCCTCCACCACAAGATTTGACTTTTAATTAAAATTCATTATCTTAGTGGGCCAAACAGATTGATGAAATAATGGATTCTTTTCATTCACCTCTGACATGACTCTAAGCATGTGTATTTGCATAATAACCCACCATGGAGCTATAATTTCAGCTATGAAATACACACTGTATATAAACTTCCAGGGTCGCTTAGCTATGGCAGCCATACAGGAATGGTTCTTCTATTAACATGGCTATGTACCTGTTGCATCATTTGCAGCATTGCACAGTTTGGTGGCAGTAGGCTGCGAAGCCATGGACTTAGCAGCACTACAAATATTGAAACAGTGGATTTGTGTCACTTTATTCCTAATTCAGAGGTGCTAGATTCTTCCTTAAACAAAACTAGCGAAAGAAAAAAATTTGAAGTAAAAGATTACCAGAAAAGTTGCCCAAAAAATTAGAAAAGAAATGGAGATCAAATAAAAATCTGCATTTTTTATATTAGAAATTCAAGTCTCGTCTACATGGGAGACTGTGGGATATATGACTGGAGAATTACTGAAATGACACCACAAGAAGGTGAAAATTGAGCAGTTGTGAGGGGGAAGCCTGTCTGTTTCAAATTTTTTGTATTTGATTTGCTTTGTTAACACCTGTTTAGTTCCAATGCCCAGCAAACTCTTAGGAGAAAGGTTGTCTTCGTTACAGAGTTTCAACACCCCATGCTCTATCAAACACACCTTGTTTTCACATCTCTGAAATCCCAGTGTTGTTATCCAGCATAAACAGGGAAGACCATTGACAATGTTATTTCTAAGGTTAAAAAGCAAACAGAAAAACATTGTTAAAAAGCCTTTCAGACAGTTGTACGTTATTTTAAAAACGTAAAGGGCAGAAGCCAAATTTTAAATTTTCTTTGCAGGTTACATTCTAGCTATTTTTGTGCAACTCAGGTAAGGATTTCCTCCAATAATAAGGCCTGGAAACATGCTGCTATGATGATGTTTATTATTTCTGAATCAAAAGAGCAATGCTGATATTTGAACTGGATGGCTCTAGTCCTCAGCCTAACTGGAATGATGAAGAACTCAGTCTGAAATCTTATTTTCTTGTAAAAAGAAAAATATGACTAGGATAAAAATCTCTATATTGGAGATAAATACAGTTAGCAGTTTTAATATTAGAATGTCAGTAAATCCTTGAATTTATGCTTTATTGAATCCATCCACTTAGAGACCCTACCGAACAATACAGATTTAATTCTATCACAGCTTCAGTGATGACTACAGGTGCCTGTCAGAATCTGGATCCTTACTCTAGTAAGTAATCGAAAGCATTTTGTGTTTCTGGATTGATGCAGGCAAATGAACCTATCTAATGCAAATCAGCATGGGTTTATGGAAAATAGATCCTACCAACCTAACTCGATTTTTTTATAAGAATACAAATTTGGTTGATAAAGGTAATAGCGTAATACACAGTCAAAGTATATTACACCCACACAATTTTTGATTTTAAAAAACAGAATATAAAGGTAACATGGCACACATTAAATGGATTAAAAACTGGCTAAAAGGTCTCAAAATGTAATTATAAATGGGAAATTGTCATTGAGTGGGTGTATTTCCAGGTGTATTTTTCACCTACAAGGATCGGTTCTTGGTCCTACTCTATTTAATATTTTTATCAATGATCTGGAAGAAAACATAAAATCATTGATAAATTTTGAAGATGACCCAAAAAGTCAGGGAGTGATAAATAATGAAGATGACAGCTCACTGATACAGAGAACATAAGAAAGGCTGTACTGGGTCAGACCAAAGACCATCCAGCCCAGTATCCTGTCTACTGATAGTGGCCAATGCCAAGTGCCCCAGAGTGAGTGAACCTATCAAGTAATGATCAAATGATCTTTTCCTGCCATCCATCATCACCCTCTGACAAACAGAGGCTAGGGACACCATTCCTTACCCATCCTGTCTAATAGCCATTAATGGACTTAACCTCCATGAATTTATCCAGTTCTCTTTTAAACCCTGTTATAGTCCTAGCCTTCACAGCCTCCTCAAGCAAGGAGTTCCACAGGTTGACTGTGCGCTGTGTGAAGAAAAACTTCCTTTTATTTGTTTTAAAACTGCTGCCCATTAATTTGATTTGGTGGCCCCTAGTTGTTCTATTATGGGAACAGTACATAACTTTTCCTTATTCACTTTCTCCACACCACTCATGATTTTATATACCTCTATCATATCCCCCTTTAGTCTCCTCTTTTCCAAGCTAAGCAATCTGATTAACTTGGCCAATTGTACACAAGCAAACAGTATGCTTTTAATATGGTTAAATGTAAGTGGCATGCATCCAGTAACAAAGAATATTGGCCATATTTACAGGATGGGGGACTTTGTCCTGGGAAGCAGGGCTTTAGCTTGGATCTGAGGTTCACTTGGATCCAGAAAGCTTAGTGAAACAATCAAGTTGCACCTGGTTTGGAGTCGAAGCCTTGCTGAGCAACTGGGAGTTTACATGGCTTCCACCTGAAGCCACAAATCTGGCTGGGTTTGCCCACAAATTGGCAGGGCCACCATGCTCATGTTTCACGTTTCTAATAAAACCGACCCCAGATAAATTCTGCACAACTCCATTTATAAACCTGTGTCATCTATGAGTAAGTTCCACCCCACTAAAACTGCATTCCACTCTCAAATATTAGAAGGGGCAGCAAAAAGGCAGATAACTGATTTCTCTACATTTATGTATACAGTTCATAGTACTAGTTTCTCAATGCATTAGGACAGCAGACATCCAAAAAAGCACCCACTGGCCTCGATTCTCAGGTGTGATACAGCTTTTTTGTGCCACTCCACAGGCACAAAGGGGCAGTAAAACCACTATAGGAGGAATCCCCAGGTGACATACATGTCACCCTTCTTGCAGTCCCTCAGTGTAGGGGTACAATCAGGAGAAAACGTGTATGACCAGTTCATCTCTGCATGTCAGCCATTCCCAGCTCTTGGTACTACCCTGTAAGGACTCTCACAGCCAGGCACAAGTTAGAGCCACTGTTGTCCCCTCTCCTTATGCTCCTGAGGTCCTTCACCAAGTCCAGCACAGCCAGACCCAAGAATAAGGGCTGCGGTATCTTCAGGTGCATCTCTGTGTGCTCCCAAATATGCATTTGGGTAGTCGGATACCTAGCTGTACTTTGCACATGTCAATGTGGATTTTGCCAACAAATCCATAATTAAACCCACTTTTCATTAAGTACTTCAGCAATATTTGGCCTTGTTATGGGGCCATTCCAACAAGATGCTGAACATTCTCCAATGCCAGCAACATCAGTGACCGTTGAGGGTGCTTAGAAACTTGCTGAATCAGGTTCCATGTCTGAGGAAGGGTTTGGATCAGATAGCTAAAAACTGTACCTTGCAGTAAACAAAGGATTTGGAACCTTTAACATAATACAGTATTTGGAGGGTCATCCTCTACTATAAATACATATATGAAAAAAAATCAAGGAGATGGACTGCTTCTCGGGATATCATAAACAAGTTAAATCCTACATTTCCTCTCTGAAGGTTTCTATATCTATCCACTATCCTTCCTTAGAAAATGCCTTGGCTGAATGCAGCAGCCTGATGGGAGTCAGAACCGTCTTCAGCCAAAACAAGGATACACTGTGAATATTCAACCAATCAAATAATTCAACCACAAAAATATTCCTCTTGATTTTATTCTTCTGTCCTTTCTCCTGTCAGATATGGAGCTGTGTCAGTGAAAAGGACTGGGAAGTCCCTTTCAAAACAAAATTCACACCCTGCATAAAATCCTTTTCATTTGTAGTGTGCTACTCCCCAGGACTGGCAAGTCCACCACATTGATCACATATGATCACTGTAAATCTGCATCTTCACCTACTGCTGCTTTGTCTGAGGGAGCTCTCTAGGCTCAGAGAAACCTGTGGAATTAATTTAAACTATCCCCTTTTGATGTCTTCTGCTGCTTCCTAGCACTTTCAGAGCTGTTTGAACCTAGTCAATGCAGCCTGCCTCTCCCACATGAGTGGCAATTTTCAAAACACTGTCCCTATTGCTATGGCTGCTGGGTTCTCTGTGGAGGACACGAATCCCTGAAATCAATAAAACTTCACTGCACAGTCAGAGCAAGCAACATAAAAAAAAAATCACAGTTCTCATCTTATCCAAAACTTTGCTAGATTATACACAATTAAACAAGGGAGAGCTTTTTTGCTTTATGATGTTTATACTGACTTTGTAATGGAGTCGAATCCTTTTCAAAGGCTTCTACACCCTGCTCAGAAATGAACGGCTGCAGCAATGGAACATTGCCTTCAAGAAATAACTCCACAGGGTAGGCAGCAAAAGCCAGGCTCCATCCACCCTGACAGTGTTTGGAGAAAAGGGGCCGGGACTCAGCTGGCCCTCCTCCACAAATTACAGAGCAGAAGCAGGGGAGCTAGACTTTCACAGCTCACATGGGATGAGTAGACCATGGGAATCGAGGACACTCAGCATCAACTCAGCCTCTTACTGTGTCCAGCTGTTAAACCTTGTCTATAGCCTACACCAGAGAAATTTGGCATTCTAAGAACCAGTGCTGCAGGGCAACCAGCATGGCAAGCATGGATGCACTGAACTCTTTATACTTAAGATGATTCAACTACAAATGGTTCCATTCTCTAGCATCGATACAGATTGAGAGTATAAATCTCCACTTCAAATATTTTGAAAGAAAAATAGTGGTTTCATCCAGACAATAACATCCCAGTCAATATATGCCCTTAGTCAATATATGCCTTCTTCAATGGGTGAAGTTTTGAGTGTCAGTCTGTTCAATGCTCTTAATTATTTCTTTTCAAAGCCCTTCAGCACACTGGTCCTCTTTCCCCTGGGGATTATTTTGATGGAGTGATGAGAGGAGGCATATTATATCTGAAAGCAAAGCATTTTCCTGCAATGGCAAATTGCAAGTGTTTCCAAACTTCACCCAGCCAGATTGCAGTGGGTGATTACAGTAAATTCATGGCATGCAAGAGCAGGAGCTGAAGAAGTTCAGTTTACCAGAATTTCACACCATGTCAAAGCCCTATTTGCAGCTTAGACGATGAATTTACTAAAGCTTTGCTGCTGTAACTCAGAGTGTCAGTGAGCAGATTCTCTGACACCTGCTGCTCTTTGAATCTTCTACCATGTTGCAGCATAATGCATCTAAAAATAGACTTCACACAACCAGGCAGGTTTCAATCTTTCAGAAAATAATTCTGTTTAGCACCCTTGTTTCCCCAGTAGTGTTTTAGGACACCTGTCCTCTCTGATCTGCCTCTCCTGGATTAACACCTAGAATTTTTAAAGGTTTCAAAACTAATAAAGAAGCTGAAATAGTTTCATTACGTCAACTTGATTGCATATTATGCCATGAAGAGCCACATATGCCAATTTATGCAGTTGCTTCCCACCCGCACCCCCACAAAATATACATAAATCTGGGAACATTTTCAAATTTGGATGCATGGAATCATTGTTCAAGGAGGAAAAAATATCCAAAGTCTGAAATACATTTGTGTGTTTGAATTTCTATTTGAAGGCTGAGAACCAACTAGAGGAAGCTGATGACAGCCCCAGAAGCTAATGCAATTTTTCTGTATACATGTCACTCATTACCCAAGAAAAGAAATTAGCCTGATCTGTTTCTCTCTCTAATCAAGATCCATTTTTGCATTATGCATTTAAAATGCAATTAAGCAATGCTTTATTCTTTTTATAGACTACCAACTACAATTAATGCTAAGGTTTATTCTAAATAGTAATTATACTTTTTTAAAAGGTACATAGCCTTTAAAAGGTAATTTGCATCTCAAGTCCTGTTCTCTGCCTCCAACTCAGCTGAGATTACATTGTAAGAACACTGTATGGTTTCATTCACAAGACAAACACCTGTCAAATCTCTGTCAGTCATGCACAAATCCTTTCAGAAAATATAGGGCTACGGTACACAGTCAGTGAATATTTTCTGTTTTTAGGGAATCCAACAGTTGTTACATTCTAACACACACAATCAATGTCTTTACAAGAATTTACAATTAGATGTAATTTTAAAATTACAGGTATATGTGCATCAAATTCATGCAGCAAAGAAGGTAGCATCCTCATCAATAGAAAAAAAAATATAGTTCTGGAGCGTCCAATAGAATTCTTAATCATGCCCCCCATCTACTTTTATTGATCAAAATCAAAGATTTTCCAAATTCAATATGCAGCATCCTCCTCCAGCTTGCAAATGAGCTAGAATAGCTAAGTAAACAGATCAAGAACTGTAAAAATGTAAACTTCATGCAAATTGAAGCAAATAAGATGACTAGTAACAAAAAATTGACTCTCCCCTGACTATAACCAAGTGTTTTTCCAGCATATCATTGTTATGATGTACATGATACCACAAGCAAAATAAAACAGCCTTTGGCCAGGGCGACCAGATGTCCCAATTTTATAGGGACAGTTCCGATATTCAAGGCTATTTCTTATATAGGGACCTATTACCCCCCGCCCCCGTCCCAATTTTTCACACTTGCTATCTAGTTACCCTGCATTTGGCTAACTGTCTTAGTCAATTCATAAAGTACTGACTCTCAAAGTGTGTTAAGGCTGCTGAATATCTTTCCCTTATCACAAAAGGAGGAAGTTAACAATGGAGTGTGCAGCAACAAAGCTTGCTGAGTAAGTAAGTAAAAGGACCCCTGATTGCACACGCAAATGTAGGTTTTGCACTCACAATTTGCATGGGCAGTGTCAGAGGGTGGTTTGTATATGTAGCCCATTGCACAGAAGATAACATTTAATCCAAAGGCTACTAAGATTTACAAACACTATTTGGGATATCAAGTGCAAGTTGATTTATTCTCTACCCAGTATAGAAAATTTCAGCTCAGACTATCAAAAACCTTACACTTTAGCTTCATATTGACCAACAAACAACAGTTTCTATTCAGGAACACCCTTCCTTCAGCGTAATGTAAACATGAACCTAGATTAAAATAGTTTTCAGTATCACATATACTAGAATTCCTATTACCAACAATCTTCATGAAAATTAGAAAGGCCTGAACAGAAGCTGAACATAAAGGGAAACATTAAAGCAACCTACAAACATTTCTGTACATCTGATTTTGCTTAAACCAATTTCATATCTTGTAGAAAATGCAATCTACATATTGAAGCGTCTTAATGGGCACATTACAACAACAAACTTCAATCAATCTCCATTTACACCCTTCCATATGGTAAATATATATATATATATATATATGGTAATCTGAACAAATAGAAGAATTCCTAAAGAATTCCCCTACTATGCTCACACTATTCGCCACATCAGTTTTACATCTAAGAAATTTTACATCTAAGAACATTCTCATGTCCCATTTTAGAGGTTCTACTAATTCAACTCAGCTATCAGTTTCACTTGTACATAAAATGAATAAATGCATGTTTATCTCTGAATTAAACATTTTTTACCCAATAACTCTAAACAGCATAATAGAGCAACAATGATAAATCTCAGACATTCTAGAATTTCTGAACAAGCTGTAGCCAAAAATCTCTAGGTACTGCATATATCAAGTCATCCTTCCTATTTTAGCAGAAGTATGTGAGTTTTATAACTTAAATTCTAACCCTGCCACTAAATCTTATTGCGGCATTAAGCAAGCCATTTCCCTTCTCTATGCCTGAGTATACCTGTGTATAAAATAAGGATAATACTGTCCTATCTTACAGGGGACTTGGGGAGGCTTAAATAGTTACAATTAATATTTGTAAAGCACTGTGAGCCCCAGCTGAAAGGAGCTTTATAAATTATTCTAAAAATATATAGGCCACAAACCAAAAAAAACCGTACAGACTAAAAGTGTGAAAGGTCTTCCATGAGCCTCATGTACATAGCATGCTATAAGCTGAAACATCTTAAAGCTAATGTCACTATGGCTTGGCGAAAATTCTCCTTCAATTAAAAGGTACGCACTGGGGCAGACTGGATACATGAATTTTAGAAGAAAATATGGATACTCCATGTACTTCTTTTCATACCATATGATACTCTAATACTTTTATGCAATCCTCTTACACCAGAGCGTAAGGGTAGGCATCATGACAGTTGTAGAACTGTAAGACAATAAACTAAGCATACTGAGATGTAATAATTTTATGAACACAGTGTGTGACCTGCTCAGTGAGGTGAAGTTATTGCACATAAGGGTTAAAAGACCTTCCTGTATAAATACATTGCTGTAGTTTTTTAGATGCTGTGTTGCCAGAAATAAGACAAGGCTTCAGATAAGGGCACCCCAGCACACACCTGAAAGACAGTGGGTAAAACTATCAGCTTTGAAGATCTTCCCTCTTGTCTCCAACAAGTTGCAAGCCTTGTTCTCCCAAGGCTGGGAACTAATAGATCACAGGGCTATTCACAGTTAAAAAGTAATTTGGTCTTGAGGAAAGAGAAGAGGGGTGATCAAAAGGACTAAGCAGCTTTTAAAGGGGACTGTCTCCTGAGGCTGGAGAAAGAAATGGTTATTAAGTCAAAGGAATGGACTATGCCAGCCAGATCCTAGAAGTCTCAGCAGGGTCTATACCTACCTGGCATTATAATTTACAAACAGTGGAGGAAGGGGAGAGTCATAGCTGTGCAAAGACCCAAAGATTTTCCCTTTTAAAATAATCTGAAAATGTATATTCTAAATTCAATTACTATCTAAAGTTCCTAGATAACTATACTAAGCACAGAATAAACCACTTTTGATTATATCAACAGTATACTGGATGCAGTTATACTAGGAGATCATATCAAGAACAAGCTATAATGGCATAACTAATCCACATTGAGTGAGGGACAGAGGGGTGAGAAGGGTGTACCACCTTAACTATACTGAAATAGTTAAAGAGATACAACTGAAGAGGCCTCAAAGCAAAAGACAGCATGGCCAGGATCCTGCATTCAAATTCAGAATGAGTCACTGACTTATCTCATAAATTTGACCAAGTCATTGGACTTCATTCTCTCTCACTCAACAGGGTATATAGAAAAAGGACCTCAGTAATTTATAGCAATCATTGGGTTAAAACAAAATTTAAGTCACCAAAATTTAAAAAATTAAGCGGTCCCATTCATCCAGACCACTTAAGGAACTTTAGACACATTTTAAATTCCTGGCATCAAGGCCTTCTCCCTTAGCTACCTTCATGAATAATCAGGAATTTACGCCTACAAAATCTTACAGGTAAAAATTACCCACTATTTGTTGTAGGTAAGAACTGAGGTGACTCGATTTGGACATTTTTTCTGGGTCCTGATTTGAAATCATACCAAGAGATATGTAATAATGAAGAGAACATAAAATCCTGTATTGATCAATATTTAAAAGTCAAAACATTTTATTGTGAAATATGGATACAGTACAGCCCTAGCTAGACCTTTAACCACATTTGAGGACTTGACCCAGGAGAAAGCTGGAACAAGAGGTTTAATTTCTAAGATATATGCAATTTTGATTGAAAAAGATGTTGATAAGAAAACAGTCCAGATTAAAATATGGGAGAAGAATTTGGACAAAGAAACTGATCTGAATGAGTGGCTTTCTATATGGAAAAGGGAATATATATCTTTGATTTGTAAAGAACTTTTTTAAATAAAATTACTGTATATAGGTGGCATTTGCCTCCTGTTAAGATCTATCATATTTTTGTTACTAGGGAGGCATTCTGTTGGAGGGATTATGAAGAAAGGAGAACATACTTACACTTGTGGTTTGGGGGAAGAAATTAGATGGTTTGGGGGAAGAAATTATTAAAGAAATTCATTTTATGACAAAATGCCAGATTCCTAGAGATCTCCTGATAACTTATTTAATACAGAATCTACATTTTAAACAGAACAAATTAATTTATTTTTTACTATTAGCTGCAAGACTATATGGCACATTCTTGGAAAAATTTGACTTCTCCTATTGAACTGAGGTATAGTAAAATATGGACTGTCCTTGTAATAGGAAAGCTTTCGCATCAAGTACATATACAAGAGAATCACCAAAGAGAGGACAGATATTTAGGAATTTGGTCACCCTTGGTAGCATACTCAGAGGAAGAGGGGTCCCCATCTAGCAAGGCATAATCTTTAGCCAGGTTCTTTGAATATTAACCTGACCCTGCAGAAGTCATAAGCAATGTACGATGCAGTATGTTCTGTAACTTTGCCTTAATAAAAAGATTTTTACAAAAAAGTCCTCAGTGAAAAATAGTTTTGGCCTTCAACTTGATCTTACTTATTGGCTTTTTGTGGCCACTCATCTCTTAGATCCCATTAGTTTGGGCAGTTTAGGTCAGTGGTTCCCAAACTGGGGTTCGTGAACTCCTGGGGGTTCATGAAATGTTACAGGGGATTCTCGGGAAAAAATTCCCTAATGGTAGATGGAGCTGTCCCTAGGTATCCCAGGCAGCATGGGGCCAGCAGCCCAGAGCCCCTGGACTTCCAAGAGTAAAGCAGATCAAAGCAAGCATATCTATCACACTGAGGAGATTTAAATTTCAAGACTCCTTTTACGCAATAGAAAGGGAGATGGATATTTTTTGCTGTTTTTAAAATAAAATAGGCTGTTTTTTAAATTATTAAGAAGAACAGGTTTAAGCTTTGTTGTAATGTGCATTGTTTGCCTGGACTGCTCAAAACTTGAATGCTTGTGTAGGAGGAACTCTTTGATTTGGCTTCTTAAATACCTTAAATCGGTTTCACATCTGATACTCCTTGATGAAACATAGGAGCCAGAGGTGCAAGTATGGGGGGGCGACAAGGGTCACATGCCACCTCCGCATCAGCGCATCCCCGATGGGTCCCTCTCCTTTTTTTCCCATGGCTCCCCAGGGTATGCGGGTGTGTTTTGCCCCTGCACCCTTTTTTTCTACTGGCACCTCTGATAGGAGCTTTGTCTTATAACAGGCGTAATCAAAAGTGATACAAGCTACAAAAGTGAGTTCTTGGAAGCGTGTTGCCATTTTCATAATGTAATAGAAATACTGTAATGATAAAGAATAATTAATAAATAGTGTGTAATAAGCATGTCATATAAAACTTGTTTTATATTTCCAAGATCACTGCTTTTATAATTTATACGGCGGTAAGGGAGAAAATCCATGGAAATATTCATTTTTAGGAGAGGGTTCACGAGACTTGACATTTTAGTGAAAGGGGTTCACAGGTTGTTAAAGTTTGGGAACCACTTGTTTAGGGCCACTCATTGGCAAATCTCTCTAGGATATTATTTACTAGATACTAGAGTGGGGATAGGAAGGAAAACTTGGCATTATGCTACTTTAACACAATCTTGATCTTGGGGCTGGTTAGGGCCTGGCCTAGTCCCTGGAGTACATCTGAACAGCCTTCAGATTGTTCTACCTTATGCCTGACTACCCAGAGCACCAGGAGGCAATTCTAGTTTGTGATGCACACAGGACTGTAGGTACATGGGGACATCAAAAATTCTCAGTATGGAAGGATGGAATAAGCTATTTGTTTTTTACAATATAGGGATGATTCTAACTCCTGAGTGGTGAAGCAGAGCCAAGAGTAAGTTATGCAAGAGCCTCCCCAAGGAGTGAAGAGAAATGTTTTATTCAGTGCCTCATGCTGTGTGCTATATTTATACCAAAAGCATCTCTGTGCATTTTTTTAAAATGTTATCTATTAGTCCTGCGTTGCAGCTGCAATATCCTCTATTTACACTGTAAGTTAGAAATCAAGACCTACATTGCCCGTATGTATCATTGTACACCACCCATCTGACAAGTCACTCATCCAGTAGACTGCAAAAGGCAGAAAGAGCATCACATTCCTCTAACAGACTACCTCAGCAACACTGCTCTTTACTCACTGCAGAGTGTTGCTTAAGATAAGAACTGTGTGACCAGAGGCAAGTGTATCACCACTTTCTCCAGGTTAGAACAGCCTTACATTATCAAAGATTTCACAGTGTGTTCTCTCACCAGAAAAAAAGATCCAGATTGGTCACCAGGTTTGCACCTGAACACAACATGGCAGTTGTTTCTGCAGCAGTGAGGCAAATCACAGCCAAATAAAGTCATTTAATCCACACAGTGATACGAATTGCACAGTTAGTTTAATTTTCATTTAAGAAATATGTTTAGATCCACTGTTGTAGTGGGGCTTGAGTCATTTCTTATGTAACAAACTGACTTAAAAAAAAAATTCCATTTCAGGTATCCTGGATTCATTTTGTATCTTTCAGCAGGACCTGAATGGGAAAAATTGCACAGTATTATACTGGTGTGTTTAGGACATAGCTTGCATCTGTTATGACTTCTTCTCTGCAGTATTATTGAATCTCACAATACTTTGTGTTTTTTCTTAAAGCCTCTGCTGCTGGGATCATGTGAGAATCCCATCTTTCATTAGAAAGATTACCTTTCTAAAAACCTCAGGGTTTCAGAGAAAAGATAGAAAACATGACCCACGTGCACCCGAAAGGCTCACAAAAACCCTGAAGGTAAACTAAGGAAGAAAAATGTTTAAATGCCTGGATTTTTAAGCCAGTCTCAGGATTTTTGAACACTTAGGGTTTGAAATGCTGTATCTCATTACTGAGAAAGCAAAGCAAAGCAAAGAAAGAAAGATTTGCCTCACTGCTGCAGAAACAGCTGCCATGTTGTGTTCAGGTGCAAGCTGTGACAGAGAGGAGACACAGCCAATGAGCTGTGCTCTCAGAGAATTTATTGTGGATTAAGAAGCCAAAACAATAAGAAAAAAATCAAAGGTCTTTCTGACTGAAAGTCAAAGATTGCTCTTCTATAGAGAAACAGAATAGTTGGAATCAAGTTTATTGATAAGGTTTCTAAGCAAGAACTTATGAGCCATGCGGTAAGGTGATGTAAGTCAGCATAGCTCCATTTACTTTAAAGAAACTACAGCGCTGTATGTCAGCTGAGGATCTGGTCCCCAGTGTTCACAGAGTGGGCTTGATACATTTTTACCCTTTCCCGTACATAGGAAAAAAATATTACAAAAAGTAAGCTAGCTATAGAGTCTATGTCTGACTTGGCTTACATCTCAGTACACTTAAATTTATTCAGCAACCTACTCCATATAACTACATCTATTCAGTGGTGTAATCTCTATTACAAAAATTAATAAACTGTGAAGATCACAGGAAAAGTTCTGGAGCTACCTCTTGCCCCTTTAATAAGTTCTTACCTGCCAACACAAAGAATTTCTGAAAACTCTGCAACCCTGAATTCCCATCTGTCTCACGTAATAAGCAAATGTGGTCAAATGAGGATTTGTAACATGATGAAAGTTACGATCACAGGTCTTTCTGTGCCAGCTTAAAAACAAAAACAAACAAACAAAAAAACAGGCTAGCACTGAATTGCAGCTTTTATTTAGTAAGTTCTCCTTCTGAAAAAGCACACATGAAGAACATATCAAAGGCAATGATAGCAATAAACCCACTTAAGTGCTGCTTTTGATTCAACAAATCTGTGTTTTACAAACATTCTCAGTTTGAGTTTATACATTAAATATTGGCCGTAGCCAAGGAACATGGAGCACTCACATGTCTCTCACCACCACCACCATCCCAAAAAGAACCTTGTTACTTATTGAAGATCTTTGAGGTGATCAAGTATTGGAATAACGGATTGGCTTTCCTCCACAAACTGGGGCTCGCTGCTGGTAGCACTGCAAGAGGGAAAATAACCCTCTCTCCCCAGGCAGTAAAGCAACTGGGAAGTTGCTCCACAATTGTTACTGCAGCCTGAAGCTGTAGTCTCCCCTTCCCTCTCCCCTCTGCCCCCATACCCCCCGTGATCCTTTCATATCACTTTGGATGTGGGAAGGGAGAGAGAGGATCTGTATAACAGACATCCTCTTTCCCCATCCCCAACCTCTGGCCACCCCTGCTACACTAAACTCTGCATGACACAGAGGATGCAAAATCTTTACACAGATCCCATCCCCCATCCTGTCTTCCTCCCTAGTGCAGCGGAACTGCTGATGGGGAGCCTGCACAGCTATGGCGACAGGCTCAGGATTGATTATAATTGTAACTAGATTACCCAGTGCAAGTGATTACTTGAAAAAGGTCATGTATTCAGTACTTGATGTTACTACGCCAAGAAATCTCACTTCATCCTCACTCAGCACCACTACAATGGAAGGTATCAAAAAAACAAAGAATGAAAGAACAGGGAAGGAAAACTTCTTGTTGCTTTGATCTTGGTGGACGAAAGTGAATAGCATAGCCCTCAGCCCTCTGTACTCTTTCAGTAATCCACGGCTGGCCTGCCATGATTTACAAGGCAATTGTTTCATCTGGAGCCTCTGGTGCCATCATAAAGCACACTGCTGTCTGTATACTCAGGATATGCACGTTGTAGAAGATGCATGAAACAATGAGACTGATGGAAGGCTGGATAGCTGAGGCAACTGCTGACAGAATAAGAAACCCTCCAACTCCAGATGACTAGTTCAGATTTGGCCCATCTTGGTAGTTACTGACGAAGAGCTCTGCGCAGCTCGAAAGCTGGTCTCTCTCACCAACAGAAGTCAGTCTAATAAAAGATCTTACCTCACCCACCTTGTCTCTCTAGGGAACTAACCTATCTAGGGAACTAACCATCATGTTCACTCTGCCTATGTTATCCCTTCTCCCTTATCCTTTGTCTTTCTTGACTGTTTAGACGGTAAGCTCTTCTGGGTGTGAAAAATCCACACCCCTGAGCAACGTTGTTATACTGACCTAACCCCCTGTACAGACAGCATTATGTCAACAGGAAAGCTTCTCCGACATAGCTACCACCTCTGTGGGCGATGGATTCATTATGCCACAGGGAGAAGGTCTGCTGTCCATGGAGTAGTGACTTCACTAACATGCTACAGTGGTGCATTTGAATTCAGGACTGCAGTGGACAAAATTCTTATCCACTTAAAACTCTGCCACAGGACAACCAGCAATCACAATATTTGGATACTTGACCCCACTTTCTTTTCCTCCTACAGTATATTTTGGCTGCCTAGGCTTCTGAGCCCAAAAGAAAGAAAGAATCATTAAGAAGGACTGTCTTCAACCGTGAGTGGGGCACTTACAAATCTATCACATCAGGATTTCTCTAGCTTTCCCTTCTTCCCTCAGTCATGCCATAACCTTCACTAGAAATACATAGAAGCTAAAAGCCTGCTCTATCTGCTTTTAATCTGACAGATACTCTGGATACTACAGTTAATTGTACAGCACTTCATAAAAATAAGCTCTAACCTAGCACTTTACTTGACCTGCCTCTAGCAGAGAAGTAAGCACACTGATATATTTAAAAAAAAAAAGAACACACCTCTTTTCAGTGTTAATGTCCCCAGTTCTCTAAGATTAACAGAGAATGGTAACCTTGGCTATAAAATGGTTCAAAGCATTTAGAAAAAGGATGTCATTTTCGATTGAATTCAATAGAATTTTAGAGCTATAGAGCCCCATTGGTTTCCCCTCTGCTACATTCTATAGGATATTTTCAGAAGGGTCTTCCCTACAAAATCCATCTCTACTCGGAAATAATTCCTCAGGCTTAATGACATAAGTAATCTCAGCCTCATCTAACCTCACCTCATACATACAAAAGATGGAGTTTTAAAAAATCTTTTCACAATTAGACATCAATACATTCTTATTCTCAAGAAGTTTCTTTTGCTAACTCGCCTGCCTGCAGGGAATACAGTTATTTACATCTCTAGGCTGAAAAAGCCCTGAAGATGTCCTTGGAATGAATGGGTCCATTCATTTCAGTGGGAACGTATTCTGACTTTATCATCTGAATGTCATTATACCTCTCACCTCCAAAGCCTTTCTGTGCCTGGGAGTGGTGTTGCTTTTTCCAGTGTAGCACCCCCTGTAGTCATTCTGGTGTCACAATGGTCTATCACTGTACAAAGTCTGGCCTTCTAGCCAGGTCACCGTTCAATTTGTAAAATAGAAAACTCAGAATCTAATGGCTTTCAAGCTGTTTTCCCACTCTATCTGGCACTGACTGTTCTTGGCTTCTTTATTCTTGACACCTGTGCTCCCCTCTTGGTCTGAGCATAGGCATGTGTATGGGGTGTGCCCAGACACACACTAATGTGTCAAAAAAAAAAAGTGACTTTGGATGCAGAGCGTGGCGCAGCTGATAGGGTGGCTGGAACTGATTGAAGTGCTCTCATTGGGCCTCCAGTAGCCGGAGCCCCTCCCCCCCCCGCAGCCTCAGCACCACATTGCCAGCAGTCTGCAGGGGTGGGGCTGTGCGCTTGGTGGAGCAGCACCTTCAGATCCACATGGAACAGGCGGCTCTGAACAGCATGGTAAGGGGAGTCCCCGGGGGCAGTCAGGGAGCAGGGGGGGGGTTGGATGAGTCAGGGGTTTGGGGGGGCCTGTTGGGGTGGAGGTGTGGAGAGGGGTCAGAGAAGACAAGGAGCAGTGGGAGTTGGATGGATTAGGAGTTCTGGGGGTCCTTTCAGGGGGCAGGGAATGGTTGGATAGGCGTGGGAGTCCCAGGGGTCTGTCTGGGGGCAGGGGTGTGGATAAGGGGCAGGGCAGTCAGGGGACAGTTAGAGGGTAGGGTTCGAGGGGGGAATCCATGGGTGCACACCCTAATGAAATGTGCTGCACGTGCCTATGGGTCTGGGAAAGAGATATGGGAACCCATGCCCACCCCCTCCTCTGGGATCCAGCCTAGGGACCCTGTTTAGGCAGTTGAGGGCTAGTCCTTCAATCCCTCTACATTTTTCCTATGCTGCTCCTACCTTTACTGTGCTCACTAGTGTCTTCACAAGATCTGCAGGCTCTTCTTTCCCCACCTCCACTTTGGTGGGTTGCTCACAGCTTCTCCTGGGGCATTTCCTAAAAGTCAGTCTCAGCTCTTCCCTGCATCAGGAGAATTGTATTGCTACCAGTTTTCTCTGCCCCTTGCCTAAGACAGTGTGTCTCTCTCATGGTCTCCTTTGAATAGAGGCTCCCTCTCAGCCCTCTCTCTGTGATTGGAGTTATGTCTCAGACAGCCAGTCTGCCTTAGAGTAGTCAATACTACCCTCCTTCTAACAGAAGTTCCCCCTCAGCCCTGTCTCTGAAGATGGGGTTCATGTCTCAGGTCTAGTGCCTTAAGCTTAGTCAGTTGCAAAGCTCTTGCAAGCTCCCTTCATCTGGGCACCCTTCCCAATTAGGCTTCCAATCGAGAAGGTTCTGAGCTGGCCAACCTTCTCCTGTCGGGGTCTGCTTGCTGTAGGAAGGAGTCAGCCTTTTTGCTGAGCCCCTTCTCCCATCTCATCCCCAGTTGATTGGGGATGAAAGAGGAGCCTTGTCTGCAAGATTACTTTCAAGCCATTAGAAAGATACAGTCTCCAGATTCCATGCCTGATCAGCATTCATCTCCAGGACATTTACGTCTTTATTGGACCCTTCCAAACTCTTAGAGGGTCAAGCCAGGTGGAAGGGTAGCCTGACCCCTAGGTGCTACTGTCCTTAATGGCAGACTACCTTGTTCCACTGACCCAATATTTTTACCACAGAATCCACAGGATAAGTAAATTCTTGGTGTCTGGCTTCCCATTACATTATTTTTAACATAATTTTTCAAACGTTTTTAATTCAATAAGCTAGGAAAGACTAATATTTCCCTGCTACCATTTGGAAACACAGCATTCAAATTCTCTGGAATGATTCAGTGCTTGTGTGCTCTTTCAGATTTTTATTTCAACAATTAAAAAAGGAGGGTTCATTTAAGGAGAGAAAGCAAATTGAGAAGATACTCCCTGTACAAACTGTTCAAGAAAAAAAATTCTTCTAAAAGGAGCTGAACTGGAGAGAATTGTAATCCATGGGAGTCTTTGCACTGAATTCGATGGGCCTTCCATCAGGTCCAAACAGCAGTAATTGCCTCAATGCTCATTTCATCTCTAAGGAAAATAACGGATACACAATGGCATTGAATGACAGAGGTTGTCTCCATAGAAGATTTGTAATTTTCTTAACATTTCCCACCATTACTACTACTGTTGCAGCTCTAGTGGTAGTTGCACTAAGCAGACCAATTGCCAATGTTTTTACAGCCATGTTAGGCACACCAGACAACCTACACTAGCACTCTCACCCTTGCTATTATTGGTGGCAGCATCTGTACAAAATTTAAGGAACAAAGCGTAGTGCGTAGAAAGCCAGAGATAGCCATGGCAGGATACGTTTCCCCTTTATAGAATAAAGTCATAAATGAAAGAGGAAATTAGTCCTTAATTGTGAATTTCATGTATTCCATCCTCGCCCCTTTACTGTGCATACTTGAGTCATTTGGACAGAACAATGAAGGGCTCCCAGAGTCTGTTTTTCTCTGGGATATTTTTAAAGATTAAGATTTACATCCATTTACAGAAATACCACAGATAATGCTCAAGTCCACACAGTGGTAAAAACACCTGAACCAGACCCACCCAGTAGCTTCTAACATGGCTACCATCAGCAGGACTGCCCCTACTGGGATGAATTTCAACTAAAACATTGCCTAGTCTAGATGCAGCCCATTCCAGAACTGCTGGCAATCAGACAGCTGAACTGCCGGCATAGACTGGTCACAGACATTTTTAATAACTGCTCAGAGCAGGTTTTCATGACATGGTTATAAAAATGCCTGAGTCTTGTTTACACTAGCAGTTGTGCAGCTGCACTATTGATGGCAGCTGCTGAAATACAGGTACAAAGTTTTTCAATGTAGACAACACCTATGACCCGAAGCTCTTGGAGGATTAAATTGGCCAGCTCAAATTATTTCATAGACAAAAGTCATTTCTCTCTAGCCTGCACCCTGCTGAGCAAGTCCAGAGACTAAGTCCAAATTAGGTTTAACTCTTCAGACATTTCACAGGGCTCAGGAATACAAAATGCTGAGTCCCAACTGCCAGAGAGATGGGGTGCTCGGCACTTCACAGCAGTACTTGGTACCTTGCAGGGCTGAGTAAGCTGGAAATCTACCCAAAAGGACTAGATTCATACTAAAAACCCTTGCCCCTATGTCTTCAGAAAATTCTCACTTACCTTCTAGAAAGTTCAAGATTTAGTTAATATATTTATTTAGCAACATTGCTATAGATACAACCTAGAGAAGGGTAAAGAAAAAACGTCTAGTTGGGGAGGGGGAAACAGGAATGAGAGAGAAAAAACATGGAGGAAGAAGCAGAATTAAATAGGGTGACCAGATGTCCCAATAAAATCGGGAGTGTCCCGATATTTAACCCTTTGTCCCACGTCCTGACCGATGTACGAACGGGATGCCATTCGTTCCGATAATCAGGCAAGGAGATGAGCAGGCGAGTGGGGTGCAGGAGGGAAGAGGTGAGTGGCGGGGTGAGGCAAGCGAGCGGCCGGTGAGTGGGCAAGGGTGAAGAAGCAAGCGGTGACCCAGCAGCGGGCAGGTGAGGGTGAAGAAGCGAGCGCCAAGCCGGGGGGTTCTCGGAACAGGCATGGGGGTTTCTGGCAGGGGAGTGAGGAGGTGAGTGGTAGGTGAGAGGGGATGAGAGAAGGCGAGCGGTGGGTGGGGGACTGAGGAGGAACGCAGCAAGCCAGAGGCAGGCCAGGGAATAATGAGGAGTGTGGTGATGGGGCCAAGCGGAGAGGGGGTGGGACCTGGGGCAGAGTGGGGGTGGAGCCTGGGACAAGCGGGGTGGACTGTGGGTGGGGCCAATGGCACCCCAATGTGACCCGCTATTTTACTGTTGTGATCTGGTCACCCTAGAATTAGAGGACAAGAGAAAGTAAATTGGAGGAAATAGAAATGGAAGGAAGATAATTGAAAAAACAAGCAGGGTAGGGGAAGATAGACAATTCTGAGATGTTTGGAAAGCTTTGGCCTCTCTCCCCCAATTCAAAGATATAAAACAAACATTTGGCATATTCAAATAGTCTGTGTTCCCACAAGCAAGTTCTTGGTAGGCCTCAGCTGAACACTGTGCTCCAGGAAAAATTAAAACCTCCTACAGGAGAATCATTCTTTGGCTCTCTTTCTCAAATCCTCCTCCAATAGCCAGAATTTCTCAGCGTGAGTAGCCCCTCACACTCTCACTGTCTCTCTCAAATCCCTCCTTACTCTAAGTAGATGTATTTGCAGTCTCCCCAAAGATAGAAGCAACTGCTCATATATTTTCTCTCTGACATGCAAATATCAGAATTTGTCTTTATTGTCATCAGTCTCTAGGAGATAGAAAATTATTTACTTAATCAGGTATATTTAACTGTTTTCATGGAGCTGAGCAATTATTTTTAAACCCTGCTATGAAGAATAATAGCTTACTTCACAGAGTCAGCTGTAAAGATCCATAATGCTTGGGGGCAGCCCAGACTGAAGTGTTCTATGGCTTAATGATATGTTATGCAGGAAAAAGTGTATTTGTAAGGAAATATCATTAAAATAAGTAAGAGTTTTCTTTTAAACACAAGTCCTAAAAGGAAACACCCACTGCACAGTAAATTGCTTATAAAGGAAAAATATCTAACTTTACAATTTTCAAAAGGATTTCAGAGCTTGTGTATCTGCTATATGGTGAAGAAATTAAGGGAAAACCCAGGTTCTGAAGAGAAATACCAGTGGCCATACAAGATTTTTTTGTTCTAGAAGACAAATTGAAGAAGGTTTAACAGATGCAACTGTAAAATAAAATAAGTCATTCATCTTTAGTATGATTAAGATTCTTCAAGCTGTAAAAATGCAGTTGGGAAAAATCTGCTCATTTGAAACCTGCAGGGGTAGTGACTTCTATTAATAGTATAGGAGCATGTTCTGGCATTCAAATAATGAGGAATGCTAATTTCAGATCCCTTTCAATTCCAGCTCTTTTTAAAAAAAAACAAAAACACAAACACAAAAACATGCCATTTCTCTTTATTTTCAATGTTTTCATAGAATCATAAAACTGGAAGGGTCCTCGAGAGGACATCTAGTCCAGTCCCCTGCATTCTTGACAGGACTAATTTTGTGGACAACTGTTGCTGGAAAAATATTCCAGCAAAAATTGTTAAAGATCCTATTTTATATTTAGCCACCACCTGCCCTGGAGTGACCTCTCCCCCTCAAGTATCTGCAAACAATTTATAATATTAAATTGTATTAAGAGGCCCTCTCCAGTGGGATCTCAGACACAACAGCATCCTCTTTTAGAAAGCCAGCTGAAATGTTGTGGATTTCAGTGTCCATAAAGCATGCACTGTATAATCCATATACACAATTTGTGTACAGTAACAGGAAACTATATATTTTGTATAGCTCTGGGATTTTCAGAGGAGTGTAAGGAAATTAGGTGCCCAATTCTCACCTGAAACTCAATACAAGTTGTGCACCTATCCTGGCCCCCAGCACTTTTAAAATCGCAGCCTTACATTTTTACAGGAAGCCATCAGACGGCAGTTACACAGAACTGCTTTTGTATTTCACCCGTGATTGGGGTCACACAAAATCAATGTTTCAGCTCTAAGTGATCTTTCAGAAAATTGAAAATCAATTTTGATTAGGGATTTGTATTTCAAGTATCTTATTTTAAAAAGAGCAGTTAAATAAATTCATTTTTGTATTGTTATATTGCAACACTGCCTAGATGCCTCAATCAGTGACTGGGGCCTATTGTGCTAGGCACTATATAATGAGTGGAATAAAGACAGTTGCAGCCCTAGAAAGCGCAGAGCCTAGATTATGACAAAATGCAACAGGTATTACTTAGACTGTAAATCCTTTAGGGGCAGGGGCCAGCGTTTTGATCTGTGTTTGTACAGTGCCTAGCACAATGGGAGACTAGTTCACAAGTGGGGCACCCAGGCACTATATTAATATGTATAGCAGGTAGATTGAATGGACAAAGGGGGATGAAGTGGAATAAGGGAGACGGTAACAGTAAAACTGGATATGTTTGCATAAATAAGTAACCTCAGTGGTCAGAGTACTGGGTATCTGTTAGGTGTGATTTAGTCAAATAAGTATGAACTTTCTTCAGCTTTTTTCCCCCTCAACCCCGCTTATGAAGAGGAAAATGAAAATGACAGCCAAACATTTGCCAACCAACCAACATAAGGCAAAGAAAGAGCCACTCATTGGGTGGTAGTTCTCTTCCAATCTCGGCATCATCAAAGTACTAAACAAACCTTGGGCTGACACACAACTGTTCTCATCAGGCTGTTATCAGTATCAATCTATATGACCGTGACCACAAATAATGAACGCTAAAGGAACAGCATGTGTTCCTGTGTCAAGGATGGCATGTCTTATTTTGTGACCGCCTGTAAGTGTTATTGATGCAGCAACATCAACCTAAATACCACTGCACAATAGCTAGGTAAACGGTGCCAAGCAAACAACAGGCGCCTCTTCCAAGGAGTTTACAATCCAAAGATGCATCGGGTACAGAATGACACATTATAGCCAGACTGCTTCATGGAGTAGATGGGTGCTCAGATGATTTTCTGAAAGCAGAGGTGGAAGGAAGCTTGGTGTACACTATGCAAAAGTCTCTTCCCAAAACACAAACCCCATAAAAGGCAGAATATCTGCAGTGGACAAAACAGTGAAAAGGTTCAGAAAAGAAGCCTGGGCAGAAAAAAAATGGAGTGTGAGGGGGATAGAAGACAGAACAGGGCCAGTTCAGAAAATGCCCCCAAATGAATCACAAGAGGAAACCCCTAGCTCCCTGGACATGACCTCACCAGAAGCAAGATGAAATGATGGTGCTGTGTATTCGAATACTCCTTATTGTGGACACAAGCTGCTTTGAGTTAGCTAAGAGAATTTGGGGACATAATTCGAACCTTATTGAGGCTAAATACCCAAACTAGTTCTAGGTACATTCCCTTGTATCCCCCAACTTATGAAACTAAAACCTTCCTCCATATGGCATGGCAAAGCTGTTGGAGGTAGGGTTGGCGGAGAAAACTATACACTGAACCTAGGCCTTGCAGATAGGAGCTTGGAATTTATTAGATATGACCCTGAGAGATGAGCTAGACACATACTGGTTGGGCAGATTAATAGATAATTTTGAAAGAGAGCAGAACCTGAGTTGAATGTGGAAGTAGAGGGGAAACTAAGATGAGGATTCAGTTCAGGGGGATACAGATACATAGGGTTAAATCTTGGCCCTGTTGAAAATCAGTGGGAGTTTTGCCATGAACTTCAATATATTCAGGATTTAGCCTATAATGTCTAAGTGCCCTTTACATGCAGTTCTGTCACTGTATGATGTTGGCCATATATAGTTTTCATTGGGAAATTCAGTGTGTATTTTTAAGTTTAAATTGCATAGAAGCAAAAGGATGGTGCTAACCAGTAAGTTAAACCTGAATGGTTTGTGCACAGGTAACAATTGTTTGTTCTTTCCTAAAGTCATCTTCACTGAGGTGTGGTTAAGGATTGTTGTCAGTAAATACTGCACCAAAATTGACCCTTGGTTATAAATCTTGGCTGCCTGATGGAAAAGTAGGCATCCCATCAAAGAACTGAACAGCCAAAGAAATCCTATTTGCTCTATTAACTTTTTCTATACAAAAGCAAGATGACAAGAAAGGAAACATACTGCCTATGTATGTAAAAGTATCTGCATCCTGTACATATACATCTTACACATTTTTAATCTATATTCAATGAAAGAAAGGACATTTTCATCTTCTTTTCATTTTCCATTTATTTTCTGAGTATGAGGCCATATTGTGTATCTCATGTTTCATGCTACTTGATTATTAGTATTAACATACATTTGCACAAGAATGGCAACATAACACTTGTGTCCCCAGTTGGGAACAAAATCAGCTTTATATTTCAAAAGCAATAATATTTAATAAAAATGGATTTACAAGGAGGTGCATCATCTTCTACATTAATAAGCCAAAAGAAATGTCTGACAACCTCTGGCCACGTCTGCAAGTCATGCAGTGAAACATTTTTGAATACAACTTGGATCCAACCTAGCTTTCTACGACTTCTGTAGAAAGCCTCACAGATTTAAATGGGAGATACAGAGATCAAAAGGATCACATTTCATAAAATAAAGAGTTCAAAATTCAGTAATGATTTCTTACCACCACAATACATTAAACAGAGAAACCAATAATGTGGTATAAATAGTACTTTGGTCCACACCATCTGGCAGCTGCCAAGACACAATGGAAAGCAGTTCAGAATATTATCAATCAATTTGAGACCATTTAATTACAATATATAGCATACACTAGAATAAAGTGTCTATCAAGCTGACATTCTGAATTCAGGGTTCTCATTCATGATGTACAGAGGCTTTGTATCTCTGAGCATGTTACTGCTATTGTGCAGGAATTTACTGATTACACAATCAATATCTATTGACATATTTCAAATGACAAACTACATGCAGTATAGAAGCCTCTAAACTGAAATTACTCATTGCAATTCTGTGATACTGGTTACTTAAGAAAATGTGTGCTACTGATTTAGTGAAGCAAGTGCATAGTGCTTTTAACTTACCTTCTCTTATGCTGCCACCTTCTACTTCTCTCCCTTAAGTGCTGATATGATCCGTTTCAGTACCATTGCAAGTGAAGACCACATAGCCTTACTACAGAATTAATATTTCCCTGTGAGGGCCTATGGATTCCCTGTTGCTACAATGTAGTCTCTTGGCAGAATAGCTGGATGGTATCTCTGTCTGGTTCAGAGCCCTAAACATAAGAATACTTAGGATGGCATAGTTACTGGAAAAGCCTCAGCGGTATTCCATAGAAAGGCTTCAAAGTCATGCAAATCATTTGTATACTGACTCATAGATCCTTGAGGTGACAAAAAACCCTTTTGGGGTTTCCCCTATTCACTGCAGATGTGTTTTCTATTATACATTTCCTAGCATTTTTCCAGTTTTAAATGAGCCAACCAGTGGGGCAAGTAGAATTCATTTTTTCCCTGATACACTTCACCAGCTAAAGGGGAGGGAAGGCACATGACCTCCCCATGTGACTCTGCCCCCAGTCTGAGGCCAATGCTCTCCCCTTCCCTTCCCCATGACTATGTAACAATTACAACTGTGGTTACACCTGGGAAATGCCCACCAGGCAGTATGCAATCCACCTGGATTGGCCATTAGGAAAGACAATGGGTCTTTGAAAATGCTGATCTTCCATCTTCCTGGAGTCTCTTCCTGTGGACATTACCAATCAATCTTGTTTCATGGTTGCTTTGACACTGTAAGGTCATGTGATGATATCACCTGGTACAGCCTACCACCTTGGACACTGCTGGTATTTTTCCACTCGACACAAAGGATTCCTGCATTATGTAAATCCTATTTAAGTCTGGGAAGTGAGTTAATCTGAGTTTTTCTCCATGGCTTCCCCACCCAAGAAGACAGACTACTGAAAACACCCGAAGAAACAAAGAAACTTATCTGGGGAAAGGCTAGAGTTGAGTGCAGGCTGAGACAGAGGTCAAACCTATGAAGACAAATAACTGGAACTCTAAGCTGCAGAAAGCCTGCAACCTGCCTAAAACAACATTTAAAGGTGAGAAATTACTATTTGTAACCTGTTTCTTTAGGCCAGGGAATTAAGCCTAGGTTGTGTGTGTTGTTTCATTTTCTCAGTAATCTGCCTTGTTTTGTTTGCTATCCCTTATAATCACTTAAAATTTACCTTTTGTAGTTAATAAACTTATTTTATGTTTATTCCAAAACCCAGTTTGTGCAGTTCATAACTGGGGGACAGGTGAGGGTGGGGAAGAGCTGTGCATATCTTCCTTCACACTGAGGGAGGGGGCAATTTTTATGAGCTTTTGTGCTGTATAGCAATCTATATAGTATGACAATATAATTTTGGGTTTACATGCCACGGGGGGTGCACAGGAGTGCTGGGTGATCCCCTAGCAGAGTCCTCCCACAGAGAGCTAATCAGAGACTCTGAGATTCTACAGCTGGGCGTGTCACTACCTGTGTGTGTGTGTGCTGGAAAGGGGCTTGAGAAGCTATCACATAAGCACAGAGTAAGGGAAACCCAGGCTGGTGGGACAGCCAGACTCAGTGGGACCCCAGCACACCCAGTGACACCCCAAAAGGAGGGTCCACGCTATCACAACCACCTCCCTCCATCTCCCAATATCTATTGGCTAGCAAAAGCGGAGTCTCAGCATCTCTGACTTGGTAATGCATAGTCAGGGCATGTTGAAGCAAATATGACCCTACAAGAAGCTATTTGATTATGTCCCCTGGCTGCAGGGGCCATGATTCACTCTGCAACCAACTGCCCTGTCTTTCTGTGGAACTGACATGGTGCAGATTACAATGTGAAGGAAAACTGCCTTTGCAGTGTTGGGTAGATTAACTGGTCAGAGTCTAAACTCAGTTATACCAGAGGTACAGAGAACAGAGTCTGGCCCACTATATTTCAATTTGTAAGAAACTAAAGAGAAGGCTGTAATATCAATCCAACACAATTCACTCACAAGCCAAGATACTGACAACTCTATAATTACCTTCATCAAGCTTAAATGACAGTGTCTCTTTGTTCCTGTTTTTGTCACTTCAGAATCTTGCCTGCCATTTACATTCTCTGTTCTTTTTACAGAATGGAGTTTGGTGATACGAGTTCTGTGAACTGAAGTACCTCTGATCATTGGTACATGCCCATTTCCAAGGGCAGCCCAAGCACTTTGCCCACCTGATCTGCCTCTAAAAGAATAGCCATTTGAATGCAGTTAGCAACAAAACCAGTGTCTCCAGAAAACAGTATTTCAAGGCCAGATTCTTGTGCCCTTGTACATGTTGTGTATCTCCCACACTGGCATTCGTCCCATTGATTTCTGGCTCTAATGTATCATTGCCTGAAGCATGGTCTCTGAGGACTGTATTTCTATGACTCACAGCCTCCAAGTGATTTCAGTGGGATTACTAGCAGAGTAAGTTACTACTCAGAGGAGCAAGGGAATCAGAATCTGGCCCTTAGTATTTACAGATACTGAGTTTGAGGAAATGTGACCTCATTCCCAAGGCTGTTAGAAGTACTTCGATGAACATCTTGAAAATTTGGTTCTCCATGTCCTTCCTCCTCCAATTTCTAGCACACCAACA
>ML677366.1:15421279-15477146 GCA_007922305.1 Dermatemys mawii
CACACACACACACACACACACTGTGAGGACAGAGGAACAGGACTGGTCTTTCCATCAAATAGCACATTAGGGGCTTTACCCAAACTCCATTGCCATCTATGGAAGTCCTCCCATCAATTTCAATGAACTTTTGATCAGGACCTAGTACAGCCAGAATCTGACAATCCAAGAAAACAAACAGTTGAGGATAAATTCACTTATGTCCTGGCGCACAACTTCCTAATAATTTCAGTGGAAGGTGGGTCCTTACATAAATGACTAACTCTACATACGAGCTTGGAAAATCTACACAACAGAAAGCAAGTACAGAATGTTCTTACGAGTCTGCATTAATGATCAGCCTTCCAGGTGTGGGGGTTTGCCCGAGCCCCTGTGCTACTGCTGGCATTATGTTCCTGCAAATGACTATATCAAGGCACATACCAACAACAAAACCACCACCACACGTAAAACTAGGGACATATCAAATATAACTGAAAAACAATATTCAGCATAAATTAGATACACCCGCTGGCACTTCAATTCACCTGAGCTTTCATTGGAATACGAGAGCCGACAGTGCACTAGGAGAGGTGAAAATTGCTGTTAGGGCCCAATTCTGATTTATCTTACACTGCTTTTATACAAGTATAATTCCATTGGTGTCAATGAAGTTATTCCTAATAAACACATACTGTTATAAATTAAACCAGAATCAGGCCCTTAACCTGTACATTTAGGACTCTCAGTGATGATGTTGGAATTCTTAATATTTAAAGATCAGTTCCTGCATGATAATTTGGCAGGTATTTTTCCTTCTGTTACATACTGCCAGCCTGAGTAACTAGTGATGTAGCAATGCTTGACTGACCAAATGATTCCTAACATTTAACTTAAATGCCAGCCCAAGAAGGTAAGCTGTTTCCTTTCCAGCATAAATGCACACATAATCATACTAGCTAGATAGTTCTGTCTATGCTTATTATACATGGGCCAACTAATAGTCTAATTGGTAGCTACTGTGTGTTTATCATAGTAATGGTGTGTTGATATCGTAGAACTGTCAAAATAATGTTTCCACTGTTCTATCACTTTGAATATGCTGGTCTACTGAAACCCTTATATTTTCAACAAAATTTAATATGATAAATGCCACATCTCTACTATATCAAAATAAGCTATTTATGCTTTATTAGGGTCTTCTGTATCATATTAGCATCTTTTAACTTTTATGGGGTGAATAAATAATCTATTACCAATGACAGCTTCAAGTTCAAAACTGAATTGAGTAGTATAAATTCACTTCCTTTAGGTTAATCCCTAAAATAAACTGGGAGAGGCTTATTCACTCATTAAAAAGATTTGGGGAGGGGGAAATCTGCTGCATCAAAATCATTATATAAAGCATTCAATCTTAAAGGAAAAGGATGAGATCACAACACCACTTCAACTTTTGGATGTAATCTTGTTAAAATGAAGACATTAAACAAAATTAACAGAAAGGAGTTAAGTACAAATCTATTAAAATACCCAATTTATTTACACTGTGCATTAAATTCATCATTTCATGTGAAAGGACAGTTATTGTCACTGTAAGGTTTCCTAATCCACTTTCAGATAAAAATAAAGAGGGCTGCATTTAGAAGCTTTGTAGACTTTTTTCCCTTCTGACAGCTTTCAAGTGGCAGCATATTATTTGGTTGCTGCTACATACAAAGTGTCTTAATTAAAGGTTGTCTAAAAATACAGAACATTTTCACAACCACATCTGCCATTAACTCTTTTGACATTCTGGTGGCATTAAGTACCAGAAAATTCTTTGCAGATTAAATAGAATTCCACTCTTCTTGTGCACTGTCTTTAGAGCAATGGTTACAAATTTAAACAGCATGTTTGCAATTGGAAAGCATGATAATTATTGGAGGTACTGCAGCTTGTTCTACTGAAGCAGCAAAATGGCTGTGCCACTCGTTTGAGACCCAGAGTACGTTCCTATCACAGATTGTAATTTACTCCATTTCTTTAGAATTCATTATTTTAGGCTAAATTGTGGCTTTGCCATGAGACCTGAGTAAAGGACAGCAGGTTGTTGTGCTGCAGCGAGGTTGACCAGATATCCTGATTTTATAGGGAGAGTCCCGATTTGGGGTTTTTTTTCCCCACTTATACAGCTTCCTATTACACACACACACACCCCGACCCCGTCTCAATTTTTCACACTTGCTGTCTGGTCATCCTAGCTGCAGCAGAAGCCACAATCCGTCTCTCTGCTACCCCTTGTTTAGTACACTACATCAGAGGTAAAAACTGGGCCTCATTTTAGTCAATGGCACAACTCCCACTGATTTCAGTAGAATCAGGATTTCATCACTGGTCTATACCCAGTGTAGTGTATAAGCTCTGGCATGCGGGTGTAGAGATCCTTGACTGTTTCACAATGCACTAAACAAGGCTTTTTGCCCAGCCCATGCTTCTTCCTATCAATTCCCAGCCTTATGCATAGGAAGGGTATATAGCAGCCCTACATTAGCCATTTGCTAGAGTCACTGTCTTGAAATCTGTATTTGTACTGCTTTGAAACAACATTGAATTGAAAAAAGAAATGCATTAGAAAACTAGTATCCTATATCATGCCATTTTTAAATGGACAGTCTGCTTAAAATGATGCCACACTGTAACTTCTGTAAAAATATCAAAGTCACGCTAGTGTATGAGATTAGGACCTTTATATCCTGATTTATATCCTTATAAATCCTTATAAGGTTATCCTTATAACCTTTATATCCTATATTGCTGTTATAATGCAAATATTGACAATAACAACAGATCCTGATGAATATTATATTGTTACTTCACTTGCAGTTCTTTCAACCTCTCCCAGACTGATGATGACATTCTAACAGGAATAGCAGATTCTGCTTTCCTTTTTATTTCAATAGATTGGTGCTTCCGAAAAGTTGGAGGATTCTGAAAGTTTGTTGATTGATGAGAGTTTTAATATCAGTTTTTAATTCATCTTGTAGCTTTAATTCATAAAAGGTAAAATTAACCCCTGGGAAAGGCCAGTATCCTGAGTATAAAAGGGTAAAATGGATATGCATGGTCTTGATCTCAAGATAGACCCAGGCTTTCTGCACAGGGGTAAATTTCACTCCAAAAAGTGGAGTTAAAATTTAAAGAAAACCATGGCAAGAAAAGAATTGGTCAGAAAAGAAGGTGTGAACAGAATTAAAACAAAAGTTGGAAAATTGCACCTGTTTGTTTCTATGTAATAGTCATGTATTCCAAATGTTTTATTAGGATAATTTGGGGAAAATAGCTTATGCAAATAATTTAGCCTGATCCTCTTGGTTAAAAATTATCACACTAGCAAGCAGAGTATATGGGTGAAATTCTGCCCCTTTAAAATCAACAGGAGTTCTGCAACTGACTTCAATAGGGTCAGGATTTTACCCTCTTTTGTAAGAGAGTAGTGGAAGTGGGAGGGTGTTACAACTGTGCGCATTGCTTTAGAAAAGATAAAAGGAGGGAAAAAATAATACTTTACCTATATCTCTGAATTTCCTTGCTCAGTTATTAATGTTTTTCAGTTGTTTTCAATTAAGATAAATGTCTGAAACACAATGGCATTATGTTTGAACTCTTTTCTGTTCAATATAAGTGGATTTTAAACAGGAAGCGGACGATCCTTTTGAATGTGAAACTTTGTATTAGAACCAAATGTAGCTCTTTAATCTCATTTGGTACATATACTAAAGTAATTATTGCTTTATGAAGCCTTTTAAAAGATTTATATACTCCATCAAATTGTACTCATATGGCTACTGCTCTCTCTTTTAGATTTCAAACTAAAATAGAAAAAAATTCTTCAACTTCTTAGAAGTCTTATTTCCTTTTATCATAAAAAAGCTGTTAAGTGAAGTCATTTTCTCCATTGTGGTTTAAGGCTGCAGCAGTTCTTGTATGTCTATCAAAACACACTTTCCATACTTAAAAAAAAAAAAAAAAAAAAAGCATCTTACCTACTTTGTTTTCCTAAAATTGAATTTCATCTAACTTTTCTGATCACTGTTTTCTAGAACTGCAGTCACCATGTCTTACCTTTCAAAGGAAAAAAAAAATACCCTAAACTAAACTTCATACTGTTACTAAGAATTGTGGGCCAGATTCTGATACTGTATAATTCATGTTGAGAAACACCTTTACTTCAGTGGAACCAGTCATGGAATAATGTGATTTTCAACTTGAATAAGAGTAACAATCTGGCTTTCGAAGGATAAATATTCTAGGTGATTGGAGGGAAGTCTAACAACAAAGGAATTCTGATGTATTTGTTTTTGCTAAGGCATAAAATATACCTGTTTTGCTGATTATTACCAGAGATGCAGTTGTAACAAAGGCATTCAGTATGAACAGAATTTGACTCTGGCTAAATATCTAATGAAATAAACATATCTGAATAATAGACTAAGGTATCTTAGGAAAAATAAAGTGAATCATGAATATTAAAGAGAAAAGGGGCATAATAATATGATCTGCTGAAGAGATAAAACTGATGGAATATTGTCTGAATAGTGATTTCTGTCCAACTAACTTATATGATGACAGGTCCACATTATTTCAGTAGCTCAACGAAGATCTTAACCCTGTTGTGCAAAGTGACGTGCAAACATATGGAAAGTCTCCCCTCTCCAAAGAGAAACTAAAACAGACAAGCCAGCCAAAGGATTAGCGAAAGGAACCAGTATCATCATCATTTGACAGATGGGAAACTGAGGCACAGAGCAATTAAGACACTTGTGAGAGACCATAGAAGTCGTCTGTGGCGGAGCTGAGAATTGAAACCAGTTTTCTAAGTGACGGTTCAGTTCCTTATTCACAAAACCATCTTATACTAGCTCTTCTACTGTGCTTTAGCATAGCTTAAATTTAGCTGCGGCCAAACAGGGCTCTAATACACAGTTAGTTCAGCCAGTGTGGGAAGTGATAAATAGTGTTAGAACTGGAAGAGCAATGGCTGACCAAACCATGTTAGAGGCCCTGTTGCCAACAACCAAGTTTGAACTGTACACAAGAATGTGCTTTAAATGCAATGCAGAACAGACAAAGCCAGTGTAACAGGGTCGTACCCTCTTCTGCTACCATCCACAATAAGTGAGGGAATATGAAAGGAAGCTGGTTTTGAGAAAATAACTTTGGTAGCAGAAGGTTAATTTGGTAGTGTAACAGAAAGAGATCTAAGACCGCAAGAATTTTTTACTTTCCTCAGTTTAGTAGGAACTTTCCTGGGCCCATGAAGACACAAAGTTTCCCAAAAGATATGAGAGAAGAAATTCCCTCAAAAAAAAAAAAATGTCCTGGTGTTTTTTGTTTGCGACACTTTGTAAAGATATTGGAAGAATGCAGTTACCAACTTCTTTGTCTCATTTCCTATCTGTCATCACGATCTGTTAGCCAGCAAACCTTCCCGCTCCCCTCTTACATTTTTCTACATACACCTAACTCGTGCCTAGCGGAGCAGAGCTCAGAAAAAGGAAATCACAGCAGTACCAAAGATTCCAGGCAGCTGCACACCAGGTCTAATGGCAGAAACACCAATATGGACAAATTCTGAATTGAGGAGGGAAGAGGTCCTCACACAAGTATGGAAAATGGTAAGAAGCATTCTTCTGGGGAGGAAGGGCACTATTTGTCTTGTACGCTAATTTTTCTTGGGAGTGAACAGGGATTAAGCTTACTGCTTCTGGTAGCACAGAGAGGCTCTTAAATTGGTGAGTTGATGTCTGCCCTAGATGACATGAAATATGTTAAGTTCAGTCCAAGTCCCTTGCCTGAAGGCTGGCTTTATTGTCACAAAGAAAAAAGCAAAAACGACAGCAAAGCAACTCAAAACACTAAGCAACAACCACTGGGGCACAAACTAGGAAAGAAGACTGGTAGCCTCTGTTGCAATACTTTCCCCTTTCCTTTTATACCTTGCACCACTTAAGTCATGTGATAGGTAGAAAATCTGCAAAGACCCTTACATATTGGGACATATGGATCATCTTTCCTTCTTTTTTTCTTTGCTTTCAAACCTTCATTAAATATCTTTTAACAAATTCACATAGGGAATGGTTTGACCAAACTCAACACAAAATCATGAAGTTCCCTTAACCACCTGTTCAGAATTATTCCTATCAGTAATGAAATGTGAACAATATAGAACAATACAGAAATAAAATTAAGAATAAAACTGCTCTCTGCAGGTAATTGACAAATCTGTTTTATGGTAATACATTTCTGATCTGCAATGCTCAGTTCAACATTTAACTGACTGATTGTATTGACAGATAAATCTTGTTTGCTCTAAATGGTCTTTTACTCAGAGAAAAAGGTTAAAAAAACCAAATAAATTTAATCTTTTTTTCTTTCTAGCTATGATGCTTGTTCACTTCCAGGAGGCATACATCAGCCTTCTCCCATGGCTCAGGTTAGAGAGCCAAGTTTATTAGAGGAATATTAGCCTCCTACGATCGCTTACTGTTTCACCCACATAAAGATTTTTTTCTTTATTAAATGTAACTTATATTTCACTGTTATGAGGCTACACACAAATCAGTCCTCACAACGTAAACACCAGCAAAAATCAAGACTAAAAACACAGCAGGAAAGCTTTTTTCATCTTTTACTAAGTAGAAGTACATCTGAATCTGAAAAGATACCCAATTCAATTCACTCTAATCCAAAATTCTTATAATAATAATCTATTGCCCTGACTCACCTACCAGACCAATGATTTTCTTTCAGCACAGTTACATTTATTTGCTACACCTTTTTTCACTGCTAACTTACAGGCCCAATACTGAGAGCACTCACTTCCTAGCATAGGATTCAATCCATAGGCCCACTCTACTTGTTTTGGACTGCAGAGGCAACACAAAGAGTTGCGATTCTCTCTGACACAGGGAGAGTCAGGTCCTGCCAACCCAACATAACTACTCAACCACCCAACTCCTCAGCATAGAGAGTGGGACAGGGAATGGGCATGTCAGAGGATGGCGTAAAGGCTGAGCACTAATCTTTGGCATAACCTGCAGGTGCTCTCAGTTATGCCAGTGGCCATTTCTGCTCATAATCAGCCCAGGATCAGGGAAGTAGAAAATAACTTTCCCTCCAAAAAGAGTAAGTTTTAGTCAGATCCAACAGGTGGAAGATTCCACTGCTGTAGGGAAGTCTGTGTTTGTTCTTCAGCCACGATAGGAGCTTCTACCAAACACCTTACCAGCTCTCTAAGCAATGAGAATGACCAAAGGTTCCCTATGTTTGGGTGATTTCCCAGCAACCAGAATAGCCCCAGTGGTCATTGGCAGCCAGCACAAGTTAGAGAATCCTTTAGGTTGCTCTAAACTCTGCCTCAGGTCCAACCCAGTAGTGCTCAGCAGCCCCAGGGTCAAGAGCAGAGAGTTTAAATCCTTCTAAGCTGTGCAGGCACAAAACCAGAAGAACCTGAACTCATGTGCTGAGTTACAGGAAAGCACCACACTGTAAAGGATTGGTTGTGATAAGAACTGCAATGTTTCATCTGGTTATATCCATGCTAATTATTTTGTCTTTTAGTTCAACTGCCGCCCACTACTTAAATGTCCAAACATAACTATGTTTTACCTCAGTCACCTGAGTAGAATAGCTCAATACAATCATACTCCTTAGATTGATGGTGCAGGTTACCTGAATCTAATTTCACATCATCAGTGCACTTTTTAAAAAATATCCCCTGAGATTCAAGAGATAAAAGCACAAAAAGATTCCAGGCAACAATTAATCGGATAAGTATTTACTTAACTATAACATTACAGTCTAATTTGTTTTAAACTGTAGCTTCTTTGCAAGCTCTCTCTCTTTCTTAAGAAACCAAACTGAAGTTTTCTAAATGTAATTAAGAATATGGTGGTGAGGTTTCTCTCCCCTTTTAAAATTAAATATAGCTGTTAACTGAACACTGGCTCACTTTCAGGTCTATGTTCCCCATTGTATTTACCTCTTGAGCGCTCTCAAACAGCTGAAAAACATGCAAGTCATCAGTACAGACGTGCTGACACAAAACATTCATTTGCTCTCGTGGATCTTTCATCAGTCCATTTCTCTTGTGTTAATGAAGAAGAAATTACACAACACTAACGCAATGGATACCATAGTAACCCCTGAAGCAATCTAAGTTTATTTCATAGGTTCTGGTTCTGCAAAATAACTCTATGTTAAGGGTGAAGTTGAAAGAAAATTGGAGCTTATCCCCATTGTTAGACAAGGCCTATTACAGCCTATAGGGCAAAACCCTAATCTAGTCAGCAAAGCTGCTATTTACTTTGAAAGAAGAGGCAGAGCTTGAAACCGGGATAAACTGCACTGCTGGTGTAATCAGGATCTTCCTGATCCTGAGGCATCCAGCCCCTGCACACACTAGAACGGGGGTTCTCAAACTTAATTGCACCACAACCCCCTTCTCACAACAAAAATTACTCCATGACCTCAGGAGAGGGGACAGAAGCCTGAGCCAACCCGTGCCCCAACACTCCTGGAGAGGGGCCAAAACACAAGTGCTTCAGCCCCCCACCGGAGGGCCTATAACCTGAGCCCCACCACTGAAGCTTGAGCCTTGCCATCCAGGGCTGAAACAAGTTTAACGGCAACCCTGGAGACCCCATTGAAATGGGGTTGCAATCCATTTTGGGGTCCTGACCCACTGCATAAGAACCACTGCACTAGAGTAGCTCTAAATTATGCTACACCAGCTGAGGACTCGGTATAGGAGCTCTGTCCCACCATGCCCCTTACTTGCTCCCCAAATACCCCAGCATGCCTCCTCATAGCAGGGATGGAGGATTCAACTGGTGTATAAGGAGCCACAGCCAGCTTAGTCAGCTGTCTACTGTTGGGGAGCTCCCCTGGCATCTCTAACTTGGCACAAAATTGATTTAGCAGCTTAGAACATATCCCCTGGGGAATTGCACTAACACAGTCAAATTGGTTGGTGGAGTCAGTACAAATGTCCCTTTGCAGAGGAGACCCTAGAAAGACTTCATTTAACTGAGGGCAAACTATTCTTAAAAATCCAATGAAGATTCAAACTCTGAACTTTGTGAACAGAATACAGCTCTCTTATCACCAGGTTTATGACCACAAAAGTCTGATACATTCTTGAATGTGAATATTGCTTTTCCCATACAGTTTTTTTTTTTTTTTGCACTAGGTGTTTTATTTCCTTATACACATTCTTTACATTCGTGTATAAAACATAAAACTGCAAATAGGCACAAAATCTTTCCCTCTCTGTTCCCATCTCATTTTTCTTCTGCAACATTAACATGCTGTCAGATAAATCAAATCAAATATTTCCCCCAAGGAAAAGTTATAAATACATTTAGTTGATGCTATGAATTCACCACCATAATTGTACCCAAAGATTTCATCTGTGAAATCTTAGTACAGTACAAGGGGCCTAGTATTCAGAGGTGCTGAGCTCCCTTTGACTTCAAATGGTGGGGGGAGGGCTCTGTACTTCTTAAAATCAGCCCCAAGATAGCAAAGTCATTTTCTCAGTCTATTCCCCTCTAATTTCTAGGGTCTAATCTAGTTTCCTCTTTCTCTGAATCACAATTCTCTGGCCAAAAAATGATTGAAAAACCAAACAAACTTTAAAGCAGGTATGTTTTTTACTCCTGTTTGTTTCCCTTGCAGGTTTTTCCAGCTACAAGCTGCAATGTAGTTGCTGATTCTTGAAGTGAACTGAAATTTTTCCTTAGCTCTAGTAAACGAAGAGGCTTTTACCTTAGACTATGTTGATCAATACTTTTCTATGATCTCCCATAGAGCAATTCCTTTCACTAACCCTATACTGACATTCATTGTCTTTAGTCTCCTATGGTATTATCTCAGATGCTCACCTAGGACTTTTGTGGTTTTGCTAAGTACACAACCCCTTTTTGGTTTTTGAACAAAGGCTCCTTGTTTCCCACTTGGGCACAGAACTACTTCTCCAAAATGTTTTGCATTAACAGTGTCTTTCCCCTACATTAAACTCCCCTTTTCTCACTACTTAGAGTATTATTTCAGAAGTAGCTTTCTGAACTGCTGTTACCAGGTCACCCAAGTGATTTTGAGTGTGTTGCTTTCCTAGTCACTGGAACTTTATGGTCTGAAACCCTCCTTCCCTGTTGTTCTGTGTGTGTGTGTGTATATATATATTATATATAGCTTTGTTAGCTGCTGGTCTTAAGGAAGTTGTGTTCCTTTGTTATTTGTAGCTTGGCTTTTCCTCTCTGGTGTTACATGCTGCTTTCAATTCCAGTTTCTAATTTCTAGCTTTTCTCTGTGTTGTTCATATAATGCTGCAAAACAAAAGGAAACCTCCACCTCACCAGCACACACATTTCAGTCTTGTCTCTGAGGGTTGTAGCTGTATGTGAATTATATTGCCAGTCTTCTAGCAGAAGATTTAAAAGGGATATGTAGCAATCCGTGACCCTGAGCCAACTTCTCACACCTGGCCCTTAAATTATCTCCCCCTAACTCTGCCCAGACAGGCAGCAAAACCTCTCAAATGAACAAATCTTGGAACAAAATCTTTACAACCAGGCATACCTATTAGGGGTAGGGTTTTCCCAGTGCTCCTCCACAGGTTGGAGATAGAATCAGACAGATCCATCTCATTCACCCCAGCCTGGGAAAAGCTAGCAGGCAACTTGTCCTCTTCCTGCTAGCATCTACTTTATTATGAGGGAAGAGGAAGGTTATATGCTGCACTCCTTCCCAGAAGTTATCCTGATTAGCTGAGAGAAATGGAAGCCCTGCCTGCCCTACACTACAGGGCTCCTGGTCTTAGGCCCTGAAGAAAATAGTAGATGGGGGCTTTCTGGCCACCAACAATTACGCCATAGATTCAGAGTTTAAGGCCAGAATAGGCTATTGACCACCTTATCTGTCTGTATATCTTAGGCTATTAACTTACACCCAGTTATCCCTCTCTTGAACCCAATAACTGGTGTTTGGCTAACATTTTCCAGAAAGGTATCCAGTCTTGATTTTAAGTCATCAAAAGATGGAAAATCCACCACTTCCCATGGTATTTTATTCCTGTGAGTAATCATCCTCACTGTTAAAAATTTGTCCCTAATTTGTCTGGCTTCAGCTTCCAGCCATTGGTTCTTGATATGCCTGTCTCTGCGAGATGAAAAAGCCCTTTAATATCCTGTATTTTCTCCTGCAAAGGTACAGTAATCCAGTCACCTCTCAATCTTTTTGATAAGCTGAGAAGATTGAGCTTTTTAAGTCTCTCACCATAAGGCATTTTCTCCAGCTCTTGCATCATTTTTTTTGGGGGGGGGGAGGTGTTCTGTACCCTCTCCAAAGAGCTCATTAGCCTCTTTTGCTATGGCAAGGCACAAAGCACTCATGTTGAGTTGCTTGTGCAATATGACCCTTAAATCACTTTCAGAGCCATGCTTTCCAGGAAACAGATCCCCATTCTATAGGTATGGCCTGCATTTCTTGTTCCTAGATGTATAACTTTGCATTTGGTGATATTAGAGTGCATTTTGTTTGAGGATCCAGGTTACCATATTGCTCTGTATGACTGCCCTCTCCTCATTATTATTTACCACTTCACCAGTCTTTGTGTCAGCTGCAAACTGTATCAGCTGTGATTTGATATTTACTTCCAGATCAATAATGAAAATGTTGAATAGCATCAAGCCTGGTATCGATCTCTAAGGAACCCAACTAGAAATACCCCTATTCAATGATGATTCCCCATTGACAACTGTCAGTTAGCCAGTTCTTAATCCATTTCATGTGTGCTTTATTGATATTGTATAGTGCTAGTCTTTTTATCAGAATGTCATGCAGTAGTAAGTCATATGCCATAAAAAGTCTTATTATACCTATGCAGTTAATCTTTCTCAACCAAGTTTGTAATCTCAAAGAATGAATTCAGCTTTGTTTGATAAAACCTAATTTTCCACAAAACAATGTTGATTGGATTTAATTCTGTTCCTATCTTTTAATTCTTTATCAATTGAAACCTGTCTTATTTTAATCCCTCTTCCATCATTTTGCCCAGGATGGATGTCAAGCTAACTGGCCTATCGTTACCTGCTTGCTTTTGAATATTGGCACAACAATAACATTCCTCCAGTCTTCCCTAGTATTCTAAGATGTATTAAAAATTAACACCAGGAGGGCCAGAGATCTCCTCATTCAACTCTTTCAGGATCCTTGGACACAAGTTATCTAAGCCTGCTGATTTAAAAATGTTTTTCCTCAGTTGATGTTGTCTAACACCCTCCTCATTCCCCTATGGGCTGGAAAATACTTCATCCTCCAGTGACATGAGTCCATCATCTGCTTGTTTCCTAACACAGTACAGAAATATTTATTAATACTTCTGTGGTTTCTGCATCCTTACACAAGAACCACTTCCTCTTTTTCTATCTCAGTATATCTCCTTTCGTTTCCTTGGATTGAGTCTGCCGCCAAACTCCTGGAATGGGGTTGCTTGGTCCTCCTTGACTTCCTCCTCTGGCCTTAAAAGGCCAGTATATTCCATTACAGGATAGAATTATTTGAGAAATTTTAAAATTCCTTTTTTTTGTGTCACAAGTAGAAAAGAAGAAAGAAATCAAGTGTATAGCTCTGTGACTGCAATAACTGAGCATTGTCCAGTTACTATAAACAATCCTAGAACCGTGGAAAAAATATTACAGGCAGATATGAAAATGTCAACATACCAAATTGGGTCAATAAGGTATAAACTACAAGATAGCTGCCTTGACCAAAAGATGTAAAAATCAGAATATCAGACTAATCATGAAGTTGCCTGTACTCCTCAACCCTGAGTAACTTTCATATAGAAATGCAGGGAAAGTAATCCATACCAAGAACTCATATGGACAAATGATTTGGAGGCATCTGGTAAAATATGTGCACACTGGTTTCCTTATGTGAATCCTGCATAGACATTGTTGCTCAAATCAGGAACGGAAAGAGAAAGAAGAAACCCCAGGGCAAAGAACAAAAAGATAGATGTTGAAATGATAACCTATGTGACTAAAGTGACTAAAGATAGTGAAAGGAAATGAACAGATAAATAATCTTAAAAAGTGCATTGTGAGAGAGAGCTGAGTGAACCAGGTGTCAACTGCAGAAGTTACAAGTTATATATGCTTCTGCTATAACAACGGAAAACTCCATTAAAATGTTGCAAAACCAAAACTGAGATATTTTGGAAAGATCCAAAAAAGATTCTAATTGCCCAAGAAAGAAGGGGGAAGGGGGAAGAGAGGAACAGAACAAAATTGCGGACTGTAGTGCACCATAGTGAAAATAAAGAGATGAAATTCTTGGGCTAGACTTGCTTCTCCACAAGTTCCAAGTAATCATTCTTCTGCAATCCAAATTGTTATGTTTCACAGCATACAAACAGAGAAGTAGATAAAAACAAATACTCTTGCTGGAAGGTTGTAGGCACTAGTTTATTTCTGAGAATTGAGAACACCACTACACAAGAACCCAAAAACAGGGAGAGGCAGATACATACAGCTCACCCCACCTTGCTTTAAGCTGGCTCCTTCCAGACCTGCTCTGCTCCCACACTTTTCTACAAAGCCTCTAACGTGCAAGGTGGACCTGGAAGCCCCTGTTCTTAAAGGGATATCTTGCAATTCCAGCACAGTCCTCAATACGCCTGTGATGGGGTACGACTCATCACCGTGGCACTGCCTGCTGTTCAGTCTGGGAATTAACTCACACAGTCCCAGAGCACCCTCTGCTGATGTGTCCCATCCGTCATTTGCCCTCTGTTGGCGTCTGGACTCACATTGCTCCTCTCCTGGCTTGGTGGCATCCTCTTCAGGACACTGCCCTCTGGCAGTGCCCCCAAGTGCATCCCCATCCCCTTCCAGGGGGGAGGGAGGGTTAACAGCAGTCCTTCTCTGCACCCCAGCTGCAGTGGCCAGCCATACCCCAAAGTCTAACCCCTTGTGTCAGGGGTCTGATGTAGGCCACTATCACCACACCCAATGGCTGGGTGTACATGCAAGGGGGAAAGGTGGGACCTAGACCTACCCTCTACTCTGGGTCCCAACCTAGAGACTTTTCGGCAGTAGCCTTCCTGCCCTCCTTCTCTCCCCTTGTCTGCCTCTCTCCCTGGGCCACTTCCCCTTCGGCCCCTTTGCACCAGCTAGACCCTTCTGCTCAGGGCCTGCAGTCTGGAGGGTACAGGGCTGGAGTTCCTTTTGCGCCCTGGCCCTGGCCCTGGCCCTGGCCCTGGCCCTGGCCCTCGCCCTCGCCCTCGCCCTCGCCCTCGCCCTCGCCTCCTCACACAGAAGCCAGGCCTTTACCTGTTGAAGGCCTGGAAGAGACTCCCTATGCCCCACCTGGGCAGCTTTTTTATAAGGCCTAGACGAGTCCTTATTGGCTGGCTCTAACCTCAGCCCTGATTGGCTTCCCATAAACCCTCATCTGATTGGCTGCCTACATACGCAGCCGCTCTGGCCTACCCTGGCCCTATCTCTCATAGGAGTAGGGCAGCTACCCCACTACGCCACACAAATCAACATGATTTTCTTTGCAAAGTAACTTGAAAACTCTTCACAAGAAAAAACTTGACCCTATAACTGAGTGGAGGCAGCACAGATTCATCAAGTTGTCAACCTCTTGGAACAGATCTGCACTATGAAACTTCATTAGTAGGATGGCAGAGGAAAGGGAACATCTACTTGCCTCCTGAACATACAGAGCACATGGGGTAAAATCCTTGCTCTTCTGAAGTCAATTCTGCTTGACTTCAAGGAAGTCAGGATTTCACCTGACTTTTAACATTGTATGCTATGAGGAATCAGATTTCACCAGTCTGGCACCCCAGCCGTCTCCCCTCACATGTAATCTACCACAAGTCACAACTATGATGAACTATATGTTCAAAGGTGGTGGAGAGGGCATTTTGGGACTAGTTTTAGTAGTGGAGGAGGAGGACGAAGGGGTTTTTATGACTACTCACTGCTAAATAAAACAGAAAATTATTTAAACATCAAGAAGATGCTTTTGGTATCCAATATTTGTGACTGTTAGTCAAAGTTGACATCTTAATTTCTGTGCCAAAAAATCAATACAAATACTTTACAGGCAAATTAAAAAAAACCCCACACATCCATTTACTCAATTTGTAAATAACATTATCAACATAACTCAAAGACAGAGTCCATTGTTCATATCAAATAATGTTACTTATGAGTCTTCAGAAATATAAATAAGTGATCTTGGTAAATTTCAGATGTTAGTATGCAATGTGTCTAAAGCAATACTGCAGTGATTGGTATTTCTTTTAATACCAAGTAGCTGTTCTGCTACTGGAATTCAGTTTTATGCAATTCAATCTGCTGCTAACAAGGAGAAATAGTAACACACTAAGCAAATTCCGAGAGACTTGCAAATCAAAATGCTCTGAGTTGTTGCAGCCATTGTTAGGCTAGCTGCTGCATATTTATTAGTGTCCCCTTTACTCTACCTGCAGGATAATAAAGAGAAGTTATTGCTGGACCTATGGCCTAATAATGTTTGCCAATTCTAATGCTTCTCAGAGCAACATAATGCTTTGCACTTCTATGATACACTCCAAATTAGGATTTTAAGCATTTTTAAACTATGAATTAATTTAGCCACACAACTTCCTTATTATCCCCATTTTAGAAGTGGGGAAGCAGAGGCAAAAAAAAATTGTGTGATTTACGCTAAGTCATACAAGGCTCCTAAGCAGAGCTGCAAGCAGAATGGTGTTCGCCTCACTCTCTGTCCTGTATATGAGCAACAAGGCATAAAATAGGGTTTTTCTCTCTGAGTTTCTCAAAAATATTTGCAGTTGTCTTGAGTTAAGTTCCATCTTTTGCACCAATGATTCAAGAATCAATTTGGTTCTTTTGGCACAAAGGCTACGCCAGGAATGGTTAACACCCCATGAGTACAGGCAACAGGGATCTTCATTGCACTATAGAAATGCCATACTAGTTAATGTTTTTGGTGGGTTTTTTTGTATTATTGCAATTGAAAACCATTTTTACTCTAGCAAAAACTTGTGTCATCTGCTTGACCAGAAACAGCTTTCTCATAGCCTGCCCTTTGAGGACCAAATTCTGTTCTCAGTTACACCTCTGTAGAGCTAAGAAAAGTCAAGTAATTTCTATGGAAGTATGCTGGCTTTACACCAGAGTAATTGAAAGAGGCTATGACCCAGCAGGCCTGATTCGTCTGTCATTTTAATTGGGTTTAAATCCACATTATTGTACTGACTTCAGTGGAGTTACGCCTGATTTACACCAACGTAAGAGCAAAATCAGCCCAGTTTGTCTACAAGGACAGCAAAGTCATATGCCTGTAAAACACAAAGAGTCAATACATTTCTAACAAACACTCATGTAAATTGGGAATGGCTCTATTAAATAGTGGAAAACTAGCATAAGCGAGAGGTGACAGGGCCCCAGACTCACATAATGATTTGTTTTACAGCAGAGATTGGGTCAAATTAATATCTGGTGTAACTCCATTAGCTTCAGTGGGGTTATACCAGGAATATATTAGTCTTACTCTGCTCTTTTTAAGCGACAAAGAGTCTATAAAATGCTACAAGACTCTTTTTCGTTTTTGCAGATCCAGACTAACACGACTACCCCTCTGATACTATGCGCTTTTTAGTTACTTCTGATAGAAGCCCCAGTTATTTGTTGATACTGACTAAAAATTTCAGCTGTTTTACAGCTTTGCTGTCATATCACTGCCATTACATCAATTCTATTAGCCTCAGATACTGCTAATATCAAGTCTTTCTGATCCTCCTGGCTAGCCTCATGAAATGGATAATGAATTGTTATTTCTGGATTATGCAGTCTTAACAAAATAAACTGGCATTCCAATTTTTCATTTAGCTACCTTGCAAGTCTGACAGAGTTTTCATGATTAGTGGATTTTGATAGTTATAGAAAATTGGCACTTAGATATTAAACTTGATATTAGCTTCATATTCTTGCATAGTAAACAGTAATCATCACTTGAAGTATTCACTCCAGATCTGAAGCACAGAAGGGCCTGGATTCCTGGCTATGGCTGAAGAGCCCACAGTGCAGGTTGGCAGTGGGGGCAAAAGGGACCTTTGTACCACAGGGCTTGTCCCCCAACTGCAGTAAGTTATGATGACAGTGAATAACCTAAGGAATCCAATATGGTATCCAGGAATAATCAGGGCATAGGAATGCTATGGCTATACTCCCTTTGACAGCAGCAAGGAGAAAGGAGTCTAAACACCACTCTACACCAGCTTTATGTCAGTAGTGAGTCCCATTAATGATCCTACTGTGGTCACTTACACTGGCTCTAAGGCCATAATCTGCAGGGACTGGGAGATGCATTACACTAACTGCAGTGAGCAGAGTTAAGCAATAAACTCATTCCTATTCAAAATCCTGGTTAACTATTAACAGACCTACTCCAGTTAAAGTCAAGGGTGTTTTGCCATTGATTTCAATGGGTGTAGAATAGAGCCGTGTCTCTTTAATAGCATGTAGCTGAGCAATAAAAGGCAAATCCAGATCCACTGTCTGAACCAGAGACAGAGGATGCTGGATGTGGTGGGGCTATGCATGGGTGTGCTGCCGTGTGCAGAGTTCAGATCGATGGCATGTGTAGAGCTGCATTCAGAAGGCACAATAGGTGTGACATTGGCATGGCTGAGGGACTTAGGACTGGGATAGACTCCACAGACCCATTCTGGGACCAGGGATAGTCTTCTCTCCATTCCTGCATCTGCCTAATATCACTTCTGGAAATTAAACTATAAATAACAGTAAGAAATAGTCATAAAATTTAGATTGCATGGACTAAATTCTGGCCTGGCATAAGTGAGCACAAATTCCATTGAAGTCAGTGGAAACTGTGCCAATTATGGCTCTTGATTTTTTGTTACATATTTCATTTGGATTTCCCCCCCCCACACACACACACAAACCAAATACAGGATACTTGACACTGCTTCTATGTTACCTTAAGAGGAAATAAGTGAAAACTATATGACCCTAAGCAGATATTTGTGATCCGTCTTCATAATTAACAGCTGCAGTTTTTATAGAACCCTATTTTCAATCATGTTGTGGTGCAAGGTCCTCCCATCCCCTTTTTGGGGCAAGTTAGGGGTGTGGTATCCCCCACAGTTAAGTTCACCAATCTACCCCCATCCTCAAGCAGGGGGACCTACTGGCCAAAGACTATAAAGTCACCCTTCCTGGTAGACTTGGTGGCTGAATTCAGTGTACTCTCCCTCAGAGTTTTGTGGCTAATGGCCAAAGTCAATATGGCAACCCTCTCCTTCAGGCTGCATGGTCTGATGGCCAGGGCCAATATGGCTGCCCCCTCCTTCAGTGCTATGTGGCTTAGTAGCCAGATGGGGGTGGGCCACCACCTAGGGGTGGGTTAGGACCAAGGTAGGGGGACCCTGGCCCTCCCTACTCCACCAGGTCTCAGCCCGGGGCCCTGTCAGTTGTAAGTGTTCACCACTGAGTCCCTGGGGATTCTACCGAAACACACGGACATCCTTCAGCACAATGGCTAGTCCCACCTAGGGTACTTCCTACTATATCTCTTGAAGAAATGGTCTGGGCATCTCTTGGTTCCTTAATGTGGGTAGCTCTTGGTGATTTCGACCCCCCCTCGGGCATCCACAGGCACTTGGTTGTCCACTTGAGTCTTGGCATCTCTGGCTTCCACATTCTGGGGCTTCAGTAACTCCTAGACCGGTGCGTGCATTGAACATCTTCCCTCCCCAGCAGTCAGCCCAGACTGAGCTGAGTTGTTCCCTTTCATACTTGTGCTCCAGTTGGCACAAGCCTAGTAAGGGTAGAGGAATGTGGCTTCCTCTGCCTAGAAGGTGGGGTTAATCCCTTCTTGTCCAGTGCATGGCAAGTACACCCATCACAAATGGGCTTATAACCAGATGTACAAAGTAAACCATTGTGGGATGAAAATTGACATGCAAGATTTTGGTTTTTGAAGTTGAGGGACTGGAAGTTTTTATTTGAAGAAGACAAAGAGAACAAATTCAGTTTTAGTAGTTTAATGTATTTTTGCTCTCTACTTATAAAAATTATAGCTGGCATGTTAAAAACAACTCTAATATTACCAGCACTTAGTCTTTAATATATACCAGCGGCTGTTGATACCTGGGGCAAGGTGGTGGTGGGGGGCGGACTTTTAAAGAGGAAAAAATACATGAATACAGATGCACATTAAGAAAGAGGATCTTAAACAATACTAAAACTAAATGTAGCTTTAAACGACCCTTTAAAAACAGCTGTTGATGTTAGAGATTTAATTAAAATGTAATTAGTTGTACATTCTACTTTGAAATGAACAGGCATATTAGTCTTCAACGACAATGAATTCCCTTTAACATTCATACCTTGCCTCTGCCAGTAAAAAAAACAGTCTTTACACTAAGTGTCATAAAGATAAGATGATTCTATGTAAAATTTTACAATCTAAGTGAACATAAAGCAATTTTTTACACAGTGGTCAAAACCTTATTCATTATATTCAGGGCATTTTAAGCTATTTTATAAGTGTTTTTGTACATATACAAGAGAACAATGAAGAGAGAGAGATAAATGCCTGATTCTATTACAAATAAATGACGGATTCTGGTGTATGCAGTAAACTAGTGTTTTTAATATCAGGACCCTAAGATAGCTCATCAAATTACAATTCAATTTCCCGCCTTTAATTTTCATTTACATGGCCCTGACACTTGACATACAAGTTCTTATCCTACGTGTATTTGTGTGTGCACACAAACATATGGCCCTACCCTCTTGATAGCCTTCTCCATGGCTGAGAGTCGATGGATGCTCCACTGACATGCTTTGCTAGGGAACTTCAAAAGATTATTCCAATTCCCTGATAGAATTATTGCCTCGGTAATAGCCATATAGATCCCTATTAGATATCCATACAGAAGTAAGTGTCCCATGGCTGCCAAGGTCCACAAAGGGAGGAATGCCCAACCCAATAATCATATAAGTGTCTTTGGGAAAACACTAGGGGATGTTACACTGAACATATCCTAATGTTTGGCAGGCGATTCTCTGTATGACTGAATGATGGATAGCTGGGGAAGAAGTGAAACTTGAAGCGGTGTATTCTTGGCACACATCTCTGTTGCTCAACCAGGGAGAAGATGAAATGGACTATTAGGCCTGAAGTTCAAAATCGGGGGAAGAGGGTAGTCCAATAATACAATGGAGATATACACTGAGGTACGAACAGAAGACCCCACTTCCAGGTACTTCTGATCTTTATACTTGTAATGATTCTGGCCTCTAGCAGCTATTACTTCATCTGGAGTGAAGTTGTAACTGTACAGCAACCATGCAGCTACCCTTGGGTAGTTGACATAGATAGGCATGACAAGCATTAGACAGTAGAATAGCATGGAAAGTGAGAGGCTCCTGTCATATGCAGTTGTCCACCGCTCTTCTGAAGAGGTTTGTTCACTTTTGGATTCCACCACAAATCATCTTTTTCTCTTTAACAGGTTGACCTGCTGCAGAGCCAACCAAGAATAGTGTGACTCAGAAGGCTGAAGAAACATTCTACTGGATTGAGCCCTTAATTCAATTTAGCCATTTTTAGTATGGAAATTTGTATTTTTATGGTTTAAAAATGTTCAAATTCCTCAGCTAGAAAGTGATTTAATAATTTTATATGACTGATCTTTTAGTAAATGACATAGCTGGAAAAAATAAGATGTTTGTTAGGTTTCAAAGAGACAATCTCTACTTGTGAAGCAATTAATTTTCCTAATGGTTTTAAATATTCCTTGTGGCCTCAATTTTCACACAAGCATGACCAACTGAGCAAATCAGACCCATGACTGAGCATGTGCATTTACCACAGTTTGTCACAATCTTGGTAATTATGCATGCAAAGTTACAAAAAATTGGGTTTATGTTGCACACTCTATACTGCGTAATTACAGCAATGACTCATACAAAAGTCCCATTGTCTACAGTAAATGTTTTCATATTAAAAGATTCAGCATTAGGCAACCTTCAGAGCCACAACAATGTCATCTTTTCCCAAACCAAACCACAGATATGAGAGCCAAGAGCATGCCACGCTGTCCCTATAAACAACTGACAGCATTATACTGCCAACACCTCTACCCTAACAACTTCACTTGTAATGTCAGACTTCAGTCCTGCAATCCTTACTCATATAAGTCGTCCCCTTGAATTCAGTAGCACCAGCCATATGAGGAAGGATTATTGGATTAGGTTCTAATATGCTTCTCAATTTATTTAGACTTTTACACCACCCTTAAAAAACAAAACAGAGGAAATTAAACCAAAAAGTGTTGCAGTGGTATTATCTCTACAATAGCAAAAAATTCTGAATTCAAGATTCCTTGCCTTGTCCTTAGTGCAACCTGTTGGGTCTATGTATATGATACAGCAAATGTACATTCTTCTGAGGTACTTCCAAGACCTAGTCATGCGTGTCAGATACTTCATTGCTTGCACACCCAAAAGTCCCATGGAAGACAGTGGTAGTTTTAAGTGTGTAAGGAATGCAGGTTCATGCCCAATATGATACTGTTTGTTGTACTCCATTATACAGGAGGGCTGAAATTCTATGTGGAGATGAGAATTTGAAAAACTGTTGATTTTAAGCAGCTTGTAATATGTTTGCACTAGAGCAGTAAGGTTACTGCATATTGATTATAGACAGCTGATTATTTAGAAAACATTTAGAATATTTTGCACTTACATCATGACTTGCATCTCAAGATTTGACACCACTTTAGAAAATTCAAGCCTCTAAGCTTCACTATATCCCTATGAAATAGGTATCATTCGTCCCATTTTGCAGATGGCAATATTGAAGCGTAAATGAGGTTAAATGCATTACCCAAGATCTCACAATGAATCAGTGGCAGAGGCAATAGTAATTATAAGTCCTGAAACTCAGGCTGACTCTTAAAGTGGTAATGATTTATTTGTCCTTCTCAGGCAAATAGCGGAAATAGTTTTGAAACATAATGGAAACTTTCATGACTCTCTCACAAAAGGATGTTTCTAGAAATCATACTCTAGCTGAAATTTTCTTTTGACAAATGTAGCTTCTGTGGCTCAGATTGCCTGTCAAAATATAAAGAACCCTAAAAATCAAATAAAAACTCCGTGTAGGCACAAATGAAATCTAGCATTTCCACCATTAACGCAGGTTCAAAATTAGCACCTGTAGGGATGGGTAAAAATGAATGAAACAAAAAATACAAAGGGCAAGCTAAAGGATAAGATGTTCTATTCACCCATTCATGGCAGGTAGATGTACACAGGCAATTCCCATTCATGCTAATAGAAGTAGGCCACATATTCCCCAAGATATGGGTGGCAGAAAGACCTTTATAGCTAAGAGGCAAAAACACTTTACTGGATTCTAACTTTATCAGAGACTGAAAGGCAGTAATAGTAAATTTAAAAATTTAAAATTATTCCTCAATTTAAAACTAACCAAGCTACTTTTCCTGGTACATTATTGTAGAAGACTATAAGGATTCTCGGACATCAAATCAATCATATCTGCAGCAGTAAAGTTACAAGATACATTGATTAAGAGTTGTATTTAATTGATTAGTTTCTTCACCAATAATTACACCATTTTCTTATTAGCAGAGACGTAACAGTAACTCACAAAAACATTTTGGGAACAAATATTATCTGTACACACTGGATCAGGATTTATATGCAAACACCCTGAAATTTACTGAAAGGATTAAATCCTGCTCCAATGGGAATTTTGCCATTGACTTCAGTGGGACCAAAATTCAGTTATAAGGTCTAAATGGTCATGAGTAGTTTCTAAGGCGCTGATCCTGATTTGTTCTCACAAAACTGCACACAAATATCCCATATTTGCATGTGCAAATCTTGGTTGAAATGTTTAAAATACAATTAAAGTAAATGTATGTTCCATACAAAAGTGAAGAATGTTCTATATACCACACTGATTAAACTGTGAATTTTTCTTTTGTATGGTATATAAGAATATATCTTGTTCCACAAAAATTAAGCAACCGTAACCTTTACACTTTTAAATCAAATTTAGAAATTAGATTCTATTAATTATTCTATATATACAACTGTGAAAACCTCATTGAAATCATTGATATTAAGTAATAAAACTACAATAAACTTTTACAGCATTCCAATGGGATTTTATTAACATACATTTCCTAAAATTACTCTACTATCCATATTTTGCTGTATCCAGTTGAGCTTTTCAAGCAGTCATCAGTCTATAACGGCACACATGTATCCATACAGTTATCTGTATGTGTATAGATAACTGCATGCTCATGCATGTATCTTCAGATTGTAGACTTCAGAGATCATAAACTGATATACCTGCACTGGAGGCACGTTTGGACTCATCACTGCCAGGTATGGAGTGCCTCCTCACTTCAAAGTGATTTGAGTGCATCCAGAACCTTAAAGAAAGTGCTTCACAGCTTGCCGGTTTGGGCCTTTTGTCAGTTACCAGTTGGACGACAATAAACTTGTGAATCAGCAGTTCAAAACATTTGATCTTCTGAAGCATCAGATGTAATTTAACTGCTTTGGCGTTAAACTAGTCTTTGTTGCCTAATTAGAGCCTCTCTGTTAGGACAATGAGCACAGGAAACACTGATATGTAGAAGCAGTGTGAATAATCACTTTTTCGATTTCAAAGTGACCACTGAAATACAATACATGAGTGTATGCAACTTGAGAATGGGGGTAGGGAGCTTTAGTCTATGCCTCTGTAATACTAGGGCATGGACCTCTTCCCAATTAATTAAATGGCAATGCTCCCATAGATTTCAATGAGAACAGGAGCAACCTTGGTTAGGATTTCACATTCCAAAATAGAGTTTATTGAAGAAATAACCAAGAGAAAGTAAAATAAAAAGCAACCCAATTCACAATTCAATGTATATACATTTATACAGATTTTTTGCTGTTAGCTTTAGACTTTGGTGATAAGTTTCATTTCAATTTATTGAAAAATATATCTAGAGAGTAAATTTAGATTAAACTGATCATTATAATTTATCTGGCAATAAAATAACACAGTAGAAAAACCTCTCTCATAGTAAGCCTGCACTAGCTTTGAGGTGTGACTGATATACAAATTCTAAGGAGCACAAGACGTGGACAGCAGAAAGAGTGGAATTTCATTTAATGATAATTATTACAAATGTACATTTATCCTGTTTTCAAACTAATTATATGTGTACACTCCATGTACTGTACATTAGTAAAAACAGAAGAATATGCACAGAAGCCTTACTTTCTCTCTGGTTTCAGCCAACAAATTGGAACTGTCAAAAAAAAAAATCATTTTCCTTGGACATTAAAGGCTCAGTCCTGCCACCTGTACTTGCACAAATAGCCCTTACTCTCCTGGCTAGCCCTGATGACTTCAGTAGAACCACTCGCCTGAGTAAGGTCTTGAAACTTTACCCACAACTCTCAGCCCCAACCACTCAGCAGCTCTTGAAAAACAACCTAATCATTGTTCTGCTAGATAAATATTGAAATATAGATTTCCAAGTCCTCAATTACAAAATGAACTTTGACCTATTTTATGATTTGACATACCCCTGTATCAAACATAGGGTCATATTCCAGTTTATTAAGTGGAAAGGGGGTGTGTCTCACCCCTCCAGAACAAATTCCTTTAGCAAACTGTCCCTCTTGGGCCAAATTCTGTGCTAATTTATAACCGTTGAAATCCCATTGAATTCACTCGGGTATAAATCAGCACAGAATTTGGCCCAATATGTGTGGCAGTACACAGGTTATCTGCATATCATTCTCTGCCTAATCTTTGCTAACATACAATGGGTGCTATAATAGCCTCTGAGCATGGATTTTAAACAAGCAGAGGATATGTGTTCTGGCACAAGAACTAACAAGACAAGGATCAACACATTATAGAGTGAACACTGTGCATGGTATTATGCCTCAAAGAAATAGCCTCCACCTGTGGGTTATGCTCAGAAGCTGTTATTTTCAGAAATACATGATTAACAAAACATGAGTGCCTGTAAAATTTCACACCAGTTTTCCTTGCAAACATCCATTCCAATACTATAGCTCATACAGCCCAAAGTGTTGATTAAATAATTTCATAAAGTTAGTTCCAGATATAGGCACCTAGATAGATGTTTGTTTGCAGGCATGGGTAACTGCTTAAGACAAGAGACTGCTGAGGCTGTCAACATAAGAAGCAGAAAAGCTACTGCCTCCATAGCTCCTGCTGCTGTCAATACACAAATTTGGGATCTAGGACAAAAAGATACATTCTGGATCATCCCATGGCTAAATGAGGATAATCCAGACCAGTCCCTCCCCAAAAATAAAGTGATTGTTGAAGAGATATTAACACATGGTCACTGTGGGTGCTATGGACATTGCAAAGGGACATGATCCCTCTTCAAAATGGCACACACATAGAACATGCAAAAACAAAGAGTCCTTGTGGCACCTTAAAGACTAACAAATTTATTTGGGCAAAAGCTTTCGTGGGCTAAAACCCATTCGTCTAAATCTCCAGATCCTGGAAATATTGCAAGGAAGCCAAAAAGAGGACCTCAGCCATAACACAGGATTTCCTTTGTTTTACCCCCAATAGACTTGATGAAGAAAATTAAAAAATAAATCCTGCAAGATGGATGTTGAAAGTGAGCCTGGATACATTTAGTTAACTGGGAAAGAGAAGAGATCAAGTTAATCTGTGTTAAATGATGAGCCTGGCATACTGGCCAGGTCCATATGACCTTAGTGACCTGCAATGCAAGTGCTGGTCATTAAAGATAGTTATCAAGCTAAAAGTATAATTAATAAAATCATTGATTGTTGCACTGTAATGTTTAAGTAAACACAGTTTTGTTTTTTAATTACTTATTTCATTTTGGTTGGAAAATTACAGACTGATCAGATTCACTTCTCTTTATAGGCATTTTCACACTTTCTGGCTCACATACACTAGCACACCCAGGGCCCAAACACTGTGGAAAGGATTTTTAAATCTAAACGGTAAATTGACTGTTTTAAACATTTCTATTATATTTTCTAAAACCTGACACTGAGAAAACCTACACTTTGGGCCGAAACAATACTCCTTTTGAGTCTCCATTTTTCCAAAGTTTTAGAGTATTTGAGAATATACATGGGGGATGGCTCAAATACCTTGTATCCCCAAATCCTTCTCCTTGATCATTGTTTTTTTTCAACCCAGCACAACTGTCCCAAGGAAATGTTAAAATAAAGACACGCACACCATAACCACCAAACTCTTCACAGAAGATATGGTCTGCATAAAAGAAATCAGGACAGTTATGGAATAAAATGGAAATGACGTAAAATAAAAAGTCCAGCACATAAACTATGTTACGGGTTTTTTGCTATCCTGCTACAAAGGTGCTCTGGCCTATTTTAAAACAAACATTTAAAATGTAGCCATGTCTGTTATATAAAACATGCTCAAAACATGGGTTATGCACCAAATTCAGTTAAACAGTTTGGATACAATCAATACAAATATACTGCAATGTTTGCATGTCTGGCTTGGCTGATTAAATCAGGAAACTTGTACACTTTCTTTGTTCATATGCCACAAGTTTGCATTGTTAAAAGTCAACGAACTTTACAAAGCAATAATTTGTTTATTCAAATAAATTTGTCAACACCAGTTAGCTGCACCACAATCACCAAATACCAGGAAGCAATTTCAGGAATTTAGGAAAAGATATTGAAAACCTTTGTTCTGCTCAAGAAAATATTTTGTCATTTAGGGTGTGAGCCTGGAAATACTGGAATTACTCTTAGGAGTAAGAGTTTGTAGAATTTAGTCCTTTATCAATGTATCACAATAAAGGAGTCTCTCATGTTACCTGGATAAAATTTAGATTAGGAAATAGAAGTAAAGTTTAAGATATAAATAATTTGCATTTCCATGAATTTGCTAAATACAGCAGTTATTCTGAAAGTTTGAGTACTTTCATTAAAAAAATAATATTTGAAAAGATACTTTTCTCCTACTTTTTGTGGATAACCTACTAAAACTAAAAATAAACTTTCCTCTTAAACTAAGTGGCATGAGGCATTTTCAATGGAAAGAGTATTCTGGAAAACTTCACAAAGTAAAGGTTTCCAGTAATTTTAATATGACATGATTAAAACTCTGAACTTGTTTCTGTATAAATGAGGAAAATAAATTCAAGTCCAATCTCTACTCATGCCCAATCAAATCACCACACAAGCTATTTTTTCTGTAATATTTTATTTTATTTATATAGAAATACTTAAAAAAACATGAAGTAGCACCATTACTTAAGTTTTACCTTTATTATGTAGAACTTTAAATGTCAGAAAAATAAAACTCTTGATACAATTTCAAATCTTGTCTCAGCAAATATAATATTAGTATTTGACCATGAGGTTAAAGGCCCTTTATCATAAAATAAAATATACTTTGTTTTTAAACTTTGCTCAGTAAAGTACATTTAAGCTCAAGTAACGTCACCTACATATACATAAACAAGTGGTAAACAAATGTATTAAAATAGAAATACTAAAACTATAGTGGTGCAACAGAATTTTTGTAATTTCCACTGAATTCTATTTATACAAATGTTAGAAAGCTTCAACAGTTCCTTTTGACATATGTTTATACATTTCAATTTTTGTAATAATATAGAATAAAATATGCTTTATATCACTGAATAGAAAATATGCTGGGTGAAGCAGATTTAAAAGATTTTTTTCTGAACCTATAAAATCTCCATCCCAACAGAATACTGTTCAAAGCATTACACATTTTATGGTTTGTAATTCCATCCACAATTGTGTGATATTAAAATAATACAGTGTTCTTTGCCATAAGGCCATACTAAAATAAAAAAGATTTAACCCAGCTACAAAAAGTTCACTGAACTTAAATTAAAATACTTGTAAACATCTTTGCAATATGAAATATAATTTTTCAAGTCAAAAAAGAATAAAATACTTCAATCTGTATTAATGCAATTTATCTTTAAAACCTTTAAACGTTTTTTTAATATATATAAGAGATATGTTACAGTTTCTTTTTACTTTGATAAAGCTGCAGTATCATGGTTTTCACAGGAACTTCTTGCCCTTTCAAGAACATTCAAAAAAGTATCCACCATAGATTTAATTATTTTGTAATAAGCATTCTAGGAACTACCAGCACGTTTTACTAACAGTCCACACACCATCATTATCATCATCATAAGCATTTTCTACTTCAAAATAAAATAAAATAAAATAGTCTTGGAAGCTTCGTATTAAAGTACAGTGTAAAAACTAGTCTAGTACTAGAATGTAGTCGTTCGTTATTATTTATAGCATGCATCAGATGTTACAAATATCCCCCTAACCCACCCTACGCTACAGTACACTCAATGCAAAAGTAATCCTGCAAGTTAGGTCCCTTTTCAAATGTGCGGATACTGCAGCTTTAAAAGCTAATCGGGACCCCGGGCAGGACAGACCCGGGCTCTGCGCTTGTGACTTTTTTTTTTTTTTTCTGTTTTAGGAAAATATACGGATGGCCTGAGTAACTGCGCTGTGGCAGACGGGGCACTGGGGCTCCGTCTTCTCGCAGATGCGGTTGGCGCACTCCATGCAGAAGAGGTTGTGGCCGCAGGGGACCAGGGCTGCGATCACCTCGCTCTCGAAGCAGATGGAGCAGTCGCGGCTGCCTTTCCGCCTCATGCCGGAGGACGAGCACGAGGAGCTGGAGGAAGAGCTGGACGAGGAGGAGGAGGAGGCCGAGGAGTCGGAGGGGAGGCCGGGCAGGTGCGAGCCCAGCCCGTTGGCGTAGAGCGGGTAGGAGGCGGAGGCGAGCAGGCGCCCCCCGCCCCCGCCGGGGTCGCTGCGCACTCGCCGGGCCAGGGGATGCTCCGCCCCGCCCCCGCTGCCATGCAGGGGCGGGGAGAGCCGGGCCGGAGGCGGGGCCGCGCAGCCCCGCCGCTGCGTGCTCACCAGCAGCGCCAGGTTGGCGTTGGAGGGAGCCGCGGTCGGGAAGGCGGGCGAGGCCGCGGCCGGGGAAGCGGCGGCGGCGGCGGCGGCGGCGGGGCCGCGCTCGAACTGGGCCCAGAGCAGGGGGGCGCCGGGCGGCGGGGCGGGGGCCAGGTCGAAGCCGGGCGGGGAGTCGAAGGGCAGCTCGGCGCAGCAGTCCGGGGAGGACAGCGGCTCCCCGCCGTACACGCTGTTGTTGTTGTTGTTGCCGTTGTGGGTGAAGCTGAGGGCCGGGCTGGGCGGGCTGTAGTCGGCCAGGCGGGCGCTGCCCCCGCCGCCGAAGTAGGAGTCGGTGGAGGCGCTGCCCAGCGAGCTGGAGCTGTCGTTGCGGTAGCTGCAGAAGGGCTTGCGGCCCGGGCTGGGGGTGATGCTGGGCGGGGTGGGCTTGCTCCACAGGCTGCCCGGCCCGTTCAGCTCGAAGCCCACGTCCGTGCCGTTGGCGTGGAAGTCGTTCTCGTCCGTGAGCTCGATGATGCCCCCGGTGCGCATGGCGATGTGCGCCTCGATCTCCTCCCGGGCGCGGTCCACGTTCTCCGGCATGCCCGTCACCTCGAAGACCGGCTCCTTGTCCCGGCTCGGGGTCACGATGTAAGTGTGCGTCTGCTGCTGGATGCGCTTGATCGTGGCCCCCTTGGGCCCCACCACCAGCCCCACCACCCGGTAAGGCACCCGCACTTGGATGGTGGTCTGGCCCGGCAGGTTCGGGGGCCCCGGGACGGTGCCGTTCAGAGCGGTGTTCTTGTTCCGGGAGGCTCGGATCATGGAGAAGTGCTCGGCCGCCGAGATGATCTCCCTCCGGGCCATGGCCACATCTTCCTTTCTGCCCGTCACAACAAAGAGCGGCTCCTCCCCGCGAACCGGGGTCTTGATGTAGGTGTTGGTCTTTGCCCGCAGAGCTTTGATTTTACAACCTGAGAACGAGATGGCGGGGGGAGAAGGAGCAGAGACAAAGTAGGTTACAAGCCATTATTGGGGTGCAACCGGGGAGGAGAAAAATCATCCCTCCACTAGGTTACAAAAGGCATTTACTTAGCAAGCCCAGCCCTGATACACACCCCCACACAGATTGCCGTTAACCAACAACATCTTTGCAGTGCAACTGACCAAATCTATACAACGTGCAGTTCGACTGGATAAAAACAATTCATGTGTAGTAAAACTGGACAACTGAAAATAACCAGCCCTCGCCCCACAAAAATAAATTAGTTATTCCACCCTCCTGCTAAACACATTCCTCCGGGGGGAGATCGTTGGGTGTTTTTTCTTCATTTGTTAAAGAAGGGAGGAAGCAGTCGCTGTACTGAATGAGCTAGATTCCCCAATGCGGATGCTTTATTCCAATCCCATTGTTCCACTCCCCCTCTCCATTTGCTCCCTGTTTTTTTAAAAAAATCCATGATTTCTAAATTTGGGGGGAGATCGAGACTCCTGTTTTTTCAGTGCATTTGCCACTGAGATTTCTCTTTCGTGCAGGGAGAGAAGGACGGTTTTTATTTTCGCTGGTCGGTGAAAGTGCATCTTGAAATTGATGCATACTGCGCCTTAGGAGCACCACGTCTACTGCACTTTCTTTGTCTGTGGGGAAACCTAGTACTGGCCATAACACTGCAGCTTTACTGGGGCTAGCCAGTGTCGCATCTCAGACACAGCCCAGCCAGCATAGAGGGGAGAGAAAATCTCACACACACTCGCACACAGTTACCCACCTTGCCTCCCCACTATCTCCGCGACATGCTCGGAGCTGGGCACCGGGACGCATTCTGTCATGTTCACGCTCTTTTTCCGAGGCTCGTTGTCGTAGATGGAGCTCGTCTCGTCGTTATCCAGCCCCAGCAGGGAGAGCTGATCCAGGGCTATCTGAAGCGCTCTTTGGTCATCCAGGGTTTCTCCCCCTCCACCGCCTCCTCCGCCGCCGCCGCCGCTCCCGTTCCTCTCCATGTCTGCAAAAAGCGAGCTGGGCATAGTCCCGGTGTGTGTTCCACCCTCCTCCTCCTCCTGCACTCGGTTCAGTAGTAAAAGATCAGACACAAAGGAAAGCCCAAGGCAGATGGCCAGCCGGAGAGGAGGAAAGGGAGGGAAGGCGAGTGCTGGAGACCGGGGATCAGTTGCCTTTTGCTTGTATATTTTGTATCTTTTTTTTTTCAGTGCAATCCGGTTTATAAGATGTTTTCAGCACCCCCCCACGACTCCCCCCCGAAGTTTTTTTGGCTGGGGGTGGGGTGGGGGGGAAGAACAGCGAGAGGAGCTCCGATGATTTCCCCCCCTTGAGTTCCTTGCTGGCCACAATGCCAAGCGATGGCAGCGTTTCTTTAAGGAGCCCCTCCCAGACTCCACTCCACTCACTCAGCGTTTTTTCCTCTTTTCCCCTCCTCGGTCTGACCTACTGCTGCAGCCAGACAGCACTGGAGGGGGGGCGGGAGAGGGGGGGAGGAATCAGGGAGCCGCCGCGTAAGCGGCAAGAGCTGACAGCACAATGCTACTGACACTATCGCTGTGTGAGGCGATTGGACAGGCACAGTGCAGAGGGGCCGGCATTAGGCGGGTGACCCACTCTCTCTTCTCCCCCCGCCCCTCCAGGCAAACTCCTCTCTTTGTTGTCTAATGCAGAACAATAAAGACTCTAGACACGGGTTTGTATGGCTCAACCTTGCATGCTTCACTTTCCCCGCATTTCCCTTTCCTGTGTGTGAATTATTTTATTAAAGAGACCGACTTTATTTTTAATCGATTGTACAAAAGGCCGGCCCGGAGGTCTATTCAGCTAATGGACCCTCTTCCACACACCCACCTTCCAAAAAGGAACCCCCCCCCTTTTTTTCCCCTTCTGGTCATAAAACACTAAGTTAAAGATGCCTCTTGGCGGGGGTGGGTTATTGTACAGCAGCCAGTTGTGTGCATTGCATTGGTTGATTAAACGTTTCCCTGGGCAGAAAGCAGCCACTGTGAGACTTTCATACTCATCAATGGCAGAGAGACTCAGGGCAAAGGGGTGTGCTAGCAAAACGTGAAAGCCAGCCAGTAAGGAGAACAATGCCATCGTCCTTCACACCGTGAGCTGGCGGCTAACCGGGTACTAACCCTACAACCGACTCCCACTGCAATGCAACAACAACAGAGGAAAGACAACGGTCGATTTTGCACCGGAGGGGAAATATATTGCATTGCACTCCAAGCTAGTTAATAGGGCCAGCCCCGGTGCAACAACATCTCGCGGCAGAACAGTCCCACTACAACAGCGCTGCGGCCCCGATTCCCAGGTAGGTCCGATGCTGCCGGTCGTTTCAGTCCAAAGATTCCCGGCGCGGCTGCGAATGTGCGGAGCAGACAGAAGAGCCGAGCCCCGCGCTGCTCAGAACGGCTGGCTCTGCGCCTGCGCCCTCCGCCCTCCTCAGCTGGGCTGGCGCGGCTCCGCCATGCGCACTGGGCTTCCACGGCAGGGGCAGGGGTGAGCCGGGTCCCGCCGCGCTCCCCACAGACAGCGCGAGCCGGCGCCGAGCGAGGAGCTGTCCGCGCGGCGCTGCTCCTCCCGCGCTGCTGCTGGAGCGCGGCGGCGCTGAGAGTGCCCGTCTCGGGGAGGGGGGAGACACGGCACCGCCCACGAGATTCCCCCAAAGAGCGGGCGCAGCGCCTGAAGTGAGCGCCCCCCAGCGAGGGATCACAGCGGCTCAGGGAGATTCAGGGTTGGAGGGGGTGCAGGGAATAGTACCCGAAGAGAGACTGCCCCCCCCCACCCAGAAAGGAGGTGGGGCACCCACCAGCCGCACACTCCAGGTAGGCGGCAAAGCACCTCCGCGTGGGGTGAGGAGTCTGGTAGGGCCCCCATGGAGGAGTATAGGTCCCCAGAGCTCCAGGGGAAGGCAAAGGGGGACCACAGCCTTCCTGGGGAGGAAGTACTCCAGTCCCCCTTCATGCTGCCTACCCACAACATCTGCAGTGAGAGCTCCCCTATCAGCCCTAGGGTGCAAACCTGACACCTTCGCATATCACTGAGGTTCTGCTGGACACGTGTTCAAAGCAGAATTTTTAAAGAGGATGTTTATTTGCCGTGACCTCAGTGTGACAGAAGGAAGGAGTGCAGCACTTACCCTAAGAGCCACCGGAGGAGAAGGGGATTACTGTACTGTCAAAAGCCCTATGGAGGGGAAAGGGCTGCAACACTTGCAATGAGATGACTCCCAGGAGGAGGTATGTGGCCCACATGGAGACAGACCTCACCCAGGAATGGGCCGCAGTGCTTGCAAAGGGCCTTTTCTCCATCCTAATGATTTGTATCATGAGATTTTAGAGCAAATACCCCTTGGAATAGAACAGCACAGCAAGCACACAAAAAGTGCAGTTCAAAAGGAATAGCTACTTCTCCAAAACCCCATACTGGCCTGTCCTGACAATCCCAGGGAGTTTGTGCATCTTGTATAACAATAATCTCATAAAGTACAAGTGTCAGTATGTGCTGTATGAGACACAAATAAAGCCAAACTTTCCTCATCAATCATTCTTCTCCTTGTTCATAATCATGCCGGAGTAAAGCCAATCATTTAGGGTCTACAATGTGACTGATACATATTTATGAAGGGGCTTGGCCCTGTAACGTTCACATTACTATTTAATACAATCAAATTGGAAGGAAAACACCAAACATGGCAAAATGTAAATAGGTAAAATAATGCTGGAAAGGCAAATTGAAGGCAAAGCAAATTGTGTCTGCCTGCCCCTTGGACGATCAATTGGAATGGCTAGAGACACGTTTGCATTATCTATCTCCCTGTTTGATTTTGTTGCTTTGTGCTCACCCCGACCAGTCTGTAAAACACCATATCCACCTAGTATCTCGTTGGGCTTCAAGATCTGAGGGTGGATGGCTAGAAAAGTGTCACTGTTCTCAGAAAAAATGTCATCATTCACTTACTTATTTTTATCCTTTAATTTTAGTAAAATACATATAGGCACCCACATTTGCTCACTCAGTTTCCTTGCCAGCTGTCATGTAGCACACAACTGGCTTTTTTCTTGCTTCAGGGAAATTGACTTGTTGACTATCATTGTTTTCCAGTTTGATGGGGACAGAAGTGTGAGTAGTGTGTCTGTTTAGCCAGCTGCCTGTACAAATAAGTGTAACAAGTCACAGGTAATTGTTTACACCTCGTGTTTATTGCAGATTGCTGTCATTTCCTCAGGATGTTTGCATATTTTTATAGCAAAGCTCCAATGGGCTGTTTTCTAGCAAGGACATACTTTGGAAATGAACCTTCTGCAGTGCCTGCCCCATACCCATGGCCTGATTGATTAACAAACAATAACAATGAAATAATGATCAGGATCCAGAACCTCTCATGGCATGCTAGAAACACTCCCATTCAAGAGATTACTTATTTTACACATTTGTTATTCACTTTTATAGATACCAGCGATGGGTTCCATAGGGGAAAAATACATAGATAAAGACATTTCTTATAAGATCTCCTCAAGATTCCCTAAATCTCTTGGGTATTTCAGTATTGGACATCTTTTTAGACACTGTGAGATAAAGAGGATGAACCAGACATTTGCTAGTTATAGCAAATAAAAACAATACTTTGCTCTTTTGTAGGGCTCTTCACCCAAGGAGCTCAAAGTGCTTTACGTAGATGAAAGATCAGTATCTCTGTGAGGTAGGGAAGTATTATCCCTATTTTATAGATAGCAAAACTGAAACACAAACTGAAAGTACAGAGGTGAAATGATTCTCCACATACTGGGGGCTGAATTGTGGTATGTACAAGGGGGTGGGACAGCAGTCAGTTCATAAGAGTGAACTGGTATTAGCATTGAAGTCCTGCAGTGCTGTTCCTTCTCCCTGACTTTTAAGGTTTCACGAAGTAGCATAAGCGAAAGGATCACTCATAAAAAGATACGAGACTCATGCCTGGGATACCACCTGTTCCTTGCATTTTTGTCTGATTTCTTTCATCAGTCTCGTGTAATCTTTGCATTTTTGCCAGCCTGGGCTCAGCCTGCTCTCTGACCAGGCTCCTGCCCAAAGGTGAGCGAGAAATGCTTTGTTACTAGCCTTTCCTGCCCCACATAATAGGGAAGAGAGAAACAAGTCAACTCTAGGCTTATGTGCTCCCTCTAAAGCACATATTCTACTCTCAGTCAAACTAGGGTTTGAAATGGCTCTTATTTTTTTTTATCCTTAGACCACAAACTCAAATTAAAAATGTAATTCAGTCTTCTCTGCAGAATGAGTTTGATACATCTAGTGCAGGGCGTTTTCTGGGGACTAATTACGAGGCGGTGCTTCTCTCCTGCCATGAATCCCAGGGAAAGATCCTGGATCTTGACCATAATTTCTTTTATACTGTTTGTTGTAAGAAACATTTGAGAGTAAATTGCTAGGGGAGAAAAAAAGTTACACTGACGTGCATTTGAACATGGCATACACGGAGACAGTGGGGAGATTCAACAGGGTTCTGTGGAATCTGGAATTTGTATAGTCGTGTGCTTGTATGGTAGTGACCAAAATATATAAGATTAATGTGGATCCTCATTCTTCTGTGAATGCAAGGAACTGTTCAGGGTCAATTCTATCCCTTTAAATAACCAAAGACACTACATTAAAATATTTTTCATGTGCATAGCTTATTTCATTCCATAAAATTCTGAAGCGCTTAACAACTCTATTCATACAGAATTACTGGAAAGCACCTACCTCTGGGGTAAACACAGCAACCAACCAGTTTTCCAGAGGGGAAGATGCGTTTTGGTCAAGCACATTGGTAAGTGTGAAGTATTGGGGGTGCAGAATGTCATTCCCAGTCCTTTTAGTGTCTCTGTGCTTCCATTTCCCATCTGTAAGATGAATTAACACTTGCTTTCTCCAGCTGTTTGTCTTGTCTGGTTAGATGGTAAGCTCTTTGAGGCAGCAGTTGTCACTTGCTATGTACATGCACAGCACCTAGCACAATGCAGCCTTGAATTCATCTGGGTACTCCTATAAATATAGATAGTTAATAACATTAGGATCTAATGTCCATTCAAAGTAGGCAGGATCTAGTTTTTTAAAGTCTCATCTTAAAGAGTACAGTACCATATCTCAATGCAGGCATTTTAACCAACAGGTATTTCAAACTTCAGATTTACACCTCTAAACGATCCCCTCTGGCTACATGTATATTAAGACAACACTACATGTATATTGTATTTTACGCAATTACTGAAAAAGTCTTTTTGCAATAATCTTGCAAATGAATATCCTTTGCACTGTGGGCCAGAAAGTCAAATCAATTTAGGAGTGTAGTTTTGTTTATAATTTGTGTTGCAGTTCCATAACACATACAAAGGAGCTTACAACAATTAGCAATCTGTAGTCAAGTAAGTTACACCATTTCTCAAAATGTGCAATAGTATTTATGCCAGGATTATTACTGAATACTATATTAACCTACATTCAACAGTGAAATCACAGAATATTATTGGGTCAGAATTTATTTTCTTTTAATGATATTAACTCCACCCTTTGACAGTTCTAGATATTTACAAACAGCTCATCTCAGAGTCTAACCAACTGCTACTGTAAATGTTTATCAAATCATTTATCCACAAGTTATTCTTAGGGTTCCAGATACTTTACACTGTGGTTTGTGCAGAGATTTTTCAAACTATATTGTTGTGGAAATAAACTGCATAAGAAAGCTACTGGAAACGGAGCAGTTGCTTCAGTTTTGTGAATTTCCTATTTATATAATTAACTTTCCTTTAATTTTCAGAACTCTTTGTCCAAATTAAAAGCAACCCTTTAGGACAATTTCTGAAAAAGCAAAAATAATCCCCAAACCACAGAATGGTGGTGGGCTGGTAATGGTCACACTATCACATTATCAGTTTGGAATCACATTAAACGAAACAGAGCTGTGTTTCTCATCTTCCTACTGCCATAGATATGTTGTATGCAAACAACTTCAGGTTAACAGTTTTCCTGCGTGGATTTGGTTTCAGAAGATTGAAGTTGACACACAAACTTTATAAAGGAAAATACAGTATATGATTTTTTTAAATGTATTTTTCCATTACCTGGCTAAGAGCAACAGTCAGTTTTGTAATTGCCTTGTACTCTTACAGTTTTGCTTAAAATGATTACATATGAAAATACATGAAAACCAATTCTGTTTTTACAGTAACACATAAATGAACAACCCAGGTTTCCTGCTTACTTTAAACTCTCTCCAAGTTTCAAAAGGCCTCCATCATTTAACATTTTCCTCATTTTTCACTTTGAACATTGTAGTTTAAGCAGAAGAACACAGTAAATTAATCCATAGTAAATTTAAGTAAAGGAGAATGTAACAATAATATTGGCAAGCGGTTAAAAACTAGGGGAGAGGGAATCCCTTCTGTCCCTCTTTGTATATTGTCTATTTAGGGCCCATTCCTGCAGACCTGTACTCATGTGTGTGGTCCTGTTGAAATCAATGTTAGCACTCATGTACATCAGGAGTGCAGCATCAGGCACTCAGCTTCCAAGTTCCTTGGACAAAGAATCTGCTTTATTCTTGGGACCCAAGAACTCTGAATGCCAACTGGAAAAGGGGTTTAGAGAGGTTATAGAAATCTTATGAGTCTGGTGTGTACATTTTAATTCACTAAAGAATGTTATGTGAGGTCTCAAAGCCAGTCTTACACTGATTTATAATGTCATTGTAAAATGTATATACAGACACTATGTAAGGAGATATGCATATAGAGAGACTGGAAATAGCTTTTAAAGTTTGTATCCAGTTACTAGTCACTGACAAAGGTGAAAACAGGTTTTTCTCCAAACAGGAAATAAAAAATGTCTATCTCTATGCTGGAATGTAAATTAAGCATTGTAAGCTAACACAACAGATGCCCGTTTATATACAAACTCAAATGTTAAAGAGATGTGAAGTCAAAAGGGAAGCAGCACACAGGAAAAGGCAAACCACTTTGAGTTATCCTGTCTAAGAGTACAGACAATAAACTTTCGGGGGTATTCCTGGAAGTCAAAGCAGCCACCCTGGTATCGTGCATTTAGGAAGTAAATGGACAACATGCTTGCATTCAGAAAAAAAGGGGTTTCAACCAGCCTTGGTTGAAAATGCTGAAGTGGACGCTAAGTAACAAACTTTTTTAGACAGAAGATTAACCTGTTGGTTACATTGTCTCTAGATAGCACGTTATGATTTTCTTTTATAGGTAACCTTTAGTTTCCAATATCCTTTTTATCTCCTGCGTCTGGTATTTGATGATCAACTTATTCTTGTTTTCACTGTAAGTATACCTCAGAGCTGTGGTCTTAAGCAAAGTGCTGGTCCTGAGCTGAGTCTTACAACCTCGTGTATATATTGTTCCTTTGGGAACTGCTGGCCTGGTAGTGAGTGTTCAGTGATTAAGGGAATGGACAAGGAACTCTCAGAAAGGGCTCTGGGATTGGCAGGTGCCTTTTAGTAACTGCACAGAGAGAGCAAGGCCTGTGAAGACCTGGAAGGTAGTGCATGTGTTGCCAGAGGCTGTTGGTTTTAGGAAGCTAATCCACAGCAAGCACAGACAGGGTTCTTTATGCTAAGGGCAGGTATTGGTTAGATGCCTCACATCCCTGGATACCCCTGGGGAATGTCACCGTGTTCTTGTGTTGGGAGCTGCCAGCATGGGTCCCTGTGCCCTTAGGAAGCCCCACTGAAAGCACAGGGGCTCCCCAAAAGCATGGGAGGATCTACACTTACCTCTCCCAATGCAAGATTTGGGCCAAAATCGGTAGAGCACTTAGCACGTTCTTAGGCACTGTACAATAAGTAATAACAGATTTTGCTTTAACAGAAAAAAAAAAAGTGACAGAGGCCTGTGGCACCTTAAAGACTAACTAAAGTATGAGAGCATAAGCTTTCGTGGGCTAATACCCACTTCGTCGGATGCATGCAGTGGAAGTATCCAGGGGCAAGTGTGCCCCTGGATACTTCCATTGCATGCATCCGGCGAAGTGGGTATTAGCCCACGAAAGCTTTGCATCCGACGAAGTGGGTATTAGCCCACGAAAGCTTCTGCTCTAATACTTTAGTTAGTCTTTAAGGTGCCACAGGACTCTTTGTCACTTCTGCAATTCCAGACTAACACTGCTACCTCTCTGATTCAGGAAAAAAAAAAGAATTGTTTGTGTTTTATGCAGAGCTCAGACTTTTCCTCAGTTTTAATCTCTGCAATTGTAGGTCACAACTATGGTGATGTCACATGCAAAAATCTTTGTTTTCTTCCCTCATCCCCACCACTTTTAAGAGTCTGTCAAGAAATGCAGAATGTAATGGTTCCTTTATTCCTGCTTAGAGAGTAAGCACTTGGCAGCAGAGACCATCTCTTTATTATATATTTGTACAGTGCCTAGCACTTTAAGCACACTGCACTACTACTAATAGTAAGAGGATGTTGTGATAGTGACCCAAATTCCCTTATGGGATCTAATTCTTGCCATAGTACTGCCCTTTAGGTTGAAGTTCAGTCATATAGAGGTGGGGAAGGATTATATGTTAATTGGTAAGACTTGATCATCATCAGTTTTGGTGTCCACACAAAAAATTATTTTAAAAAGCCTAGGTAATGTAATGCACAATTTATAATCAGTGTGTGGGGGGAGGGAACCCCTGAGCCTGTGTGTATCCAACTGTAATGCCACTCTTTCTTGTGTTAGCATGACATCCCACAATTGTGAATTGAGTCGCTCTCTATTGGGACTGGTCCTTCTTCACACTTTTCCAGGTCTGAAGTAGATATGGGCCTGAACCCAAATCCTATATCTGTACAACCCTGAATTTAAGTGTGTTTGAAATGTGGATCTAGGTTAGAATGCTGGGTATGGGTGCATGTCAGTTGTGAAGAAAAATACTTCTTTTGTGAAACTCTCAATGCCCCAAAGCATTTATGGCAGCAAGAATATCATTGGAGTTAAGCAGGCTGCTCAGGGGAATGATGCCATTAATAATTAATACTTTGCTAGTAGAAAATTGAGCAGTCTTTCTGAGTAGTTGAAAGATAATGTTTTTCCTATCTAAAGATTTCCCCGTACCTGTAACTCTTCCTACACTGGATGATTCGTTCTAGCTCTGCATAAATAACTGAAAAAGAAACTGGCACTAGAGGAGATTTGCACATCTAAAATTGGATATATACAATACGTCTCTTTCTCTCTCACTGGACCAGCAGATGCAGAGCGCGTTTACATAACACAGACATTACTGTCCCAGCAGAGGCTGGAAAGTTTTGTGTGACACAGGCGCTACTGTCACCACAAATCTGTATATTTTGGTAAAATTTTCGTACCACAGACACTACTGTCCCTACAGTTCTGCATCTGCTGGAAGGTTATTGTTCCACATACTCTTCTACCCCAGCAGATGTTGAGAGTCTTCAAGAATGACAGGCAATTTCTGGTCACCACAGATCCACATCTGCAAGGAATTAAATTGCCACGAACACAACTATCCCTGCTGATCACTAAAGCCATGCACTTCTGATAGGGAGGAAACAAAATGAGCCAACGAAACAATGCAGAGAACCTAGAACCCCAATACCAAATCTGCCTGCTCATTAGAATCAATGGCTCTATCCTTCAGGCTATTTCAGGAAAAAATGAATTTAGTTTTTATTATGAATGTTTGAAAGTTTTTAAAAGCAAACATTTATTCTGAAAAGCATCGAAGGAACAAATATCTGAAGCCTTTTTATGTGCCAAAGCTGCAGAAATACTAGCTGTCCATCACTATTATGTTAACCATGCTGCAGGTACAGATCACCTGTGCTAGCTCATTCCCAGCTTTCTTTTGAACAGATGCTTCCACTTGTGTAGGGGAAAGTGAAGACCATAATATTTAGGTCCAAACTCACAAACACACCTGTGCCTTTCACACATGTCCATTTTAAGGGGACAGATACACAATGCACCTCCTTTAATGATTTTACATGGTTAAGGTGGGAACATACAAGTATTTCAAAATTTGGGCCTTGTTGTATTTATGCACTTCAGATTAATTTGATCCTTCCACGCACTGGAGAAAGATGACAGTAATAAAGAGGAGTTGTGGTTTATTTTAGCCCAACACTATCATGACCTGTCCCCTCCCCTCAGGGAGCTGGAGAGGGCTCCCGTCCTCTGTATTTTTAGTCCTGGGCCTTGAGCAGACCCCTGGAGATTGATGTCGTTTGGGGGTAAATCCCCAGTTCATTTTGCAGGAGGCCACTGGGCAAACCCTACTGCCTAGTACAATGATTTGAAGAAATGCTGCAAAGGGAATCTCAGAATTCTCTCTTTGGGGTGTTCTTGCCCTTAGTTCATGGTTTTTGGGTTTTTTTTAAAATCTTCCTCTGAGGCATCAGGAATTTTCAACTGCTAGGGAAGAATACCAGATGTAACAGAACAATGATCTGATACAGCACAGCAAATCCTATGCTCCTTTGGAACTGGTTATGGGAAAGAGTTAAGATTTTGGTTATTCGGCCAAAGCAAATGACATCTTGAACCTTGTCATTTACTTGCCTGAGCTATCTTTTTCAGATCTCACGTCCTACTGGTTAGTGGCAATGGTCTCATGTGTCATTAATTCCGTTTTACTGGAAATCCGATATTCACATGCTTCATTTAGAGAGTGTTTGTTTATTTGGCCCTGTCATCCCAATGTGCACTCATCTTGCGTTGCTTGTATGCACAATATTTCGTTTAGAATTTTGGAAATGCTATCTTTACCAGAGTTCATTTAGAGAACAATGTCATCAATAGTGCATACTAAGGAATTGGCTCTTTACAATGCTCATTGAACCCTTAGTACAGTATTTCCTCCTCTCTCCTGAAAAAAATAAAACCAGATGGAATTTAGGGAGAGATGATAATGTTGTCTTTATTCCAGGGTGTGTGGTATGTGGTACCCTGGGCTGGAACAGAAGCCACTGAGGAGTTATGGAGTTAGAGTGACTAGTAACGGTGGATTCTGGCACACATTCACTTGAGCTTTGTGCAATCCCGAGTAGGTGAATCTCACCCAGAAAGAAAAATCTTCTCCAACTTCAGAGAAGAAATACTGTAGTGTCCTTATAAAAGCTGGCCAAGTATTTCCTGAACAGATCACAATGCTACATTTACTGTGGGGATTAATATTCATTTCGGCATGAGTGATAAACCAACATAGTTAGGAGAATAAACTGACTGCTAGAAGATGTCAACTCTGCACACTGAATAAAAATGTGTTTTTAAATGGCATGTCTTTGTATCAACAAATGAAGGAGACACAGTTTCATTTCTACTTCCTGAAATTAGGTTGAGAATCATACAAGGTTTGATTTTCTTCCTTTATGATGAAATGCAGGTTTTCCAAGCATTATGGAATAAGTGTTGTTATGGCAGCCTGGGTGAGGTCAAATCTTGCATAGTGGACTGTGTGTTCACATGCAAGCTATGATCAGTACAGATTTCTCTGCTAAGTCGTCTCATAATTGTCTGAAGATAAAGTCAAATCCACTTTCCTTTCATCTCGAGCTGAAGAAAATAATGAGAAGATTTAAACAAAAGCCATACTTATGAAAAAAAGAGAGGCAGGTAAGCCATTTCCTTGTTAAATTTAACATGGGTTAAGTATTTGCAAAACTACTTTTCGCCATAACAAACTAGAAATAATGAAATTTTCTGGTCTAAGATTTTGTCCTTTTATACTCCTGTCATCTCATGTGGATTTAATTGAGGGCAGGAGTAAGTTCCCTTATGGTCTAATAATTTCCCACACCTGTCAATAGAGATTTGAGCACACCAAAGGAACACAGCTCAGAGGAGGGGAAAGAAGCAAATAAAGACACTAAGTAATTAAAGATTATTTTTTTTAAAAAATGGTACTGCCCTCTGGGCCCTGGTTATGTTTTCTGTTACATTTTAAAGCATTTTAAAGCTTGCTGGAACTGTCAGATGATTTGAGTAGATCTCGGTTTTAATTTCCAATACCCGTAACAAGGAACAGCTGCCATCCAGGTTTGTGCTGCAAAATAACAACTAAAGGCGGTTCTGGAGAAGTGACTCTGATAATGGCATTGAAGGCTTTCATTTTTATTGCCTTTCAATAACTCAGACTTGCTCACTTTACAGTATAAAGCAGGGCTAGGCAACCTGTGGCACGGGTGCCAAAGGCGGCATGCGAGCAGATTCTCAGTGGCACTCACGCTGCCCGGGTCCTGGCCACCAGTCCAGGAGGGCTCTGCATTTTAATTTAATTTTAAATGAAGCTTCTTAAACATTTTAAAAACCTTATTTACTTTATATAAAGCAATAGCTTAGTTATATACTATAGACTTATAGAAAGAGACCTTCTAAAAATGTTAAAATGTATTCCTGGTACACGAAATCTTAAATTAGAGTGAATAAATGAAGACTTGCCAAACCATTTCTGAAAGGTTGCCAACCCGTGGTATACAGAATTGAAACCTGCAAAGTACCCCCCCAACATACATACATGCCAGTTTACACTTACTACAACAGGAGGTGGGGATGCTCAGCACCTCAAAGGAGAGGTTGCACAAAGATGTTTATCCTAATCGCTAGCACGGCAAATGCCCTGTGATCTAGTGGTCAGGCTGGGTTCTTTCTGGCTCACACACCATCATCAGGACTGAAGGGTCTGTAATCAAAGCATAATGACTTGTACTCCTCAGATCTGCCTGAACAAGGACTCCTGGTAGCCACAGTTCCAGCAGGAGAAGCTAGGAGTGGGAAATGGATTGTGTTACTCCCCACTGCTTCCTGTGCGAGGTGGTATGAATTCAGAGGGCAGTAGCCTGACCTGTTGGCACCTGTCGAAAGGCAGTGGAAGGGAACAAATAGCTGGCACCCAAAGAGTTTAGTGGGAAGTTGGAGGTCTGAAGGTCCCCTGCCCAAAAAACAACAATGATGGGTGGGTCATTTGGGAGGGAGAGTGCTGTGGACATCTGACAAAGATGATACTGGGGGGCAGGTGGATATCTCACAGTGATGTATGTTGCCATGACAATTTTGACCATTTCAGTTCAGAACAAAGATCTACATCCAGACAAAAATCTCAGTACCATATTCCCGTTCTGCTACCATCTTGATGAGGACACCACTGGGTCAACCCATCTTCTTGTTTACATGCAGGAATCTGATCAAAGCTACTTTTCTGACCATAATCCCACTCTAGGTCTAGTCCTGGAAGAACTTCTCCTTTTTAAAATACTGCCATTAATTACTGCAATGCTGCTTGTTGACAAGTTATTTCTATTACAGGAATAATGCCCCACCTGGTTCAGATTTTACTTTCTGTACTTCGAAGAAATTTAGATGAAGTCACCACCACTCTCTCCCGTGCATATCATTAGTCCAGATAGGGAGGTATGAAGTGTACTGTACATGTTGTGTCATGTCTCTCTAAAGCATAATGTCTCAGATGAATTAGTTGTTAAAGACACATGTACATGTTAAACAGAGATGCTATCACTTAAGGATGGATAATTTATTTATACACAAAAAATCCATAAATTTAGCATAGTAATTTCCACATTGCTCATTCAACATCCCTTTCATATTTAATCCTACACTGTCCTGACTTTGTCTCCTCTGTTCTGCACTTCACACCATTTTTCCTCATCACTTCCTTTGAGAAAGTTTCCCACTTCCTATGCACCATCTGATACTTCTTGCAAATCCCTCCTCAAAACCCACTTCTTCTGTGAAACATCTCACCTTTGATCTCATTTGTTTAATGATTAAATATATGTGTAAGCTTTTATTTTCTATTAGATCACTGTAATATCTAAGTCCCTCACGTAGATTAATGAATGGATCCTCACAGTAGTTCTGTGAGATAGAAGAGTCTTGTTATCCCCATTTTATAGACCAGAAATAGGACAGAGAGATTAAGGACAACCTTTTCAAAAGTGGCCTCTGATTTTGGGTGTCCAGCTTGAGACACTGATAGTCTTGGCTTTCAGAGGCTCTGAACGCCCACAACACCTGTTGAAATCAGTAGGATTTATTCCCTAGACCTACCCAATTCAATTCCACATTTCTCCACAGAAAAACACACACACACACACAATCAATTTACACCCTGAAGAAGTAAGTTGATAACCATAGAACATACAATAATTCTACTGGGGAAGGATGGAAATGGCTCTGACCATATCTGATTTATACCTTTGATGCTTATTGGTTGCCCAGAGAAGCTCAGATCTCAGATATATAGCTGGGTAGGGTCAAAAGCAGGCCATAGGCCCATGCAGTCAAATATGACATCTATGCCCTATTCTGTCTACTGTTAAATTTTATTGCATCAACTGAGGGCAAAATCACCACTATACCAGAAACCAAGCCAATCCCAACCAGAACCCACATCCAATCTGCAAAAAAATGAAATCAGAAAAAGTCCCCTTAAGCAGGGACCAGAGCTCTGTCCAACACACCCTTGAAAGTATTATATTTCAGAGACAAAATTCTGCTCTCAGTTACTGGCCTTGCATATATATGTGGTTTCAGACAAGACAACATGCCAGGACTTCTTTTAGATCCCTTTTTTCCTCAGTTAAGTTAATCAATATTCCTGAACTTTCCCTTTTCACTGGGCTTGCTGATCCCTGCGTCTAAGGGCAACCTGCTTAAACTGAATTGGAGAGGATTCAGAGAAGAGTCATAAGAATGATTAAAGGATTAGAAAACATGCCTTATATATCTATTTAGTTTAACAATAAGAAGGTTAAGGGGAGACTCAATTACAATCTATAAGAACCTACATGGAGAACAAATATTTAAGAATGTCTCTTCAATCTAGCAGAGAAAGGTATAATACAGTCCTATGGCTGGAAGTTCAAGCTAGACAAATTTAGACCAGAAATATGACATAACTTTTTAATGGTGAAAGTAATTAACCATTGGAACAATTTACCAAGGGTCATGATGGATTCTCCATCACTGACAATTTTTAAATAGAGATTGGGTATTTTTCTAAAATATCTGTTCTAGGAATTGCTTGGCCTATGATATACAGGAGTCAGACTAGATTGGGGTTCCCAAACTTGTTCTGTGGCTTGGCCAGGGTAAGCCCCTGGCTGGCCGCAAGATATTTTGTTTACCCAAGTGGCCATAGGTTTGGCCGCTCGCTGCTCCCCCTGGCCATGATTCGCCATTCCCGGCCAATGGGAGCTGTGGGAAGCGGTGGTCTGGCCTGTGGTGCTTCCTACAGCTCCCATTGGTTGGGAATGGCGAACCACGGCCAGTGGGAGCTGCGACCGGCCGAACCTATGGCCACTCGGGTAAACAAAACATCTTGTGGCCAAGCCACGGAACAAGTTTGGGAACCCCTGGACTAGATGATCATAATGATCCCTTAGGGCCTCAGAATCTGAATCTATGAATGAGACACAAATCTCTTCCTCAAGGCTCTTCTCAGCTATATTAATTCTGTTTCTGGGAAGGCCCCAGAGCACCTCCCTCCCTCCCCCTACTTTCACTGCAGCCCATGCCACTGTGGCTTGAAGTCAGTGGGGGCACACCATGAGTGTGCCAAGAGGAGTCTAATCTGCTGAAGAAGTTCAAGTTGTGCAGGTATTTGGATTCACAGTAGACACACACACGTCCCCTCCTCCCCCCATCTACCTCTCTGCTAATTTACTTCCTTTAACAGCACACAGACATATTGAAAGGAAAAACAATTAGAGGGAAACCTGGAAAGGACTGATTAAAAGCAGAAGCAGCAGAAGGCCTGATTCCTCAGTCATTCCTGTTGGGCAGTATTTGCATAAGGAGTCCATTTGGATTCAGTGGGGCTGTTTGTGTGAGTAAAATGCTACTCAGCACAAGTAACAGCAGCAGAATCAGGCCCCAAATAAACAAGCAGGAACAAAAAAGAACAGGGATCGCCCCATATGAATCAGAGTGAACACAAGCCATGGATCAGGGGAGCCTCAAATGAGAGATTGCTCCTATGCAACCCAATTAAAAAGTGTCTTTAGCAGTAATGGGTTCTTCCATAAATACGCATCAAACTTACTGGTAGTCATGCCTGTCCTCTTGCTTCAGGGAACACAGACTATACCACAAAAAGAATCCCCTCCTCCCCCTCCAAACCTCCCCCACCAAAACAAAAATAAAAAAAATCTAGCAACAACCAACAAAGGCACAACTAAAGCAGTAATGGAGACTAACTGAGCTGGAACAGTTGTTTTGATGTTAGTCAGGAAAGGGTGGGAGGTCCAATCAGAGGGAAAGAGAGACATGTTCACAGGAGACCCTGTAACCTCTCACAGGGAGAAAAAAAAATGGTATGACTGTTTCTGTCTGATGACATGGGGAAACAGCAACAACTTTATAGATGTTGCTTTCAGAGTAACAGTGCTGGGAACGAAGGAGTGACGGATTTGACCACAAGGGCCTGGTTTACAACAGATGCTCCTTTTCTTCCATTATGAAGCACACTCTCTCTCTCACACACACAGACACAGACACACACACAATCGGATTCCCAGTTGCTGTATTGTCCCATTTCCTGAGTGCGGTTGCTGCAACTCTCAACACTGCTTCTGTGAGACAGAATAATTCTAAGTTTATAAATCATTAAAACAATGCATGTATCAAATGTTGGCCACCCCAAAATAAAGCCATCGTCTGTCTAGAGAGCAAATCCAATCATTCTAATGAGCGTATGTATTTGAAATCTCAGGGCTCATGCTAGTTGGAACTGTTTAAAAATGTTTCCAGTTAGCTTTGTCCACAAGCTTCAAAAAGAAAATCAAAATATGCCTCTCAAAGTGATGCGATGATGCTTGTGAAACAGAACTGCTAACTTGCATGAGATTGGGGTCTGAATTCAAAGCTAGGATGCTTTTGAGATCATACATTAAAGATTACAGAATTGTTATAAATCACCTCAAACTTTAAACATTTGCATTACTGACTTATAAACATCTCTGAAAAATACACACCACCAGCTACTGGCAATTATTAATATAAATTATTTATATAGATGGATACACACACACACAGGTGCATTAAAATTGATATGACCTAAAGAGTGAGCTTTATTTTTACATTATTGTTTTTATACATAAATGTATTCCTGTGTATGTGGCTTCCACATATTGTAACAAAATAGATATCTATTTTAATGCAGCTATTTTAAATGGAAACTTACAGAAAAATAGTACAGAGACAGGGCAGGCAAAGTAATATTTTTTATTGGACCAACTTCCGTTGGCAAGAGAGACTGAGCTCTTAGAACTCTGTAAGTTCAAAAATTGGTTTAACAAGATATTACCTCACCCACCTTGTCTCTCTAATATCCTCGGACCAACACGGCTACAACAACACTGTACAGAATAATAATAGTTTATTTTGAAGCTATTTCACATGTAAGGGAGCCTCTTTCATTAATGGATCAGTGGAACACATAATTTACAGTTTAAAGCCATTTTTGAGTAGTAGTGAATTACTGTGCTTAACAACAGAAAGTTGGCAACAGGGTTCAGACATAGTGGGCTTTATACTCTCCTCTGTTCCAGCACACTTGTAGGCACAACATTTTTTCTCCACTAACTATGCAGGAACATCTGAAATAGGAAATGGCCGACTGGAAGGGGACAGCACATGGGAACAATCACTCTAGGAGGCACATTCCACTCTGCAGGTGGTGGATGGAACACTGCTATTTGCTGCTCAATTTATTGCTGTTCCAAGAAGCTCTGCATCTACCCCTGTGTCCTCTGCCCTCACAAGATGAGAGCACACGAGCAGTTCTGCTGCTAAAGAACTACTGATGGTAAAGCAACTGAGCAGGCTCTCTTGCTGGTGCCAGGAGGTGCTATAGGGTAAGGGGCTATGTGTGGATGCCTTTGACACAGTTTTCACCATCTGCACCATCCAACTTTGACCTTACACTTAGCAGGCCATATCCTCTGTCCCTTTTGCACCCACACTAGCTCCCAGATTCCAAGGAGATGTTGTGAAAACAGCGGCTCCTCAAAAGCCTAACAGCATTTGAGGTGAGAGCTACTTTTCCACACTGAAACACATCTTGAGTGAACTCTCTGCAAGATTTCTCCCTTCATCTAAGTTCAGCTTTCCAGATGGTATCAGTTCTGACCCACAATACTCTCTACCGATCCATTACTGAGAAGAAACGGCCATTCAGACAGCCTTATGTAATAGTTTCATGGTTACAGGCTAGGAACTAAATGAGATTTCAATATGACATTAATTCACAGCACCACCTAGTCACCTAAAATTTACATATGAAGCATATATACAAGAACATAGACACTATATCCCTGTGTCACACCCAAATAAGAAGGATTAACTAAATATAATAAAACAAACGGTATTAAAAATTGGACCACCAACTTCAAAAGTTGATTTCCAGATATGAAATCCTGATAAAAAGGCAACCATATACTTTAGCTGTTATTATTCTGCCAGCTCTAAACAATTTATCCAACGATTTTAGCATTTTATTTTAATCTTTTTATTATTACTCAACCAATAGAATAACTCCCAATGGTATATTAATGTATGATTTTTTAAAATGCAAAATTATTTCTTTCATTATCCACCCAGCTCTTACGTTATACAAAGATATTCCTTCTAGCAAATATTTGACTAGCTATAAAGTGGTCTTCAGATGTGCTATGCCAATAGATGACACCCCGTAGCAGACTCTCTGCTCTCTCTTCACTATGCGCATTACAAATAGTATTTTAATTGGGTTTCCAATTCATGAAAGCTGGAATGGGCTTCTGAGTCCATTTTGAAGCTGAAATACAAAGCAATCCATTCACAGGCTGAAAAGCTAAAGAATTTGGTGAAAAAAGGGTGCAGTGTGGGTTGGTGAAAAATTGCTATCAGTGGGGTGGAGGGAAGGGGGAGAGGGAATTTGAATTTATTCCTTGTGCCTAGCTGTGTCAGTCTACAGTTGTGTTAAGGAATTATTCAGGTGAGCCTTATTGCCTGAAATAGGGCATGGTTCCATTCAAAAACTCCATCAAAAGAGGATGCTCTTCTTGGAAAGTTTTCTTCAGTAATTAGCAGCACCTTTAAATTACTGTGATTTTTAGCTGAACTCTTTCTGGAAAGGGAAAAGAATAGCATCACGTTTATTGTGTTTCAAGGATGTCATTTCAAGTGTGCAATTTGCATAGCAAAGTTTTCTTTTCTCGTTGTCAACCCTGCAGACCCAGCCTGGGATCCAAGTGTCCAATGAAGTTATTTCCTTCTTGCACATCGCACCGGTTAAAAGTTCTGCAGGCTCTAATCTACACATGTACAACTCTGTTATCTTCACATCATGCTCTGTGTCACTTGTACAACATCATTGCTTCCAATACTTTGCACAGGTATAAGTGACTGGAATTCAGTAAACTTTCTGATGCACATGGCATCTCTCTCTTTCTTTGCTATGTCAGTTGTAAACAGCACTAAAAGCATTTTACTCACTAAAGCAAGCAAATATGACTCTGAACACACAGGAGCAGCAGAGCTGCTGAGTAAAAAGGTGCCATTTTTACATAGTAATTTTTCCAAGTAGAATCACACTTTAACACTTTTGTCTCTCTTCTCTCTCTGAGAAATCCATAAATACACAAATGAAAGACTGATTCAGTGAAGGCAGAAAATGCCAGGCAGAAAACGCTGTCCAGAGGCCAAGTGCCAAGGCCCTTTTGGGACATGGAGAAAGTCTAGTTACTGTATCTTATTCAGGAGAAAAGCCATCTGTCAACAAATTAATCACTGGACCGATTCAGAAACAACTGAAAATAAAAAGCCAGTACAAACGTGCAGATGAGCCTTCAGTCAGATGCCCGTGATAAAAAACACAAATCCCCTCCATACAGCATGGCATTTGGATCCAGCCATTTCTGTCTAGAGGGGGAAGCAAAGCAGTGACAATGCAAAATGATCTTCCAGCAATGACCTTTTAAATCAATCAGTATAATCATGGAGAGATGAGCCCAAGCCAAAGTCCTATATTCAAACAGCTCCTGCATCCACCAGTGGCAGAGCCAAGTGCGAGCAGATGTGCTACCACATGTCATTTAGAACTGGAGGAAGCTCTACCCTTTTTTAATTTAAACCCTGGCTGATACAGGACAATTTGATGTTTAGTCCCTGTCTGACAGCAGCCTTAATTAGAGCCCTATTGTTCTATGGATTTTTTCTTCTGAGTGGCTAACCCTCAGACTGACCACTGCTAGTCCTAGCCAGAAGGTCAGGGCACCAGCTTCTTCACTCCTCCCCTCCCTTATTCCCATCTTTCCCCAATGGGAGCCTCTCTCACACACACACACAAACCCACAAACGTCTACCAACTTCCTCTAAAGAAAAGGAAAATTAACTTTATTGCCATTATTCCAATCCCTAGTGCTTTGACTAGAGCAGTGAAGGGTACTATGGATGATCACATGTTTGCATGCGTGTAGCTTCAGCACAGACCCCTATTTTAAGATGCACTCCAGCCTCTTACAAAGGCAAATGTAAGACTGGCAGGGACCCCAATATATCATTTAGCTCAGTCCCCTGCACTGAGGCAGGACTATGTATTATCTAGATCAGGCGTAGGCAACCTATGGCACAGGTGCCAAAGCTGGCATGCGAGCTGATTTTCAGCGGCACTCACACCAGCCAGGTCTTGGCCACCAGTCCAGAGGTCTCTGCATTTTACTTTAATTTTAAATGAAGCCTCTTAAACAGTTTTAAAACCTTGTTTACTTTACACACAACAATCATTTAGTTCTATATTATAGACTTATAGAAAGAGACCTTCTAAAAATTTTAAAATGTATTACTGGCACACGAAACCTTAAATTAGAGTGAATAAATGAAGACTCGGCACACCACTTCTGACAGGTTGCCGACCCCTGATCTAGATCATCCCTGATAGGTGTTTGTCTAACCTGTTCTTAAAAACCTTCTCCAGTGATGGAGATTCCACAAACTCCTTAGGACCAGTAATTTGTTGCAGTGCTTGACTGTCCTTATAGTTAGGCAGTTTTTCCTAACATCTAATGTAAATGTCCCTTGCTGCAATTTAAGCTCATGGTAAAGATTTATCATTTGTATTACAGTAGCAGGTAAAGGTAATCTCCAACTGAGATTAGGGCTTGATGGTGCTGGCATGGAACAAATACACGGGGAGAGAGACTTCCTGCCTCAAAAAATTTACAATCCAAACAGATAAAAGAGACAAAGGAAATATTATTACCCACATTTTACAGATGAGAAGCTGAAGGAGAGTGTGATTAAGGCCCTGATTCAGCAAATCACTGAAGCACATGCTTGGAGTTAAAATGGGGCTGATGTGCATGCTTAAGAGCTTTATTGGACCAGAGCAAAAATCACACAGGAGGACTGTAGCAGAGCTGGGAATTGAACCCAGATCCTCTCTCCTATTCCAGAGCCCTAATCACAAGCCCAGCCTTTCTCCTGTAGAGAGAATATGTTTTATAAAATCATCCAAAGTGTACCCTTGCCAAGTTATTCTCCCCACAGATGGAGAAGGTAGATAATACTTCGTGAAGCAGATCCTTCAGTAAGAGAGAAAATGTGTGTGCAGTCACTTCATTTCCTGATCTTGGCTTTATATTTGCAGGTGGAAGATGACTTCAGTCATTTGAATTCTGCACCAACTCTGCTTTCCTAGTGGTAAAAATATTGAACACTGCTGAGAGAATCAGGATGATTCAGAACACCAGACTGTGCTATGTTAAAAATACAATATACCTCGATTTCAGCAACATTTAAAGAAGAGGCATTTCAGCCTTGCACTAATTGAAATCAACCTGAAGCAGTCAGAGCTTTTTGGAGAGCTAACATCATAATTGCGTTCCTAAAGGCAGCGCCCTGTGTAAAATTAAATGTACTTGAGTATTCTGAAAGCTTGACTAATGCAGCAACTGATTGGTCCTTGAGGATTGCTGTAGATATTTGTCATTCAGCATGGAATCAGGTCAGCAGCTAAAATTAACTACCCACCTCTCCCCCGTACAGCATGTGGAATCGCTGCTTTTGGTACTGCTCAGTTTGGGGCCTCCCAAAATGGGTTCATTCTTACTGTGAGCCTATATTATGGATTATCAATTAATACTGACTGACATCAATCATTCCTATTGTGTTGGGAATCAGACTCACCGTCCCTTTGACTCCAGTCTGCATTGATTGGTTCTCGGGCAGCCTGCCATTGCTGTTTGCTGTCTCCTACCCCATCCCCTGTTAATCTGCCTAAGCAAGGCCTGCAAGCCCAGCATAAATGATCATTTCTCTTCATTAGTGTGATGCTGCCTGCATGAATTTGATAACATATGGGATATTATCATGAAGCAGCCTATTTCTCCAATTCATTTTCTCCTTTATGATCATTATGAAATGTACTGAAAGTGTATAGGACACAATAAAATAGGAGATTCTACTGTACAAGCTTATCTTTGATTTAGTTTATCAAATGCAAATAGCCTCCCTTTTCCTAACAACACTGTACTAACATATTATAAAATCTGCTGACTCTCCCTCCTTCATTTCCTCCAGTTTATTATGGGTCTGATCTGTAATGCAGGCCACTTGCTTAGGATGAGATTTTAGTGATCAACAGAACTAGCAGATACAGTCTGATGGAAAAACTAGAAGTACAATAATTGTCCAGTCAATTCTAATCATCGCCACAATCTGACTATGCATGAACATGAAAGATAATCATTGTGACTATGGATTATATGCTTCCAAAAATGTGCTTTGTACCTTCCCCTTCCCAGATTTCCTGCCCGTTACAAGAAAGAGTAGATAACATGTGTCTGCTGGGGTGAGTTGTTTCCATGCTACCACTGAATGAGCATTTTGCTTGGGAACGTTGTGGACATAGGTGTAGTTCCACCTAGCCTTGAGATTTATTAATTAGTAGGTGTGTGTCTCCGCTTAATAAGATGTGCATGCCCTCTACTGGTGCATGTGTGCATTTTAAATAAAAAAAATCACACTGTACACATCTAAATTGCTTGATAACTTACTAAACCAGGCAAGAAACAATTCTTCAGTGCATGCTGCTGCTTTTTCTGAGTGCAGTACATAATCAGGTGAATTCAAATTATTTTACTAGCTCCACTTGGATCCAAGTTAATTGTTTTGTCATTGTTTGTGATTATTAGGTTTTTTTTTAAGCCTGGTCACTTATGCCATTATGCTTGGGTTTGATTTAGAGGATTAAAAACAGGTCATTGCGGTTACATGTCGCTTGCATTATTAAGATGATTTTTTGTATGCACTGTTCCTTTGAGAGGTGCATTGTATAGGGGAGCAGAGCCACACAAGCTTTGCGCTACTGTCTGCAGACTCATGGACTGATCTGCTCCCGAGTCTTCAGCAGGACTTCAAGAAAAGGCCTCAGCTTTCATGGATTAATCTGTTATCAAAAGCTGCATTAGCTATTGGCTAATCTGCATTAATTACCAGTAACAAAAATGCAGCAAGCCATTTTAAGCAGCAGTTTGCTCCTTAAATTGCTTCCACCATGGATCCCAGCAAAGATGATTAGGGATCATAAATACGACCACATATTCTTTGCTCTGTACCCATCTCTCAGGCCTTTTACAGACATTGTCATCAACCTATATTGTTAAACAAAACAAAAACAAAAGTTTAAACAGGAAAAATAGAAGAGAACATGGTGAAATCCCACTGGAATACCTCTTTGAAAAAATGGTTTCATGCCTCACTGACAGCAGTAAAAGAGAGTGGGTGGTTGAGGCCATGGCTAGAGAATTGCTCTGGTGTAAACTGATCAGGTCGTAGCAGGTGCACAAAATCATTGGCACAGTTGCCACCTGCAAAAATGGAGAGAATGGGTTAATCATAGCACATCCAAAGGCAAACTCAGGAGTGAGAGTAATGGAAGGCTGTCTGGCACAATGCAAATTAGAAGGTGCATGAATTTTAAAAGCTTTTCATCTACCGCACTAGACTAGCAGAACATAATGATGACTGATGCGCTGACCTACTCCAGTAACGTTTGGGTTATCAGAGGAAATGTTTATTTAGATGTGTATCAATGAGTCCTGTCTTTTTTCTTTTAGACGGAGTTACTTCCTGCCACTGCAGAAGTGTCTGCATGTGGACTAGAGTACGACTCCCACACAGACGAAGAATGTCAAACAGTCATTCAATAGTAAAAGGTACCCTCTTTAGGCTTCATTTCCACTGTGACCTTGGCTAGACTAGGAGAGTGGGTCATGTCTGAAAACGTGTTAGTGAGAACAATTTTAAACAAGATTTTGCGCCCAGTGTAGACATAATTTAACACCTCTCAAAAAGAATTAGTTGATCATGAGCAGCACTGGAGCCAAGAGAAAGGTGCTTGGGGAGCTGTGCAGGGCCGGCTCTAGGTTTTTTGCCACCCCAAACAAAAAAAATTCCCCCTCCCCCTTTTTCTGTCTTTTACATGTTTACACTTTGCAGTGTTTTTTGGCTCAGTTAGTGGTTTTAAGTCTGATCCTGAGCTTTCTATGAACGCAACACTTAACAGCACTATTGTTTATACCACTCGCTACTAAAAGTCAGCAGCAAATCAGAATACTCACTGCAGGCATAAAGCTTGATATTTAAAAATAACGATCCCACTATTTAAAGATCAAAATACATTTTTCATGTAAATGTATTGTACTTTATTAATGGGGCCATGTAGCGGGGCGGTCTGGTGCCCAACCGCCCCGCAGAGGGACGAGCC
>ML677366.1:15477156-15533116 GCA_007922305.1 Dermatemys mawii
GCCCTGCCTCAGGGCCTGGGCCTTGCAAACTGCTACTGCTCAGCCCCGGCTTGAGGGTCTGAGCCCCTGACTATTCCCCGTGTTGTGGCCCCGCCCTGCCTCAGGGCCTGGGCCTTGCAAACTGTTCCTGTCAGCCCCTGCCTGAGGGTCTGAGCCCTGACCCTACCCCGTGGGTGGGTTGCCCGCCCGGCCTTTGGGCAGAGGCGGGCGGAACGGACGCTGCTCAGGCCCGACTGAGCACTTGAGCCCCGGGCCCGGGTATTCCCCAACCCGGCTGAGGGCGTGTAGCGGGGCGGTCTGGTGCCCAACCGCCCCGCAGAGGGACGAGCCCCAGTGGCGACCCCCTACAGGGCAGATGGATATCCCTGGAGAATACAATCTTAATATCCACCTAGCAGCTGCAATCTGAGCAGCTGCCTCTTTACCACCTCACTCTTGTTCTGGTATCACATCTGGGAGTGCAAAAGTAGTTTGGTATCCACATCCACTCAATTATATTATTATTGGTATTACAGTAATACCTAGAGCAGTGATACTCAGACCTCAGGGTTTCAGGAGCCAAATTAGTGATCAGCACTACCCAAAAGAGCCACAATAGTGTGAATTCACTGTTTCATTTACTATAGTTCTGTATATTCTTATTTAAAAAGAATGGCCGGAAATATTTACTTTATATAATAAATAATAAATTATTCTCACAGCAAAATGACTGACCAAGTATTAATATTTTATCAACTACAATTGGTTCGTAACGTAGTAAAAGCCTCCTGATTGGTTAATAAGAAAATCACACAGTGTTTTAGGATCATCTGCTGCAAAAAGCCACTTGTGCCTCACGAGCCTCCGTCTGAGGATCACTGACCTAGAGGCTCCGACCAACTTTGAGGCCCCATAGTGCTAAGTATTGTACATGCACATAGTACAAGAGAGTCCCTGCCCTGAAGCACTTGTGATGTAAATAGACAAAAGCACCCATGCAAGCCTTGGGCTTCTGTATGATACTATCCACTAACATGCCAGTTAGTGACAATGTGGCTGTGGATTTGTGACGTGAAAAAATGCGTCTCCTGGGAACCAGATTTCAGAGCTAGTGAGCAGCCCTCAGAAAGGGACTCTTTTAGGCTACTTCTGGCCTTCTGAAGAGTAAATGTTTAAAAAGATGATGAAAATATTAAGTGAATCATGCAGAATAGTCTGAAGAAAATAAGTTCACTTAGTCTTGCATAATGCTTCTGGTAACATGCTTAGGTATCTCTGAACTCTGGCTGTCAAATTTTCCACTGCAATATTAGGAAGTTACTTGGGCTGGCTATTGAGTAATAGGGAAATTGTTTTCTAGTCTATGCCAGCTTCTTAATCTTCAAGAGAACACAGACTTGTCAACAACACTTGGTCTGTTGTAGTGAGATGCAGCCATAAGAGTTATGGGGACTCCTGCAGGGTGGGACTGGGATCAGATTTGTGAGAGAGCAGTATGTAAAAAGAAAGTGAGAGGAATATGAGGAGGGGGATTTTTCAAAGAAAAAAACTGATATAGTTTTTAATGGTGGGCTAAATGAAAGACACATTTAGGAAACTTTAACAACAAGACGTGCAGAATGCAAGAGAATTATTCTATTATAGGACTAGTTAGGAGAGAGCCTGAGTGTGGTAATTAGGAATAGTAGGAGAGCTTAGAAAAAGCCACCCAGTGGGCAGGTTTGTTATTTAAAACACCAAAAAAGCTTTCAGAGTTAAAGAGCCTAATTCAAATAATCAAAAGTGTGACTTTTAACTAAGTCTTCATTGCTGCTTCAAGAAGCTTCTTATGTCAGTGCAGAATTGAAGCAAAAAAAAAAAAATCATTGCATGTGTCTTATATTAAGGTGATAAACCTAAGGGAGAGATGATAAGAGGAGCTTTCCATCCCCAGCTAGATGCAAAATCTAGATAATTCCAAGACACAAGGGATGGAATTTTCAAAATTGGCCTAACTCTGTTCACTGGTAAAACTCGCATTGACTTCCATGGCAACAGAGGCCAACACTAAGCACTTTTGAAAATCTCACCCAAAGACATTCCAGTTATGTCAAAGGAAGGATTTGAAAGTGATAGGTTCAGAGGACCTAGAACTGTGTGGATCTCCTGGGCCATCTACTCCTGCAGAACTTCACATAGTTGTGGAGGTCCTGAGTGGAGGACATCCTCTACCTGACATTTAGGATGTGTGCTGGGATCCTGAACTTGAACCTTTAATAGACCTGCAGAGGTGTCAAGGAAACTTTTAAAAGTATTCTGTTCATAGGGAATTCTGCTGTTCATTTGCAGATTACATACTCTGTCCTTCATGAAATATTTGCATGGAAGCCGGTTGATTTGAGTGTTCTCATGCTCCTGCTGCCTGAGGTCATTTGTGATATAATCATGATTAAAGCGACCAGTTGAGAGGTGACAGACAGATCATAATTATGGATAGGCCAACAAGCTTCTAAAGCTTCACAAGTTTGGTTCAACTTGGATGCTTATTCAACCTTGGAGAGAAGCCTGTGGAGTTTCCCATTTCTCTCTCTCCCAGGCCTGTGACAAGATACCCTCAGCTTGCAGGGTAGGCTTCCAGCCCCTTCCCCTCACCTCTGGGCACATCAGGATCCTGCCCTGTTTCCTCTGTGGTGCTGTGCTGCCTCACTACATTATGGTTCACAATGCAGATGAGGGTATAGCTAGCTAAGGCTCAGTTCTTTATAGGTACCAATAATACCAAGCTCCAGATTACATTAGAAATATCTGGATACAGAAATACAGGGACCCAACACTCTATCTTTCCAGATAGGAGAATGGGGGAGCAAGAGGCCGGCGGGTAGACCAGTCAACCCTCACACTGAGAAGGAGCTGAACTTGAAAAGGGAGGATCAATTGTCTGGAGAACAGGTGAGAGGGTAAATGAAAGATGGAAGTAGATGGCTGTGTGGATTGTAAAGAGGAATCCTGAGGTCTAGAGAGGAACCAATGGAACCAATCCTGAGCCTTATAGGTGAGATGTCCTCTCCAGAGGTTGGAGAAACACTATGTTCAAGCTGGTTCTGCTATGATAGTGTGTCCAGACCTACACATCAGCTCTGTAAGTGAGGAATACCAAAAGCAGGGTCAGATGAGCTCAAAATCAAAGATCCTGTTTTCAGCAAATATCCCTAATAATAAGGAGCAGGGCACAGAAAATGACACCGAAGCAGAATGGTCTCTAAATGGGAATGTTTTGCTGAGTTTTCCGTGGGTTGTCAGCAGCTCTCTAAATAGTTCAGCACAGCCAAAAAGCCACAGTCCAACATGAATACAAGCAAGGAAGGTTCAGCACAGAAGTCTGAAAAGGGCATCCCAGAGCAGCTGCAGATCTCTAAGAAGTCAAATGTCTGGAGGATTAAAATTTGATTTTTGAAGTAGCCAGTAGTTGGGGATGCAGAGGTTGGGGGGCAGGTAGGAGAAGGGAGCAGAGCCTGAGGCTTTGTGCCAACCAGACAAGATGCACATAGGGACAGGAGAAAGGAAACCACAAAGCTCTGCAATAAACACTGGGATTATTAGTGGGGAGGGTGAGCCAGTTCATATGAAGTAAGTGACCCAAAACCTTTTTTGCAAAATTCAGATAGGGGTTGAGTTTCAAAAACATACAATTCATTTTTTTCCCTCCTATAATTTTTGCACTTTTTGGTTTTGGCTGGATCTGGATGAAAAGGTGCCAAAATGCTGCAAGGAAATCTGTCTGTTCTCACAGCATTTCAGGCCCAGCCAAGAGGAGGAAGAATGAAGACTGTCGTGAAAGTATTTCCAGGGCAGTTTTGCAGACTCCAGAGGTCAAAGTAAGGTGCCAGACTGTTGGGTGCTGCTGAAAACCCTGAGCCACTGGAAATTTGCTCATTGCTACCAATGAGAGGAGAAATATTGTAAACACGAAGGGAAGAGGATATCAGAGAACAATGGTCTAACTGGTGTCACTAGGGAGGATACTGGCTTCCTGCTAGGAATGTGGAGGATTAGTTCCTGAGGGCAAGCCAGCCTGACCGGAACTGGCAGAAACAGCTGAAAATTGAAAATAGAGATGTTACAGCGTGCCTGCTTGCACAACACAGAGATGATAATGTAGCCTCTGAGGAAACTGGGTGCAGTGCTGTAGTTCTGGGGACTTCTACCCAGGGAAAGCTTGGAGGTGCATACTGGGACAGAGAGGAGAGAGAAGGGAATTCAGAACATGACTGATGGGTGAGCAGAGCTGCAGTGCCCAACATCTACTCAAGCAACTTTCAAGTGCCACCAGTTTTTTATATGGATACTATGAAATCACATCATGAAAGGATTACAGTGTCACATTAGCTCCTTCACCCTACTTACCCAAACTAGCGGGGAACCCAGAGAACATTGTAGGGTTTCATCTAATCCATTGTAAAACACACACTTTCCCCCCCCTAAATTTCTGAGACAAGAGTGGCACCAGGACAGGTTCATGGCTGCATAGAATTTTAACCTGTGACAGTGACCGCAGTGTGAGCAGGCATGAGCAATCAAAGCATGAGCCAAAGGTCACAGAAATGCAGTTCTTTGCTTAAGACAACAGTGGTGGAGTGAGAAGGGAGCTGTAACCCATACACGAGACACAAAGGGTTTTAAAAGGAGACACCACATTAAATTTGAGACAGCAAAGTGTTGTTTAGTTTTACTCTCACCTTTCCCCACATACCCTCACCCTCACGTTTTAAACAGGGAAAAGCATATGTGTACAGGAAAAAGGGAGAAAGTAACCCTCAGTCATACTATGCCTCATCTAAAGGTCATTGGAAAGAATCAGAGGGGTAGCCATGTTAGTCTGGAATTGCAGAAGTGACAAAGAGTCCTGTGGCACCTTAAAGACTAACTAAAATTTTAGAGCATAAGCTTTCGTGGGTTAATACCGGCATGCATCCTGCATGGCATGCATCTGACGAAGTGGGTATTAACCCACGAAAGCTTATGCTCTAAAATTTTAGTTAGTCTTTAAGGTGCCACAGGACTCTTGGTCATTGGAAAGACACCCATTGATTTCCAAAAGTGTTGGATTATGCCCATTGTCAACCATTTCAATAAAAACAGTGCAGCAGTAAGGAAGGAGTATTGAAGCAGTAGCCACGACAGGATTTCAGAGTGTCAGATACATTGGAAAGGCAACCCAGAAACACCAGAATTGCCTTGGTTTGTGTGTAGCTTGTTCATCTTTTGTTTCTTTTTCCCATGGTAGCAGAGCTTGCATATCAGCATCATTTTGACATTCAGATCTTGTTCTGGTATTTTTTTGTTGTTATATCTCAACGCCACAGACTAGCCCTGACAGGATCTTAAAAACATTATGACAATTTTAAGTGCCAATAAAGTGAATGGTGAAACAATGCTTAACCTGTCACACAAAAAGATCTGAAGAGTAGCTACAAGGGCTTCTGTAGCTATGTTTTTCCTTCACAGTTAAAAATCTCAGCTCTTTGGAATAGATTTCTTTTCTTCCAATATACCAAAGAAGCCATCCATTTAAAAATATTTGCTTAAAAAAAAAATCCTAATAAATAACCAGAGGCAAGTCACAAACCTTCCCAAATTTTAGATATTTAAAGCAATGATAATCTTTAATAGATTACAGCCTTATAGACCTGAAGGCCAGAAGGGACCATCACAATCTCTCGTGTGACCTCCTTCACATCACAGGCTACAGATTCAGAACCTCACTCACCCACTACTGTACTAGGCTCATAAAATCTGGCTGAGTTACTGAAGTCCTCAAACCCTCATTTAAAGACTTCAGGTTACAGAAAATCCACCATTTGCTCTAGTTAAAACCAGCAATTGGCCCATGTCCCATGCTGCAATGGAAGACAAAACTCCCCGCCCTCCTCCCATCAGGGTCTCTGCCAATTTGACCTGGAGAAAAACTCCTTCCCGACCTCAAATAGGGCAATCAGTTGGACCCTGAGCATATGGGCAAGACCCACCAAAGTTTTTTGTTTAGGAATTTCCCAGGTTACAAGTTTAAATCAGGTTGGCATATAAGATCACCAGGAATGGGAAAGAATTCTCTGAGTAACTCAGAGCCCTCCTCCTCTAATGTCCCATCTCTAGCTGTTGGAGATATTTGCTAATAGCAGCTTGCAGAGGGGTCACATGCCATTGTAGGCAGTATCATCATACCATCCCCTCCATAAACGTCTCAATCTCATTCTTAAAACAAGTTAGGTGGTTTGTCCCCACTACTCCCCTTGGAAAGCTGTTCCAGCGCTTCACTCCTCTGATGGTTAGAAACCTCTGTCTAATTTCAAGCCTAAATGTATTTGTTCATGTGCCAACATTGTCTCTTAAATTAAATAACTCCTCTCCCTCCCTGGTGTTTATCCTCGGATGTATTTATAAAGAGCAATCATAACTCCCCTCATCCTTTTTGTTAACGCTAAACAAGCCATGCTCCTTAAGACTCCTCTTATAAGGTAGGATGATCAGAGGAATAGAGAACCTAGTAGCCCTTCTCTGCACCTGTTCCAGTTTAAATTCATCTTCTGTAAACATGGAGACCAGAACTGCACACGGTATTCCTGATGGGGTTTCAAATCTCTGCAATTGTCGTGTTTTAATAAGCAACGTTTACAATGGAAATTGTCAGCTCAATCCCTACTACTTGCCAATGCCACTTTCATCAAGACTCAAGGAGTGTGGAACTCATCCCATTTCTTCTTAGTTACATAAAATTTCTTAAACAGAATGCTGAACTGATAAATGCAGTAGCAGGTATACAGGTAGCAAGAGACTGAAAAAGGGAACGAAGAGATAGCCAGGTTAAGTTTAGCATTTGGGGTGTTATGGCAACACATAGCATATAATAAATGAATGTGAAAGAGCACCTCAGAGTGAAATGTGAAAGCATACAAATACTCCAAAGTACTTCTAAAGAGAAATAAATCCAGAATGAGTAGAGCTAAAAGAGAGCTCATGTTGAGCTATTGAGAGGCACAGGAAGAGTGGGTCCCTTCTTTCAAATGTCCAATATATGGTGTGTGAAGAAACTAATTACCAATCGTCAGTTTCCAGCAGAGAAACAAGCTGACGTCTCATCATAAAACAAAAAGAAGATGACTACTACTACAATACAATTCTAGGATATACAGCTTGAGTATGGATGTCATAGAAGACCCTGAATATCTCTGGCATATAAATGGTTTGGGGGATAAAAACACTGAAGGGCTATATGATAACAGGGAATGAAAAGTCATTTTTGAACTTCTCTGTGCATTTCTAATCTTTGGGTTTTTTTAAAAGGTATAGATTTTTTGTAAAGGAAGTATGATATTGTGGTAAACTATTCAGAGATGGTCTACTGCATCTACTGCACATTTCTCAATGCGTTCTACCCCCCAAGACACCCATCTCTCCACATATTCCCTCCCTCTGATTTCCTGTCTTCCATCCATACTTTTCCACCTCCAGCTCACTCCAGAAGCAGTAGCAGCACAGTCCGGAGTCAGTAGAAGAGCAAAGCATGTTTATAAACACATTTTAAACATGTCCGCTTATACATGTGAAAATAACTTGGTATGAGTCAAGGCCCCAACCTTAACTACAGGTAACAGGAAAAGAAGGAAAAGCAAGGGGAAATGACATCTCATACTGCGTCCTGTCAATACAGCCACCACACCGGGCATTTCTCCACGCTGGTCAACCCCAGTATTGACCTTCACTTTTCCATCTCCTCCATACTTTCTGACCTTACTACAGACTGGGCAAATTCAAGCCCAAGCTCCTCTTCTTCCCTTTGTCCAGCTTACCCTTATGCCCGCTTTATATATCTCTGCTCTAATAAGCATCCCTTCCCTGTTTACAGTAGTATATGGGGAATTTGCACCGATCACAACTGTATGTATTATATACATTTGTACTTCTCACTCCGCCCAATAACATTAAAAAGGCACTTCTCCCGAGGAACATATGTGGAGTTTGTAGCCCAAGCCATCTGGGAGTTCAGTGAGCCAAATTATCATTAGGAAAACTTTGAAAAGTCAATGACAGGAATGTATTTCAAGCACCGCAGCAATTAAACCCATTTGCTGATTTTTTTTCTGAGCCTCCCCGAAAAATTCTCTCACCGGGTGAGATGTGATGTGTTCCATTTAGAGGAACTGACTTCTTTTTGAAGAAATTGTTGAAGAGAGGTTTGAAAACTAGATTAATCTTGCGACGCGAGTTTCAACCTTACCCATGGCACATTTACCACCATTCCACAAATATGCATTTCTGGTCACCAATTATGCAGAATCCAGCATTACAAATATGTGACTCTTTTCGGTAGTAAAGAACATACAACTCTGAAAGCTCAAGGTTCAGTTCCATTATGAAGCTCAGACATTTTATGTATTGCCAAAAAAAAAGAGAGTGAGGGATAAAAATTCATAAATGATACAGATAATGTCAGCCTGGGCTTTAATTTTCAGATCTGCACAGATGGTGAGAGACAAGGGTACAAATGAATATTACAAAAAAGCATAAGCAGACATTTGATTATTTTCCCCCCACTCTGAGCATACTGAATATACAGAATGGCTTTCCAGGCATGCTTGTTAAGGGAAAGTCACTGCATTCATGACTGCTAAAATAAGGGTCACGACTGGGAGACAGACCAAGGATAAACTATACTTTGGTGTCATGTTCATTATGTAAGGTGTCTTCTAGCAATTCAATTACATTAAAGATATAGAGCACTCTCCCAAAAGTGGAAACTCACATGTTTTTGAAGGTGGATTCCTGAATCTCAGATAATGTTCAGAGTGAGGTGAACTCATGTTTCAGAAATGTGCCTTGTCTTTCCCCCAGACACTAGGAAGGCGGTGACCATGGGATATAGGCTATACATGAGGGTTCTCTTAAATGGTACTGATTATCAGGTACTTATTAGAATCCTATAGATCACATACCATAGTGGAATTGTTTATTGTATTTAAATATCCTGAGTTTTAATCTTTGTAAAAGTGTTCACAGCGTTGGTTGAACACTTGTTGTTATAAATCAAATGCAATAATAATTAATTAATATGCTGAGTGCCTTGCAGTCACTCCATAAATTCCTTCCTGCTGTAATGATTTCTGCCAGTGCATTTAAGCCTTGACCTAACAATTACCCTCTAGTGGTCTGAGAGCATTGCTTATATTTATGGGGATTGTACTTTAAGGACTCTGTTGAACGCAGGCCATAAGAAGACAAATATGTAATGCAACTAACAATCCACCAGGGAACTGAATTCAAGCCACTAACACTCCAGCCAGCTATGTAGCTAAAGCAAGGCTTCAGAAGATTCAAGATGAATTCCCTAAGTGCTAAACCACTCCATTGTCCTAATGTATTTCAATCAGAGATTGAATAAACATTTTTGACCACCGGTTTAATGACATATACATCTAGGAAAGAAATAGTTAATTGACAGAACAGATGATGGAGAATATTTCTCCAACCTTCCTAGAATACAACGGCTGGTAGGCCTCTGACAGCGGCAGCTGCAGGCTAGCTTGCAGTCTGATCCCTAGCTCAGCTGTCACATTACATACTGGGAGACAAGGAACCTCTGCTAGCCTAACAGCTGTCTCATTTAACGGATTGCCCAGTTCACTGCTTCCAGACATCATCAGTTTTTTCCTACTTAAATCCTCTTTGCACACTTCAGTGTGGTTTCCAGTTCAAACCTGCCTTGGGGGATAAAGAAATGGTCAAATTCCAGACACACTCTGCACAGGCTAGCAACAACATCCTCTTGTTCTGGCACTCAAATTTGAAATCAGATAATCCTTAACAGATCACAATTTCAGTGAAAGCCGTTATGATTTGATAACGAGCTTCATATTCCTTTCTAAATGGTAAATGTGCACAAGGAAAAGAGCACTCCTTGACTGAAGGACACCATAGATAGCAATCTTCCTACCCTTATTTTTGCTTCCTTCGGTGAAAACACAAAAACTGTGGATGAATGCTGAAACACAAGACTTAGTAAACGCACATGCATAAGAGTGAGCTCTTATCTTCATAATCTTCTAACTGTGCTAGGAGTTGGGTAAACAAAGCCAAGGTTAGAATTCTGCTCTGGCTAACAATAGAAGCATGTGGTGCTTTTCAGAGGATGAATGCCAGTTTCTTAGTGCAGGTGCACTTGTGGTGTGGCCACAGGAGGAAAGCAATAACTGACATCCTTTTCTATTCAATTCACAGTCAAAAGAGTGTTTGTAATTTAGTAGTTGTCTAGCTGAAGCTCAGCACATATGGTAGCTGTTGTATGGCAAAGAGAAAAACAGTACAGTACTTAAGCAAGAAAGATGATGCGGTCTGCGTATTAACGCTGCGCTTAAAGTGGGCCCCAGCCCAGTTTCTTTCTTATTTAAATCTCTGCGTTCACACTTCGGATAAGGACACAAAACCACATTTCCTGATCTAACAATTTGCTGTTTTCTTTTACCTATTCCTTTGGTCTCCTCTTTATTATATGAGAAACCTGATATGTTAACTTGCATATAATCCCCTTGAGAAATGCTACGGATTAAAAGTAAAACTAGCCAAACACAAACTACAGTTTGGTTATTTTTCCAGAGCACACTCACATTTTCCTGCAAATATGATGTTCTGCAAAGCCTTCATCTTTAGCTTTTCCCCTGGATGCACAAGTAGAACAAACAAAAATGGCACAGATCCTTCTATATGACCTGGGAGAAAGGGGAATAGAGTTTTGAATGAAAATGTCTGTATTCATAAGGAAAATCTCACTCAGTTTTCTTTATAATATTTTTTGGGGGGAAGAGGGGCACCTATTGTTATTTCCTTAAGAATATGAAAAGAATGTGTAACATATCAAATTTCAGATGAAGTGGTTTTCAGCAAGGGAGTGGGCAATGAAAATGATGCTGAAGTGAACAGTGAATAACAATGATGGCAGATCTAGATATAGTTCTGGTTTTGGGGTATTGCAGAATAAATTAACAGATCAACTCAGTGCACACAGACTCATAGCAAAAAAAAGTGAACTTTTCTTTGATTTATTCTCTACAACTGTTTTTGAGATCCTCAATGGAATGATGGAGCAGTGGCTGAAATGAAGGAAGAGGAAAAAAGGACAAGCGGAAAGGGGAGAAAAGACAAGATGGGAAAAGAAATCTCGTTGGGTTTCAGGTTTCATGACATCCTCAAACTCAAACCAGGTTTATCAAAGGTTCATGAAATCACCAAACTTGAAACTGATTTATGACTTGGGGGTGAAAACTGGGCAGAACTGTGCAACTCTGATCACTTTTAAGCAAAATTCTGGTGTTGTGAGTTCATGTGTACCCAGCACTATCAGTGCATAGGCCCAGAATAGCCAATGTGCACTTGATGCACTTACACAGGACCATCTCAGGGGTCCCTTGGCCACTAGATTTGGGTGGGTAGCATTGCGAACTGTCACATGTGGTTGCAACACCACTCACGTTTGGCTTGGCTGCCCTGCCCCCCACCTCCATCCCCCCAGGACAAAGGGGTGACGAGGCCAAATTTCAGTGAGTACATTGTGACCTGGTGCACGGGCTTGCAGTGCCGCTCAGGTTTGGCCTGGCACCCCTTCATCATGACAGGGGTGGGCAGCCAGGCCAAATTTGAGCCCAGGTGAGGGCTTCCCCACCCCCCTAAATTCCATAGTGCAGCATCACAATTCTTTAATCCCACATACCAATGCACCCCAAGCCTCCAAGAGTTCGGAACTTCCACACTTCACACAGCAACATTAAAGAGCACTAGGTGATTCCACAATTGTATGATCAGCATACATACAAGTATCTGCTTAGAGTATATATTCAATTTTTGCCCATTTTCCCTTCATTTCGAACAGGAACTAGATCATGTTAATAAACTTAAAGGGATAGAAGTGAGCCTAAAAATCTAGTTAAAAACAATTAAAAGTAGTTATAAGCCATACACCTGCTCCTGAGTCTCTCTCTGTCAAGTTATAGTGGCTTGCAATCACATTTTCCTATTTTTTAAAACGCTTTTCTCTTCCTTGTGGCATGTGAAAAACCCATACAAACAAAACAGGAAACTGACTGAATATTCAGGGGAAACAGTGAAAGTGACTGTAAAGTGCTGTCAAATGCACAAAGTGACCTGAAAACGGAAGAGGAAAAAAAAAGTTTGTTTCCTCTAATGTCTTTCAGTTGTAGTAGTCTCAGTTGTAACAATAGTAGGAAAAACATTTTCCGACGTAAGCACGAGATGCTCAGATACTATGCTAAGGAGACTCATATACGTAGGTCAGTAAATAGACAACTACATAGATAGTTCTAAACTGACATTGGCACTTAAAGCATTTTCTGGTTAATCCCAATATACGTGAGAGGTGATTTGGGGAATTTGTCTACGTACAATTTTGGCTGATGTTGCAAAGCTGTTTTTATGAAATTGTTACCTCAGCGAATGCTTCTCTGGGGAATCCACTATTTGCTGAAAGGCGCTGTAGCAGGTGCCTACCACCAGATTAGGGACAGGACAATAGAATGTCATTAACTTGAACGACTGTGCTCTGACTGAATAATTGATATACTAACGCGGTTGCCTAAATAGTTCAACCAAGTTGTTCTGCCGGGGCCTGGTGAAGTGGTGTGTGAAAAATCCCCAGCAGCAGAACAAAGAAACCAAGTGTTGGTAGGGGGGGGGACATATAAACTTGAAGGACTCACAGAGCAAGACATGAAGCTTTGGGCAGGAGAGAGGAAGAGACAGGCATGCCTTTGTAGCAGGAGGTCTTGTTTAACGGTGTGACCAGCTAAGAGAAGAGAAAGCTAATTGACCTAGAAAGGCTCCATAATTCTGAAAAAGCGCAATGAACTGTCGGGGTAGGATCCAGGACATCCCAGAGGACTCTGCTCAAGCCCAAAGAACTCTCCAGAATAGTGAGGAACCTGAGGCAGGGAAACGCATATAAGTATGTCTATTACTTTGTATAGTTCTGTGTATTTTTCATGCAATCTCAGTATAGAGTAATAGTGTTAAGAATCGTGCGCAAAGTCTGTCCAATAGCTTTCACTGTTGCAGATCCCTGAAGAGTTAAACTACAAACCTGGAGTGCCTGCATGGCTGGTGTTCTGGGAAAGGGTGCGTTTAAGCTGTGGAGAGCCTGAGGGGTCAGCAGTAGGGAGCTAGAGAGTTGGATAATGGGGTCCCAGCTCTTAGGAAGGGAAGCTACACAGAGGCTCTGCAGCCTGAGAGTGTGCCTACAGATCCCAAGCCTGGGGCAGTGCTTGGGCTCTGTTCAGATGCTGAAGTTGTATGGGCTCAAAGGATGAGAGGGGCTCCAAAGACAACAGCCTGGGAAGCGTCCAATCAGAGGGGGAGCTCTACCAAGACTCCATGTGTGTGACAGTATGATTTTAGGCCCGTTTCATCCTTGGTGTAACTCTTGTTAACTTGGTTGACGTAAATGAAGTTACACCGGGGATTATTTTGGGCCCTCGAGCAGAAGGCATCTAATATAATGTTACAGGGCCAGCTCCAAAGGGCAAAATATAAGCACAATTTAAAATAAAGAAAAGGAGTCATAAGGGAAGTATTTTTTTGTTCCAACCCAGTAATTGGCTGTGCACAAAACTCAATTCTTAGGGCTCTCAAAAATCATTCATCCTCAACTGCTCACTTGAGGTTTACAGAAGTCTGAGCCACATTAAATGTTCTGGAGTACAACGCAGAGGTGTGTAGGAAGGAAGTGGATATACATCATTACCGAGAGCTTAAATGAATCATTTTCAAGAAACCCAACTGAAGATAAGTTATTTTAAATGAGAAAACGGTGGTGTGTTTTGTTGTAAATCAATTTTTCAGTTTACATGGAAGCCTGCTTTATCTATGAATGCAGGGTACTGCAAGCTGCAGAAGGTAAATGGATACATTTTAAGTACTTTGCTCAGATGGAAATTTAAAAGGTGAATCCGAATGGAAAATACTTTTTCTCTTGGTTCTTATGTTTCAGACTGTGCTGATAAATCTATTTAGATCATAGAATTAAAAAAAACCCTCCATGTTAGAACTCAGCAAGAACAAGTTAGGAATGTTAAATGAGACTGCACACCTCCCTCATTACTAGCTTCTTAAAAACGTTGCCTCAAGTAGTTAAAAATAAATAAATTGCATGGCCGTCTAACAATTTCAAACAAGCATGTTGTAGCTGCAGGCTCTATCTCTGCAGGTTTTATTAGTAAAGTAAGGAGTCAATGGGTGTGATTTACAGTCTGAAGAAAAGATGATGTCATTGTAATGTGAACAAGGTCAGCATCCCCAAAGACACATTACCCTGACAATAGGATGAGATCATACCATATACTTGTCTGCTCCAAGGGAAAATAATCAAGCAGACTTAAATGTAAAAACTGTGCGGAGCATTAGTCAAAATCCATAGAGGTAGCATTTAGTCTAACGTAATACAGTAGAGTGCTGTAGATTTCTTTCCGAGCTTCACTCATCAAAAAGCTTGCTCAGCAAGGGCCCAATCCAACTCCCACTTATGTCAATGAGAAGTCAATCAGAGACTTCCTGAGGAGCGGGATCAGACCCTGAGGGTCTGCCACAAGACACCCTTAGCACATCACAGGATGTGGCCCCTGATGCAGAGAAACACGTTTTTAATGGATGTAGTTTTTTTTATGAAAAGGTAAAAATGTGAACTCAGAATCACACCTTTCCAGATTAATTGCACCACATCCCTTAATACGAAATGTGGTAAGGAAGGAAAGGGTTCTCGGGCAATTCTCTGAAGTTGTGAGGGGTTTGTTTTCCCAGCAGTTCACATGTAGTTAACATTATATCTACTTCTTTTAAAACATCCCAAAGACAATGTTAAGTAGAAGATCTATTTTATCTGTGACTGTTGTGATGTGTGTGGAACAGTATTACGGGGCTTAATGGAGAATAACCTGTCTATACATTATTTGAATCTTACTGTAGAATTGTATAGAAATGTATGTCCCAGCAATAAAAGTATATAGGCTAGGTAAAAAAATTCAAACCTACGGAAAGTAGAAAACTGTGTATAAAATTCAGGTCAGATCCTCATTTGGCCTAATTTAGCATAGCTCCATTGACTAAAATGGTATTACAACGTTAACTGTAGAGACTTCAACACAGCTAAATGTATTTACACTAGCTGATGAAATAGGCTCATAAGCTGGGTTTTTTTTATGTTTGTGGTGTGTTTTTTAAAAGAGTAATTTCTACAGATCCTATTGGCTTAATCCCCATAGATGCTATAGCTCCTTTCTATAGCAAGTTAGATTTTTTGTTGCCAAGGAAAAACTCTCAGTACATAGCAGGAGATACACTGATCATCTGAAACAGGAGTGATCCAGCTAGTTTATTAATTCACTCACTCACAGATTCAAACTGAGTGTTTAAAAAGAAAGCTTTATAAAATTGGCTTTTCTATCCAAGAGATTTTCTATACCCTTTGGAAATGGTACATTTGAAATGATCTGAGACCAAGACAAGAAAGCTAAACAAACAAATTGTCAAAACTTGGTGCTACTGAAGTGAAAGCAAAGACCTACATAGTGTGCTTTATAAAGAATTACAATTGTGTTTCTGCATAAGCTGACTAGCTTCCTGGATGTGGGTGTTTCATTTAAACTTTGAAGAGGACATCAAAACACATTTACATGAATATAGATCATTGCTTCCGCTGGGAGATTTAAATGTATCCTACAGCTGTGGGGAAGGATTTTCTCACTTCTCTAAACATCCTTCCTTCAGAAAAAGAATTAGTAACTTGTATTATAGTCTTGTTTATATACTGTGACCCTTACAGCATCCCAATGCAAGAGGGCAACAGGCTCACTGGTATCTGGTAGCGATTTTCAGCTGGTTGGATGAGGTCAGGGCATCCCAACACATTTATGTCAAACTGCATCTGATGTGTGTCATATAAGGTATCATTGGAAAACTAATAACACACTGATCTCATCACAAGAAAGGCTTGGTGATTGTGCAGGTTACATTGCCTATCTTTCTCCTTTTCTACAGCTTCTAGCTCTTGTAGAACCAACTTTCATGAGTGTCTGTGTGATAAGCAACCCCGTACTAGCAACTCTGATTCCAGCAGCCTGCTTGTTACACTCCAGCCACACTCTGGTACCCACCAGTTTTTTGGTTACACCAGGCAAGATGATGCAATCCCCCCGACTCCTGAATTTTCCCCAAACCTAGTGCTCTGCAGTGTCCTTTCCTGGGCCATTCAGAGGAATAATAAAGTTCATTTGGTCTAACGAGAAAAAATACAAAGTTTATCACTTGAACTGGAGTTAACAATCACTTCCATTCAAACACAGCACTGGGTGGGTTTAGATTAAGAGTAAAATGAGTTCATTAACCAGAATAGATAGAATTTTAAGAGAGTTGAAGTATAAAGGATTGAGTCACAAATGGTTACAAGCAAATAACTTTTGAAAACGCTTTCTAGAGATCAAAACATAACAAAACTACAGCCTTAGTTCAAGATAAGATTTTTACCACACTACCTTCCAGCAAGATGGCTGACCACCCCTTTTCTTAGGATCTCCCACAAAGTCCAAAGTGTTCAGTTCCTGAGAATTTGGGGTTCTTTGTCCCTCTCTTTTATAGCCCAGTGAACCTTTGAGATGGATTCTTCTGAAGGTTCCCTCCCAAAGTAAAGTTAATTCAAGCTGTGCAGAAGGAGACATGGAGTCTCATGATGAAGGAAATTCCATGCTGGTTTCTTCCCCCGCTGTGGTTTGATAAAATGCAAATTGTTCTGTCCTTGCCCTCTCTGATGCAAATGAATGGCCATTTGACATTTGCCTGGCTGAAGGCATTGGCCTGTTCTTTTTCTGGGAGAGACTTGTTCACCCACTTCTCAGACTTGTCTGGTCAATGTGTTCTAATACCATATTTCCTTCATATTTGTACGGTCCTGTGGGTCTTTACCATACATATACCATGCAAGAATACTAATGATCAAAAGCTGCTAAACATGGCTACATCACTGACAAAGGCCATTATAACAAAGTCCTGCAACCTGTTTAACGCTTTGTTGACCAGCCTTTGAAACTTGAGTTCCTGCATTAATTAACCCAAATTTAACATTTGAATTCATCCATATTGGCAATAAAAGCAGAATTTTTCTGTGCATCAGGGTCCAAAGGAATACATCAATAACCTTTCACAAGGTCAAACATGTCAACATATTTAGCTTTGCTCAGGATATCCAGCATGTCATCAATTCTGGGCATAGTATAAACGTCTGGCACACTGATAGCATTGAGTTTTTTCTCCACTCAATGCTATCAGTGTGCCAGACTTTTTTGGTTTTTTGGTTTTTTCCTTAGAGTGTGTCTTCACTGGCAACATTAAAGTGCTGCTGTTGCAGTGCTTTAACATGGCTTGTGTAGTTGCACCACAGCGCTGGGGGAGAGAGCTCTCCCAGCACTCTAAAGTCTAAAAAAACCCCACCTCCATGAGGGGCGTAGCTATACTGTGCACTGTCTGTACCAGAGGTGGGCAAACTACAGCCCGCAAGACTGTCTTGTCCGGCTGCTGAGCTCCCGGCTGGGGAGGATAGCCCCTGGCCCCTCCCCTGCTGTACCTACCCCTGCAGCCATGCCACCATATGGGCAGCGCTCCTGTGGGGCAGCGCGTCTGGCTCCGGCTGGGCCATGCGGCTTCCAGACATGCTGCTCTGAGTGGCATGGTAAGGAGGCCAGGAGGGTTGGATAAGGGGGAGAGGGTCCTGGGAGTCAGGGGACAGGGGGTGGAGGTTCGGGGGGGGGATAGTCAGAGGATGGGGAACAGGAGAGAGTTTGGATAGGCGTGGAAGTCCCAGGGTCGGGGGCGGGGGGGAGGGATGGATAGGGGTCAGGGCAGTGAGGGGACAGGGAGCAGGGGGGGTTGGAGAGGGGGTGAGGTCCTGGGGAGTGGTTAAGGTCGGGAGGGCCTCGGGGAGGGGGGTCAGGGGAAAAGGAGCAGGGTGGGTTGGGATTCTGAGGGGGGCAATCAGGGGCAGATATGGGGTGGGGGCCAGGCTGTTTGGGGAGGCATAGCCTTCCGTACCTGGTCCTCCATACAGTTTTGCAACCCCTGTGTGGCCCTCTGGCTAAAAAGTTTGCCCGCCCCTGATCTATACTGACACGTTACAGTGCTGAAACTTGCAGTGCACAGGGGGGTGGTTTTTTTACAGCCCTGAGCAAGAAAGTTGCAGTGCTGTAAAGCACCAGTGTAGACATGCCCTTAGGGACCAATACAATGGGTGATGTCCAAGAGCTATCACAGTCTTTAATTACTGTCAAGTTCAGCATGCTCAGTATTGCGATACACATTTGCTCTTTCACTGTGCCAGAGTCCAATAAGACTAGCAGGGTGCAGACTGAAGACTTACTGGGCCAGTTTTATGGGGGATCACATAGGTCTTCCCAGGGGTGCTGGAGAAAACTGGTGTGTGCTCTTCAGTATACACAGCATCTCTTTCTTTTCAGTCTGTGTTAATACTTTGCACATCTTGGTGCCTTCAAATGATTAGTCATCTTGGCATTCAGCCATCAAATCTATGCCTCAGTTTCCCCTTCATCACAACAGATCATGTTTATCTTTGCTTCTCTATGGTACACTTTAAGGCTGTTTGTATGTAAAAGCTGTGGGACAGCATAACTGTGAGGCCTTTTGAACTATATATATATTGGCACCTCTTCCATCTCTTCAAAAGGTCCCTCCCAGGAGCTTTGCATTTTGTATTTTTTCGCAGGGATAAGTCCCAATCCCAATCCTCCTACTTCCAAAGAGTGTTTATCAGGACGTTGATCCTACCGAGCCTTTTCTTAAGACTGACTGTTCCTGAGCTTAGCCTGAACCACCTCTGTCATGTCCTTTAACTCTTGCCTGAGCCTTTGTACATGTTCACTCACAGGCTTCCTTTCTGCCTCAGTGGCCCTTTCCTAGGAGTCTCTGATAAGATCTAGGGGTCCCCTCATTTTCCTTCTGTACAAAAGATCAAATGGGCAAACCCTGTAGATTCTTGGGGGTACTTTCTCATAAGCCGATAGCTAGGGTAACATTTCATCCCTATCCAGGTCCTCGCCCATTGGGAGACATCCCCAGCATTGATTTTAGTGGCCCATTAAACCTCTCCACCAGACCATTTGTCTCTGTGTGATACAGGGCACCCTTTAGCTGTTCACCTCACACAACTTCCATAACTCACTGAATAGCTGAGACATGAAATTTGACCCAAGATCACATAAAATCTTTTTAGGGAAACCCACTCTGCTAAAAATAGTGAAAAGGGCTTTGGCTACAGAATCAGCTTCTATGTTACTTTGAGCAACTGCTTCAAGGTATCTAGTGGCAAAATCCACTACCACTGATATATACTTTTCCCATTTGGCTCGGACTAGTCATCAGGCCCACAATGCCCATTACTCCCTATAAAATGGCTCTCATCTCACAAGCAAGAGGGGGAGAGGGACTTTTTCGGGTCCTGCAGATCTTTTCCTCTTGTGACACAAGTCACAAGATGTGCAAGATCCTCACATTATTCTGTATCCCTGGCCAGAACAAATTCTTCTTTAACCTATCATCAGTTCCTTGTGCTCCCAAATGACCAGCAAAAGGGCAATTGTGGGGTAGCAACATTAACTCCCTACAGTGTTGGGCAGGCACAACTAGCTGTCTGTGAGGTTACCCAGAGCTTTTGTACTTCCCCAGGGTGCTTCTCTGTGCGGCTTTCCTTCCTCTTCAGAAAACGTTTTGCTATTTCCCTTCTTGTGATTCCCTCAAGGATGTTCCCCAGGATGCTTTCTAGCGTGGGGTCTGCTCCTTGTTTATTTGCAAAACCTTGACAGCGGACAACCTGAACGGCCTCTCCCGTCACAGGGGAAACGACTTCCCCTCTAGCTTGATATGCTTGCTACCCTCCTCTGCTATGAAGGAGCTGAACTCGGCCCTTCCCACACCTGAAAGCTCCTTGCTCTCTCTTGCTGAGCTGGGGCCATCCCCTCCCCTCCACAATGGCATTTTGCCTGTATAATTCTCTCCTGAGATCACAGAACAATAGTCCTTTTTCCTGTGAGTCACTACATTAACTGCTTAGGACAAAGCCAAACTACCGTTTGTTCCCCACAAGAATTGCCATGGAAGTACTATCCAGCGCACCAACTTTCAAAGTTCCCTTTCCAGATCTTCCCATTGCTCAGGTACTTTAGCCAAAGCTACAGTGATTTCATATAGTCCCAAAGCTAGGTCCTGCTTTCTCACGAGGGATCATATCTGACTGTTTAACAGTGCCTCCCCTGATCAGAGTAATCTCCATCCACACATTCTTTGCCATGGTACCTTGGCAGCTTTAACAAATTCCTTGTCTACCCTACATGGATCAGTCCTCACAAAATTAATCCTATGACCTGCAGTTATATCTCGGGATCCTACATTAAGGACAGGTGCATTAACATGGGCTGCATGGGTGTGGGCTTAGCTTTTTTCATTTTAGGGCAATTATTCCTCAGGTGTTTGGGGAACCACAGGTGAAACACATTCTTGGAGTGTTCTCCTTCAAGGGAGATTCCCCAGGGAGGATCTATTCTAGGGAGGAGAATATGGGGACTCCAAATTGTTCTCTTCCATCCCAAGGACAAAATGGGGCTCTCCCATAACACTGGTCTTCTGCCCTCACCTCTTGGCTTGTAGTCACTGCATGCTTTAGCTTACATTTTGGATAAAATCCAGGGGTTTATCCCACATAGTTTGTCTGATTTCTTCAGAACATATGCTCAGGAATTGCACCTATGCACAAAAATCAAACAACTGATCATAACTCTCTGCCACCTTTGCCGTGCCCCATTTTGTCTCGGGATATGTCAAATACATATTGTCTATGACTCATTCACTCATGCATATTGAGACCTTTAAATTTCATTCTGTATACTTCCAGGGTAATTTAAAACCTTTGCATTAAAACCCTTTTAAATTCAGCATTATTTCAAAGCCTGTTCAACTGGCTTTTCATTAAACACATTCATGCTTTAACAGACAGCTTTCCAATCAATGTGGGGACTTTCTTGTCTTCTGGAATTTCATGCAATTCACACAGCCTTTCAAAAGTAGTGAAATATTCCTCAGTGCAGTCTGTGTGTGTGCAGGGTATAGCTTCTCCCACTTGGATATTCCTTGTGGGAGGGAATACCTGGTGTCTGCAGAATCTATCCATGTTGCTCCATCATGATTAGGTTATATTACCTTTCTTTCTCTTTTTTCTATCACTTCCTTTTCTCACAGCTCCAAGGCTCCTCAGTGGGATGCTTCCTCAGGACTTAAAGTGTAAGCCTCAGTTAAATAGCAAGCTGTGTGCAAATGCTGGTTCGGCCAGACCAATGTCAGATTCTGGGGTGCAATCCAGACTAGCGAGGGGTGTGTTACTGCCTGCCATGTAACCCTGAGTTCCTTAAATTGTTCTGCTGCTGTAGCCCCAGTCAGTGTACAAGCATGTATTGAGTGTCTGTGTGATAAGCAACCTTGGATGAGTAACCTCGATCCCAGCAGCCTGCTTGTTACACTCCAGCCATGCACTGGCATCCACCAGCTTTTTGGTTACACCGGCCACGATGACCCCAATGCCCCTCACTCCTGAATTTTCCCAAACCGTGTGCTCTGCAACAGGGGTCCTGGAACTCGGGGTGCTGAGGGTGTAGCAACACCCCCTGCTACAAAGTAGTAATAACAACCAAATACATGGTTTCTGCTTTCAGCGCCCCCAGTATGAAAACTGTTCCAGCACTGCTGCTCTGCAGTGTCCAGCTCTTTCCTGGGCCATTCAGAGGACTAGTAAGGTTCATTTCCTCCTCTAAAGAAACAAAATGCACAGCTTATCACTTTAACTAGCGTTACCATTTCAATTCAAAACACAGCACTGGGTTGGTATGGATTAAAAGTAAAATGAGTTAATTAACCAGAATAGATAAGATTTCGAGTGAGTTCAGATATAAGGGATAGAGCCAGAAATGACTACAAGCAAATCAAAGTCAAAAATGTGTTCTAGAGACTAAGACATAATAAAACCACACTCTTCAAGGTGAGATTTTTACCACATTACCTTCCAGCAAGATGGCTGATTCTCTCTGGTCAGGATTTCCCACAAAGTCCAAAGTGCTCAGTGCCTCTGTCATCGTAACTGAACAATAACGTGGGGTTCTTTTGCTCTCTCTTTTATAGTCCAGAGAACCTCTGAAATGGATTCTGCTGAGGGTTACCCCCAAAGTAAAATTCATTGAAGTTGTGCAGAAGGAGACATGGAGTCTCATGGTGAAGGAAGTTCCATGCTGGTTTCTTCCCTGATTCTTGTTTGATAAAATGCAAATTGATCTGTTTCTGCCCTCTCTGATGCAAATGAATGGCCACTTGACATGTGATTGCTAATTGACTCTGATGACACTTGGCTAGAGGCTTCAGCCTGTCCTTTATCTGGGAGAGACCTGTTTACCCACTTCCCAGACTTGTCTGGTAAACACATTTTAGTTCCATATTTCCTTTTATTTGTACAGTACTTTGGGCGTTTACTATAGGCACCATGCAAGAATATTAACCATCAGTGTTACCTTACATGACACATATCAGATGCCATTTATAACATAAATGAATTGGGGTGCACTGATCTGGTCTAGCCGGCTGAAACTCACTACCAGATACCAGGGAGCCTCTGGCCCTCTTGCACTGGGACGCTGTCAGAGCCAAATACGCTTTATTAAAAATCATAGCTACCCTGACCCTTCTGTCTACTATTACCAACTCCCCCCACCTCCCCACATGTTTAGGATTAAAACCAGGAGTTATACTTATTGCTAACTTTTTGAATGTATGCATATAAACCATTGTAATGAACATTCAGACGATAAAGTCAATATTTTCCTCAGGCATCAGGTGCTTTTTTCTGCTTCTCACCCATTCTCCTCACTCATTTTGTTCCCCCCTGACAGCACAGCCTACAGAGTTTCCAAAATCAGATCATTCCATTACAGATTAATATATTGTTGCACTAGTAAAGTTCATGTCCTGAGGTGAGAGACTTTTTCTTCAAATATGCCACCTCTGAGCATCTTTGAGCTTACCTACCAGGAGGCTGTAATCCATCCTACAAAAGTCATTCTTTTGGAGGAAGCAGAAAACGTTATGAGTTGGAACTGAGAGTTGTGGATTCATTTTGTTTGGGAGTAGGACGTTTACCTTCCTTTAAGAACAGGGAGAGGGGATACAATGCTATCAAACCAGCACATATTGAAAGAGTCCCTTAGACAACATGGTACATTGAGGAACTATGATGCTTAAAAGAGCAGTAACTTCTGATGGGATATTATACTATAACCTTGAGTAGGCAGCATATTAAAAACCCTCTCAACTCTTGGAATCTTTACTGTAGAATTCACAAGTCATTCATTTTACTTCCCACAAGTATGCATTTTGCTCTTTAAAAATAATACACACACAAAAATATTCAGTGAAATTTGCAAAGGCTAGGGAGAAGGATACAGCCATTTTGTCAGCAAAAGGCATTTCTGGGGCATCTTCCTTTATTTTGTGCATTCTGGTATAACCCAAAGGCAAAAAACATGCTCTTGGGAACTATCATGAGCGAGGGATAAAAGTCACTACTGGGAGGTATGGTTTGGCAGCATCTAAAGAGTAGGAGGAAAACCATCAGTAGCAGGGAAATCCCCCACCTTTGTCCTGAAACACTGAGACTATATAAGATATTCAATAGATTTTTTCAAAAAAAAAAAAAAAAAATCAAGAGGCAGCTGACTTTTTCCACCCACAGAGCAAAGGGGCAGAACATATCAGACTCCCCTCACTTTCCCACTAACTTCAAGTGATAGTTTAACATGGACAATAATGCAGAACTCTTCTAAGGTAGCTCAGGAGTCATGGAAGAATGTTCTCTCTTTTGGCACATTCTCAAAAGCTACATGATTCTCCTCTGTTATGATCAAGAATAGAAGTTATCCCACAAACTCTCTTCAGCATGCTTCATCAGCCACTCCAAAATGCCATTCGTAATTCCCAAAAGACCTTTCAGCTGTTTAGATCTAGACCAAATCCTTCCCCCTCCTGTGCAATCCATAATTTCATCTAATATGCTTACTTGTAGACCCAGAACTTTCTAAACTAAAATTTGTCTGTTTACACAACTGTTCCTCTTTTGTGATCATGATTAATGCTGGGTAAAAAAATGGTGACGGTAAAAAAAAAAAGGTGAAATGAAAAACTTGGGATTTTGTCCTTTTATTGCTCATTCATGATGAATAATGATGCACTGATATGTTTTTAAAACATTTTGACTTGATTTTAATATTTGAAATATCAAACATACCACGTCATCACTTCCTTCTCCTTTGTGGTCACACTTTGCCTCCTGGATAATGTCATCACCCCAGGCTAGAATCTTAAGTGTCTGTGTCTCTGAGTGATGAAGGAATGCTGACTCATAAAAATCAGCAAAGGGCAGGAGAGCTACATTACAGTTGCTAATATCATGGGATATCCCTCCTCAGATCCCCCAAACACCTTGCCAAAGTCCTCTAGCAAAGTTAAGGAACTCAAGACCTGATATTTACACATGAAACCACAACCACAACAAAAACGGTTGGGTAGATGTTTGTTTCTTTTTTGGAGGGGTGTTTAGAAAAAAACTTTGAAAAAATCTTTATCTATCATAAAGTACCAATAGAGGACAAAAGTTAAAATCAATAGTCCTGATCCTCCTGTTACCTGCACTGGTGTAAATCAGGAGTAAAACCAGTATGAGGGGGAATCAAGACCAATATTTTCTTCTATTGTTCTCTGTCAATATTGTAGCTGAAGATTTACTACTAGCCTCTAGCTCTTTAGTTTCAGATCATCCAAATCCAAATAAAGGCTTAAAGCTGGAGAAAAGTGTCTGTACAGTCAAAAATAAGACACTCATTTTTGTACTTGTAAAAGAAATACATGAGGGCTATAAACAATGTTTCCTAAAAATGGCACAAGCTTCTCATTTTAAATGTCAGATAAGAATTTTGCAGCATGCATTTCAGATTTGTTAAACATAGTGGCTATTCTAGAGAGTATTTTAAAAAAATAAAAATGTAATAAAGTTGCAATAAGACATTATACCACAACTCCAGTACTGCTAACCACAAGTATTAAAAAATCATATCAGGCCGCAAAAATAAAGAGATAAAAAAGTATATATGGAGATCCTTTTACATACTCTCTGGGTTTTCCCCCATTAGAGTACATTTGGTTCTTGTTTTCAAGCTTCTCTTTGCAATTTGAGGGCTGGTAATGTCCTTTGAAAACATGAAATCACATGACTCCAGCAGCTGGGACATCAAGAAAAACACCAAATATTGCAAGATGTCTGATAAAATTAAGAAAATTGGCAACTTTGAAATTCCCTTCCCTCATGCACAACTAGTTTGCTGTTTATAGAAGTTATCATAAACTATGCAGAAAAATATTTCTATTGTCGAATAGGATAAGTTTTATCTAGAGAGAGAAATGGCACCGCTAACTAAGTTGCAGGTTACTTGTGTTCTCATAAGTTGAGCACAAAAGGGCCAGATCCTCATCTGGTGTAAAGCAGCATGCTTCACTGAATTCTCAAACATCAGTTTATGTTAGCTAAGTAGCTGCCCCTAAAAATCACTCTATAGGTATCAAAAGTTAATAGCTAAACTGTATTCAGACTACACTTCCATGTAATCAACTGCTGGAAGGAATTGTGATGGAAAAAGAATGTCTTCTGCAAGGGAAGGAACACATGAACACTTACATTTTCTCATGCTAATATTAATGTCATGCTCAATCATATGGGTAAATGTAAATAAGTGCTATAATTAACTAACAACTGATAAAAACATAGAACGGGGAGGGAAACGTAAGTTTCTCTGTAACAATCTCAGTGCAATCTGTTGATATTTTGTTACCTTCCTTCCCTCTCACACTTCCCAGTGAAGATTAAGTTCAGTGCCCAACTCCCACTGAATTTCAATGGATTTTTGGCATCTAGGTTCCTTAGGTGTTTTTTAAAATCCGATCCTAAAGCAATTGTACTTTGCTGTGTTAAGCAGCGGAATATTACAGATTACCCAATCTTATGCTCTAAATGTAAACCACGTGTAATATGACAATGACCTCATTAAAGTCCAAACACTACAAATAATGAATAATAAATCTGTTTATAGAGCAATAACAAGTGAACCTACCTGAAAATGACATGATCTTTATACCATGTTTGAAAGATGAAGCTGTCTCCAAGTTCTTCAGTCAGTTATGACTGGATACATAGTGTTGTTTTGCTTTGGCCAGCATAGTCTGTCTCCTGCAGGCTTTAGAGGAAAGGCTAAATCCACTCCATCATTTTGGCAGCTGTCAATTCTCTCATCTCTATAGTTCCTCAGTTCCCCTCTGCCAAATGCAACTAGAACACTTTCTCTTTGGCTTGGATTGTGGTATGCAGACCTCAGATGCCACTGACAGCTAGCAGGGCATGTCCATACAGCTGTGCAGTTATTGCAGTTCTCTTCTATAGGCCTGGTCTTCACTGGCCCAGAAAGCAGAATGGTCTTCATGGAACATAGCAATATTCTATTATGAGTTTGTTCAGGTGCCCAGGCTGCTCTGATGAGATACCTACAAACAAGGACCAGAGCGACAGTAAAATTATGAAGTTCTCTTCATGGAGTTTCCTATACATCATTCCCTTATGGAAGAGGGGTCTGGACTCCCAACTTCACAGAACCTGCAGATCCATGAGGAGGGACTCCTTTCACAGATCCATTTAGCTGCCAAGAGTCTTTTACATGGACAGCTACTGTTCTTTAGGCCCCACTGTCTCCCGATTTCCAGCAGCATGGTCCAACAGGAGCCATGGTGTCATTGCCTGGGTCTCCGCAGAGGGACTTGCCCACAGAGTTATTTTGATAGAGTTGTGGGCTGTTTTAAACATCCCTGCGAAAGTTGGACTGCTCTGCAGGAGATGTCATTGCAGAGCGCCTCCTGCCCCTTCCTATCATGATACCTGGAACCATAACCTCAAAGAGCTCCAGTGGAGGGGCTTCTGGGAAATCTAGAGGAGTGGGAGTAAGATGTGTAGACCAGTGATCTTCAAAGTGGGGTGCGCGAGACCCCGGCACTGCTGCTGATCCCGCCCAGGAGACCACCGAACTCAGCAGTGGTCTATTTTTGTACCGCCGAAATGCCGCCGCAGAAAGCGGAAGCTTTCTGTTCAGCGGCATTTTGGTGGACGTACCCCGGGGGCTGTGAGCGGACACCGCACGGCAGTAAGGGGCTGCGGCCAAAAAACTTTGAGGACTGCTGGTGTAGACATGCAGGTCAGACAGTTTCCTTTCACACTGGTATGAAGATATCCACACATGGAAGAGATTCTCTGAGCCAGATAATTATGTTCTGCCTACTAAATTCCACCATACAGTTTCAACTGAGTATCATAGAATCATAGAATATCAGGGTTGAAATGGATCTCAGGAGGTCATCTAGTCCAACCCCCTGCTCAAAGCAGGACCAATCCCCAACTAAGGCATCCCAGCCAAGGCTTTGTCAAATCTGACCTTAAAAACCTCTCAGGAAGGAGATTCCACCACCACCCTAGTTAACCCATTCCAGCACTTCACCACCCTCCTAATGAAAAAGTTTTTCCTATTTTCCAACCTAAACTTCCCCCACTGCAACTTGAGACCATTACTCCTTGTTCTGTCATCTGGTACCTGTCTAGATCCATCCTCTTTGGAACCTTGTTTCAGGTAGTTGAAAGCAGCTATCAAATCCCTCCTCACTCTTCTCTTCTGCAGACTAAACAATCCCAGTTCCATCAGCCTCTCCTTATAAATCATGTACTCCAAGTCCAGCCCCCTAATCATTTTTGTTGCCCTCTGCTGGACTCTTTCCAATTTCAATACAATAACCATCTCTATTTCAAACTTGTGTAACATTATTTTGCACTCTTAAACTGTGTACATTATACCCAAAAGTAAGTAAAGGACTAAGTAATCCCTATTACATAATTTACTGAAATAGTTAATACACAGGATCCTCAGAATAAAAACACCAAACAAGTGCAATGTATTATTTTTTCATTTGATTTTTACAGCTAAATATTTCAGCCAATCCCTTTTTCAGCAGCCACAGTTACATTACTCACTGGACTCCATGTTCAAAACATTTGAGTATGATAGGAATTGACTGGATGTTGTTTTAATATATAAAGGTTAATTTAAAATAACTTAAGAGATCCATATTGCATAACAGCAGCATTACCGATGAGAAGTCTTGGGTTCAGAACAAGGTCAGCTTTCAAGCCCCCAACCAGTGATAGCTGCACTTGTCATGAACATACTGTGCTTAGTCCCCAGGGAAAGTGTATCTTCAGCTGTCATGTATGCAGCTCCTTCTGTTAGACAGTCCAAGAAGCAATACTTTTTCTTCTGAAGTGTCAGTCACCTGACCTCGTAAAGGTAAGTGCTGCTGTGATAAGAGACGAAAGGCAGAGAATTAGCTAAGCAGTATGCTTAGTAATAGGCTCACAGCCTCCTACAGTATTACGTTATGAGTTGCTTCTGGATATCTCTCTCTATATCAATGAACCAAAAATCAGCCTTTGGAGTTAGGTGGCTGTTCTAAACCAGCTCATCTTAAGGATCATGGAAAAAAAAAATCAGTCAAGCAAACACAGTAGAGGCAGCCAGAACCCATTAATCTATTACATCATTATTCATACATGCAAACTAGTGTTGTTTTTGGTCAAACATTATAGTCCCTGTCCCCGTCCCTAGATGACTGATTGTCTTTTCATCTTTGAATTATCCAGCCTATTTCACTATATTGTAAAGTTCTCTGACTTACTGCTTTATATATAGTGAGCTTCCCAGTCTAATTAATTTCCATTCATTAAAGATACTGCAACCCAAAGGCCCATTTCAAGCTGTACATTTTTGCCTCTGTTGTCAAATGATTTTTTTCCCTCTTGAGCAAAGATGAGACTAAAATCTGTGAACAACAAAGAAGCAATTTGACCAAACAATACTTTGCCTTTAGTTCTAAAATTTAAAAGAATAATATTTTAAACTCACAGAAATTTCCAAGCAACTGTGGGACCATATGAAGTGCTCCTTAGGCTTTATTCATGGAATAATATCATAGGACTGGAAGGGCCCTAGAGAGGTCATCTAGTCCAATGGTTCTCAACCAGGGGTACATCAGCTCATCTAGATATCTGCTTAGTTTTACAAGCAGGCTACATAAAAAACACTAGTGAAATCAGTACAAATTAAAATTACATACATAGCTTTGTTTATAGTACTCTATATACTCTCAAATGTAAGTACAATATTTATATTCCAACTGATTTATTTTATAATTGTATGGTAAAATTGAGAAAGTCAGCAGTTTTTCAGTAATAGTGAGCTGTGATACTTTGGTATTTTTACGTCTGATTTTGTGAGCAGGTAGTTGTTAAGTCAGATGAAACTTAGGGGAACACAAGACAAATCAGACTCCTGAAAGTAGTCTGGAAAGGTTGAGAGCCACTGATCTAGTCCAGTCCCATGCACTCAGGGCAGGACTAAGAATTATCTAGTATTATTGGTTCTCTCAATGCCATTGTCATCCTCCTTGCTGTTCCTTTTAGGGGTAGTGCTTACACTGGCATTTGACAGCAGCCCATTACACTGCTTATACCTCCCTTAATGCCAAAGACAAACTCTCTTATTCTGAGAGCATCCAGCAATGCTTTTCTTCAGACAGTTCCAGACGCCTTGGCACAGGATTAAAAATAAAGAGAAAAATCACAAAATAACATAGCAGAATGAAGCCTCGCTAGAGCAAATCTATGGCAAACGTAGGTAGCAGCGAAGGCCTGACCACAAATGCAATCTAACAGTTAAACAATTTTTTTAAAAATACACCTTTTAGACCATCTCTGTTTGTCAGCAGTAGTATGCTGTCGTCTTCTGGTCTGGTTTTGCATTTCAGCCAGGTTAGGGGCCTCCCCACTCACTGTGTAACTACAGACCTACACATATATTTCTCTAGGACAATGTGCAATATATGCAAATCTCTTTCATTGGCATGATGCATATCCCCTCACCCTGTAGTTGTAATCTTAGGACACAATTACAGATGAATTTCCAAGTGAAAAGAATAGTTGATCAGGTTCATTAACCCTCTTTAATTTCCTCCTAATCTGCACTGACTACATATTAGGCATTCCAAATTATTTTCTTGAACCTCTGTATAAGGCCACTCTACGGAATACACACACCTTACAATGGACTATTTCACACCGTAACGTGTATTAAGTGCTACTATAACATACAACTGGGTTTGAAGCTAGTAATAATTTTGCCATATCCTTTTCTAAAATGCTGCCTATTGCTTTCTGTATAGACACTTTATTAAAATGAAGCCACTGAGATTCTCTTTTGAGCACCTTATAGACAAAGGCTATTTTTTTCAAGCTAGATTTCAGAAAAAAACATCTACAGAGGAGAAACTGGTACACACGAATATCACACAAGCTAAAGAGGAAGCTACGTGCTCATTAAGTCCTGTCTCTGATTCTGAGGCTTTCTACTACTGCAACAGAATTACAGAACATTCCTGAGTAGTTTACCTAGGTGTAAGTCATTTGGAGGCGCAGTGAAACGTGAGTGATTCAATACCTGATTTCATTTGTTATTACAGTGCAAAAGACCATATGAAAAATTCTGGAAGAGCTCTCCACAGATGGGAAAAATGGGCACTGAACTGGTGATGACAACCAATTTGCCTTCCATTTGTAGTTCCACTGAAGGATCTGCATATTTTACATGTGCTTTGTGCCCATCTCCCAAAAAGCAGTATAATGTTACCGAGGAGGAGGAGGAAAATGGTGTTTGTGCAGATTTAGGAAATGTGCGGATTAAAAAGTCTGTAGATTCTTTTGACAAAAGTCCATTTCTGCTTCCTGTGCAGATGATTATTTATTGTTAACCTTTTATCCTATCAGCTTTTCTGGAGGAAAGTGTATCTAGAAATCTCACTGGAGAATAGTGAGACATCCCAATTTCATAAGGGTGAAGGACAAGCCTTTTATATGGCTGTCAGAAATGCTAACAGGAAAACACTATTGAATTTTGCTTTCTTTTGTTCAGAATTCAGTATCAGTAACTCTTACGAAGACATGCAGTTCCTATAGAAAAATCCCCATAAAGACAAAGGGTAGGGGATCAGCTCCCTGGAGAAATGGAAAAAAAGGCTTGAGAGAGGTTAAAAAAAAAAGAAAAAGCTTCTGTAGAAAAACAGCATCTGTTGAAACAGCGATCTCCTTGCCAAACAGCCCAAACCACACCATTTCATGGCGTCTATTTTTTTCCTCGTTTGTCAGGATTTGAGAGATTTTTATAATCATGAAGTGGTACAGCTGTAACAGAGCAATAATCCCAAATTGACTCTCTCAATAGCAGGAGTATGCCAATCAATACTGACTACTCTCTTTATTAACAGAAATTGTTTTCATCAAACTAGATTTTTCTCCCATTCTCTTTTCAGTAAACACAAACCAGCACAGAACATAAATAAAAGCAAACATTCACAACATTGTTGATACCGTAAAACAGACTTCCAGAATTGAACTACATTATAGGTAATTGGACCCCCGGACAAGAAAGCAACCTAATCAGAACAGCACTTAAGCATGTATTTAAATATATGCTTAAGTACTACTGAAATCAACTGGGCTTAAGCATATGCTTAAAATTAAGCACACACTTCTGTGCATTCCTGAATCAGAGCCATAATGGCTAAATAAATCAGATGCATTTGTGAATTTGCTGAAGACAGCAACAATAATGTAATTGTGGTAGGAGTTACATCATCAAACTGGTAAAGGCAGAACTAACAAGAAACAGTTGTATAATAATTATTATTATATATGCAAATTCATGCAGGCTTTAAAATAAATAAAGCTTAATTTGGCTGGGTATTCTCTCTCCTCCCCAAACTCCTTTGACCCCAGTTCTACAGAAAACTCCCAATAAGTGAATGCTAGGGATGAATAACTGGCATCAACTCTTCATAAAAGCATCTTTCTGCCTGGTAATAGTGTAAATATTATATATATATATATATATGTTGACAGGTATCATTCACAAAGCTGATGTACAATAAGCAAATCCCAAGATGTCTGCTCACTCAAATTATGAGCAAAATAAAGTTAGTTCAAAAGAGAACAAATACTATTTCCCCCTTATTTAAATAAGATTAAAAGCCGATGGAGAGGGGAGGGGAGTAAAAAAAATGATGAAAAACTATACCGGCATAAAAATAAAAATACTGGGTCAGCCATGCTTTACTACAATGCTTCACCGGTACAGCGACCATGTTTGTTTAGAAGTAATTTTTTTTTTTAAAGAAGAAAACCAAGTATGCTGCCAGTGAAAAGCCATATCCATGTAAAATGACTTTTTGATTCATACTCAAAGTTTTGGCTTCACTGAGTCTAAGTTTATAGCAGAGTACAACTTCCATTGATAGTTCAGTAATGATAGGACACCACCACCTTAACCGTTTATATAAATATTTGATCTCCAGACTCACACATTTCAGAGAGGTTTGCATTCCCATGGATTTTGCATATCAAAGGGGATGACAGTTGCTTGAGCTTTCTTGTAAGTCTGCTGTGAACGTGTGTTCAATAGTAGGTAATGAATAAATACTAATGATATTTTGCACTTCTATAGAAACTTCCATGAAAGACTCTCAAAGCACTCTGCAAATACTGATGGTTCAGACAGTGAAGGGTTTTGGGGGTCCACCTTTGTTTTTATTATTATTCTACAGAAGGGGCAACAAAGGCACAGATAGATTAAGCTATCTGCCTGTGTCATGCAGTGATGCTAGAGACTGGAATCCAAATCTCAACTCCCTATCCTGCATTTTAACCACTAGATTGTGCTGCTTCTCATTCCCACCAGACCTATGTTTTTTAACAGTAAGGATGGATACCCTGGTTTGAACGATCTCTGAACCAACTTGTGGCTGAGGCAGAACTCAAACCAAACACTTGATGACAGAATCATAGCAGATTAGGGTAGGATGAGACCTCAGGAGGTCATCTAGTTCAACCCACTGCTCAAAGCAGGACCAACCCCAACTAAATCATCCCAGCCAGGGTTTTGTCAAGCTAGGCCTTAACCTCCAAGGATGGAGATTCTGCCACCTCCCTAGGTAACCCGTTCCACTGCTTCACTACCCTCCTAGTGAAATTGTATTTCCTAATGTCCAACCTAGACCTTCCCCACTGCAGCTTGAGAACAGCCTAGCTCCATCCTCTTTGGAAGCCCCGTTCAAGTAGTTGAAGGCTGCTAAGAAATCCCCCCCTCACTCTTCTCTTTTGCAGACTAAATAAGCCCACTTTCCACAGCCTCTCCTCATAAGTCATGTGCTCCAGCCCTCATATCATTTACATTGCCCTCAGTTGGAAAAATAAGTCAGTTCATTCACATCTTCCCTGCACTTCCACTTCTGTTTCTAAAGAAAACAAGAAAGACTCTCAGTATTTTTAACCAGGTCACAATGAGGAATAGGTGGACATCTCATGAAAAAGCATAATCTCAATACTTTCAATTCAAAGTATTTTTCCTGAAAGAAGCTTTGGTTCTATTCCCAGAGATGGCACCAAATCACTGAGAGAGACTTTGAGCAACTGTGCCTCCATTTTCTCTTCTGTGAGATACTTTCCTGCCATGAAGAGATTATACAAGTTTTCATGGGAGGTGTGGGAAATCACGTTGCTTAGTGTGTCACCTAATCCAATCCCTGGCCCCACCTACTTTTTCCATATGCCCCAGGAGCCAACTCAGATGTTTTAATGGTAAGGTGCCTGAACTGTGCTACTTTCACCCCCCGCCCCCCAGCATGTGTGCCCATTGCAGCTCTCAGCATATTGGTTACATTCCATCATGGACAATCAGGGAGGAGCACATGGATCTACTACACATTGCAACAAATTCAGGGGACATCTGAACTTTTGGATGCTTAGCCAAACCCAATTTGCAAATCTGAGGTTCGCCCCAAATCAGTTAATGTTTGGAGTCCAAACATTTTGAAAAGCCATCTGTGTTATCAAAATAAAAACTTGACTAAATTAAGGGGAGAATTAAAGGGAGAATTAAAAGAAAAATTGTCTTATTCAGTGTATAGCTCAATATTTCTTTCTTCTCATTAGGTCCAATGACAAGCACTACAGACCTTATGAATGAATGAGATGCTCTATTTCTCTCCAAGTTATGATTCCAAGCATAATATACTATCCTGTACCCTGAAATAGGGTAGGTTATTCCGCAGGAAACAGGGGGCTTGATAGTCAGGGCTCTCTCTAGTTTTTTGCCGCCCCACCCAAAAAAAAAAAAAAAAAGGCCAACGGATTGTGCCGCCCAAAGAACGGCCGGAATGCCACCCCTTAGAATGTGCTGCCCCAAGCGTGTGCTTCCTTGTCTGGTGCCTCGAGCCGGCCCTGTTGATAGTAATTTAACCAGAGCTGTTTTTTGGAATTATACATTTTGGTGCAAAAGAAGTATGCGTCTTGCCCATATGTCTTTTCCCTTCCCCACCTCCCCTGTTGTAATACTCTAGGGACTGCCTAATTGATAAGCTAATATAGAAAAATAAGAATCAGGAAAAAGACCATACTGCCCAACATGCCTGCCATACTTTGATTACTATTAACCTACTGTTTTAGTCTTTTAGCTGAAAGTGAAGTTTGCTGCACTCTACAATAAGACAAAAAGACAGGTTAATCTACTAAATTATTAGAGTTTGAGAAAATGAAAGAATGTAAGAAGAAGATAAAAGGAGGACCCTACAGACAACCACGATAAGGGATTTGATTGCCATCTGAGCGGCCTTTATTTCTCCAAGTAAACCCAACTGCTTGTTCACATCATGATGCAAAATAATCCGGGGCATCAGGAATGGTTAATGCTCTGCGAAAGGTTATAACTGCACAGCTATGCAAAGCTTGATGTGTTTTTGCACACTAAGGGGCAGACCCCCAGCTGGTTCAAGTTATCACAGCTCTACTGAAATCACTGGAGTTATGCCAATTTACATCAGCCGAGGATCTGCCACTGAAAACTTAAAAATGCATGAAAAAATAAAGGCTGAGAAATACATCTTAAAAGCAGCTTGTATCTATTTTAATCAAGCATTACATTTGGCAATAAAGCTGGCAATGGAGGATCAGTTGATTTAATGGTTGAGCTCTCCCAATTAAATCTTACCATGGTTTGCTTCATCAGCAAGTTATTTGTCACGCTTAGCAGAGAGTTTCCAAAACTCTGTCATACTGTCATATGCATGTAACAAGCAGGGAAAAACTGTTCCACTAAGTTGCTTTTGGACTAAAACAGAGAAGTGTGGTTTGAGATTCATGCTTCATAGGTGATCAGATTCTCCTCCCACCAGTAGCTGTTACTAAGGAAAACAGATCTTAGATAAAGTTGCTAAAGTGTTTTCAGGTTAGTTACATTTTCTCAGTTAGGTTACTTATTTCAATACATTTTATTTAAAAACTATTTAGATTAAGCAGGTGTCCAAGAAAGTTACTCAACTTTATTAATTAAATGACCATTTACAAATATGCAATATAGTAGCATCTTACATTATCCTCATGCTACATATTTTTTGATGCACTGGAAAATAGATCATAGCAAAATATGAAAATTACTGCAAAATAAAATATTTAAGCAGCCTCTCCCTAGTTATTCAAGTTTAATGGCTCAAAACCATTCAAATATTCTAGAATCACACCTGAAGAGTTGCTGAACATGGGTAAAATGAGAGGTTTTACCCACTCATTTCTCATGTAGTCACTGCTCAGAAGACAAATAATTTATGGATCAACCTTCTACAGAGGGTAATGTTTCATCTGCTTGAATAAGGTTTCAATAGAATCTTAAGGTGAAACATTATATTTCTATAAAGAAAGCAAAGAGGTTGGAAGAGAAAAAGGGTTACTATTTCAGCAAAAGTTTAACATTACATCAATTATACACTTGTGAGACAAGTAACAGTTGTGTTTACCTTAAGGAGCATTGGCTGTATAAATTACTTCTGACTACTGTCTCTAATTGCCACTCAGAATATTTACATGGAAATGCCAGGCAGGTACTAAAGGAATAGTTCCCAGCAATAGCGTATTAAAAATGTGGAGATACTCTGGGAAGAAAATAACCTTGACTACCATGGTTTTAGGGTTGTTTGAAACTGAACACATACTGCCCTCTTCTTCACTATTTGCAGTAAGGTTCTAAAAATAGTTGGCAGAAGACTCTAAAGAATTGATCACTTCAGCTTTATGAAATATCAACAGCCTTCCAAAGATACTTATCTGGATTATTCAGCCTTAAACCCTCCTGAATACACAATTCTTGTCTCCCCTTGGTTGCAGAGCTCTAAACAATTAAATAAGTGGATACTTTATGTAGTATGTTTTCAGCTTTCTATTTTGTTCAACAGGAAGTTATGGCCACTGAAGAATTTCTTTTCATGTTAATTTAGCACTGACCCATATTAGAGCCTTCTGACTACCATGCAAATGCCTGAATCAAATAGCAAAATATCTTGTATACTTTCCTAAGGGGATTTACCTTCACAGGACTCAAGGTTCACTGTGTTTGAAATATTTTCTACTCTAAGGCTGAGTGGGAAGAAATTATTTTATTGCAAGTGTGAGTATATGTATGAGCGAGAGTGCACATTCCAAGCTAATGGTTAGTTCAGAGAGATCAACTGTCTAAGCTTAATAATTTGAGATTTTTGATGGATCTATGCTGTGGAGTAGCAGAAAATAAGACAAAGCAGAGTTTCACGTGGCCACCGTTGCAAAGTATTAGGACTTTTGAACAGTGGTGGGAATCTTTCGCTGTGGAACGGAAACAGTTTGTAAATCCAACAGAGCTGAAATTTCAGATTAATAGAGTATTTATCATGTTTGGCTCCAGGTGATGTGGTACATTAATGCACCAGCCTTTCACCTCCAGAAAGCAGAATCTAAATCCATATTAAATCATAAATTACAATGAATTTGGTGGCCAGCACAAACAGCAGTTGCTCAAGATAGGTCCGGGGACCATCTTTTTGCTCTGTGTTTATACAGTGCCTAGCACAGTGGTTCTCAAACTTTTTGTATTGGTGACCCCTTTCGGACACCAGGCCTCTGAGCACAACCCCCCCTTAGGGTCGGGGTCAGAGCCAGCAACCCCCCGGGGCAGAGGCCGGGGTCGGCAGCCCATGGCAGGGGCCGGCTGCTGGCAGCAGAGGCTTGCAACCTCCACATAACTGTGTTGCGACTCCCTGAGAGGTCGTAACCCCCACTTTGAGAACCAATGGCCTAGCACAAGGGAACCCTAATCCATGACAGGCTCCTAGTTGATATCAAATACAAATAAATAAATAATTACAGTTGAGATTCACATCATAACAAGGGTATAATAGGTAAAGTTTGAGGTGTTTGAGCAGAGCTCTGAGGAAACTCACACAACACTACCAAGCCAGTGCTATTTGTTCCGTGCTTTCACATTAGCTCAAAATTTGTTTGTAATTTTTTGGAGTTAAGAACCTGTGACATTGGCAAGTCTGTCACCTCGAACTGATCCCAAAGTTCAATTAGTTACAGTAATTAAAAACTGAAAAATCTGATTTTGAATATTTTTCCCCCGCAAAAGAATTCTTGTTTTTTAAAAATAAAAGCCTACTTTATAATTGTTTCCCCTGACAGAGTGGGTTATTTAGAACATATAATTTAAGAATTTTTATTAAGCTATCTGCAAAACAGACTAATGAACTGTGCAACTTTATTATGATTAGCTTCAAAAAGAGTGCTGATGAACTACGACTATTTCCAAACATGTATATGAATGAGGTTTTGTTGACACAAATACTGGGTGAATAGTTGTTCTTTGTACAAACAATTATATTCAAGTGAGAAACAGGGGTATCCATGTGCTACCAGGAGTATTCACTCTGTCCTATTTGCTATTCCTCTCTCTCCTCTTGGAAGAGTTTAAATAATCCAATCCGGGAGCAGAAAGAATACCATATGATTTAAATAACAACTCACACACCATGAACAGTGCAGAGTGAACAGTTCATGAACATAACAGGCTGAAATTTGTAGTTATGGCAAATACTTGTGAACAATAAACACATTAAGAAAAATCAGGATCAGTTTGCAATAGAGTCAAGAAAGGAAGAAAAGAGCTAAATTCATTGCTTAATTTATTTGCAATGAATAACTGGACCAGATCTAGTTTTGATTACATTAGGTAAATTAGAAAGAAAAAAGTTTAAGCAAATAACTTGCAAACCTAGGACAGCAGCTGTGGAGGGGGGTGTCTGAAAATTGGAGAGAGTAATTCCATTCAATTTCTTGTTATGTCTCATTCAAATAAATTACACAAACTGTAGTCTCTATATAAAAGATTGGAAAGGCTCAAGTTTATTAAAACTGAAGCCACAGACAAATTACAGCATATAAGAAATCTTGTGCAAAACCGCAAGTCCAAGATGACATTTTGAATCTGCTTTACAGAAAATAATCCACCTGCACTTAGCTGAGTTGGTGTAGAACTGAAAGTAGAGGCAGTTACTTATTTCTACTAAGAGTTCTTTGCTTCTCAGCATACTCCACGATTTTTTCTTCTACATAAAGTCCTTTTCGCTTTCTCACTGCATTCATGTACTTGCGGGCCTGGTTCTCAGAGTCTGCCTTTTCCCCAAAGTGCAAATATTCTTCCTCAGTAGTTGGTACCCAGAATGGGTCACTTGAAATTACCTAAAAAGAGAAAATTGTAGAAAGAAGTAAATAATTTTTTTAAAAAGCAGATTAGAGCATTTCCAATAAGTTTTTGTGTTCTGAATGACCATATTTTTAGAAATGACAAATCTGAACGAAAAGAAAAGAAAAAGGTAGGTATGGCTTCCTAGCTGGCATACAATAAGCTATTCAAGCCAAATGCATTTAAGCAGCCTTAACATGTTCGATGAGTGAAGTACTCACTTTTTGTAACTTAGCTTTATGCATTTGCTCTTGGATTTAAAAAAAAACAAAGACACAGAGATTTGGCAAAACTATCATAGAGGCATTAAAATCAAACTAAAAAACTCATTTTAAGTTTCAAAAAGTCACTTCTCATTTAGATTTTTGTTGGATTTGCCCTGCCTGGTGATTTTACTGGCGTTCAGTTGCACTGAGAAAATACACTCATTTCTGTCTCAGATTCCTCAATCCCTGCACAAAACCTTAGTAAAACCAGCCAGGGTTCTTGGCAAGGCCTGGGGAGAGATGAAATCCTTATTCCTGGAGCTAAAGCTTGCCGCTGGAGCTGCTCTTGTAGCTTAAAGTATGTCATAATATCTGTGGAGCTTGTGAAGCCTCCTCTATAGGAGGTTTTGGTTGGTGGATCTACATAGTCATGGAAAGAACGAGGAATACTTGTGGCACCTTAGAGACGAACAAATTTATTTGAGCACAAGCTTTCATGGGCTACAGCCCTCTTCATCAGATGCAGCATGGACTAAACAGATGTGCCCGTATCCCAGCCTCTGACCAGAACCCCAACACTTCGCATGGAAAGAGTGGCAGAAGTGTAGAGTCCCCCTGCACAGTCTCCTTGAAGCCTTCCCCACTTCACTCTAGGCAGAGACTGGGAGACTCCTTTTATCATGTAATGATACATGGTGTTCATACTGACTATCCCTTCCATGGTGGGTCCCTAGGAATAGCCAAGGGTACTTCATTATAAAGATTCTCTGTGGTCTTGAGCAGCACTACACCAGACTGAAACTGGTCTAATATGCTTCCTTACACAGTGTAAAAATGACACCCACAACCTATGGATATTAACTACAGTAAGCAGTGGTAATATTATGAATTTAAAAGGTAAATAGGGACAACATATTTTCATTTCTATTTATTAGGTCAGAACAAATGGAATGTTTAATGTGTGATGAACCAAGTAATATTGGCTCTTATAATTTGAATTCATATTTTTTTAAAAACACATTACAGAAAAGAGTTGAATGGACAGCTTCTAACTCACTAACCGAATGAAGCAAACCACAAAGGGGACTTAGGGACCAACATCCAGCTTTTAGGCAGCACTGTCATTCACAGTCACCACTCAGCTGCTGCATAACCCTGCAGGGATGTAAAGTCTCTACGCGCCCATTTGCCACTGCTACAGACTTTAAGGTGCCTCAATTTTGATGGCTGTGCAAGTTCACAGACACTTCAGTCATGACACTGCCCAGCAGATTGGCATCTAAATCACACCTAAGCCGCAGCAGGATTCACAAACTATGTTTCCCTGCCTATCTTATCTCTGGGTCCTGACCAGGATGCATGCTTTGAACACACCTAAACACACCTTTCACCCAGTAGTTAGGGAGAATGGGGATTCAAACCAAGCCTCTCATCCCCTGGGTGAATGCTCTAACCACTAGGCTAAAGGTTATAAGGGGGGCAGCCTTGTCACCATCACTACCACCTCCTGTTTAAGGACTGAGTCAACTTACGTGCCTAACTCCAGGTGAGGGTTTGAGTTGTGCATCCTGAGTGGAGCTCCCACCCTGATGTTAGGCACCAACCTCCATTTGAGGGGCAGGGCTTAGGCAGGCCACATCCCTGTCCTTAGCTTTTCTTACTAGCTAACTCAAGCAGCTCTCTGTTCAATGTGCTAGCTTTTGTGAATCCCTTTTTGGCTGCCTAACTCTCCTCATGCATTGTAGAGGGAGCTGAGGTGCAGAACTTGGGACTGTCGATTCCACTAGGCAGGCATGATGCCTCAAAGTGACGTGTTGCGTGCCTAGGACCTTCTTGTGAATCCCACAGTAGGCCTCTATTATCCAAAAGCAATTTGGACTTTTTGAGAAGCCACTGGAGGAGGGAGGGAGGGAGAGAGAGAAACAGCTATGATAAACTGATAAAGAGAAGAGCTGACAACGTGTTTGTTCCAGTTATAAAAGATACTTAATTTGAGAGCTCTCAAGGTCTCAACTGATATATCCAGATAAAAAGAAAATGTTGACTTTAATACTGGATGGTCAAAGCAATTATTGTTGAGTTCTTGGAAGTCCAAAAAGCCAAGAAATAAACACCTGATAACATGAAGGTCTGGTAGCCTGTAGGTGCTCCTTGTTGCTGTTGGATTCTTGTACAAAGAACTTTAAACAAGTCTTCTACAATGACTCATTAAAGATCTTTTCTTGGAAGAGACATAGCATGGAGTGTGGATACCCCTCAAAACAGAATAGGGCAGTTGGTTCCAGTTAATTGCTTTTCTTAAACTGAAGAACATATTTGGACAGGAGAATGGAAAAAATCTGGATTCTCCTAGATTGAAGTTACGAAGAAATCCTTACTGGAAACATTTTAAGATTTATCATGAATACAGCTACCTGTTAAATGTATCTGTTTTCCAATTTGTAAGGAATGCATTCTAGAGCCCTAGACTAAAGATTACAGTTATCTCCTTCATTTACATTTGTAATATAGATTTTAACTGTGAATTGCTGAACTATAAATTCGGCTAAATGTGGACAAATAAGCAAAATCTTGTAATAGGTAATAGATCTCTTTCCACTTGATGATGATACAATTTTTTTGTTAATCATGCCCTGGATACGAGTACTTAAATCAATAACTTTGTGTCTGTATGTGTGAATGAGTTACATTCAAGCCCAAATACAGACAAATACTACTCAGACCACTGTGTTTAAACTTTGAATTAATAGTGCTATCATCAGCTGAGATTGTGGAATTCTATACACTGAATAAGTATGCAGTAATGAAACTCATTTGATTTTACTACCGTTAGTAACTATCATACTGAATTAAGAAGTTATAGATGTATACGTGAAACCTTCTCAGGACTAAATTTAAGAATCCACTTTAGACTTATTCTTACTTAGTAGATTTTATCATAGGTACAAGGAATTAGTCCTAAATCATTAAGAGTGTTCATCAAATCTGAGGCTCATATAAAATGTATGTGTAATCAAATCTGGGAAATGGTCCTTGGTGAATTGATGTTTGGGTAATTAAGCAAAATTGTATGGCGCTTTAGTCCTGAAATTCAACTTTTCCTTTCCATTAGTGGACTATTATCTATGAAGGAGCCTAAAAGTAACTGGAATTAATAAGGCATTGAGGAACTAATAGTTACAATTAACAAGGTCACCTTGCAAGAATGTTCGATATGAATAATGAATGATAAATTTGACCACTGAATGTCAGTTTAGGTTATTCAGTTGGTAAGTTTCAAAATTCGTATGTTAAGCTTCTAATATTCATCAACACACTTCATTAGTTTCTGTTAGGGGTAATCAATACATTTTCTAAAAGTCAAAGGTAATCTTGAGTCTGTTTCCTTAATTAAATCCCATGAATTACTGAGAACAGTAGTATAGGTAAATATCAATTGTGTTTTACACATTTTTCTCACAATAATCAAGGACATTATTTTAAATTATTTTTGAAATACAAGGTTACAGCTGTTTAGCACTCAAAGAGACCAGGAACTTCCAATTGTAAGCAGTTTATCCCCAGATCTGGAATTTTTTTGTGTGTGTTTGGGGGGGGGGGGGGGGGAGAGGGAAGCAGTATTATTGTATTTATTGTACTTGACCCAGTTTTTAACTGCCATATGACATTTTAAGACAAGTAGGGCCACTTAAAACTATTTTAAGTTGAACGACCAAAAATAGAATAAGGAGATACTGATTCAAAATTGGCAAAATTTGAAGGAAAATTCCCTTAAACCATAACATTTTATAAACTATTAATTTAAAACCCCAGGTTTTAGAAAGCCCAGTTTTGCTGACATATTTGTAAATTATGAAGCTTACTGTAATTCAAAAGTAAGAAATTACATTGCACTGTAATTTATGCAGTACCTGTTTCATAATGAGGTTACAGTGAAGAAAGCTGGAGATGGCTATTTTGGACAAGGCGATTGAAAAGTGCATCATAGACTCAATCTTGCAAAGCACTCAGCACACTGACTCAGCCATCCAAGTGCTGAAACGTGCTTAAAATTAAGTGTGTGCATAATCGCAGTGAAATAAATGGGACGACTTATACACATCCAAACACCCACTTCTGTTGGCGGAAACTGAACATGCTTATGGTGGTCTGGCAGGAGACCAAGGAAAAAAGTCAGTGCACTATAATATATTAATATGAAAATTAGCTTCCCAACCAGGACTAGATTTTTTTTTTTAATATGCACATTTGTGATTGACTGACCAAAGGAACATCTGTGAAAATAACCTACATCTGCACATTTCTATTGTCTCTGGCAGTGGCACTTCTGATTAACCAAGGCTCACAAGCTCACGATGCATAGCCATTCTGATATTTTGAACAAGAATTCATGCTCTCTTAATCTATACTTAAAATACAAAGATAGTCTCGTTTATGCTTATAAGTATAAGCATACAAGTATATGCTTATAAGTATGGGATGGGTGCTGGAGAAATACCTAATACGGACACATTTTCCAATTAGTGTAGGAAGAAGTTATTTCACTAACATTAACTAAAATTTTATGCCTGGATGCCTCTTCTGTTGATGAAAGAATGGATGCTCTTGACTTCACAAGCATTTCTAGCTCTCATCAAAGTAGATTGTGAAGAAACAGTAACCAAGAAAACCAAGAAAAAGTAACCACATTGTAGTACCAGTTAGCAATCGGTTACGAAAAGGCATGACTGGCCTGGGCATGCTAGATAATATTATACTAAATTATAGCAAAGAAGATACAACTAGAAAGAATTTACCGGAATTCAGGAAACAAACTGTGATTTGCCCTGGGAATTCACCAAACCAACCACAGAACAATGACACTAATGTGCAGAGCTGTGTGAGGCACAGAAAAAGAAAACTTTATATTGCCCTTCTGTGAAATATCCCTGACACAGTGAGGTGAAGGTAAGAGCACAGAAGAGAGATCTTTTCTCTCTTAGTCACAGTCAGCCAATGGACCGAAGCAGATGAATGTACCAGGTGGTGACCATCATAAGCATACCCTGTTCACAGAGTGCTGCAGAGTAGGTCTCATCAGTTTGCTTCCACTGGGGAGTTGTTAGGGAACACTGGGCCTAGGTTCTATGGAAGCAGCACTGAGTAAGTTTTTGGCTCTTGAATTACTGTTTGTGTATTTGGGGGCCCACACAGGAAAAAGCCCTTGATATCTATGTGGCTGAAATGGAATTTTTGTCAAAACAGAACCCTAAATGATTCATTATGTTCTCAGTGGAACAATCCTTTTGGGATAGTCTTAGCAGCTTAAGAGAAAGCAGTTAAGGTTGATCTTGGAGGAAAAAAAGACATCCACAAATATTATTTATCTTACATTCCAAGTCATTTTCACTTAAAATTCCATTTGTAGGTTTCCAAATACTTTTTGTTGCAGTGCAAAACTTTAAAATATAAGATAAAAGTATATCTTATAATACATTTTAAAAACAGACCTGCCAAACTATACTGCACATACATTTTAAATATGATAGTTTATTGACATTGCTTTTGGCAATGGACAATTTTGTTATATTCCCACACAAAGACCTCTGTCAAAACAGAATTAGGGTTGAGAATATACTGCCCTAAAACAACAAAATGTTACAGTTAAAAAAACAAACAGGAAATTCAATTAATAATCTAACAGTCTTTACTATGCCCTGCTTTCTATGCCCGTCCTCCACTTGGGGATTGATAATCCTGACCAGAGACCACATGAAACTTTTATCTTAGCCAAGCTATTCACACTGTAATTCTAATACTGTCTAAGAGACATTGCTGGGAGGCACTATATATAATATGGAGAGAAAAAACAAATGTAATTGTAAATGTAAATTTCACTTGAATTTTTTTCAATCTGTATGATTATGGTTTTCCTGCCATTATGGAATAAATGCTTTTGAGAGAATAGCAAGAAATCAAGAAGTATATTTTAAAATGTCACTACAGTGGATGCAATTTGACAGAGTTACAGAAACAAACATTTTCTTTTCTTTATGCAACCGAGAGTTCTCATTAGTATATATGAGCTGATTTTTACTGTAGCATGACCCAACCACTAGATAACAATCTGGTCAATGTTCAAAGCAAGTAGTAGGGAGGACAATGGCAATCCACAGCTATGCAAATATCATCTCAGAGTGGACAAAATAGCTACTTCTCGAATGGGCATACGTTATAATTAGAAAAAAAATGTTTTTAAAGTTGATTTGAAAAGCTAATTACAAATTGTGGCTTTTAAAAATATCTTTTGATTGAACATTTAGGTAATGGATCGTTAAAACAATTTACTTCATTATAGGTGAAGTACTTTTCTAAACGCATCAATATAGAACATGATTCAATAAAATGAACTAGAGCACACTTCTGCTGATAATAGATTTTGAGAATGGGATCCCTTAAATGCAAAGCTATCTGTGTATGATGGAAGTGTTTTTATTCTGCCATTTAATAATTATTTCACTTTCTACTTTACATAAGCTCTTGGAATTTATATTTTCTATTTAAGATTAAAACTACAAGCAAGTCACTATTAAAATTCCACTATAATTAAATACATCAGTGAAATACATGCTGAAAATTGTGACAGAATAATGGCTAACCTCTTGTGTTCACCAACTTCCTTGCAAAAGCATAAGCCAATTGGAGGCATAAATAAATGATATTTATAACAACATCAGCTGGGGGTGATGTATTTTTAGTAGGTGAACACATTAACTCAAATAGTGTATGGTATTCGAGAAAAAATCATTGTAAAGCATAGGAAAATTTAACTACAGAGAATCAACAACCTTTAATACCAAATTTCCTAAACAAATCCTCCAAAGAAAGCACACACAACTCGTTTACTATAGCAAGCTGAACACTAAAAGGAAAACAAGCTTAATTTTCTTTTAATCTAATTATCTACATGTTAACCATTCAAGGAAAACACGTCTTTGTGCCTTTAACACAGACACAACTCCTTATTAAAGACTGTGTCTCTAATAATTAACTTCTAAAAATGTTAATTGCTGTCTAAGTACTATTAAACATGGATTTTTTCTTAAATCCTATGAACAGGTATATAACTTACTTATATATAAATACACTATATAAATTGTTTAACATGTAATATTGATAAGGATCCATTCCAATATAACCCTTCTGCCCATCAGCGTTGGCAGCCAACAAGGGCCGGTTTCACTGTCTAGGGGTTTCGTTTCAATAGCACAATGCAAAACCAGCTCAAGCCCCCCAGCCAGTGACATGGGACAACCACATACCACTCCTCTGGGCACCTCTAAGAGGCAATACTTCCCCTCTTGCAAGCACAGAGTCTGAGTGTAGCAAAAGCCTTTTAATAACAGAGAGAAACAATACAGCATTATGTTGAAGAAACATCACAAACAGGATTCATGAAACAAACCATGAACCAAAAGACATCCCTCACCCCAAGCAGATGGGCAGTTTCCTTTCCCCTTGGTTCTTGAGTCCCACAATCCCAAAATCACACAAAGTCACAAAAGTCCAACAACCCAAAAGTCTCTGTCCCTGGTCAGTGCAGCCCCAGAGTTCAAAAGTTCATCTGCAGGGTTTTACTCCCGCCACCCCCCCCAGCCTGTGTGAAAATAGGGGGAGGGGGTAAAGGGGCACCTACACCAATTCTAACCATACTTGAAATATATTAGCCTGGCTTTGAGGATGGTGATTTACATGTATTGCCATAGCACTATAGGCCCCATTGTGTGGAGCACTGTAACAGTGTATGGCAAGAGACATTCTCTGAGCCTTACAGCCTAATTAAACCAGACAAAAATGACCAGACACCTCAATTTTCTGAGTCCATTAAGAAGATAGCACTTATATGTTATAGTGATAGGTGTTCTTTAAAAAACAAAGATAGCTCTCCTCTCCTTAGTGTCCTGCGTTGGAAGATCACTGTCTGGCATCTGATAGGGGCATACCATACAGTGTCTCAGTGACAGATATTGATCCTGGCTTATCCGCATCTGAAGCCATCTTCGACTCTTATTCAGATACAGTTAATTTGCAACTTGTATCCTCACAAACATTCACTCTCTGATACACACATGCTTTTTTTGGTTCCCTCATAATTTCTCAAGCAAAATTCCTTTGAAATTATTTTCCATGCTTTGTGCTGGCCCAAAGTTATTTTTGGAAAGTTTGAGCAAAGTCCATTCTATGTTCGAGTTGTGAGTGGAGGGGAAAGATGTTCCCTATATGTTCTGATTGGGGTGTCTGTTCTTGCATATCTCTTTAAAATGGCTGAGATTAAAAACTTCAAACCTGACTTCTTTTATAGTCCTCATCGAGACTAAAACAAAAATGAAGAATCCACATTTGAAGAGAATTGAGATCAGCAGTTTTAAAGTTGTGTATGTTTAACCTCAGCTATTCTGTATGTGCCCATTAAACCTTTTCTGTGTTGGCTTTGAAGGATCCCCTTAGTTAAAGGTGCACTTTAGTTTAGCAGTCTTTTTTTTCCCCATTATTTCCACTTTCCAAAAAGGAAGGAAATCCAAACAGGAATATTTGATCCAAAAAGCTAGTGTTAATGCAGTTTTAAGGATGAAAAATGTAGCACACAAGTCATTCAAAATCCAAAGGTTAAAGTTTTATTGTAACATTAATTGATACTTTTTTTGGCTGGGAATAAAACTGGGTAACTGCTTGCCAGACAGTAACTGTCTCATGCTGTAGTGTATGAACTAGATATATGGTTGTTTTTAGGGCCATTCATCAAATACTATGGCAAGGAGTGTGGAACATAAGTAGAACAAAATAGAAATCTCTTCACTACTATTACAGTCATCTTTAAAAGGAAAGCTTATACCCGATAAGTGATTTCTCTCCAAATTTACTGTGTGTCCAGAGGGAGGAAATAGGAGTAAAGCACTGCACTATATCCTGAGTCAGCTGCTGGCTACAATTGTGGAAGATCTTTTCCATACTGACTTGCACTCGTCACCACTTATCCTCATCCCCAACCAGATGTTCTGTGTAAGGCCTCAGAATTCAAGATCTTTAATGATTGTGATCTCATTTGTTCCAATTATTTGGAAAAAGTAAAGGTCCTGGTTCAATATTGCACTGTTAAAGAATTATATTACTTTGTATTGCTGCAGCTATGGAATGAGTTAACATACAACTGTATCAAGTTATGAACCAAAGAATTATGAACAGTACAACATTTTCTTTTCAAGTCTATTACATGTACTTTCATACAGGTATCCGAAGAGAGAAACTGTAAAAATAGATTGCTGACTTCAGTGACTAACTTGGGAAAGGTATGTAATTTTATTTCTGCTTTCTACTTCTTACACTATTTTCCCTCAAAAGCTCGATTGGAAATTACATAGTTTTGGTAGAATACAAATGAAAAAAATGACAGAAGTCAGAAACTGGGTAGCAAAGACCATTTATTTTAATTCTAAAACCAACTTCCAAAAGCCTCTACAGACCAAAGAAATATTTTGATCCATGATATTTAATTCTCTTTCAGTGGCTGGAGATTTCAAAAGTTTCCTACTCTCCCATCAAATACTTTATGGAAAAAGTTTACATTTTTTATGACAGGTTTTCCCTCACACCAAAGACCAAAAGTGACATTTTGGAGTACTCTGTAGTTCTTAATATCCTCAGAGTTATAGACTGATAGACGATTTTCAATTTCTAAAATTTTCCTCAGGGTCAACCAAAGTTAATATGTGCATAGACTATACAGTACCTTCTGGTTATCAGACCAACATTCGAGGTAACTGATCACTCAATGCTCTGAAAAAGTGATTAAAAACCTAAAACAGGATCTAGCAGCCAATGGGATTTGTAGTTAAAAGTTACAAATCAGTTTGTTTAATGAAAACAATGACTAAGAATAATGATTTTCATTTGTGTAACACCTTTCAGCCTCAAAACTTATGTCAACACAAGGATTTTTTCTATAGGATTTCCCACCATAGCTACCATCGGTGTACTCCTTTGGTGGTAGCAACAGTGGCAAATTTTATTTTTCTACTCCTTTGACTTCACTTATTCCACAATTTTTATTTCATACAATATGCAGACCTATTCCCAAAGTGAGAGGAAAAAAAGATAGCATAAAACCTTGGCAGGTTACATAGCTGTCAGAAAATGATTAGATTGTTTGGCAGCTTACCAGTATATGTTTCAAAGCCAGCTTGGCAAGATATTTAAATTTTAAAATGTGTTCTTCAGCTATGGAATTGCCCTACCACAAAACTGCAGTAACTGAACTAGGGCATACAGTTGCTTGTGTTTATAGTACTGAATTATGAACAGCCCAGTTTCTCAGCTCAGTGTTACTCATAACATTAAGGTATTTTCATGAAGTGTTAGACTCTGATCCTGCACTTTGACATAGGAGTAGTCACCATGAAATCAACAAGATCACTTGTGTGTGCAAAACAGAGCATATGACTAAGTATGCATTTGTGTGGGGTTTATGTTATTTGCATCCAAAAGTGGAATGGAGACCTTTGTAAATGCCATAAAGCCAGAGACACATACTTACATTTGTAAGCTGTGAACTGACCAAGTGCAGAGATTTTAAAAAAGTTAACCAAAAACCAAAAAAATTTACTAACTCGCCAAGGCAGACACACATTACATTATTTTTAAAGACGTTTTAGTGTGGGAGAAAAAACCTGAATGTGATATTCCTTAAAATCACTTGTTTTTACAAACATCAAATTCACTGTTTTGTTCTTCTTCTGTTTTGAATATTAAAATTATCTATCTTAGGTAAACATTAAAATTCTCTTTGGTGACATATAATATTTTGAGACTTCAGAAAATTTTCCTTATTAAAGTTCTTCAGATCCTGTTAGGGTAACCAGATAGCAACTGTGAAAAATTGGGACAGGAGGGTGGGGGGCAATAGGCACCTATTTCAGACAAAGATCTGAATACCAGGACTGTCCCTATAAAATGAAGACCCATGGTCACCCTAGCTCCAGTCCCACAAATGGATCTGTGAAGGTCAACTCTTAATGACTCCCTTTACAGTTCAAGAGGCTTATGTAGCAAGTGTGAAAATAGAAGTCTCGATATAAAGATGGAAGTTTCTTCAGTGGAACTCATCACACAGTCTTAATGTTTTGCAAAAACACAGCTTTTTACTGGATGGTGAAAGGTAATATTTTTCAATCTTAATTACACAAAGTGAAATATTTATGTATCAGTTTATATTTTACACTGACAAAAACGGCATTAAAAGAACATTGAAGTTGCAAAGTCAAGCACTCAACAGACAGAAATGCCAGAATGAATGTTGCCCAGGCAACCCTAGTTCAGGCTCCTTGTGTGAAAGCATTGTGATAGTCTTCAATTATATGAGCACATACCAATTTTTCTACAGGTCCCTTCCTCTTTCAGCGCACAAGATGGACTTGCTCTGGGATTGAATCAGGGTTGTTTAGTGAAGGAGACTTGTCTGTAGTAGCCCTGACTTATTTGTTGAAGAAGTTAGAAAATGTGTATATTATTTTTTCCCAAATATTGAACAAGTGTGAGTGGAAGGAAAAGAACATTATAGCCACACTTTAATGAACTAAAACACTAATATCAATAGGCTCAAGGCATCCTCTTGTCATTTTTATTTATTTAAAACCCCCACAACTGTTCTGGCTAATTAAATAGCCGCCATTTAATATAACACGTGGAGACAGGTTTGAAAGGTTCCAGATGACTTCTGAGAATTACAGAAGTGTCAGGACTAGTATCAAGATGATGATTCATTTGGCGCTCAATCTGATTACAGATTAATAGATTTTAAGGCTATAAGAACTGTTGTGTCACCTCTCGTCTGACCACAGACCAAAGAACCTCACTCAATAATTTCTGCATCAAGCCCATAACTTCTCTGAATTTAAAATTTTTAAAAGCTATAGTCTTGATTTAAAGAGTTCCGATGAAGAAAAATCTACCGTCTTCCACATTCAACCTTCCTTTCTCTAACTTTTCCTAGAACCTTACAATAAATTTTGGTGATTATTCTAATATTTATCTAACACTACTTTTGGGGTTCCCTCCCCACTCTGACCTCTGGGGTACAGATGTGGGGACCCGTATGAAAGACCCCCTAAGCTAATTTCTGCCAGCTTAGGTTAAAAACTTTCCCAAGGTGCAAATTCCTTTCCTTGTCCTTGGACGGTATCGCTGCCACCACCAAGTGATTTACACAAAGATTCAGGGAAAGGACCACTTGGAGTCCTATTCCCCCCCTCAAAACATCCCCCCAAACTCCTACACCTCCTTTCCTGGGGAGACTTGAGAATAATATCATCACCAATTGGTACGGGTGAGCATAGACCAAACCCCTGGGTCTTTAGGACACTGGAAAATCAATCAGGTTCTTAAAAGAAGAATTTTATTTAAAAAAAGTAAACATGACCTCTGTAAAATCAGGATGGAAGGTAATTTTACAGGGAAATAAAAAGATTTAACACACAGAGAATTCCCCTCCAGGTTTAATTTCAAAGTTACAAAAAAACAGACAAACCAGGAACACACCTCCCTCTAGCATAGGGAAAATTCACAAGCTAAAACAAAAGATAATCTAATGCCTTTCCTTGGTTTACTTATTATTTTTGTAATCCTAGATGCCTATTTCTGATGGTCTATAAGAGATAAATTTTTCTGCCCTGCTCCCTCTCTGGCTTGAGAGAATACACCAACAAAGAGCACAATCAAAGCCCCTCCCCAAACCCGATTTGAAAGTATCTTCTTTCTCCATTGGTCCATCTGGTCAGGTGCCAACTAGGTTATTTGAGCTTCTTAACCCCTTACAGGTAAACCTCTGGCCAGGAGGGATTTTATATTACTGCATACATAAAGGTTGTTACCCCTCCCTTTATATTTATGACAACTACTCTAAAGAATTTGGACAAAGTCACATATTTACTTTTGAAATGTTTCTTTTATCTTGAAATAATTAAAACAGCAAAATAATAGCTCTTCATTGCCCAATTTCAAATGTGTAAATTAGCTTCAACAGGAGAGACTGAGAGAGAGATGCCCCAGAACACCCCTTTTCCTACTAGTTAGGAAGGGAGCTATCTTGGGAAGAAGGAGACCAGGTTCACATCCCTACTGTACATCCGGCAGAGCAGAGACTTCAGCTTGTGTCCCCCACAGCCAGAGTGAGTGCCCTAACCACTGGGCTAAGAATTACAAGTGGGGACCACCTTCCCTACCACGCTGCCCTTCTGGCTGTTTTGTGAATATAGCCCTTTAAAAATGCCCAGGAACAACATGTTTTGTGCTGGACCCCCTGGAGGCCACCACCCTGACCCAGGTACCACAAGATGGGGAGTTAGGAAGTAGCCTGGGGGTAGCGACCCTAGTCTGGCTGCAGCACTGCCAGAGCCTATGTCAGTGTGTTGCGGCCAGGATCCCCACTGATGCAGTAGTGGGTCTTCTACTGCTGTTAGGGCCCTGGGCTGGGATGCAGTGGGTTCCTGCGTTCTCCCCACCCCCGTCACCCAATTCGTGGGTGGCAGTCTCCCCTTCTCCTAGGCCTTTCAGAGGCTTGGGCCTACGTTGGCATTATTGTTGCTCAGCCCTGCCTGAGGGCCTGAGCTCCTGACTCACTATTGCCCTGCCCTCACCTAGGGCTGGGCTTACTACTGTTTCTATTGCTACTGCTATAGCGTTATTGTTCAGCCCCTGCCTGGGCACCTGATCTATTGTTGCCCCGCCCTGACCTAGGGCCCGGGCTTATTACTACTGGTGTGCTGATAGTGCTCAGTTCCTGCCCAAGGGCCTGAGCGCCTGACTTACTGCTGCCCCGCCCTGACATAGAGCCCCGGCATAACTGTACTTATTTCTACCTCCACAAGGGCCGCCAGGGAAGACTCCTGCGGTCGAGCTAATTCCTCCAATAAATCAGCAGAGTGTAGTGAAGCGGTGTGGTTCCCCACCGCCCCACAGGGAGAGACAAGCTTCTTAACAGGCACCTATGATGCCAGAGAATAGATGTCAGAAACAAATTTGCCCACATTTCCATAACAGCAACAATTACATTTTTGGAACTGGAAATTTGCTCAAGCAGTTACTGAAACTGGCTCCATTGCAGAAACTCTGATCTCATACTGCACATGAACTTATTCTTTCCATCCTCTTGAGAAAATCTGGGTGTCTACATACATATGGGTTAATTTAGTGGGAGCACAGTATTTATGAATCCTAAAGAAACTCAAAAGGGAAATTCATTATCTGGTAACTTCCTATCTGGAATTAATACCCCCCTGATTGATTTACCTGTTGGGCACTGATACTGGAGGCACCTGAGATTTGTTATAAAGGTTCTCTGGAGATAAGCCACCCCCTATCAGTTGCTCTCCAGATGAGTATTCCCAAAGCCATAGAAACACTTAACACAGTAGGCACTTAACACAGTAGTTCCTACCCAGTTTGGAGCATATCATTTGTAATGTATTTGAATGTAAACACCTCTCCCACCCCCAAACCCCTAAAGCTGTCATTGAATCTCACCTATTTTCTGTCCATTTTCTCTCCCTTCTTTCTGGTCTGTTTTTTAAGGTCTCCTTTTTCCTTTCTAAGTACTTCTGAGGTTTTACTCTCCATTCTTTTTTAAACTTTGTTTTCTTTCTGCCCCATTGTTTCCTCAAATCTCCTCTCCCCTTCGTTGCCTTTGTGACACCTGAGTTCTCAGTCTTTTTCCCTTCTTCCTCTCTACAGTTTAGTGCATGACCTGCATGTATACTGAGCTAAAATTACATAATGCTGGAAGACGCTGAGAAAGCTACTGTATTATTACTGCCTCAGAAGGTTAAGCACTTGGCACACCACATTTTGTAATACTGGTGTACGGTACCACCACTGAGAAAGAACAAAAGTACTTTCTAACTGTACTACATCAGGTGTTTCCATACTCTTTCACAGTGTAGATCTCTCCATTGTGACTGCATAGACCCTTCTTCTTCCTTTCCACCATTAGTGATCACATAATATTTCTGTTGTGACTACAGTAATAGTTCACATAGAAACAATATTAAGAATTTCTTTTTAGCAGTTTTTTTAGTGAAATTTAGAAGCTGGAAAAAAAGAAGAGGAGCCAGCATCATATGACCAGCCATTTCTCTGTGGATCACCAGCAAGCATTTCATTGTCAAAGAGTGCTCTACAGACTATAGTTAGCAACCACTGTTCTAAACTATCATTGTAAGAAACAGATCTCAGACACAGTGGAGAGAGTTGATTTATGAAATCACAAAACAGCAACTCAACAGAAGATAAAGAAAATATAATTTGATTTCATTAATTTTTCAAAGTCTGATTTCTCACTTTGTAAACAAATTTTAAAAAGTGACCAAAAAAATTAAACTGCAGCTAAACATTATTTTAAAATATACAGTTTAAATGGATAGTGCAGACTTGCTGACTGTTATTACTCATAAACCTGTTTTTAGCTCCACTGATGGGTCTGTTGAGCCTTTTTACTATTCACTTTTGTTCCTCTTGAACAAAGAACTGAAACTGAAAGTTTGCAAGGCCTTCTGTACTTCAAGATCAACTATTCCTGTGATGGGAACAGAGTGGCATGTCTCTGAACTGATTTCATTTCTTAGAAGATTCCCCACCCTCATTTGTCCCTCTGTAGAGACTTCACTTTCATCTCCATATTTCTTTTTGAAGTGTCAAAGCCAGACACCATTTCCTTTCCAAAGGAAAGGGTTTTGAAAACATCCCCTGCCAAACCTGGCTTGGAATTATCCAAACCTATTTCTTTTGCTTTCTAGAATCTAAATATATGTTGATTAGTGCCTCATAACTACTGAAACAGTAGTACTGTGTAGAAAAGTTTGCTAAACAACAACAGAATATTTTACTGACCTATAAAAGATTACTTCTCATATGACAGGAATTATACTTATTGCCATATTTTTGTCTTAATGGTAACATTTATTCAAAGCAAGTTACCACAGAACCCACATGAAACCAGCAGCATATCAACTCCAGAGAAAATATTTTGTGAAAAAGTTATTTTGTTATCCAAGACACCTTTTACTTTTCAGAATAAGCTAAAACTATCCAAACAGGATAGAAATATTTATTTCTGAAGAGAATAAAAGCTACTTTTTCATCTTTATTTTGAAAAGAATGAATCAGATGCATGTCTTGACCAAAACGTAACCTTTTCCCCATTATTTTTTTTTTGCTCCTACATCTAAAGGAAACACATCACCAAAACAGATGGAATGAATAGATTTTTTACCTCCCAGTGGCTGAACACCAGCTGCGGACTGGCCAGGCCACTTGTTCTCTTCCTGATTTCATCAGCAAACCCAAAGCTTTCTGCTACTGGCAGCACTGCCTTAATAATAAACATGTCAGTCCCCTCTTTCATCTCCTCTTGTAACACTCGGCCTTCTCTTTTGGACAAGACAGCATATACACGACCTGCAAAGGCATAAGTCTTATTAGTTTGCTGAGCCTTTCACATCCTTTGCTTTAAGGCAAATACATAATTGTTTATTTAGGAAAGTTAAGTATTGAATATGGGATATAATTTCTATGACTCAGTCTCTTTCCCGTAAGATAGTGGATGGACTAATTAAAATTATACAAGGCATACATTTGTCAGTTAGTAAAACATGCAAATCCACAGTGTATACATGTTTGATAAATTATTACTACTGTGTGGTTGTTACACTGTGTATATTTTATAACAATACTATGCACGTTTCTCAAAGGCTTACTATAGTTAAAAAAAGAATTTGCATAAATATCCATTAAGCTTGAATATTTTAAATTGTATTACCTGAAAAGAAAAGTGGG
>ML677366.1:15533516-15604377 GCA_007922305.1 Dermatemys mawii
TGCCCCTGGATACTTCCACTGCATGCATCCGACGAAGTGGGTAATAGCCCACGAAAGCTTATGCTCTCATACTTTAGTTAGTCTTTAAGGTGCCACAGGACTCTTTGTTACTTCTATGGCCAATGAATAGGGCTTTCTGTGTGGAACTTTGCAGAGGATGTGAGGTGATGGAATCTAACCCTCAGACAGGCCATAACAAGTCAGTGCAGCCCTTATGGATGGGAACAATGGCTAGTACATCTTTGCAGCCTCACTGCAGGATTCTGCAGGCCAGTAGATTCAAATAAGTTTGGAACCAACAGCTCTTGCCTATCACCTCCAATGACATTTTCTGCGTTTGCCAGGACACCTCCTCCTCCTACCCCACCCCTCATGTGGTCCTCTGCAAATGGGTGAATTTCACCTGTACTGTGTATCTTGTCTTCTTGTTACTTACAACACTTGGGGAAAAAAGCATTTTAGGTTCTAAACTGAAATCAGACATAAAGGTCAGAGCATTTTCAAGACAAATGTACCGGATGTGGCATGTATGTATGAGATTTGTTGATATAAGCTAAACAATTTCAAGCCTACAGAATCCTTGAGAGTGTGTAGGGAATTCTGAAACACTAAAAGGTTAGATTTTTAAACAGCTCACAACTGCTGATTTATTGTACAAATGTACATCACTTTAAAACACAAGCTTAGACATACATTGCACAAAAGCATTATCAAGGTCACTGGAAATATTCATGATAGTGTACAGAATTTATTAAAATTTTTAAGGTGAATAAATTCCAAACTACATTACATGATATTAATATTATATTTTAAAATATTCATTTTATTTCTTATCTTTAATAGCAGAGCGGAAACCTAGCATACAGACACACCAGATATTATCAGCACTATTTATTACAAAGAACTAGTCTGTCAAACCTACTGGAGGGGCACATATTGAGCTATATTCTGGGCTAAATGTTATTGAAGTCTGTTTTCCCAAAACATACAAGCTAGTAGAGATTTTCTTTTCATCTCACTACAGGTTTTTAAATTATATGTATTTCATCCAAGTCATTTGGATTGTTGCTTCAGTCAGTGCTACCAGAGAGAAGTTATATAAGGATCTGAGTCTAAAAGGTATAACTGTTCTTTGGGATAAATCCTGAAATCCACCCATCCCTCACCCCCTTTTGGACTACAGTGGATAGAGAACTGGGGTTGGTGAGGGAGTGAGGATCTTGGAAACCACAGGGATTTGTCTGTGTGTAAAATGCTCTGAATGCTGCAGAGACTAGTCCTTGAGGGGAAGATGGGGAATCTGAATCACTGGAAAAGGTGTTGAGGGCAGGCTAAACTAGTACATTGTTCTACCTAATAGGTTAAATATTGTCCACGGAGGGTCTGATCATAGCTCGATGCCCAACTGCAAGTGGGTTTCTAACCTGTGCTAAGTTATCTTTGATTGGTTGTGTATGTGCCTGTGTTTGTACAGTAACTCCTCACTTAATGTTGTAGTTATGTTCCTGAAAAATGCAACTTTAAGTGAAACAATGTTAAACAAATCCAATTTTCCCATAAGATTCAATGTAAATGTGGGGGGTTAGGTTCTGAGGAAATTTTTTTTTTGGGGTAGACAAAAGGCATTATATACTGTACTGTACTGTGGTTGGGAAATGCCTCTGGATTACCCCACACAGGCACAGCCCACAGCAGGCAAAGATGCTAGGAAGCTCCTTCGCAGTAGCAGTGGCAGCTTCCCCAGAGAAGAACAGGCACCAACTTTGGTGGGGGGGGAGAGAAGGCCCACCTCTTCCCATCCCTATTCCACTTCAGGCCCATCTCTTCCCACCCCACTCCACCTCGTCTCTGGAGCATGCCACATTCCCCCTCCTTCCCCACCTCCAAGAAAGTCCTAAGCACCGTCAAACAGCTGTTTGGTGGTGCTTAGCACTTTCTGGGAGAGAGGGGAAAGAGTGGAGATCTGTGCGTCCCCACTCTTCCACCTCCTTCCCAATGCTTCTCTGCCAGCAAACAGCTGTTTGGGGGAAGTGCTGGGAGGCAGGGGGAGGAGGTGGGGAAGAGGAACTTGTGCAATGCTCCCTTGTAAAGTTGCTGCTCTTCCACAGAATCTTACAAGCAGTGGACAGAGTAGGCAGCCAAACGTTGTTATGAGGGAGCATTGCACAACTTTAAATGAGCATGTTCCCTAATTGAGTAGCAGCTTAACTTTGAAACAATGTTAAGGGGGAAGACATTAAGTAAGGAGTTACTGTATGTATGTTGGAAGCACTTTTTAAAATCTCAGAATACCTGAAAAGGAAATTTATTCTGAACTCATAGCAGTACCTCAAAAGTAGAGCAATATTGTAATGCTGCAATATACCAAAAAGCCTGAATAAAATGTAATTTACTTATGCATCTGCTCTTAATGAAGTTCAGCTCTTTAAAAATAAAGATGCAAACAAAAGTTCTAAAGGTATCTATTCATAGCTATATGTAGAGTAAATATGAAATTAAAATGAAACTGACTACTCAGGCTCTATGAAGTGCACAGAATTGCACCCTATATAGCTATAGCTATATATGAGCTAGAGCTGTAAAGAACAGTACCAATGTTTATGTTATCAGTAGAACAGTGCTATGGTAAAAGGCATTTCATCAAAATTTCACTCATGTCAGCAAAATCCAACACAGAAACTTGCCAGAGGAAAAAGGAAAAGAAAAAAGATCAACAGCCTAAATGATAAATTTCTTACTTGATCATTTTCTTGCTGTAAGCAGCTTCACTCCAAATTAATTATTAATAGGCTAATGCCCCATCCCCCACCTGCTGAATTCAGAAGTGGTCCAATGTTGTTGCTGGAGGCTCCGAGACTAAGCTCTGCCCTTCAGCTCAGGCCACCAGAAGTTTTTTTCCACAACTGTAGAAACACTTCAGCATCCAATTAACATTAAGACAACTTGATATAACATACTAAATTAACCTCTCTCTTTTGATTAAAAATTCAATTTATATTCTGGTCACTGAATGTGAAGAGGAGCTGCTAGCAAAGAAAATTATCACGTAAGAAATTCCTCATTCTGCTGCACATCATCTCTCCTCATTCGTTACTAATGGGAAGTAGTGAGCAGTGAATCCCAGAAGTAAGGAGAGGAAGGATAAGCAAAGTTTAATTATTATAGTAGAAAAACAGACAGGAATGGAAGTCCACCCTATATAAAGCAAGTGTTTTAGAAACTAAGGAGTTATTTGAAAACCAACTCGGTAGCACCTTCCTGCCACAGGATGCCTCTGCAGACGAATGGAAACATACTTTGCAAATCTTTCTCAGATGAGGCTCACACATTTCCCCCCGGACTCTTTCTGGACTTCTGTGAATAGTTTTGCAGATGCACAGCACACCAACTGCTGCAGGATTTTTACATCTTGCCTGCAGCAACCTTGAGGTCCTAAGGCATTGGCAGTTTGGATACAATGAGATGAACATGGTACAACTGGCATATGTAATCCATATGCTTGAGATATGTATTTAGACCTCTAGGAATGCCCATTTATGCCACAACTTTCCAAGGGTCAGAATGAAGTGATGAAAGGTTTTTCCCAGGAACTGTGGAAGATGAGCTTACCTTGAACTGAAAGGTTACTGGAGCTATATAGATAACCTTTTCCTCATGACTATCACTGGATGGTTCTTGCTATGGCAGCTTATTGCAAAATTTGCCTTTTGGAAATAATTGTGACTAGAAAGGACAACCACAGGCTTACCTAATTTGTCACTGTGATTAAACTTAGCAGCTAATACTCAAAAGGAGGATCCAATGTACTTGTCTACAAAATATAACTAGGGCTGATACCCATGTTTTTAAGGTGCTTCTCTGTAGGATCCAACCAGACTGCCTAGAAAAATGTAGGTTAGCTGAGACCACCACAGAACTTTGGGATTATTATAAATCTGTATCACAATAACATCCAGAGGTCAGTGATCCACTGCGCTTGACTCTGCACAAAGAAAGAGGCAATCATCTATGCCCCAAAGAACTGTTTCCCCTCACAGCAGAAACATACATTTGACCATATCAATGAATAAAATATTCTGATTGAGTTATGAATATCAAACTGTATGAGAGTCTAATGGAGAATCTGTAATAAACTACAGTTCTCCTCTGATGCTCACGCTGTTAGCTGTATGGGTTCCCAGTCTGAATGAAGGTGTTCCTGCTTCAAGAGGTCTGATGTTTTCTGCAAGGGCAATGCAAGATCCTTGGTTATCTAGCAAATCCAAAGTGCCTTCTGGGTCAGTGGAGGACTAGGAGGAAGACGACAACTTTCCTATTTCCTGTATCCTTTATGTGAACAGTCTTGAAAGATAGCAGATTCTTATCAATCCAGGACATTTATTTCTATTGCCATGAAGAAGCTTTGCCCTCTGGTTATTCCCTGGTTTTGGAACAGATATAAACATTCACACCTCAGTCTTAAACCAACCTCATCAGGAGGCGGGAGGAGGTTTCCTCTCTGAGTACCCACTACATTGTTTCTTGCACCTTCTACTGATACAGCTGGTACTGACCTCTGCCATACACAGGATACTGGACTCAATAGATCATTGATTGGATCCCATACAGTCATGTTTGTTTTTTTAAAATACACTCAGAGAGGTGTAAAAATGATCTAGCAAGATGTATACTATGGGATTTTGGACATTTGTTTTTCCAATGGTCCATAGCAAGTACAGTATGCAAAGGTCTAGAATGAAAGTGGAGCTGGCTTTCAGCATGTTGTCTGTACCTACCTGCCTACAAAAGGGGCAATTCAGATGTGATTTGAAAAGGACACCTAATTTTGCATTGCATAAAGTGCATGGTTCTATGCCTGAAGAAGAAATTTCAGCAGGTACATTTTGAGAAAACCATGCAGCAGATGAAGCTGATGCATGGCACCAGCAATCCTATGCATTGGGAGAGAACTGATGACCTGACATTTCCGGAAATGAGGGATGTAATGAAGTTTTGGATCTTTGCAAATACTTACCATTATTGTAAATTATGCCCAGAGCCATGTCTGTTTTGACCTATGGATTAGCAATTCTTTGCATTAGGATCAAAAGCTTTTCTTGATTTTGAAGAACTGGTAGCTATGAATCCTCTCCAGCAACTGTTCACTTATTGTCCATGCACGGATATAGGTGCATAAGATGCAGCCTGTGTCTTGCTCTGACTACAGCAGCCACTTAATACTCTAGGTGCAGCTGGTGGATCAGAAAGAAGAGTCTGTGGGGTCTCGTACACTAACGCTCTTTTTGTCTGTGTTGTGCTGAGGATTTTCTTGATTTGGAGGAAAATTTGCATGCACATCCTTGGAAACGTCTGCTCCAGATTTTTCCCTCTGCTTAGGGGAAGAGATCCTTCTCGGATACCATGGGTGTTGGTGGCAACCAACAAATTGCTATTGTGGCTTTGACAGTGAGGAGAGAGGCCTCTCTGCAGTCTCAGCTGCTAGTCTCTCTAATGCAGAGGTGGCAAGCCTGTGGCTCTGGAGCCGCATGTGGCTCTTCAGAGGTTAATATGTGGCTCCTGGTGTAGGCGCTAACTCCAGGGCTGGAGCTACGGATGCTAACTTTCCAGTGTGCCAGGTGATGCTCATTGCCCAACTCCCTGCTCTGCCCCAGGCCCTGTTCCCACTCCATCCTTTCCCCCAACGCTCCTGCCTCTTCCCCTGAGCCTGCCATGCCCTCACGCCTCCCACCTTCCCCCCCAGAGTCTACTGCACATGCAAAACAGCTGATTTCAGCAGGAAGGAGGGTGATGTTGAGGGGTGGGAGCTGATGTGGGAGAAGGGGGCTGCTGATGTATTACTGTGGCTCTTTGGCCATGTACATTGGTACCTTCTGGCTCCTTCTCAGGCTTAGGTTGGCCACCCCTGCTCTGTTTCCCCCAATAGCTCCTCCCCTGTAAGTCTGCATGCACAATATACCCATTTAGGATGATTTAGGGTGTAACATGGCTGCCTTATAGCCATCAGGTTAGAATCCACTGTTTCTCACAAATCACATCAAGGGTTTGACCAAGACAGAATCTGAGACATCTCACTCCAAGCAAAGTTCATACCCCTAGAAGATAAGCCACTTATTTGCCACAAGGTAGGCTTTCTATATTAAATATATGAAAAACCTTTGGTCTGACTAGTTACAGCTGTACAGCGTGTCATCACTTTTATGGTCTATGGGATCTTTTGGAAGGAAGTCCCTTTCTGAAGATTTGACTAATGTCTTTCATTAGTGGAGCTACTGCTGTACCAGAATTAGGCTCCCACAATTATATAAAAACAAAGAAATTTCATAAAATGGTTTAGTTTAACATGCAGTTTAATCAGGTGTCCTTATTTGGATCTTATGACTCCCTCAAAGCATCAATGAGAAAACATGTCTCTAACAAGGCTTTACAGGGAAGATATTCAATTAATATTAATGATTCTTTGGAAGCCATTGGCTGGCATCCTGTCCTGGAAAAGTTAAGTAGGGTTTTTTTAGTTTGTTTTTATTTTAAATGCAAGTGTGGTACTTCTTTCTTCAGTTGTTTACAGGTGGGAGGATTGCATAACAGAAGAGTGGTGCTGGTATACATCTATGGCAGGCAGGCTTTCAGGCTCACAGGAACATCTAGCACCCAAATAAGTATGGTACGAGCAACCTAGTACTACTTGGAGCTTTACTCAGTAAATCAGTGTCATTTTGAATGTCGGAAGGGATTTACCTGTCTGTAATCTCATGAAGGTGCAGCTTCATGGTGAATGGAATCCTCATGTGCTTCTGTTCTGGTCACAGATGGCCTGAAGTACTCCTAAGGCTTTCATGTGGGCACAGCATGTGGAGCAATGGTGTGCAGGAGAGACCGTTTTCCACCTTTCAGCATCTCAAGTGCATTTCCCTGCCAGAGCAAGGGTCTATGGCTGATGATGATAAAGCACAATTCCCATTTTGCTGCTGCCTGAAATCTGAGTCCCTTTCTCTTGCAGAGTGAGGGCCTTTGGGCAGAAAACCAGATAGGCAAAATTTCCAGTAGGCTGCAGCCTGATGCAGGGCTACACAGGCATGCTGCAAGGCGATGGTAGTGGGAGACAGTGAGCATGATACAGAGGAGAGAACTTGTAGAAGAAATTCCAAACACTCCCAAAGGGAGAAGGGAAAAGAGAAGGGTTTTAACCCCTAATTTCCAACCCACATCTTCATTAGCAATATTAATCACTGCCTTGGGAAGGAGAAATTTGCTTTTGCCTTTTTGAGACCTAAAGTTTTCAGGACTTACTCCTGATGATCAAGAGAATCCCCTGGTTCACAGTGGGAGGAAGGAGAGTTGTGCAGGAGTTCTGATTCTTTCCTCAAAGAGCCAAGGATCCACGTTAATATCTGGGGTGGGGAGCGGTAGGATCCTTTCAGGGTTTCTTCCCCTTCCAGCCCAGGTCAGTTGTGGGATTATCATCTGAGGTGGCTGGATAGCTTGCTCCTGGTACTTAGATTCTTGCCCCAAAAGCTGATAAGGCTCCTCATTGGGCTTTACTGCAATGGACCGGCAGCTTCTCGGTGCAGGACGGGGACCTGAGATGCTCATTTGACTCCGAGTCCTGTGCTCTAGCAGCGTGAGGATTGGCTGTCTGGGAACAAGTAGGGCATAATTCACACTCTGTAGTGCTTGTAAATGCTGCCTCACATAGGGAACACTTTTTAGACTTAAGGCAGGTGTTTTCAGGACAGCTCTGCCATGTCTGAGTGGGAGCAGAGGAGTCCAGCAAGAAGGTGCTGTAGCAGCAGATACAGGTGGTTGAAATCACCACGCTGCTATATACCCAATCCAGGAGAGGAGGAAGATTCTAAGTTGCAACTGCATGAAAATGCATAAAAATAAAGATTTTACAACAAAATGGTAGAGGGAAACTGAACACAAACTTGTTCCATGCCAGAGGCAGCAAATCTGATGGCCTGAGCTGAAAGGTGGGGCTTTGTCCTGAGTTTCCTGAAAAAACACTGGACCACCTCCAAATTCTCCACAGATGCGGAGCATTACCTCATTAGTAATGAATGTGGAGAAGCTGTACAACAGAAAGACAGCAATATCAACAGGGAGCACCAGTTAAATAATCATTGAGCATATGATACTCAGAAGGTTCATGGTGTATTTGGAGTTTTCCAGAAGAGAGAACTGTTTAAGAAAACAGGAGGAGGAGCGGGTATAGGAGGAATTTTGTAGTGAGTGACCTAGAGGAATCAAACACTAAATATACAGTACAATTGACTGGAAAGGAGCAGGTGCTTGTAGAAACGTCTGAAGGTATTTGAGAGATCCAGGCATCTACTTTAAAATTAAGTCCCATTCAATTAGACATATGCAAGCTTACAACATATTTCTGCCCCTTCCCCCATTTTTATAATGTCTTCACTGCCAAAAACAGTGGGCTTTTACAGCGAGAGAGCTAATGGGTGTAAAATCCTAGTGGAAATATGGCACAACTAGTTTTACCGCAGTGCACCTTGGCAAGGTAAACGCAATACTCCCCATCCAGGTTTGACTTTGCCTAGCGACATCACGGTAAAAACTGTCTGTGACTTGTTTCAACTAGGATTTTAGAGTGAAATAGCTAATGTGTATTAGTTATCTCACTGTAAAAACCTCACCTTTTCTGGCAGTGAAAACAAAACCTTAAGCAGCAGTAAATTACACTGAATTTATAGTTTCAGAATTGGTGTATTTACTTAAAATCTTATGTAGTCAGGGAACAAGGAAATTTTAAAAGTTGATATATATTGCTGAAGCAGTAATGGGTAATACGTTTAAAACACGCATTTGCTGGATGTTGGAGAAGTCAAATTATTTCCAGGGCTACACAGAAAAATATAAAATTGCTCTTTCATAACACATCAGGACTAGTTTTATCTCATTTTTAAAACTCACCCACTCTCTTCTCCATCTTTCTTAATAGCATTATTAGCCATTTCAGTCCATTTTGGAAAATTTCCATAATCTAGCACTCTGCTCAAGTAGACAAAACAGACACTAAGGAGATACGCAAGCAGGGGGTTGTAAAGGTGGAAGTGGGGGATGCTATGAGGTGAATGACAGGAGGATCTGCATTAGCAATGGTCACAGATGCTAAGGTCTCACCCACATGCTGCATTCTGCTGGACAGGTGCACCTCAGCACCCAGCAGGACTATACCAGTTCTGCTGTACATGGATAGTCTGCAGTAGAGGAAGATGGGTGGCTGAAATTACCCATTTATGTTCATAAGTATCTCTTGCTTTGATGTGAGGTCTTATATGTACATAATAGATTAAGTTACAAAAGCTACTTTATCACATATGAAAGTCATACTTCATGATACTCTTTTATGGAAAGAGCCACTTTATGTTAAGTTTGTTGTGTCTCCTCCTCAGCCCATGTATGAAATCTATTCTAGGCTTCTGGATCTCAGAATGCCTCTCACACCAAACAGACATATGAAAGGTGTACAAAGCACTATCTAAATCCAAAGCATTTCTCTTCAGGAACTACCACCACACACAATCAATCTCATGTTTTGCTCGTAAAATGAGTTTCTTGTTTTTTATTACTGCTACCAACCTATATCTATTTACAACCTTAGCTCTATTTTAAAGTATTGTGTGTGGGATACTTGTAAGCAGTAGTCTGTACTAAGTCAAAGTAAATATATTTATGGCTTTGGGGCAATGGAAAGTTAGTTTAAATATAACCTCACTGTACTGGGCCAAATTCATTGCATCAGTAAGTGGCTGCAACTCCCATGGAAATCTCTGGGTCAAAATCAGAAGGACCAAAGGTGATGAAAGTAGGTCATAAAATGGGCTTAAATAGATGTAAGTAATAAAGTAATGTAAATTACACAGGCTTGGCATTCAATGGGTTTGCCAAATGAGAAATTTACACACTAGTGGGAGAAAAGTGAAGGTTAAAAAAAAAAAAAGTAGAAAAAACTACTAAGTGGATACGAAGAAGGGCTTAGGATTCCTTTTTTTTAATCTTACTTTCCCTTCTATCCTATCTGAATACACCACTGATTATTTTAGCTTCTTAAAGCAGTGGGGACTGGGACCTACAATCAAGACTTGGCTCCTGGTTTACAGCAAGGAGAGATTTCCTTTTAATCTTTTGAAGCAGGATTTCAGCTTTATATTCTGTGCTCAATGCCTCTTGGATACAACAAAAGCATAAATGTTTAAATGGTGGAACAGTATTTTAATATTTGTGTGCCCATTTAAGCTGCAATTTAATTCTTGTCAGACAATGAATGCCTTCACTTGGTGTCTCCAGAAGCATACTATATTCCTATTTATATTTGATGCAAATGCAAAAATATCTTTTGTTATTTTGCAGTTTGATATCTCTATTAGAGAACCAGAGATTCATGGTAGTCATCAACTGGACAATTATAAAATACTTCTGGTAAAACATTTAATTAAGTTAAACTCTCTGACACAGCCTAATGCATAAAACTATGTTATTTAACATATAACAATGGAATTATTTATATTTTCTTTCTTACCTAGAACTTCTGCAGTGGCCATAATTTCACACGTGTACATGGCTGCCATAAGTCTCTGTGGTTTCACTTGTAATGCGTAACGACAAGCTTCCTTCATGGTGGCAATTAGTTGTCCAGAGAAAGGGCCATAACAATCTGAAAGCAAAGTTTCCCCCTTGCGTTTACTGGATTTCTCAGATGAATCTGGACTATCTTGACTGCCATCTTGGAGTTCTTTATTTTCGCTGGATGATTCAGTGGTATAACTACTAGACAGAGAGGTGACTTTGTCTTCATTTTTTGTCTGTTCTGTAGCATCCAATTCCTCTGAATCCTGCCTATTAGCTGACATTTGCTCTTCTGCTTTACTCATGTCCCATTTTTCCACTATAAAACAGACACCCATGAGAGGTTCTTCACACATGGGACCTGAAAGCGTAGCCAACTGAAACCCACTTACTATGCTGTTGTCAAAATCTCGATATTTACTCATTTCTTTAGTAGTCTTATCAAGGCACTGCCACACAGATTTTTTGTAGCCTTCAAATTTACTTAACAAAATATTAGGCCCACATTTTCGTGGGCCAAATGACCAGATCTGATCGACAGCATTTCTCCACTTTCTTCCTTGCAGATTTTGCTCTAATTTTTGTTTAAATTCCTGGATCCTGTCAAGGATCTTTTGATTAATATCATGTATTTTTTTATCCTCATTCAAAGATGTGTTGAACTGCTCCATAGTACGAATTAAGTCATTGTTTTCTTCAAGGAGTTGAGTTACCTCTTCTGGAAGCGGCATGGCTCTTACACTGAGAGTGGCATATTTATTTGGTGTAGACATTGTTATGAGGCCATCAGAATCAACCTGAACTCCTTCAGGGATTTTATTCTGGGCCTCTTTAGACTGGTGTATGACTGCCACTTTCTGCTGTTTTCCTATTTCCTCATTTACCATGTCAACTTTTGGGGGTCTTGTTATTGTCTCTCTGAATGGGATAATTGGTTCTGATACACTAATTTGTATCTTTGCAAACCTACAAAAAATTGTAAAAATATTAGTTTATAAACTTCTTAAAATAATGCCGTATATTGTAAAGCAAGTATCCGTAAATAAACCCAATTACCAAAAAAAAGGCTTAGCCACCCCTCCCCTTTTGCAGACATAGATCAGATCATAATCTAGTCCAAAACATAGTGCATAAAACACTGTTTTGACACTATAAATTAGTAACAAACTCTTCTATGCTTATTTGTTTGATTATCCAAAAATCCCTTAACTAGTACATCTCAAGTGAAAAACATTACATTATACAGGAGCTCTAAATGGAAAACATCTGAAAGCAAATAAATGGTTTCAAGAGGCCTTCTTGTATAAGCAAGAAGACTGTACCACACAAGATTGTCAGATGCAATAATATAAAATGCAACTAAGGGAAATAATTAAAATCAATTCGACACACTACAGAAAAATACTAAACCTTTACACAGCAGGAATGCCAACGACCTATTACTACACTCATAAAATAAGAGTCAAGAATATTAAAAAAAGGGAAAGGTTATTAAAGAGGGTTCTAAGAGCCAAAATACAATAAAAACACCACTAAGCTGTTGGTAAACCCCTTTATTAAACTAATTGAAAAAAAAAGTAAATTTTTGATAATTTCCTTCAGCAGGCCATAGAAAAACAGAGCAGCAAGGATAGGGATATAGTAGGTCAGAGTGTTGATTAATTATTCACTTATTAAGTATAATTAAAAATCTATTGAAAGTATTGATTGACCTTTTCAAACACATATCAAAAGAAAGGAAAAATCATCTGAACCCAGCAACTCAGCTTCCATTTGCTCATTATGCTGTTTCTGTTCTTCTCTGCTACTCAGCATCTCAGAAATCTTTATACATGTAATTATTCTAGGGTAAGAGTTTGAAGATACGTTCTGAAAAGGACTTTTTATAAATTGATGAGAGGTGCTGTATACAGCTAAAAAAAGCTATTTTGTAAGCAAAGCAGCACACAACTAGCTGGAGTTAAAGAAATTTCAGCAACATCACAGTATGCCAATAAAACATTTATAAATATGATTATTGAAGTGCCAAAATATTGTTCATGACCAGAATAATAATGAATGGACATTTCCTTTCAGATTTAGCTTCCATTAATTCATTTTCTTGAAGTGAGTATTCTGCAGGAAGACCTACACCTCTTTTCAATCTTGGGTGCTTGTAGCAGCTTTTGAAGGCACAAACAAAAAATGCTTATCATGTCAGAAGCATCGTGGGACTGAAACTGCCACTTGTAATTTTCTCAGACAAGAAATTATCCTTAAATTAACAAAATCTCATGAAACTACTAAGAAATATTAAGAACATAAGAAAGGCCATACTGGGTCAGACCAAAGGTCCATCTAGCCCAGTATCCTGTCTACCGACAGTGGCCAATGCCAGGTGCCCCGGAGTGAGTGAACCTAACAGGTAAAGATCAAGTGATCTCTCTCCTGTCATCCATCATCCCCCTCTGACAAACAGAAGCTAGGGACACCATTCCTTACCCACCCTGGCTAATAGCCATTAATGGACTTAACCTCCATGAATTTACCCAGTTCTTTTTTAAACCCTGTTATAGTCCTAACCTTCACAGCCTCCTTAGGCAAGGAGTTCCACAGGTTGACTGTGCGCTGTATGAAGAAGAACTTCCTTTTATTTGTTTTAAACCTGCTGCCCACTAATTTCAATGGATGGCCCCTAGTTCTTCTATTATGGGAACAAGTAAATAACCTTTCCTTATTCACTTTCTCCACGCCACTCATAATTTTATATACCTCTATCATATCCCCCTTTAGTCTCCTCTTTTCCAAGCTAAAAAGTCCTAGCCTTTTTAATCTTTTCTCATACGGGACCCGTTCCAATCCCCTAATCATTTTAGTTGCCCTTCTCTGAACCTTTTCTAATGCCAGTATATCCTTTTTGGGATGAGGAGACAACATCTATACACAGTATTCAAGATGTGGGCGCACCATGGATTTGTATAAGGGCAATAAGATATTCTCTTTCTTATTTTCTATCCCTTTGTTAATGATGCCTAACATCCTGTTTGCTTTTTTGACTGCCGCTGCACACTGCATGGACATCTTCAGAGAACTATCCACAATGACTCCAGGATCTTTTTCCTGATTAGTTGTAGCTAAATTAGCCCTCATCATATTGTATGTATAGTTGGGGTTATTTTTTCCAAAGTGCATTACTTTACATTTATCCACATTAAATTTCATTTGCCATTTTGTTGCCCAATCACTTAGTTTTGTAAGATCTTTTTGAAGTTCTTCACAGTCTGCTTGGGTCTTAGCTATTTTGAGCAATTTAGTATCATCTGCAAACTTTGCCACCTCACTGTTTACCCCTTCCTCCAAATCACTGATGAGTACGTTGAATAGGATTGGTCCTAGGACTGACCCTTGGGGAACACCACTAGTTACCCCTCTCCATTCTGAAAAGTTACCATTTATTCCTACCCTTTGTTCCCTGTCTTTTAACCAGCTCTCAGTCCATGAAAGGATCTTCCTTCTTATCCTATGGCAACTTAATTTACATAAGAGCCTTTGGTGAGGGATCTTGTCTAAGGCTTTCTGGAAATCTGAGTATACTACATCCACTGGATCCCCCTTGTCCACATGTTTGTTGACCCCTTCAAAGAACTCTAATAGATTAGTAAGATATGATTTCCCCTTATAGAAACCATGCTGACTTTTGCCCAACAATTTATGTTCTTCTATGTGCCTGATAATTTTATTCTTTACTATTGTTTCAACTAATTTGCCCAGTATGGATGTTAGACTTACTGGTCTGTAGTTGCCGGGATCACCTCTAGAGCCCTTTTTAAATATTGGCGTTACATTAGCCATCTTTCAGTCATTGGGTACAGAAGCCGATTTAAAGGACAGGTTACAAACCCGAATTAATAGTTCCGCAATTTCACATTTGAGTTCTTTCAGAACTCTTGGGTGAATGCCATCTGGTTCCGGTGACTTCTTACAGTTAAGTTTATCAATTAGTTCCCAAACCTCCTCTAGTGACACTTCAGTCTGTGACAATTCCTCAGATTTGTCACCTACAAAAGACGGCTCAGGTTTGGGAATCTCCCTAACCTCCTCAGCCGTGAAGACCGAAGCAAAGAATTCATTTAGTTTCTCCGCAATGACTTTATCATCTTTAAGTGCTCCTTTTGTATCTCTATCATCCAGGGGTCCCACTGGTTGTTTAGCAGGCTTCCTGCTTCTGACGTATTTAAAAAACATTTTATTATTACCTTTTGAGTTTCTGGCTAGCTGTTCTTCAAATTCCATTTTGGCTTTTCTTATTACATTTTTACACTTAATTTGGTAGTGTTTATGCTCCTCTCTAGTTACCTCAGTAAGATCTAACTTCCACTTTTTAAAAGATGCCTTTTTATCTCTGTTTCTTTTACATGGTTTTTAAGCCACGCTGGCTCTTTTTTAGTTCTTTGACTTTGTTTTTTAATTTGGGGTATACATTTAAGTTGGGCCTCTATTATGGTGTCTTTGAAAAGTGTCCATGCAGCTTGCAGAGATTTCACTTTAGTCACTTTACCTATTAATTTCTGTTTAACTAACCCCCTCATTTTTGCATAGTTCCCCTTCCTGAAATTAAATGCCACAGTGTTGGGCTGCTGCGGTTTTGTTCCCAGCAGCCCAACACATACATAACATTCAACAAGATAATGAAAAAAATAATGTATTAGAAAATATGCAAGATTTAAAGACCCAATGGGTTATGATTTGCCTGGGCGTAAAGGCATTTTGGTAGAACTAGTACTAATCCTTTCAAGACCAGTAAAAACTTTTCTAATCCTTGATTCTAGTTCCATAATCAGAAAGATAACATGCCAGCATCAAAGTCCCAGACAGACCAACCCTCTGCATTCAGTCAGTAACCCCACTACTGACCAGTACACAATAGTCACAATGCAAGTAAATTAAGGTGGGACTCTGCACTAAAGAAGGTATACCCAAAGACAAAGGTCACAGTTAAATTATCACTTTTGACCACTTTGAGTAACAGTTGACTTCTCCATTTTACTCTGTGTGGATTATATAAATTAGGGGGCAGCTTACTCCAAATAAACATATCCAAGCCTTGAGGACAGAAAAATTGATCCTTAATGCATATTGTTTCCCTTTGACTGGCAATAGTGGTGTGTTTAAATTTTTTTATTAGGTCTTGTACTGAACCTTCATATAGGGTGTAATTCTTTGCACTGGAAGTTGTTTTGAAACAGTTTCTTTCAGAAACAACTGATATCTGCCAAAAGTCAGAAATCCACATGGTGAGCATCTCTTGGAAATAAAAGATTCTGATGAAGATTGTGTTTGAGTTTGCTGTGCATCCAAACATGGACAGAAAGTGCCAGAAGTTTGCTTAGGTGGAACCTGAAATGAAGCATAGCATCACTGAGGCAACCAGCACTAAATTCAATATTTTAATCTTCGGTCTAAGGACTTCCATTATAATGCTTTCCCACTACAAGGTCATGCCTTAAATTCAGTCAGATGAAAAGATTCTAAGCCTACAAAACACTGGATGTAGTGGTATAAGGCAAATGCAATCACAGGAAAGAGCATACTTTTTACATTCCCCTAATAAGGATCCAGAGCACAGAGCTGAACATCACTCTCAGACACTCAGGAGGTTTATATAGGTTCATTAAATGGGAAGCAAGAGAACTAGCCAAGATTTCCCGAATTTGGTTTAATGAAAAACAAGTTGCAAGTGAAAAAAACACATGTAATTGTAGATGGTACTTCCACGGACTCTTTAATCTTTTATGCTACTGTAGTTGTCAAAGAAGTTTCCAAAGAGTTTTCACATAAAGGAAACATAGTAATCAATGACAAATAACTATGTCAATGAAAAGTTAAGGTTGCTCTGCCTTTGCAGAGTGTTGAGTTCAGCAAAACTCAAATTCCTGAAAACCTGAAAATGCAGTTAAGGTTCCTCTTACCTCTGTCCCCTTTGAGCAATACCCCAACATGCCCCTTTAATACACACCATACCATTACTCTGCCAACCCAACAGCTGTACAAGCTCTTCATTTTCTTTTATGGTTCACTCTTACCCACAGGGCTCTATTGAAACTATTAAAGCTGGTGGTCTGGTTAAAGAGGAGACTAGAACAGGTCATACTGAAAGGTGAACTGTCCGGCTGAATGGAGGTTACTAGTGGAGTTCCTCAGGGATCAGTTTTGGGACCAATCTTATTTAATCTTTATATTACTGACCTTGGCACAAAAAGTGGGAGTGCTCTAATAAAGTTAGCAGATGACACAAAGCTGGGAGGTATTGCCAATATAAAGAAGAATCGGGATATCATACCGGAAGATCTGGATGACCTTGTAAACTGGAACAATAGTAACAGGATGAAATTCAATAGTGAAAAGTGTAAGGTCATGCATTTAGGGATTAATAACAAGAATTTTAGTTATAAGCTGGGGATGCATCAGTTGGAAGTGAGAGGAGAAGGACCTTAGAGTATTGGTTGATCATAGGATGACTATGAGCCATCAATGTGATATGGTCGTGAAAAAAGCTAATGCGGTCTTGGGATGCATAAGGCAACGTATTTCCAGTAGAGATAAGGAGGTGTTAGTACCATTATACAAGGTATTGGTGAGACCTCATCTGGAATACTGTGTGCAGTTCTGGTCTCCCATGTTTAAGAAGGATGAATTCAAACTGGAACAGATACAGAGAAGGGCTACTAGGATGATCTGAGGAATGGAAAACCTGTTTTATGAAAGGAGACTCAAAGAGCTTGGCTTGTTCAGCCTAACCAAAAAAAAGCTGAGGGGAGATATGATTGTTTTCTATAAATATATCAAAGGGATAAATACCAGGGAGGGAGGGGAATTATTTAAACTCAGTACCAATGTGGACGCAAGAATGAATGGATATAAACTGGCCATCAGGAAATTTAGACTTGAAATTAAATGAAGGTTTCTAACTATCAGAGGAGTGAAGTTCTGGAACAGCCTTCCAAGAGGGCAAAAGACATATCTGGCTTCAAGACTAAGCTTGATAAGTTTTTATGGAGGGGATGGTTTGATGGGATAGCCTAATTTTGGCAATTAATTGATCTTTGACTATTAGCGGTAAATATGTGATGGGATGTTAGATGGGGTGGGATCTGATTTACTATGGAGAATTCTTTCCTGGGTGTCTGGCCAGTGAGTCTTGCCCACATGTTTAGGGTTTAGCTGATCGCCATATCTGAGGTCAGGAAGGAATTTTCCTCCAGGGCAGATTGGCAGAGACTCTGGGTTTTTTTCGTCTTCCTCTGCAGTGTGGGACATGGGCCACTTGCTGGAAGATTCTCTGCACCTTGAAGTCTTTAAACCATGATTTGAGGACTTCAATAGTTCAGACATAGGTTAGGGATTTATTACAGGAATGGGTGGGTAAGATTCTGTGGCCTGCGTTGTGCAGGAGGTCAGACTAGACGATCATAATGGTCTCTTCTGACCTTAACGCCTATGACTCTATAACATTCCATTTGTCTTCCTCCCCTCATTGTAGCCCCATAGTACCCCTTGCTCTACCATCTAATACCCCTCCTCTCCCAGAAAGCATTCACATGTCTAATTTTTCTCCCTAAAGTCTTTGATTACATTCATCCTGGAATGAAATTGCCACCCATGACTCTCAAATAGTAGCAACTTCCAGCCACTCAGTCCAAAACTCCTTCTCTTCCAGATCAGGGCTTGTGATTAACTTCTCCTTAGTCATGTTAACTGAAGGATGATTTCACAGCCATCTAGAGGTCTGTCATTCATCTAGTCATTAGTACCTATGAGATTAACTGTAAAAGATCGCAAAGTTAAACTGATTTTGGGGGAAGCCCTGCAACTCATGAACAACTCAGACAAATAACCTCAAATTTGGATCACTAATGTTACCACAACAGGTACACCAAATTTCAAAGCAGTCAGAGTAACCATTTGGATTTTAGAGCACTTACAAGAGTTAAGCTTAAAATCATATAAAATGACAGGAATGGCAACACTCTAGTACTTTTCCTGTATTGATGAACATGCCATGTAAAAATGTACATTTTCTTCAATATCATTCTCAGTTTGGGTCCCTGTTGCATGGCAGGAAGAATCAAGGAGACTACAGAGGCACATCTGTTTGCATCTGAAACAAATGCTTTATAAATGGTAACTTGAAAAAGACACAGATGAATCAATACTACCTCCAGATGTAGTGAAACATACAACATTAAGGCTAGGGCTACACTACAGCTTAAGTCAACTCGGGGTGTGAATTAGGCACCCCCTGAGCAACATAACTTACGCCAACCTAAACACCAGTTTGGACAGCACTATGCTGGTGAGAGAGCTTCTCCCACAGACATAACTATTACCACTCGCAAGGGGCTGGTGTAATTAAGTTGATGGGAGAGCTCTCTCTAGTTGGCTGAGAGAGACTACACTAGAGAGCTTAGAGCAGTGCAGCTGCATTGATGTAGCTGTGCCACTGTAAGCTGTCTAGTGTAGCCATAGCCTAAGTTTTTAAGTGCTTTCCATCACTTGCACCTCTTTGGGGCAGAGATATAGGTCTGTCTCATAATCTGTATTAAATTTAGAGATAAAAGCCAGTCCTTCTAATTCCTGGGACTGCGTTTTCAACACTAGACCGTTCTTCTAGGAACTTTCATCAACAACTAGATTAAAATAAAAGAGAAGAGACAATTTAAAGCACAGGACTAAAAGCCAGAAAATCCAGATTTTATTTCCATCTTTCACAGACTTCCTGCGTCAAAATCTGTAATACACAATCTATGCCTGAGCTTCCCATCTGTAAAATGGAGATAATTACATCTTAAGGATGATGGGAGGCTTAATTTTTTACTGTTTGTAAAGTGCTTTAAGATACTTGAAAAGTGCTACAGAAATGAAACCACCATAAAAGAGAGAGAAAAAAATGTTAAATATTAACTGCAATAGTGAGTCTCCTGGAAAGATCTGATATGTTAGTCTATAAACTCGGCAAAATAGGAAAGAAAATAAAAGCAATTACTTAACTTTGCAACAAATCCAACTTTGAAACATGGATTCTTAAAATTAGGCTCCTGAATACATATTTAAGCACTTGAACAAAAGTGGCTTGATTTTCAAAGATGCTGAGTTCCTATTGGCTTCAATGAGAGTTCAGCATCTTTGAAAATTAGTGTGCTTTTTATCTGGGTCTCTAAATATATAATTAGAAAAGTAAATTTTGCTTTCCAGATTTGAAAAGTTCAAACAACAGTGTTACATCATAGCCTCCATGATGGAGATTCTGTTCTGTGAGACTCAGTCACTCAGAACTTCCTTTTAATCTCCAGACTTTTAAATTTCTTTTCTATACATTTACACAACACAGATATAGGCCAATTTCCTCTTAGATCCATACTTATTGCAATCAATATAGAGGATAAGGTTTCAAAATGCCTAGGTGATTTAGGAGCCTAAATCCTATTTTCAAAAACTGCACTGGTACAAAGGAGGCTAAGTCTCATTGAAAGGCAATGGGACTTATCCTAAATTCTCCTGGTTGTACAGCAGCAATTTTCTTAAAGAAATTGTTCCCAGGTTTCATCTAACATTGATTAAAAAAGACAGATAGAATATGTTAGAAAAGAAAAGTACTACAAAACCATGGCAGAAAACGGTCAAGATAATTTTTGCTCCTTTCTGCATATTGGGGTGATGTGGGAGGGGGAAAATACTATAACACTTTTAAGGATCAATGATTTTAAATGTACAACATTTTCAAAATACATCAGCCTTGTGAGGTTAGCAAACTTCTCTGTTTTACAAATTAAATACACTTTGTCAAATAGGAAATCAGTGTTGGAAATATTAATCTGATCCTACTGACACATGTGAATAAGAAAGTAAAATACTTGTGTGTAAGTGACTACAAGACTGAGCCCTTATATCTGTAAGGCTCTGAAATAATAGAAAGAATAAAAAGAGTTGAAAAAGTTATAAAAATGTTTTGATGCTGAAGCTTACATCCTAAAGTTTATTTTCCATCTACACTACATATTAATATGGATTATGTAATAAGAAAGAGAAATTAACACAAAATCCAAAACAAACAGGGATTTTTTTTCTTAGTGTTATCTTCTACACATTGATTTTTATTTAGAACCTTAGCCATGAACAATGAGAATTAAAGTTACTGTTAAGTTACATGAATGTTTCTATTGTGACATTCTTTTCAGTCAGTCATCTATAAAACTTTTATCTTTCATAGAAGATAAGGGATGGAGGAGACCTCAGGAGGTCACCTAGTCCAACCCCCTGCTTAAAGCAGGACCAACACCAACTAAATCATCCCAGACAGGGCTTTGTCAAGCTAGGCCTTAAAAACCTCTAAGGATGGAGATTCCACCTCCTCCCTAGGTGACCCATTCCAGTGCTTCACCATCCTCCTAGTGAAAGTTTTTCCAATTATCCATCCTAGCCCTCCCCCACTGCATCTTGAGACCACTGCTCCTTGTTCTGTCATCTGATACCACTGAGTACAGCTGAGTTCCATCCTCTTTGGAACCCCCCTTCAGGTAGCTGAAGGCTGCTATCAAATCCCCCCATCACGCTTCTCTTCTGCAGACTAAATAAGTCCAGTTCCCTCAGCCTCACCTCATAAGTCATGTGCTCCAGTCCCCTAATCATTTTCATTGCCCTCTGCTGGAGTCTCTCCAATTTGTCCACATCCTTTCTGTAGCAGAGGGCCCAAAACTGCATGCAATTCTCCAGGTGTGGCCTCACCAGTGCCGAATAGAGGGGAATAATCACTTCCCTCGATCTGCTGGCAATGCTCTTACTAATACGCCCAATATGCTGTTAGCCTTCTTGGCAACAAGGGCACACTCTTGATTCATATCCAGCTTCTTGATCACTTAATCCCCAGCTTCTTTTCTGCAAAACTACTGCTTAGCCAGTCGGTCCCCAGTCTGTAGCAGTGCAGACTTCTGTCTTAAGTGCAGGACTCTGCACTTGTCCTTGTTGAACCTCATAAGAATTATTTTGGCCTAATCCTCCAAATTTGTCTAGGTCACTCTAGACCCTACTCCTGCCATCCAGCACATCTACCTCTCCTGCCATCTTGGTGTCATCCACAAACTTGCTGAGGATGCAAGTTTCTAGAAGGAAACTAGAAACTTTCTAGTTTAAGTCTCCCCGGCTTATATTTTGCTCAAAAGGTAATTTTCATCATCTTCTTTTAATATTCAGCAAAAACAGCATAGCTTATTTTCAGTAGGAGAGTAAAGTTTAACACAAGCACTAGTAAAAACTTTCCCCATTACGAAAAAGAAGTCTTGGAACTTATCTACCTCTAGCTATTTTGGCTGTTCAGAATATTGAATGTTCATGAAGAACCCTCACTGAAGGCCCCTTTGGATGATCTGATGAAAAATGTATACTGAATCATACTCAAGCTGTATAATAGAAAGTAATAGTAAAAAATGTGTATATATCACCTAATTTTATAACTGTGGGCCATTCCAACTTCCATAAGAAACAAATGGGAATTAGCTTTGATGGAATGGGCCCTGGGCCCTAAATTAGCATCATAATAGCCTCATTTCCTGAACTGCTGCTGATTGAAAAGAAAAGGAAGCATAAGTATGAGAGTGCTGACAACATTACTAATAAAACACACCTTGGTCCTTGTCACTGGCAGTGGGATGTCTGACACATGTAGCTACAGTACAGACCTGTTTACACGCGGATGTCAGAAGTCAAGCTGTAATGACCACATGTTAACGGACCAGGGGTTAAGAGGGCCATGCTGAAATATCTTTTTTTATATATATATATATATATATTTTTTTTTCCCCCTCTGGAAACCAATACCTGCGCTATGCTATGACGCTTTTTAAAACGACTTATAAACCCCTTGCTGGCTTGGAATGATTTATCCCCTGTTAAATTTCCAAATTTTGTCGCTTGGACTTGAAGAATTGGCCAACTTAGTGGCATTCCTTTCAGCGAAAGGATGCGAAAGTGGCATTCCTTTCACGAAAGAATGGTTTCCCATTAGAATCAAATTAACAAGAATCAAACAATTTTGAAATGTATTAGCACAGACTATATATTACTTCTCTCTAGTGTGACAATGACTAAGATTGAGTGTTAAGTCTTTACCAATACAGTAGACTCTCGATTATCCAGGAAGGAAAGGAAAAAAATAATTCTGGTTAATAAAATCCCGGATAATCACCATCCATAGGAAATATGGGGGCGGGGGGGTTGGTTCACCAGCCACCCTGCACCGGGAGGAGGGGGTGTTGGTTCACTGGCTGCCCTGCACCCTGGTGGGTTTTTGGTTTTTTTTGTGTTTGGGGTGGCAACAAAGCCAGAGTCGGCCCTGTGAGTTACACATTTTTTTTTTTTTTTTGACATCCTAGTTAATCTACATCCTGGTTAACTCAATCCTGGATAATCGAGAGTCTACTGTATCAGCGATCAAAAGGAAGAGGAAACGCCAGTAGCCCTACAACATGTTTCTGCTCCGCCCTTCCTATCTATTTCTGTCAGTGAGCGAGTGAGCAAATCTATTGCGCTACATAGCAAGTTCCTGTACCGCGTGTTAATGAGTCTTGCGTGTTAAATAGGTAGCACTGGGAGGCATGACGCTACCGCACGTAAACGGCTCCGCACTGTATATGCCACATTGAAAAACAGGCTGCGTCCACGCTGTTGTGTGCAGACACAGGTGTCAGTAAAAGGCTCTGTGCTAGGCAGCAGGAAAAGACTCCAGCTGCGGGGAGCTGCTGGGGCCTTTTCTGCTGCCTCTCCTCACTGCCTGAGACTTTCACTGCAACAGGCAAAGGCTCTGTCAGCTCCTTGCTGCTGGAACCTCTCTTGCTGCAGTGGGAAAGGATTCAGACAATGGGACACTACACTGCTAAAACTAGCAGCATAGATGTGAAAGCAGAGGTTGGGCATGCAGAGAGCCATGTAGGGTATATATCCTAACGTTCTGGCATGCCTTTTCTCTACTTGCCTAGAGAGTGCCTCACCATTTATACTTTTATTTATACCTGAGCTAGGGGTACACTACACATCACTGTAAGTCTAGACATAGCCTTAGAGAACAGAGCTTACCACGGAAAATGTCTGAGTCAATTAAGATATACTGGGAATGAAAAAAGCGTTAGAGTAAAAAAAAGAAGAAATAAAACAAGATTCTAAACATATGTATCTAAGACTGGAGAAAGTTCAGTGACATATAGTATATGAGAAATAGCATAGGTTAATGCAATTAAAAACTGTCTCCTGCACAAGGGAGCAGAGTTACAGGTGCACATGCAGCCCCAGACTTTGTTATTTCTTGACTCTAGAGAGCTGAACTTTGAAACCTAACTATTTTCCTAACCATTTTTTTTGGTACAGAATGTTTACTACAATTCAAACAAACTCTGAAACTATTATAATTTATGACTTCTATAGAGAAATAACCTGCCAAAAAGGTGTTTTAAGTCATGCATGAGTAGGAAGTCAGTGGCATTTTCAGCTGCAGATAATTTTATACCTATTAAAATTTATATTTATGATCCAACACTAGTGAAAAAGTCTTGGCTGAGGAGGCTTCAACCTCATCAGAAAATAAATCACAGTTAACTGACTGAGAAATACCACACAAAGCCCTTGAACCTGAAATATTTCCTTTTTCCCTTCCTAACCTTTCTTTCAAGTCATCCAAGCAGCGCTGGAGATGGACTTCTCCTGCTGTAACTAATACATGCTCTCCTGTCTCCTGGATTAAAACTTGGACACATGGATCAGCTTGGTTTAAAAGCTTCATTCCTCTGACCAACTGAGGCATCTCACCTAGGAAGATAGAAATAAACCATTCTTAATAAACTAGTATTGAAGAAATAAATACTTGTATCAGGACTTATTTTTTGGGTAAAGAGAAAAATTTAGAGGATACTTTTTAAGACAGCACCAAGAGAATACATACATAAATCTGATTAGGAAAGTATAAGAAGTTTTTTAAATCAGTAAATGCTGGTAACAGTTAATTTCATCATATGCATTCAAACCAATGGAAAATATTTTGATGATGATCAAAATTTACAGACAGACGAAAGAAAAATGCTGCTTCAAAACTTAGAGTTTGATTTAAGGATATTTACTTTGTATGTTGACAGTTTGTGCTATGATTGTCATAAAGCTTTAACTTTTTGAATCTCAACATTTACTGTCATTAAATGATTAAAGTCTGCCCTATCTATAATTTCCCACAACTGTGAAAATTTAAATAAAAATAAAAAATACTTAAAAATAAACATCAATATTATCTGTTGAAATTAAAAAAAAAAAAATTTCTACCCAAGCCAAGTTTAGCAACACTTGAATACCGTGAATACAGTCCTGAGGTCCTTACTTTCAACTGATTATGAACTAAGTAAAGACTGATCAAGAACCTCAGGATTTGGCCCCTTATTTGTACTGATTGTTAAAAGATAAAATATACAATGCTAAATAAATATTTTTATTTGTGAAAAAGTACCACCACCACTTATTTACCAAAAGCTATTTTATTCCTATTGCACATACACACAAAAAATGATTTGTAAAACTGTACCTGAAAACCTATATGATGCTACGAAAAGTACTCAACAGTTTTAAATAATACTGTATCATCATTACTAATATATCCAAACAGAAATCTTCCAAAAGCACTACTGGAAGGGAGTAAGAGTGAATGAAGCACAAAATAGATTTAAATATACAAACTGGAAAATACTGAGAGGTATCAAACTCTGATAATCCAGAAAAGAGAAAACCCCCAGTTATGAGATTTTCATTATTGTGTACGAAATACATAACAAAATTTTTAAAAGGAAGATGTTTTAAGAACAAAATGGTCTTAAAATTAATGGAAAATTAGGGAATACTCCTCAGATGAGTGAGACACAGCAGGTGCATGCTGTAGCTGTGTGGAGAATTTTTTTAAATCAGTATTTCACACATCTCAGTAGATTTTCATAATACAGTTGATACAATTTGAAAACTTTAATTGTTTTTCTCTTTTCTTACTTGACATACAAGGCAGAGAATACAAACTGATTTTCTAGGCTCAAATATTCATATTCCAAGGAAGAGTTTAACACCCTGTTTGTTGTTTGCTCCCAGAGATTATTAAAATAAATATGACTTTACTCATTTATGCTAAGTTTATAAATGTACAAGACAATGTGGGAAGCTGGATAAACTGTAAAAATGGAAAAAAAATGAGGGGGAGTTTCTTTAGGCCATCTGCCCTAGGATTGTTTTTGTTTATAGTCTTCAGCAGTTGAGTCCTCAGGAACAGATACGTAGGTGGGCTTGTTTTGAGAGCTGATGGAAATTCTACATGAAGATTTTGACACAATGTGCAGGACTTGCACACAGTGCAAACATTTACAGGGACTGTTATCAATAATTATATTTATTAACAATAATTTTCTCCAAATTAAAAAACAGATGTCATTTTAGAGCAGATTAAAAGGAAACTTCTTTCTAAAAACACCTGAGTGTAACTGCTAGAGCTAGACAACATTACTGAAATTGATCTGAACATCTTCCTACCAAAAATACTTTGTAGTGCCACAATCACATTTACTTAATGTTTTCAATTAAGTAAGAGTTTACACAAGATAAAGTCTTAATGTGTTAGGATAACTTGATTAATGACAGACTCATCCCTAAACTCAGTGGATCTAGAAAATTTCAATCCAGAACATCCGCAGGATGCATGAGATGTTCTCATCCATTACTCCAGGGATGGGGAATGTGTTTTGTATCAGGGGCTCTAGACCCACTGAAAATATAAATGGTGGGCCATGCACGTTCAACTCACCTGCCGGGAGTGGGGCCGCTGAGACTCCGCTTCCCTGCCGCAACGGGACGAGCTAGCGGTCCCATAGCATTGTGGGGTGGGAGCCACGATTTGGAGTCCCTGTCCACCCCTCACCCTCCCACCGTGGTGAGGCAAGCGGTGTCTCCGTGTGGGGCTGGAGCTGCGAGCACCAGTTGGCCCAGCTGTAGGGGAAGCCCTGTCCCTTTGCCTTCCAACCCCCCCCCCCCCACCCCCTTCCCACACACTTTGGGTGAGTTGAAAGTGTGTGGATGAAAATGAGCAAGGGGCTGGATCTGGCCTGTGGGCCATAGGTTCCCCACCCCTGCATTACTCAAAACACTGGAACAGTCAATGGTACACTGCCCAGTAATTTTTAACCCACTAACCCCTCTTTATGTCCTATGACTACAGGGGTGTTAATGGGTCACTTTACCTTGAATGGTCCCTTAGAATGTGCTAACAACTTATGCTGAACTATTTGTTCGATCTTGTATTTAGCTGTGATCCTCTCAGTATCCTTTTCAGACCTGAAGAGCTCTGTGTAGCTCAAAAGCTTGTCTCTCTCAGCAACAGAAGTTGGTCCAGTAAAAGATATTACCTCACTCTCCTTGTCTCTTTAACTGTCCAGTAACACAGTCCAACCCTAATCTGCAGAACATGTATCCAACATGTTACAGAAAATTTTCTACTTGAACAGAAATACAGTAATTTTGATTCTGTCAACATTTCAGCAACAAATGGAACCTGGACAAACTGAAATACGATGAGATTAAAATACATGTATTCTTCAGCAAAAAAGTTGTTCCGTTGGAAGTAAGATTGCAAATATGTATTAACAGACAAATGATATACCATAAAAAAACCCACTGCAGTGTTAAAAAGTCAAAGCCAGGCATGTTTACATTTAATGAAACACACAGATTCTGAAAGTATGGACATGTAAAATCCAGATATCAGGTGGCTCCATGGCTGTGGAACTCTTGAAGATGGAAAGTTCATCAGGATAGCAGTACACCACCACGTTACCTGCAATTGCCGATCTATTGGGGACTAGAGATGACCTGCTCTCACAGTCCTCAAAGAGAGGGTAAGGCCAGGCCATTTCAGAGATATGCTGATTCAGAACATCATGTCAACCTCTCCTGACAGGACTCCAATAGTTGGAATTTAAAGCTATTGCCCACTCCCCACAAGCAAATCGTGGTGGGGGAGGGGGAGGAAGCTGATATGGTGCTACAGGAGTGAATCTGGCTCCTCACTCCATCAGCTTTACGCATGCATTTTTGTTTGCTATGCAGTTAGTAACTATTTCTTTATTCAATTTAAAAGCAATATACCATCTGTCTAATGATAATGCAGGAGCTTCAAAGATCAGACTTATGGTTCAAAAGTTTTACTCCCCGCCCCCAACTTAAGTTTTACATGTACAAAAACACAGTTATTCCCTTTAATGTATTCAATGATGTAGTCCTCCCAGAGGATCTGATAGCATACTTCTCTTTTTAGAAGTGACAGAGAGTCCTGTGGCACCTTAAAGACTAATTAAAGTATTAGAGCATAAGCTTTCGTAGGCTAATACCCACTTCATCGGATGGCATGCATCCGATGAAGTGGGTATTAACTCATGAAAGCTTATGCTCTAATACTTTAATTAGTCTTTACGGTGCCACAGGACACTCTGTCACTTTTGCAATTCCAGACTAACACGGCTACCCCTCTGATTCTTCTCTTTTTAGGTCGCTGGTTTCTTGTCTGAGTTCGAGTACTAGCACAGATTTATTATTACATAATTCTATTACTAACCAGATCTCAATATTTGAGCTGAATATACACCAGCAATGTCTAATTTGAAAGTTAACAACAGTTTTAAAGCATATTAAAAAAGCATGAAGTAAATGTTATAGTTTGCTCTCTATTAAACTTATCTTTGGCACTGTAATGGAATTGTAGATCAAAATGTGTGTGTGAGAGGGTGGGAGAAGAAGAGTACTTTAAAGAATGAGCCTTGAAGTTCTGAGAGTGAAAAGAGGTCTCCAAAACAACTTTTTTAGAAATGACAAAAGATGGGGACAAAAGGGCCTGATCCCACCCGATCTAAGGGATGAGTGTAATGGGAGATGTGTCAGGCAGTGACAATAACTGGTAAATCACGAGAAGACCTTAAGGTTATTTAGTTTAGCATTTACATTTTCTTTTCTTCCTTACTGCAGTAGTTATTATTTTAAGACAGAATCCTTCACCTGTGTCTGTTTGTTTAGACTTATTTCTTTGAGAGGAATGTTTTAGCCTCATTTTCATAAACATCTGTAAAATAAATGCTAACAGTCTGTGGCTGAATCCAAATATGAGAGAGAAGTGAGTGAAGTAAGATCTTTTATTGGACCAACTTCTGTTGCTGAGAGAGACAAGCTTTCAAGCTACACAAAGCTTTTTCAGAAATGAGAAAGGTACCAAATATGGTATGCCTAAACAGAGGAACTATTGCAGTTAATATTGTCAGGCTACGATCAGGGGACCAAAGGGAAAGAACATTAATCTCAGAGTGTTATACAGAAGGGAATTGTATTTACCAGTGCAACTCCTGAGTGTCTGAGGCTGTATGTCTGAATCACAACGATGAGTACAAATGAGGGTACTTAGGGAAAACAGAGGGGGAAAAATGTCTTTCAAGCAGATAGTTCTTCGTTTCCATGTAATAATATATTTAGTCACTTTGTGATCCAATGACGGTCTTTCTTAATCTTTTTGTTACAGCACTTTCCTCCAAAACTTTTCTCCACGGCAGTAAGAAATGTGTCCCATCCCACATTAATAAAATGAATAAAACATAAGTTCACACAAATACTTCACAAGTTAAAAAGTTCTCCAGTTACCATTAATTTTGGTTAGTGCATGATGCTATAAAAGTGAAGTACATTTGTCTGGTTCTGTGCATTATATTTTTACTTTGTAAACAGAGGATGAAACTCATGAACCATATGGATTTCAGCTGGAGTTTAACACTTTAGGTTTTTCTTTTACATCTCCTATATGTCCCAACATTTATTTTGGGCTATTTTGGTTTGAAGTCCTTTAACTCAACTTTAGGTTGGTAATCACAATTTTTTTCTAGTAGCTGTGACATTTATCCTGTTATCGAAGGGATTGATTTGGATTTTCAGTAAAAAAAAAAAAGTAACTTAAACAAATATAAAAAGTCATACATACATCGTACAGTAGCCTTCTGAAAATATTTTTATTCTCTTCTGATTCCATAGAAAACTAGAGGAATTTGGTTTCTATTCCTTTTTAGTATACCATAATTATGACTAAGAGCGATATTTTAAAAAAGATGAGTCCTATGTCCCATAGTTCTAAGGCAATTTTTAAAAATTGTTAGAAATAACATGTCCTGATTATGGGCAATCCTGTAAATACTTATGCAGATGGGAAATTAATGGGATGAAAACCCTTGTAGAAGGGTATTTTCTCTTGGAATGTAAACAAACTGCTATTTGGTAAAGACAAAATTTACTGTTCAGAAATATTTGTGAGCTCAAGAGAAGGTCTTCCTTCCGAGGAAAGCTTCTAGCAGTATGTTTGCACATTAATATATGCATATGATTGTTTTTTATCATTTATTACAGCCGTTTCCAGAAACGTATATCAGTATCATGAATAACACCACATGTTACACTGAAAAGCATAATACTCCCCTTCCTTCTTAAAGAAAAGGTTAATACGCAAGGACCCCCATGTCAAAACTTCATTTATAAAGCTAATTTTGAAAAAAGAGTTTCACTAATAAAAGAGAAAAGTTAAACTCTTACTTGGATGCTTTGGTTCAACAGCAACTCGCACAATAGGGGTAGCTTCAAAGTTGAGAGGTGTAAATGGTGGGCAAGCTGGTGATGTTGATAAAGTTGCTGACTTCAGTACAAACTCTTGCAAACCTCCTATCCCTAGAGAGCACATAAAACAGAAGTTTGCATATATAAAACAGGAAAAGTTAACGTAATAAAGTACAGTATATTTTAACAAAGTCATATAAAAATTACCTTACTCTCTCAAAGCAATACTAGAAAAAAATACTATGATTACAACCAAAGATGTGGCAACAGGAGTCTTAAAAAAAGTTCTCACTGTTCTTATAAGACATTTGCTAAGCTACCTTTATGCAATTTGGATATGAAAAGATTCAGTTTGGGGTAGAGAGATCATATTTTCTGGCCTCAATATACACTGACTTCCCTTTTTATTTTTTGAATAAACAATGTACTGTATATACATACAGTACATTCTTAATCTGTATATACATATATAAATACGGATTAAGAAAGGCAGGTTTTTAAACACAATGATACATGCTAGAAAAAGGATGAGGACTTTTTCCTCTAATATTCCAATGTTTTCCTTTAATGTGAAGTTATTTTGTGGTGGTTTGACTTTGCAACATGAAATACTTGATGTAACTTGACACCGAGTCAGTGAATCAAACGGTCTTAACCTAAAACATCGAGTCCAGTTGGAGATGATAAAGGGAATCATCCCAACATTTAGTGATATAAAAAAACAGAAAAACCAGATAGGAGACAAATGAGTAACAGTTGTACTTATGTAAAATAGCTGTTGTAAACACGCATTTAGTTTTGGCTGCCAGGTGCAGTAGGGCTGGCTCATGCCTGCTGCCTTCAAATTATAAATATGAGGAGCAAAACCCCCAGCACATATGGATGTTGTTTATAACTCACTAGTTATAGCTGTACCAATGACAACCTGACATAGTAAAAAATGTCAAAGGTTGTATAGATAAATGTAACCATTTTTACAACAAATGCTCATTGAAATTTTGAAACTGGAAACATATCTGAAGCACAGGGCACATTAATAATGCACATACCCTTAAGAACTAAGGATTTCAGAAGCAAACCTCAAACTTGAAGTTCTCAAATTTAATCAAGTGTAGGATATAACAGACCAGCAACCACGTATGAGCAGAACAATTCTTTCCTTGAGCCTTCACAGCCACAATACACATACTTTAGATCTGTTTTCACACCACCTTACACCACCATGTTAGCCTGAATAAGGGAGCTATTGCATTTCTAGAAAAGCTAACCCATCATGGAGTCAGCATCTGCAGCATTAGGCTCCTTCTACAGCTCAGAAAGCTTCAATTTTTGGCCAACTGGGTAGATTGTAACTGGAAATGTTACTACTTGGGAAAAACCTGCCTCAGAATAACTGGAAGTAATAGAAAATCCAAAAGCTTAAAAATAGCACAGCAGATGCTAAGAAGGAAAACTTCTTCATAAACGGATCCTGCACCTGACCTATGACCTGCATATACTTCCTCTTTTTGCTCATGAAATGGAAAACAAACACTGGACCTCCACCACCACCAAGGACTGAGTCAACGGATGGTCAGCTTATTCTGTTCTTCAGTGAACCAGAGGATTCAAGTTACCAAATCTGTTATTTCAGATCAAACTTACCTCTTTGCTGATGCGTATTAGAGTATAAAAAAAAGGGTAAATAACTAGCAAGGCACAAAGTGAATGTGTATTATATTGGCATCTGGCAATGCAGTCAAAACCCATCAGTTTCTCCATCAAAATCCCAGTATGAGAGGTTTATAGCTTTGCATGCTAAATTACAGCATGAAGCAATTACAGTAGCCAACTCTCAACCCAGATGTGAGTTTTAATTTATTTAGTGTGGCCAATTTTGATGTAAATCTGTGCAAAACCTATAAAGATACAGGGGCTTTGGATGTTTTGCATGCCTAATAGACTTCAACAGGACTTTGCAGATTTACAAGTGAAATCTATGTGCATCAATAAGATGATTATGAAAGTATCATTTTTGATGCATAATACTTTAGTACACAAAATTTTTATGACGGGAGTACATAAATCATTCCAATTTACTGGATAAAATAAAGGGATTATAGTGGGTGCACAGCCATCATGAAAATACCTTAATTATGTTTAAACCACTGCAAAGTCTGTAAAGATAACTTGTTATTTCAGACATTCTAAACAACAATACTCAATATTAACAACTATTTGCATTATGGATACACAGCAGCTACTCCTTAGTTAAGTCAGTAATTGGCTTTTCATTGTAAGACTGTTTGTTCCCTCTAGCACCTAACTTCATTAAAACAAGGCCATTTTGCCTTACAATTCTTATTTGTCATGTGATCACCTTACAGAGGAAGATTTTGGGGGAGCAGAGGAAGATGGAATTTAATAGAAAAAAGAAATTGAGAGCTAAGAGTTTGAAAAATTACACTGGTCTACAATTTTTTAGAAGTCATCTGCTTCAGAGATAAAATGTGATATTTATTATTTTGATGTGCTGAATTCAAATATGACAATTAAAACAACTGATTGGCTACTGTTTCTAAGATATTTAAGTTTTTACATTTTATGTCTATGTATATTGTGTAGATAGTAGAGTTTTAATCATAAATTGTAAACCTAGGTCTTTTCATGTGTTTATGGTTGCTTTACATGATAATATTTCACCTGTCCTGCTTATGTAACACTTTAAAAATCAGCAAAAGGGTTATATAAATAAAATGTATTATGAAAAAAAAGGCAAAAAACTATTACGTACAAAATTTAGTCCTATTCAGTGTCTACTCGGCGCTTCTTGGCTTGTCTCTTGTATTCATTAAATGGAGCATCTCTTGTCACTGTCCAGCAATAGTCTGCAAGCATTGATGGGCTCCATTTGCCCTGATAGCGTTTCTCCATTGTTGCAATGTCCTGGTGAAATCGCTCGCCGGGCTCGTCGCTCACTGCTCCGCAGTTCGGTGGAAAAAAATCTAGATGAGAGTGCAAAAAATGTATCTTTAGTGACATGTTGCAACCAAGGCTTTTGTATGTCTTGAGGAGGTTTTCCACTAACAACCTGTAGTTGTCTGCCTTGTTGTTTCCGAGAAAATGTATTGCCACTAACTGGAAGGCTTTCCATGCCGTCTTTTCCTTGCCACGCAGTGCATGGTCAAATGCATCATCTCGAAGAAGTTCACGAATCTGAGGACCAACAAAGACACCTTCCTTTATCTTAGCTTCACTTAACCTTGGAAATTTTCCACGGAGGTACTTGAAAGCTGCTTGTGTTTTGTCAATGGCCTTGACAAAGTTCTTCATCGGACCCAGCTTGACGTGTAAGGGTGGTAACAAAATCTTCCTCGATTCAACAAGTGGTGGATGCCGAACACTTTTCCTCCCAGGCTCCAATGACTGTCGGAGTGGCCAATCTTTCTTGATGTAGTGGGAATCTCTTGCACGACTATCCCATTCGCAGAGAAGACAGCAGTACTTTGTGTATCCAGTCTGCAGATCAAGCAAGAGAGCAACAACCTTCAGATTGCCACAAAGCTGCCACTGATGTCGGTCATAGTTTATGCACCTCAAAAGTTGTTTCATGTTGTCATAGGTTTCCTTCATATGGACTGCATGACCAACTGGAATTGATGGCAAAACATTGCCATTATGCAGCAAAACAGCTTTAAGACTCGTCTTCGATGAATCAATGAAGAGTTTCCACTCATCTGGATCGAGAACGATGTTGAGGGCTGCCATCACACCATCGATGTTGTTGCAGGCTACAAGATCACCTTCCATGAAGAAGAATGGGACAAGATCCTTTTGACGGTCATGGAACATGGAAACCCTAACATCACCTGCCAGGAGATTCCACTGCTGTAGTCTGGAGCCCAACAGCTCTGCCTTACTCTTGGGTAGTTCTAAATCCCTGACAAGGTCATTCAGTTCAGCTTGTGTTATGAGGTGTGGTTCAGAGGAGGAGGAGGATGGGAGAAAATGTGGGTCCTGTGACATTGATGGTTCAGGACCAGAAGTTTCATCCTCTTCCTCATCTGACTCAAGTGAGAATGATTCTCGTGCATCAGGAACCGGCAGTCCTTCTCCGTGGGGTATTGGGCGTATAGCTGATGGAATGTTTGGATAATGCACAGTCCACTTTTTCTTCTTTGACACACCTTTCCCAACTGGAGGCACCATGCAGAAGTAACAATTGCTGGTATGATCTGTTGGCGCTCTCCAAATCATTGGCACTGCAAAAGGCATAGATTTCCTTTTCCTGTTCAACCACTGGCGAAGATTTGTTGCACAAGGGTTGCAGCATATGTGTGGAGCCCACCTCTTGTCCTGATCTCCAATTTTGCAGCCAAAATAAAGGTGATAGGCTTTCTTAACCATAGTGGTTATACTGCGCTTTTGTGATGCAAAAGTCACTTCACCACAAACATAGCAGAAGTTATCTGCACTCTTCACACAAGTACGAGGCATCTCTGCTCACTTTGGCTAAACAGAAATGTGTCACTTTGCAAACTCAAACACTGACAAATAAGAGAGCATGACACTACGATTTCTAGAGCTGATATATGGCAATTTGTTCAGCAGAGTGATGTAAGCTTCATTATGATTGCATCATCCATGACTTCTAGGAATAACATGATGCAATTCATATCATGTATGACGCAATACTAGCTTCAGATTGCATCATTCATTGTTTTGCCTAAAAAGCAAGTACTGTCCAAACCCAGTCATAGATTTATTCATAGATCCAGTCCAAGATGTATTTTAGTCATTTCTGATTTAAATTGAGATCCCTTCCCTTTATAACTCACTTATCCTCCGCCATTCCCATGTCACGGGTCGTATATACTGACCCAATAGCATATCTTGAAAACTAGAGCCAATCAACAATTTTAAGCATCATTTTCGTTCTCAGTGACCCAGAATTAGTAAAGTTTAACTACATTTATTTCAGAAGCATTTTGGCTGTAGAGCTGTGTTATTGGTATTCTTCTTTTAAAAATGCTCACTAAATTATTTTGAATAGTCCTATCTCAAAAACAGTTTACAAAATCTAAATTTGGTTAATTCAGTGAAGAATTATCCCTTTAGGAAGTTTAATCGTTAATTTTCAAATTATTTGGTATGATTTTTTAAACCACTCCAGTCAGCAAGGTCGGGAAACGTGTTGTAGTTTGTAAATTCTGCAGGATTAGTGTGCTTCACTTAGGTGTCACATTCCCCTCTGGTATTATCTGGACTGGTGATCTGCTAGGTCACTCCAGTCCTTGACTCTGGGAACCAGCCTTACCCTGCTCTGCTGTGAAAACCCTCACTCCTGGGCTGTTCACGCACAGCCTTTGGCATGTAAGCTGCTCCTTGGACTGGGCAACCGAATGATGCTAGCCAATATCTCTGGTCCCAGACACAACGCTAGTAATCTTCATCTTGCAGTGTCCAGTTATGCTCACTGGATGCTGCAAGCCTACATAAGTTTGTCAATTTAACAACGAAATTGATATATATCAGGCTCATTATCCCAAGGGGAGTCTCTGACACACTTCAGATCAAACACCCTACTTCAGGTAGAATAAACAAATTATTAACTACAAGGACAGATTTTAAGTAATATTAAGTGATAGGCAAAAAGTCAGAGTGGTTACCAAAAGAAAATATAAACATGCAGCTTAAACTCTCAACCCTATTAGATTGGGCAACATCTAGATTAAGCAGTTTTTCTCATCCCACTGGATTAAATTAATGTAACACATCCTCATTTTATTTCCTAGCTGAAAGCAAGGGCTCAAAGTCCAGTTCTGATGGCAAAGAGCCCTATTCATCAAACCGTTATTGTCCCTATCTTTTCTCCTGTGCATAGTCCCTCTGGCATTAAAATAACTGCAGTAGGGAATAAGGATATACATGGTACTGTTGGTAGAATCTGGCCCCTATGTTAAAGAGTGGTACACAGGGATTGGACAGGAAGTGTCCAGACATGAGGTTACGTGAAGAGACTACAACAGAACAGTCACTTCCCTCACTCTCTGCCTTCTACTCTGAGGTCTTGTTTATACTAGAGATTTCAACCATCGGAGGTCATTTACTGGTACAGCTGCACTAATGCAAGCATCTGCTGAAGGTAGGGCAACCCACTATAAGCTACCTTTGCTCTGGTACAACTGCCCCCTGCTTGAAACCTGGGTAAGCTACATCAATGTAAATTGTGGCTTATACTGGCCTTTTTACTAGAGGTTTTCAACAAGTGCAGCTAAGATGGTAGCTGGCCACTGGTTGCTGAAATTGGGGACCATTCCCAAACTGATGAAGTCTAAGGAGCAAGTCTGGGAAGGAAAAACAAATGAGTAGACCACAGTGCAAAAGTATTACCATTATATTTACCACATACAAAACTGATTAAGAATTTACCTGAGCAAAAATCAGAAAAAACACATTTGTATAGGATAACTCAATTTATTGGTGCAAAATAAGACATACTGATGCCTTTTGAAATGCACTGCATCTTAAATGTCATCTCTGACCATAGCAGAGCTGCTCTGTAATAACTTATGTTGAACTGGTTATTGGGATATTTATTTTATTAATACACTGGTTTAGTTTAATCAGGGAGCTATGGGAAAAACAAGCAGGGTGGGAACGAATGGCTCAAGACAAGCCACTTCTCAGGAAACACTTGAGAGTTGTTAAGACTCTTGGAAACACAAGATATAAAAAGAACTGAGGCACATTTAAAAAGAAAAATACCCTCAAGAGATTGGACAAGTTGTCTGGGGAAACTAGATTGAAATACACGAGACCCTGCTGGGAGAGCGTGAAGAAATTAAGTCTGCCTAGGTTACCATCAGGAGATAGTAGCCTATAGGTAAGATAGGCATGTGTGTTAAAATCCGGTGTTTTAAAATCCTTCTCCAAATGCTTTGCTTCAACTGAAAAACAAAAAATGTTTGTGTGTTAAAAAGACTATATGATCACTGTGTGCCACTGATCACAGATGCTCAAAGAACTGCAGATGTACAAACTCAGTCGGACCTGCAGAGTAAGAACAGTGGATGCCTGGGGTATTACAGCACGTGGTCTAAGCGTTCTTATTTATCTGTATTATCACAGCTTTTGGCACCCTATTCATCAACAAAGCCCTCCCTTCCCTTGTGTTAGGTGCTGTACAAACACAAAACTAAAATATGGTTCCTGTCTCAAAGAGTTTACAATTTAAGCATAAGAAGAGACACAACAGATAGACAAAAGAGGGAGTACAATGAAACAGTGAGACAATAAGAGTGATAGATCTGTGGAATTCTACCCCAGGTTAGTTAAAGATAAGTGGCATCAGACCTGTGGGCATACATACAGAGTCCAGAAAGGGGTCAGAGGTGCACGCTGGCCTAGCAACTGTGACATCATCCATAACAAATACAGCCACGCATTTTAATACCTGGCATAAAGGGTGAGATTTCAAAAATGCTTAACAGTGGCCTTACTCTTGTCCCACTGAAATCAGTCTTGTCCAGAATTGCTAGCTGAAAGTCCTACATATCTTTGACCGTTTTTAAAACAGAATTTTTTTGGTTTTCAGCTTTTCAACCAAGACAGAATCAAGACAGCAAAAGTTTTTGATGAAAGCAAAAAAAATCCTGTTTTCTTCAAAAATGCTTAGTGGAAAATCAAACAGATTTTTCAACCAGCTGAACACAGAAAGCTGACCATGCTACAAAGAGAACCGTACAGAAAATAGGGAAGGGAGAATGGTTAAAGAGGATACAAACTAAGGTCATTTTCTTTTGTGATGGGATCATTTTGATTTTAAAGCAATTACATGTTAAGAATACAATTCACATAAAAATGTAACTACAACTTCATTTTTTACATAGGCTATGTTCAGATTGGTTTGGCAAACTGTTCACATTGTCCTGAGAAAGTGAATTTTAATGATCGTTAGAGATAGTATCTTTATAGTGATTACCAACCTGTGAGTTCAAAAGAAACACTGGATTAATAGCTACCCTGCTATACTGAGCATGGAATAGGGTTAAGGAAAATGCTGGAAGCCCAATTACTAGTACATTTAAAACGAGTCTGAACAAATCACTAGCAAACATGTAATAGGGAGCAAACATGCCCTGATAGCAATAGATTAGATTAATTTAGGTCCTTCCTATTTCTAGAGTATTTTAACTACTTGTATTAGTAGCTTTGAGTAACAAATCAATGGTATGTGTAGTTGCATCACTTATGTTCTGGCCAAAGTATGAAAAGTAAATAATGATGTGGTTAACAACAAAAGTAAATAAAAGTGCCAAGAGATTATGGCTGAAATTTTCAAAGTGGTCTCAGAGGTTTACGACCTATCTTTATTTGCTTTTTGGTTCTGTATTTAGCTGTCACCCATCGCACTTTACACAAAACAACTGTGACCTTTAAATGTAAAGTACACCTTTTCAACAGAACTCAATTGTCAAGATATGGACACATGATAGATATATTACAGGATACAAGTAATTAATCCTTCCTGAGGTGAAAAGAATTAGTATGTTCCTTCTAGATGCAAGAAAATGCAGAAAAGCACAACACTATTAGAAAACTATTTCAATCAGATAAGGAAATCATTTACTTTGCTGTGTGAAAACCAAACAAAACAAAGTAAGTGCTGTTTAAATTTTAACCTCTATCACATTGTTATTAGTCTCAGCACATCAATTCAGAGGATCTTTATCTACTCACAGGGATGATATCACCACTTAAGGATCCTTGACTGCTTTGGAATGGAGACCTGTCATGTTTTGGACTAACACTAAGTGAACAGAGAAAAACAAAGAGCTAATGGAATAAGCTTCCCAATGAGATACTGTGTCCACTCAAATGTATCACTTCTTATCAATGCTGTTTGTTTAGAAAGATTAAGGTTTTATGACACACAAAGCCTTGGGATTGAAATGCTCCAGGCATACCACTCTGGTCAGAGAAAATAGACTGAGTACTAATACTTGGTTCATGTACATGGAGACATAAGATTTTCTGTAAATGCACAAAATCTTAAAACTAGTATTTATACCTCATTTCAAAGCGTGTTTAAAAATAAAGGATTTTATAATTTTTTAATACAGTACAAAAAGACCAGAGTCAGTATTATTTTCTAAAACATAAAAGTGATCTATTTGGAAAGAAACATTTTGTAAAGAGCTATTAGGAACATCCATGATTACAACCATCAGTAGGAAAACTGTCTTTTGGCGACAAAACAGTGATAGCGTACACACTGTAATATGACTTTTTTAGGAAAAAATGTCCAGTTTTAGTGATAAAAAACTTCCACCTCTGTAAGAGACTTTTGTCTTTTCCCTTCCCTTTATTGTCGATAAACAGCCAGTATAGACAACACAGCTTTTTTTCCACTTTTATTGGCCTCCAGAAAGTGCTCCATGATTCCCATGTTTGAACTCTGCTGTCCTGCAGCCAACCCACCCTTCCCCTTTGCAAGCCCCAGGAATTTTAAATCTCATTTCCTGCTTGTGGTTTTCCCAGATGAGCTTCCAAGGTGAACATGGCTGGCTATTGCACCAAACATGCTCCCACTTGGACCACCGCTGAGTTGTTGGATCTCATTAGTATATGGGGAGAGGCCGGTAAGAAAGAACCCTAGGTGCAGCAAAGAAGACATATTCCAGGAGGTGCTGCAGCGCAATGAGAAACAGACCAGAGAAAGCAAAGAGTTCTGGGACGCCGAAAGGCAGGACAGAAAAGAGAATGCTGCATCTGGCTAGGTAAGCGATGGAGCGGATGATAAAAGTTATGGAGGATCAGACAGAGATGATCAAGTCTTTGATGTAGCTTCAGACTGAGCAGATGCGTGGTCAACCTCTGCTGCCGCTCATGCAGATGCACAATTCTTTGCCAACGCTACCCCCCTCTTTGCCCACATATTTCTTTTCACTTCACAAAACTCCTGAGTTTGTCCATCACTCCACCCACTCTCACAGTTGTGAGATTTTACCCTTTTTAACAATAAATAAATGCTAAGATATTTAATGGTACAGCGTTTTTATTCTGTGTTCTACAAAAGTGTAAAGCAATCAATTCACTCTCGGAAACAGGCTTCTAAAGCACTTTGTTGCATGGATCGTGGGCCCCAGAATTGTATATGGATGCATCAAGAAAGTAACTCCAAAGCAGACGTGTTATGGCCCCTCATTGCCAAAGTGGTTCCTCAAAGCCTCCCTGATGTTAATAGCAGCCCCCTTGGTTCCTCAGACAGCCCTAGCTTCTGCTATTCAAACTGTGCAGCCAAGCACTCTGCTTCAGTGCTCCCCACACGAGCAAACATTTCATCCTTAGATTCACACAGATTATGCAAAGTGCAGCATACAGCTATGACCACAGGACCATTATCCTCGGTAAGGTCTAGCCTGTCTAGACACCTCCAGCGACCTTTCAAACAGCCAAAGGTACATTCAGCCGCCACGCGGCACCTGCTCAGCCTGTTAAAACACTCCTTGCTGCTGTCCAGTGTAAGGTTTCATGAGCCAGGGCTGTAAGGGGGTAAGCCGGGTCTCGAAAAAAAAAAGTCCCCGTTTGCAGCTTTCTGTACAGGCCACTGTTCCAGAAGATACATGCGTCATGCATCTTTCCAGATCAGCCTGCACTGATGTCCATGAAACGTACCCAGTGATCTACAAACCCCTGCAGCACCATGGAGAAGTATACCTTCCAATTGATGTATTCAAAGGCAAAGTGGTCTGGCGCTAAAATTGGAATGTGTGTGCCATCAATAGTCCTGCCACAGTTAGAAAAACCCATCTCCGCAAAGCCCTCCACTATTTCACGCACATTTCCCAGAGTCATGGTCCTCCACTGCAGGGTGCGATTTATTGCCCTGCACACTTGGAGTAATACAGCCTCAACAGTGGACTCCAAACTTCCTAGTCCAAAGTGATTTACAACTAACTCGTAGCAGTCTGGATTTGCCAGCTTCCACACAGCAATTATAAGACACTTCTCTACTGAAAGGGCAGCTCTCAATCTTTTTTTTTCCCCCTCCTCCTTTCTTTTCCAGGGGAGGGATAGCTCAATGGTTTGAGTATTGGCCTGCTAAACCCAGGGTTGTGAGTTCAATCCTTGAGGGGGCCATTTAGGGATCTGGGGAAAAAAATCTAGCAGGGGACAGTACTTGGTCCTGCTAGTGTAGGCAGGGGACTGGACTCGATGACCTTCAAGGTTTTTCCAGTTCTATGAGATAGGTATATCTCCATATATTTAAATATGTGGTGTCCTTGTGCTGCAGGTTGGGGGACAGCTGAGCACATCCTAGAGTTCTGTACTCACTGGTCTTCATACCACACCTGCATGACAATGTGATCCCACCATGAGTGCTTGTTTCTCTACCGTATGCAGGTGGTCTGTGAAAGCACAAAGCACTGATAAGTTGCTGCTGTCCATATCACACTCGGATGCCTGTGATTCATCCTCTGTCAGTAATTTTGCGAGTAACTCTGTAACTGTGTTGCCATGCGCAATGTCCTCATGACAGTTAACAGTGCATAGGATAGAAGTGCAGGATCCATTCTCTCTCACTGCAGATGCTGGCATGCACTAAAAAGAATGATGGTTGGAAAAACTGCGCAAAAGGAAGCCACAAACCATTGGAGGGTCACAAAGTGGTTCATGACGGTACATTTTGCACGTCCCAGGATGCGCTGTGCTCTGTTTCTGCATTCCCACAACACCTAGCGATGGATGGTGTCGCCAGGCACTGTGGGATACATATCAACAGTCCCTTGCTCTCGCTGTCAACAATGGTGCTCCAAATGTGGACACAATCTGTCAACAGAGGGAGCAAATGAAGACATGCTTTGGCAACTTTGCTTTTGTCGACTCTTCCTTGTCGACATTACTTTCATCGACAAAATTTGCCAGCTTAGACAAGCCCTTATTAAAAAGTTTAGGAACCACTGCTTTAAGTCATACAAGACACACCCAGGACTGAACTACATTTGAGGTGGAACTTGAACATATGATCATCTGGCCAGGGAGGACAGAACGATCAACCAGGACATTAGCTCAGCCATAATATATTCCCCGCTTAAGGATTGCGATACTGTGATGGTGCACTAAATGCAGAAAGCAAATGCAGTTGCACGAAGCACCTCAATTTTTATTGAAGTAATGAGAAATAAGACTTAAAAATGCACCAAGACAGACATCTAAGTTCTTTTAGAAAAAAAATTGACAGTTCAAAAGCCAAAAAGGTATATGTGCTTTCTAAAGAGCTATGTAGGTTCCAGATAAAAATGAGAATTTTAAAGATGGAATATTATAGGTGGAGCTATTATTGCCAACTATTAAGGTTCCCTGACAATTTACATAAAGCCCTTTATTCAGTTGTTTTGTAACTGACAAACTAACACTTAGGCTGAAATTTTTCATGTTGGGTTTCTGCCTCAGTCTAAATATTTTTCTGCAAAATTTCAGACAAAATGGTTTTAATTTCCGAGAAGGAGGATAGAGAAAAATACATTTTGCCCAGGTTAAAAAGTTATGGTGACTCTTTCTTGGAACAGATCTGGTGATCTATTAGCAGGGACTTCAACTTTGGCACAGTTACACTCCATATTCTTCATAGAAATATTGTTATGATGTGAATGTAGCATAACTAAGGTATGTTTTATGCAAGATGGGTCATGTGAGAAAGGTTATGATTGACCAAATATGATTATCCAGTTTGTATGCATGTTTCATTTCTATATATAAAATTAGGAATATTGACAACGTAACAATTACAACTGAGTGTGTAATTGGGAAACACACACTAGACAGCAGGTCACCACCCTTGATGGGCCATTAGGAAGAAACAATAAGAGTTTGAAGATATCAATCACTTTCCTTCCTGAGAAGCTGGGACATTACTTGGACTCTACACAAAGTCATGTGGTCATGTCACCTGGTACGAAGCACCATCTTGAACTTCTAATGATTTTCCACTAAAAAGAGGGAGAGGTCAAGACTGGGAAACAAAGCGTTCCTGAATTATGTAAATTCTATTTAAGGCTGGGCAGTAAGTTGATCTGGGTACACTCCTCACTGAATCCCCACCTAGGATAACAGCTGGAAAGACCTGTGAAATAAAAAAAATGTGGGAGGGGAGGGGTTGCGCTCAGTCTGGAAAAGGGATCTGGTCTGTGAATATGGCGTCTAAAGATTTAAGCTGCAAACAGGTAGCTGCCGGAGAGCCTGATTCAGCAAAAATGGAGAGGAAGCCCAGGCTAGTGGAGCAGGCAGACTCAGTGAAACCCCAGTACATCAAGTGGCATCCCAAAAGGGGAGTCCAACCAATCACAGAATGGACTTGAGCCTCCTGCAGTCTCAATGAAAAATCCAGCTAAATTTTGTAAAGTTATATGCCTTTGAAAAATTGCAATTCGCACATGCAATTTGCAGTTCGCACTTTGAATCTAGCAGCTAAAATCTCCAGTCTGTGCTCACTGACCCAGGTTCAAACTTCTCACACCTCTTAGTGCTGAACAGACTGTGCGTCAGACACAGACCAAATAAGCATACTCCATCCAGCCCTGGGTTACAATTGGACTTTCCCTGGAATGGGTTCTACCAGATGTTCCAGGGTGGGGCTTGGCACTGGAAATGAGAGTCTGTCTCTGTCATGCTCTCAATGACACACTCCTCCCTCCCCCTGCCCCCGCTCCTCCTTGCCAGCACCTAGGCAAAACTGAGGAAGGAAGCTGTCTGATCTGAATGCTAAGGGGAGGGGACTGAGGCACTGAGAGATTAAGGTTAAGTATCCACCAAATCTGGGTGCCCAATCTGAAACAGCTAGGATCTGATTTCTCCAACTTGGCATCCTATAGCACTTGACAAGTAGAAAGAAGTACAGCTCCCATTGACTTCAGCTGCAGATCTGAGTGCTCAGCATTTTGGCAAATCAGATCCCATTGTATTAGGTTGAGCACACAGAAAATGAAGAACACACTCAATGATCACTTTAGAAAAGTCTGGTTTAAGTGACTTGACTAGCATCACACAGGAACTCTGTGGCAAAGGCCAGAACAGAATCCACTTGTCCAGTGCGCTATTTAACATGTCTTAATCATAAGATGTCCTTCCTCTTCCTGCAGTTCCCTCCTTCATTTACTACACACCTTCCATCTTCTGCAACAAAGGAGGCAAGGTCCTATGGCCAACAGCCTCCTCTACTACGAAACCTTGATTCATTCCCAGAGCAGGGCTCGTCTGTGCACTCAGTAAGGCAGGGGTGCTGTTGAAAAATAGTATGTGATCATGTAATTTAAGACTATATCATAATGCATAAACACAAGGGGCTGAATGAAGGTTCCACAGGAAAGCTTACTTTTGCCATTTCCTAACTTCTGAGTGCTTGACTTTGCAACATTAATGTTCTTTTAGCATACTGTTTTTTGTGTTTAATTCTATATTAATCCTTTTCAGGATTAGAGTAAGAACTACGGAAGCAAATGTTTTTTAGAAAAAAATGTACAAGAAATATTCATATTTCTAAAACTCTAGGTTAAAATATTTTGAGTGATAAAATGAATCTATGGCAGACAAATATGGAAAGCAGACATCAAAGACACGCTGATGTAGTAAGGAAGTTCTTTGCTAAAATATACAAATTTACTTTGAAGAGTGTAAAATCTGAGGCCAACATTACTTGACAGTCCACATAGGTTTACTGGATTTCACAAATGGATGAAGCAAAATTAACTTAATATACAATTCCAAAGTTTTAACATATTATATTACATTTAGCTTGCTAACTATTACTAATAAAATACATAAAAACAGTCCAACTATATTTTGAATAAATGTTTCCCATATACAAACATATTCAAGGAGCCTATACAAACATTCCATGTGCCATGCTGAGCTAATCTCTGTGGCTAAGAAACAAAATAAATGAACCTGATTTTCAAATAACTCCAGTTAAACTTCATTTTAATCTAACATTCTTAAAAAGCCTTCATTTAAGAGAGTGTGAAGACTGCACAATTAAGCACTAAAAAGCCACGAAATTATAAAGTTCAGGTCTGTGTTCATAACTTTAGCTCTGTCCCCTTATTTATATGCACTGATAGACTTTAAGTACAGTACATGATTACATGTAAGATGACCAAACAATGCAATTTCTATATTGATATATTTTACACTTATTCTTCTTCTCAGCATAACTCGGTGTCTTTTTGTATATTAACTTCTCTTCTCTCTAAGGTATACATCTAACAATTTTGTCAGAGTCCATATACCACACATTTTCTTTCTGCTAAGCAGTGGAACCTGCTTTAGGTGTAATTCAGGAGATGAAGCAGTTAAAGCTATTTCAGCTGCACATATATGCTAATACATAGTAAGCCTACTGCAGTGGTGGTTTTTGTAATGTGACCACATGCCCATTGTAAAATAGATTAAGGACACAACAAATCATTTAATATGAAAGTTTAAATCTTAATAGGTATCCTGTCCATTAAATTTATATTTCCATTATTATATGTGGAATGTGTTTAACAGCATCCAAAGCATCTTAATGCCAAATGCTCTCTGAAACATAAACTAAATTTTAGTGACAATTACTTTGAGTAAATTATTTTAATTTGACCTGACAGGAATACATCTGAACTTACTTAAGACTTAAAGCAAAAAAAAAAAGACCATTAGAACTTCAGAGGCAGTTTAATGTGCTTGCTGTAGCAAACAACTGAGATGTCAGAAATCACAGACTGAAATCACACTGAAATCCTGAACTAGTAGGTTTCATTTCATTGTGCTTGAGGGAAACCATGAAACTGCATGCTACTAAAAAAACAGCTGTTCCATTTGAATCGAGTAACCATAAATAAAGGAAATAACTTTGCCTAAAAGACATCTAAGATAAAAATGAAGAAAACCTTCCATAAAACAGAAAGATACTCAACTTTCTGACTAACAAGGTCATCATTTTTTCTTTCAGCATGATAACAGTGCTTTTCTACAGGTGTCACACTGACAGCACTGGAAATTGCTGAGATGCGTCCTTACACTGCTGACCACTGTCCTGGGGCTCACCTGAAGATAATCACCTTTAGGCCTGAGGCGAGAGTAATTCACTCAAAAATGTTCCTTCCTTGGCCCCTAAGCTGACACCATCAACAAAGGTTCCAGTTACAACATGGACACCTGCCCACTAGAATCTGAACAAAGAACATTAACTGATCATCAGTGATACTTCACAAGATTGCTCTGCACAAATTGTAAGATATAAACATTAATACTCTTAAAATGCAGTTGCAAAAATTTAAATTTATCCAATCCCACAAAAAATGAACAAATGAACTAATTTTCCAATACAGGACTGGTGGTAACCACAAAAAGAAATGAATATGATGCAAGCCTAGAGATATTTCCACAAAACCACGATTATACTTGGCTTACATACAAGTTACATAAAGAAAGATTTTTCTGTGTATATTTGGCAGCTGTTCGCCCCTTTCAGCTGTGTTTCTGGGTAATTTCTTCAAAACTGGCAAAACAATCTGGTTCTGCAGCCTTGAACCTGTGCATTTATGATTTTTGAAAGCCTGAGGTTTTTAACTTATTTTGATTTTATTTACACGAATAAGCCTTACAACAAAAAGTCAAGGGAGAAAAGAATTTTAAAAAAGAATTGCCTACCACTAATCTGAAATTAATGTCTGTCCTGTTAATATTGAAATTACCAAAAATGGAAAATAGGCCAAAAAGAAGCCCTAGAATGACTGAAAATTGTGGCCATCTGCCCTCAAGATTAGTTTATTAAATATTAAAAAAACTAACCTTGAGGATCTGTCATTAATGTACTTCCGATTCCCCAATACAAATATTGCTCCTTTTCAACTACCTCAGAGTCATATGGCAATGAACACAAATGCTATGTACCACCATGCTGCTTCTGTTTATGTTCAATAACTACATCTATTGTAGGAAAATTAAATACTTCAAGCATGCAAATTCAGTCACCAGCCTTAGGGTCAATTCTTGAGGACCCTACAGGGTGGCTACAGAAGATCAAAATTACAGCAGGAAATGTACAGGGCTGAGGCACTGTGTTGGGACTCCACTCCATCCACTATACCTAAAAGAACTATCCTAATGGTGGCTTTTTTTGTGGGCCCATGGTGGGATTTGGGAAGGCTATTGTAGGCAGGTCTGGAAAGCAGAAGACTGTTGCAAGTGCATCCATTAACTAGAGAAATTCTCTGAACACTAAGCCCTGGTCTACTCTGGGGGGTGGGGTTCGACCTAAGGTACACAACTTCAGCTACAAGAACAGCATAGCTGAAGTCGACGCATCTTAGTTGACTTACCTCACATCCTCACGGCGCAGGATCGACTGTTGTCACTCTCCCATCCACTCCACTTCTGCCTCCGTCTTGGTGGATTACAGGAGTCGAAGGCAGAGAGATCGGGGATCGATCACTACCCGCCAATTCGGTGGGTAGTGAAGACGTACCCTAAGATGCATGTATGTACGTGGGTAGGATGTGGCTGCTACTACCACTCATGTAGTAATTATTATGGCTGTGTAATTGCTCAGTGTGCCACGCTTCTTGGTGAGGAGGGAAGATTCAGCTCCTGACATACTTCTATGATAGTTCTATGATAAAGGGGAAATTGGAACAACTTTTCTAACCCCCACAATGACAAAAAAGGTGTTAAGGTGTATCCACTAAAAGTATGCTTTCTGTGCTACAAGGAGCATGAATATGTTTTTAAAAGTGACTTTGAAAGGAATTTGATGACATTAAAAAAGATCTGAAAGGTTTGTTGTTACTGCTGCTTTAAAGGATGATTACCATTTTTCTGCAAGAGAAATTCAAGCCCCATCTACACTGGAAGAATCTATGATGTCTGGAGAGCTTGTGAAAATCACCACAAGAAGTAAACAAGTAAAAGTTGAGCTGGTCAGAGGGGAAGACATTTTTAGTCAGACAGATGTCATCTCTTTTTTGGGGTTGTTCACATCTATTTCATGCCAACAGCTAATCAACACTGTGACTAAAGAAAGCTTCTGTTAAAGATCCAACTTTATCAACCTTCAGTTGAAGTGCCAGGAGCTTAAAAGAAATCTTCTATGCTTTCCAATGGTCTTCCAATAAAACTAGGCAAGACCAGACAGTACATTCATTAAATTTTTAAGGTAAAAAAAGGAGGGGGGAAAATCTTTTTTTTTTTTTTTTTTTAAGTAAACTTTTCAGGGCCACTTCATACATCGCAGGAAACAAAAGAAGAAAATAAAAATAAAAACCCAAAACAAAACAAAAACAAACAAAAAGCCCTCCCAGCCCTTCCCCCCCAACACTCTCCCCAAATAAATGGATAAGCCCAATTTCACAAAATTCTTTGCTGGCCACATTTAACAATTCTCTCTCCCGTAGAGAAAGAAAAGTGACTATAAAGCCATAGATTTGTTTGGTTCCAGAAATATAACCGATAAATTTGGATCTCACATGATTTTGTCACACACACACACACACACACACAGTGTGCTGTTTTTTAATGAATCTGAAAAGGGTAGGAGAGAGAGGAGGGAAGAAACTTTCTGATCCAAAATTTATTTGTGGTTTAAAAAAAGGCATCAGCATTATCTTCCTTGTTTGTTTACATACAGATGGAAATCTCTAAAGCCCAAGAACAAAAGTGTTAATTAATACTTGGCTTATTAGAAAAATAACCTCTTTCAATAGTAAATATTTATACAAACATACTGCTGTCATCATATCCACGTCTGTCAAACTAAATGATAGCAAGAGTGACATAGGCTTTAGCTGAAAACCCAAGCACTGCAAAATCATATAAATTAGAGAAATAACTACTGTGTGAAATTCAATCCCGCTGTAAACTCACTGGCTTCACTGAAGACATGTCTGTTTATGCTAGATTTGGCCCACTGAGTCATCTTTTCTAGTCCCCTGCTTACTCCAGAAGATTCATCACTATGCATTTTTTCTCCTTGCAGTTTAGATTTTTTAAAATTATCTATTTGTTTTTAAGAGCCCCTTTAGAAAATGCACCCTTTGGTCTTTTGTCAGCTATAAATCCTTCCAGCACTCCTCCTTGAAGTTCCTGAAATTTGTCAGTATCTTCCCGATAATGTAATGATCACAGTTAACGCAATACTCAGTGGGACAGATTGCATTACTAAGGATTGCAGGAACCCTATATTTATATATTTTTCTTAATTTCCCCTTCAAAATAATGATCCTCATGGTCTCAGCACACTACAACTCTCACAGTTAGGCATGCACCAGCCTGTGTGAGCCAGTTTTCAAAATGGTTCTATTCTTGATGCTTCAAATGGAAAGTGTGCTTTAACATTTAAAGATATTAAAAAGAAATGGGAAGCCAAAAGGCCTCTTGAGCTATTCAGACTTCTCTTACCAGAAGAGACCAAAAGTTAAGTCCCCTTTTTTTTCAATTATTTTATTTTAAACACCAAAGTCTGGTTTTAAATGGTACTGAAGGAGTTGCTCAGCTCTTCCGAGAAAATAAAGTTTATTTTTTCTCCTGCAAATATTGGGAAGGAATGGAAAATTCATATTATAGCAGACTCATGCTCTGTTTTAAGTTCTATATTGACTCATGTTATTTTTTTAAAAAGCCATACAGTGTTGGAGGCATGATGTAGGTAAATGTTAAGAGCAATAGTACAGTACAATATTACACAGGAGAGACTATAGACCAGGGGTGGGCAAACCTTTTGGCCCAAGGGCCACACTGGGCTTCAAAATTGTGCAGAGGGCCAGGTAGGGAAGGCCCCGCCCCCCATCCCAGTGGTTGTCAAAGTGGGGTGTGCGCACCCCTGGGGGTGCGCGAGACCCCTGAACTCTCTGCGGCATTTCGGCAGACATGCTTCCGCCGCCGCTGGATCGGGCCTGGACGCCGCGCAAACAGGAAATTTTATTTGTGTCCCGCTGAAACGCCACCGACTGCGGAAGCTTTGCCACGGTCAGTCCGGCACCCCGGGCCAGGAGCATGGGGCCCCGCAGCAAGACGTACTCGGCCAGGCCCCCTGGCCAGGAGCGCGGGGCCCCGTGGCTTGTCGTCGGCCCAGCACCCCCCCGCCCCCGGGGGCACGGGGCCCCGCGACAAGACGCGCGCGGCCAGGCTCCCCGGCCGGGAGGGCGGGGCCCCACGGCTTGCCATGCTTGGCCCAGCCCCCGTGCCGCGCTGGGCCTGGCCCCCTGGCCAGGAACGCGGGGCCCTGCGGCTTGCCATGCTGGCCCCGGCCTCCTGGTCGGGAGTGTGGGCCCGCACAGCTTGCAGCGCTCGGTCCAGCCCCCCTGCCGCACTGGGCCTGGAAGCCCGGCCGGGAGCGCGGGGCTGTGTGGCTTGCCGCGCTCGGGCCTGGGCCACTGGCCCCGATCCCCAGCCCAAGCTCGCGGGCCAAATAAAAATGGCTGGCAGGCCACATGTGGCCCGCGGGCCGTAGTTTGCCCATGTCTGCTCTAGACACTACAGTGCACTAATATTTTTGATCCAAATATTTCCTACAAGTAAACAAACTCACTAATTTCAGTTCACATATTAGTAACATGAAAGGGCTTCTCTTACAATTCGACAAGAGCAAATGTGGTCTAACCATCTGCAGAACATTGGGAGGGACTTCCATTTTCCTTGATTTTACCCTTAGTGTTATGCTACAAACATGGGCAGACTGAATTTAGATACTGTTTTCTCAATTTGTAGATTATAAAAGACAAGTAGCATCTGTTACTTGCCAGATGTCGATTATAAAGGTTGTTAAAATTAATGAGGTCTTCAGGCAGTGAGCAAAAAATTTGTGGTAATCCATGGGAGTCTTGAAGGTTGTGTCGTGTTTGCTTAGAAAGGGCTAGCGGAACATATTGCTATAAATTCTGCCACTGGAGAAACAGGGAATCTTTGGGAATTAGAAATTAGCTAACTCCTATTTAACTCCTATTCAAAATATAGGTGGGAAGGTAGGAAGACAAAATAAACAAGATAATTCAAAAATTTGCTAAAAGTCTCTTCTCACATGGTAGATTTATAAATTGTCTAGATTAAGGGTCCAAATTTGGTTGATTTGCATTAGTAGTTAAAAATTCCTTTTAGATAATAAATCACACAACTGAAATGCTAGGTGACTGCAAGAATAGAATAGTCAGTTACTAATATGTTTTAAACATTATAAAGCAGCATATAAATTAATTTATATGTATATCCTGTGGGGAATGCCTTATTAATAGTATTTGACCACTTATCCTGTTAACTTTCAAGACATGCAAATATAGCAGAACCTCATAGTTACGGACACCTCGGGTATGGAGGCTGCCCCCAACTCTGAAATGTTCCGGAACTCAAGTTACAGACTTCAGCCAAGGGGAGGTTGGGGCAGCAGCCGTGGGGGCATCAGGGACTCCAGGCTTTAGACCTGGGGGGAGTGCTGGGGCTTGGGGCTTCAGCCTCAAGGCTTCGCTCCTGGTTTCAGCCTTGTGGTGGATGCTGGGGCTCCAGCCCCACCCCTGTTCCTGGCTTCTGCCCCACAGGGAGCACCCAGGCTCCCTATGTCTCCATTCCCGGACTCACTGAGGGGAGGGACAATGGTGCTAGAGCTCGGGGCTTTAGCTATGGGTGGAGCACTGGGGCTGAAACCAGCGCTCCCCACTAGCTAAAGTCCCAAGCCCTGGCGACACTCAGTGGGGCTGAAGCCATAGCAGAGCCACAAGGCTGAAGTTCAAAGCCCCAGTGCTACCCACAGTCTAAAGCCCTGAGTCTCACTGTTCCTGAGCGTCAGAAGCCCCAAACCCTCCACTCCACCCTGAGCCCCGATTCCCGCTCCCCACTCTGTAGCTGCAGCTCCAACCTCCTGTGGCTGAAGCCCTGAGCCCCAGGGCCAAAGCCGCTAGGCAGTACAGTATTTGCTGGAGTTTGTTTTTTTATCTTTTTTTTTTTTTGGGGGGGGGGGGGGGGGGGGGTGTCCTGCGCTGCTCCCTGATTGATTACTTCTGGTTCCACCCTTTAAAGTCCTAAACCAGGACTTTAGATAACTAATTTGTACCTTCAGTCAATATGATGGGGCATTAGCAATGAGAAGAAATATTCCAACAGAAGTAACTACCTTTCCAGCTCCTTTGATACAGAGCCCTTGACACAGTGGGTATGTCAAGAAATGGCTTGAAATTGAACATGGAGAATGCCTTAAATACACTTGAGAGACAAAGTAGATGATGTAACCTTGAGTTCCTAAGTTCAGATCTCAAAACACATCATCTGTGTTTTATCTCGTGCTCATTCTTAAGGAATCAGAGCAGTCTATAATAGCATGTGAATCCATATAAATGGATTTAATTTACATTCCTATTTCCAAGGGCTGGGGAGAAACTGTCTGGAATGGACCTGTCCTTTGATTCTTAATGTCCTTTTGAATTTTTTTTTAAAAAGGGAAATCTTATTCTCTATGTCCAACAAGTCTTCCTATATGAAATAGTTATCTCCCAAAGTGTGCTCCATCAATTGCTAAAAACCTATACACATGCAGACACACAGAGCGAAATTAAATGTTTAAATAGCAGCTATTTTATAATAATGAACTGAAAATTGGTCTTCTATAGCCAGTCCTGGGCCAGCACTCAAACAGGCACTTCTAGAATAAACACCAGAGTGTAAAATTCTAGTCCCATTGACTTCAGTAAAACCAGTATTTCGCTCCTGGTGAGGCTTGACAGTTTAAGGTCTGATATCTCACAAACAATACAACTTCAGTATTCCAAATCTATAAAACAGTATCTCTATCTCCTAGCTTATGAGATGAAGTATGGCAAAATCAAGATAAATGATAGCTGCAAAAGCAATTAGTTGGTGGGTCAGTAAATATGCTATCCAGACCAGTAAGCTGTTCTAAATATAATTTTTCAGGGATCAAAAAGATTTGATCCCCCATCAGCTAATCTGTGAATAAAAGCTTATATAGTTTAAAAAGATTGACTAAAGGAGAGGTGGGAGGAGAAAAGAGTAACTGTGTTTGAGTGCAGTTGAGAAACAAAGCTTGTAGTGTAGCCAAAAGTGTGTGTGCACTTCTAAAGAGTAATAAGAAACGCAAATTACAATTATTACAGCAAAAGACCTTGAGGGTAAGAAAGCCAACCGGAAAAAGCAACAGCAACCTACAGCGTTGCTTTAACAATCAGTCAATTGTATAACTATTTAGGAGACCTCCTTTCCTTTTATTCTAGCAGCATGTGGAGCAAACACCTCATGATATTGAAACAAGCTAATTTTTCACAGTGTCTCCCAGACACCAAAGGCTCCTCAGAAACTAGATTGGTCTAGCTCAGGCCTGCACAACTCAGAAAGCAGCGAGGGCCATATTACTGCAAAAAACCCAGCTGCCGGCCAAAAAGCCCCGCACTCGTCCCACCCCCATCTGCTTCCCCCCACCCCACCGCTTGGCTTGGCCCACCCCTACTCACCCCCTGCGGGCTGCACAGTGTGCCCATGTGGGCCGCACATGGCTCCTGGGCCGCATGTTGTGCAGGCCTGGTCTAGCTAATATTCTGCTGACTAAACAGAGCACAAGCAAGCACAGTATCACATATCACCCACAAGCAACATCAGTGGCTGGGTTGCCTCTTCAAGACAAAGTAAAACCTTAAAACTCAGAATGTCAGCTGCTTTTCTGAACAACAGAAATTCAACCATTTGCTACTGCTAGATATCAGCTTAATATATTGTGTAGAAGCACAACTCAGGCGCCTTACATTTCCACAAAAATAGTTCATGTGATATTTGATTACTTTAAAGTCTATCAGTTGCGAAGAAATGCCTGTAACACAATACCATGCATCCCCACTTGGAAAGAACAGGTTCCCTAAAAAAAAAAAAGTCTATAAAAATTGCACAGAAATCCCAAAACAATTAGCTTCTTGTGGAAAAACTCTGAAAAGTTTCCTAGACTTCAGGAGTATTTAACCATTAATTCAGACTCAACAATTTTGGGGTCTAGTTTTGAATAGGTCTGCAATTGAAAGTATAATATTGTTCCCAGAATTATATCCAGGCATAACTCACTGCATCAAAAAATCAGATCGTTTGTCATCAGAACACATCATCTGTCTTTACAATTATTTGTAGTCACTAACTGGTTAAAAAAATGAAGACAACTTTTAAGACTCTAAACTTAGATTTTATATCAATATTATTTCTTTGTGAGAATCAAACAAACCTAGATTCATGTTACCCATTTAAAGGATTTGAAATTATGCAACTGCCAAAGGATGACTCAGTAATTTAATATTGCATAATTTATTATTAATAAAAATCTCAAAATGCTGAACTTCTGTAGCACTTTTCACGGGAGTATCACAAAGAACAGCGCTCAATAAATTAAGAACTTTAAATATCAAAATCGTAAAGAATGTAGATCACCTTTCATTAAAACTAGAAATGGCAAAGCTTTATCCTCCTCAATTTATAATGATAAAGACAAGATTATTGAATGAAATCTTTACTTAGCCACCAAAATTTTAACCGAACTCTCCAATTTTATAAATTATACATATTTTGAGTGTAAGATTTTTAAAAAGTACACAGTGCTGGCTTACCGCGGTTCCCACTGAAGTCAATGGGGACAGGATTAAGCCAAGGCTAAGTGCTTTTGATAAACGCACTTTTCATATCTATCTTTAGGAGGAGAGGAATAAAGTTTTTACTAAAAAATTCCTCGCCTTTTCCTTTATGTCATTACAAGGTTACTGCTGAATTCCCACCATCTCTTCCCCTCCAATTGAGCTTCGGATCAAAAGTTGGCAGTACACAAGATTCAAAATTAAACTGGTTAAACAATTTACACTCACATCCCCTCACTACAACCCCCCCCCCCAAATATCATAACACAAAAAAACCAAAAAAACAGAAATCAAAGTCCATAACTCCTATGGCAGAACTACAGCCTTAATAATGGGGCACGAAGTCTTTCATTTTGAAGTCACTTGTTTGAAATAGGTCCAGATCCATAGCACATCACAACAGAGGGAAGTAGACTGCAGAAGTGGGAAAGGACTGTATGTATTTCAATTTATATTATATAGAAAAAAGCTTCTATCCTTGGTTCCAGGTGTCTTTGCCAAAAATATAAATCAAACTAAGAGTAAAGCCGCAGCTGCTCCTCTTCTTAAGCCAAAAAATATCCAAAAACAAATAACCCTCCCATCAAACCTCAGCCCTTACGCCCTTTTTTCCCTGAAAGCCTTTGTAAAGAGAGAGGTTTTCCATAAAAATGAAGTTCCTTTACTTCTGTTACCAAATTTATATAATTAAAATAGTTGACAAATAAAAATGTTTTATTTATATGGTTTGCTGTTTGCAGTTTCATTTTCATGAAGCTAGAATAGTTAATTTCAACTTTATTTTCACTTGGGTGTTAGTCACACCATTTGGGCTGTGAGATCTACAGCAAAATGTGTCAACTAAAAACATTGTTGTTTGGATTTAATTTTACTTTTGCTTTCATGAAAGCATTTCTATTAGCTTTTAATTCCTTTTTCTTTAATAACACACCCACATAACATTTAAATTTGGGGTCTAAGCTATCTGATGATGTCCCTTTAACATTGCTGATTTTTGCAGTGTTCCACAGAGTTTGACATCACTTGATATTCCTAAATATAGCTCTGCCTTAACTCCCCCCACAGTTCACAAACCAGACAAAGCCAACTTTATGACTCACACCCTTCTTCAGGCCAAAACAACCCTCAAAAACACTTTTGCAATTTACTGTGCCGCATGAAACAAAATGGAAATCTCAGCAAAATACTTGAAAAAAATCTCATTAAATGTAGCCTTTTATATAAACCTTTTGACTTACAACTTCCACTTTTAACAAATAGGATCTCAATCATCTCACCTCTGTGCTAACATACATCAAGATTAGCTGCAGAAAGGAAGCCAAAACTGGTAGCAAATATATTTTTCTCTATTCTGTTGCAACTCCTTCAGCAAATTTTAGAAATAGTCATAAAAAAGGATAATGAAAATTATGCAGAAGTAAGCAAAGCAATAAATGGTTTTTGCGGTTAGTTAAAATGCTGAAGTAGACAGAGGCATTTCACAACCACATTACAACAATGTCCCACATATGAACACTAGACCTATTACACAAGATACATATTTAAAAAAAAAATTTCTTCACCTCTGAGGGTCTGAAAGTGTATATGATGCTCTATCATTTACAAAGGAGAGATGGCTAAGATAGGAACTCTTCTAGAGAATTTAAAAGAGATTCAAGGAAATGTCCCTTTTCAATTAGTGATTTAAAAATGCATAAATAGTGTAAGTGAAGAGGGGATAGTATTCGAGTTTGCTAAGCTGTAATTGGCTAAAATGCTCTCACACATCTAATTAAGATGGAATAACTCGAGAGTCATTAAAAAGAAAAGCAAGAGCACAAGAGGGACCAACATATGAAAAGGAGGAGAGGATGGAGGAGTCAGAAGAAGATCTAGTTAACATTAAAAATGAAGAAAACATGGGAGAAATGGGGGTGGAGGGATTTCAAAGGCATATCAACACTCCACAGACAGGTTGACAAGAACTGAAGCCTAATTTCCACAATCTGCCTGTTATTTTGTGCAGAGAGTAGCTCATGCAGATACATCAAAGTTCGGAGATGCCCTGGAGAAGGCAGTAGCACCACCTGCCACTGAAATATTTGTGGCAGCTTTTCTAAGGCCAGATAAAGTGGCAGTTTTAAAAACAAGTTTCTTATCCCTACACTTTTTCTGGTAAGAACAGTGGCTTCAGGCTCTGCCATCCGCTGTCACTATGTCAAGAACCTCAAGCGGAAGCCAGACCAGGGCAAGGTGTTTGAGGTATCCAGCAAGTGGGACGCCAGCAACCACTTCTGCCCCGGGCACAGCTTCACTAGGTTTGCTCACTGGCGGTTCATCCACCGGGCCTGACTCAACTGCCTTCCCCTCAACGGAGCCATCTGCCATGGCAACTGGAATAAGCACTGCAGGAAATGCGGGCTATGCCAACGAGACCCTGCCCCACGTCCTGTGAGGATGCAAACAGCACTCCGGAGCCTGGCGGCACCACCACAATGTCATCCAGAACCAGCTGATGAAAGCCATCCTGCTGACCATAGGGAAGATCACCGTTGACTCCACCACCCCCGGGACAGACAGCTGACTGTGAGCCAACATCATCGTGACCGACGCAGAAACGAAGAAAATCCTCATGGTAGACGTCTCGGTGCCATTTGAAAACCGGTCACTGAACTTCCATGAGGCCCGAGCACGGAAGACACTGAAGTACACCCCGCGGGCTGACACCCCGAGAACCCAGGGCTACGAAGTCCAGATGCACGTCTTGGTTTTGAGAGCTGCCACAACGAGCCAGTACTGAGAGCGTGCGGAGTCGGTTGATGCTACGCCCAGCTCATGAGAGCATGGTGTCTTACACCATCAGGTGGTTCAGAGACATCTACACAGAACACATCATAGAACACCGCCAGTACCAGGTCGAGTAACCAAGAACTTCAACCAGGGAAATAACCCACTTCCTCCCTTCCCTGACAAACCGAAGGACGCACTCCACCCATGTACTTATTGTCTGCACCACTAATAACTCTTTACACATTCCATGGGTGGCGTACCTGAGCCCATTTATCCACTGACCCTTTAAAAACTTCCACACTCCAATCTGGATCTATGCTGGTTACGCGATATGTATGTACCTCATGAACCTTGTAACTGATACTTGCAATCCCACATAACCCAAGCCCAACCTCAGACGTACAGCACCTTCCTTCTTAACTTGTGTAAATTTGATTTTAAACATTAGCTTTAATAAACTTTGTAAATCTATTAATCATTTGGGCTAAAATAGAAAACCTAGTCCACACACACTGCAGATTTTAGGTGATCAAAACTTTAAATTTCTGCATCCAACCTTTCCCAATTTGCTGAGAAAATTAAAATGTGGTATCTTTCAAAATAAAGGGATACTGCCCTAAAAATCAGAAATTAGAGACAAACTGCTCTTTGTATTTATTTTGATTGGCCAAAAATTCATTGGAGTGTAGAGCAGATGGTTAATGTAGTTTAGAGATGTTTTGGGAAAACCACACTCTCTTCTTTCGAGTTGAAAAAGAAGAGAAGGAACACTCTACGTAGTAAGATAAAACTTAACTGCAGGTAGAAAGATGGATAGAAATATAAAAAGGTGTCTGAGATTTAGAGACCACAAGTTATTTAAATTGACCAATTCCAGGACCAAATTAAAGGAACTGTTCAATCACTTTGAATTTTGCTTTTCCATTCCCATGTCATGCTAAATGCCTCGGCTGATGAGTATGAAGTAAGTTTGAGGTTTCTCTCTCTGGATTATTAAAAGAAGGAAAGACGGAAAAAAGACAGAAAGACAGGCAGGCAGGCAGAAAGAACAAACTAAGCCAGGCACTATAATATGGTAGATATTTATGCTTTATAACCACCTTACCATAGCTCTCTCACTTGATTACCTCTTCAATGAAAGTAAAGATCTTACTTCCTCTGATAGAGAGTAAACCATACCTGAATTGGCACAGATGTAGCAGCACTAGCGGATTAGAACTGCAGATGACTTTTGTAAAGGTGTTACCATTTGATTAAAATAAAAAACACTTCTAAAAAAATAGGACTATAAAAATGAAGTTGCATTTTTCATAGTCTATTAAATATAAAGCAGAAGAGGAATTCTAGTCTACAAGGATTTTCCTTCAGTAACATTCACACATTTAAGATAAATGTAAGTGGATTCGTAGTGTCTCTTATTTCGTATCTCTTGAGGCTTTTCTTTCTTTTCCAAAATAGACACATTGGTCCAAACTCAATTCCACTGTGTGGTTCCATTGACTTCAATCACAGTACACCGGTGTTCAGTTTTGTCATTAGTTTAATGTTCATAAATGTGCCTTTTTCCATGCATCACTTGGATGATATAGTTCCAATTAAATCATCTGTCAGTACGGGTTTGGAATAACCACCATGAGTATATAGCACATTGAACTGAGCTCGCTAGTTTAAAATTAAAATAAAAAGGAAAACATGTATTGGTACAATTTTAATTTATTCACGCATTTAAAAAAGCCATTATTAACATTAAACATTTACACATTAGTATTAAAGCACCTTTTAACCTGCTGCATATGAAATAGAGATATAACAAGTGTGACAAAGCTCCAAGTTTGTACTCGTGGGTCCTGCGCTTCCTGGCAGATTTAGGGGCCTCAGAAACTCATCTAGGCCCCAGAGTGACCTCCCTTTCTCAGTATAATTGGCAAGAGTCACCACCTAGTGAGTTACCTTCATCACAGGCCAGTATGGAAGGTGGAAAGAGCGGGGGGGAGCCTGGGCCCGCCCTCTACTCCGGGCTCCAGCCCAGGGACCCTAATAGTATCAGCTAAGATGGCTGACCTTTTATCCACAAAACACAATACAATTCCCTGGGCTACTTCCCCACAGCAGTCCCTGCTTCTTCAAACTCCACTTCACCCTTACCTCAGGGCCTCCTTCCTTCTGGATGATATGTTGTCCACCACTCAGTCTCACCAACAGCACAACCTCCTTCCACAGCTCCTGACACCCACAGCCCACCTGGCTAACTGGGAGGTTTTTATCTGGATTCAGCCAGTCCTTGATTGGCTTCAGGTGTCCCAATTAGGCTAGCTGTTTCTACTCCTTTCTAGAAGGTTCTTAATTGGCCCCAGGTGTCTTGATTGGTCTGGAGTAGCCTTTGTTTGGCTATCCAGGGAACAAGGATCTGCACATCCTGAGGCTGATATTCCTGCCTTCCAGCACTCTCCTATATCCTTCTGGTCTGACTCCGTCACACAAGTTATTAATCATTTTAACCGGTTTGTTGTATTCTGCACAGAACACTGGAATTCTCAATGCATAACAATGTTTTCTCCAAATATTTCTCCAAGTATGCCAGAAAAATAAAAGGCTAATGGCTCTAGTATGATAGGGTTGAGTTAAAATCACTGTGATTATCTGGATGTCAGATGCACATGAATATATTATGGGGGATGATTGTAGATGTATGTAAAGGGGAGGAGGAGGCACGGCAGAGATCGGTTTCAACGGAAGTTGGGCAAATACTTCAAAAGTTCTGCAAATATTTTTCCATTGAAAAACTAGATTTCCTGTGTTCATACTCCTGGTGTGTTCATTTCCCAGACTATTTCTGCTAAACAAGTTTGTAGGCAGAAATATTCACAGAAACAGCAAACACTCAAAAATATTCACTGAAAGAAGATTTTACACTTGTATATGCAAGTAGATAGACTGGAAACATGACTAGGACTTGAGATCAACCATTCTGGGAAAGAAACAATACTATTTGTCCAATCATAAATAAGCAGCACAGCTTGAACCTCACATATGGGATATTTAAATCACTACTTGTTAATAATCTACAGCAGGGGTAGGCAACCTATGGCACGAGTGCCAAAGGCGGTACGCGAGCTGATTTTCAGTGGCACTCACACTGCCCGGGTCCTGGCCACCAGTCCAGGGGGCTCTACATTTTAATTTAAATTTTAAATTAAGCTTCTTAAACATTTGTAAAACCTTATTTACTTTATATACAACAATAGTTTAGCTATAAATTATAGGCTTATAGAAAGAGACCTTCCAAAAACATTAAAATGTATTACTGGGACGCAAAACCTTAAATTAGAGCAAATAAACGAAGACTCGGCACATCACTTCTGAAAGGTTACTGATCCCTGATCTACAGACTACGAATAATTTATAGAAAATATTCAGCAAATAGGTTCTGATTCAGCTACGTACTTGTGTGTGCCTAATTTTAAGACCACAAATAATTCCATTAAGACTTCAAATATCCCATTACACACTCCATACATCCCCTTGCTCATGTAAACTTCTCTTCAGATCTTCAACTTTAAACTAAAAAAAGACCAAAAACATTATTATTATTTCAAACATTTGACACCTATTTTGTGTCTATATCTGGAATGTCTGTAGTATGCTCAGACTGAGTTACTAAAGATGTTAAGACAAACGTAACAAAACAAAAGTTCAGAAATACTTTTTCAAGCAGCTTTCTGAAAGTTCTGTTAGGCAAATTTTTACAGCAAAATACTTCTGCCAAGGAAATCTTCCAGGTTGGTGGATTATTTTAAACAAAGGAAAACAATCCTAATGCCTCTCTCCCCAAAAGAATAAAAAGATCCAGCTGCATAACCTACAGGGGGTTCTTGTTTAAACCAGCACCATGCTTCTGTGCTCAAGACCGAACAGTGTACACTAATTCCTCAGATTACCAATGCTTAATTTGCTCACTCTGGGGCATGAAAATCCAGGTTCTTCAGTAAATTGAGGTCTCCCAGTTCATCATGCAATATTTCTCAGCTGCACCAACAGGGAGGATATAGTTACACATGAGATTCTAGCTGATGCCCTTGAATCCAGAACTGAAATAAATGAGGTTCACCAATCACTGATATATGCTTTCCAGTTTAAGACGTAGATACAGTCCTGAAACTTTCAACATCTAAGACAAATCAGATGGAAGCCTTCAGAACTGCATCACAAGAATGTAGTGAACATATGGCTACAAAGCAGACTCATTTATTGAATAGCAGTACTAACATTTCACTCAAGGAAAACACAAGTGATATTACTGAAGCCAGAAAACTACTATGGAATTTATTTCGCATATAGATTTAGGATACAATTTTCAGAATCTCTGAGGACTCCTTTAAATGAAACTTTTGAATAAAACAGTCTGAAATAGCAAAACAATCTAAAGGCATTCAAGACTGCATTGTAGTGAGCCTCTTTCTCTACAAGCAGGAAGGCTTCAACTTGCATTTTTCTCCTTAACAGGACTATATTCATTTCCATGGCAGACACTGTTGTAAATAGCTCTACTTTTACAACTGTCAAAATGATTGAAAACAATTACAATGACTTCTATAACACTTGTGCGCATTTAGAACATGTAATCAGCATACACTTGATTGGGTAGGCTAAGAGGAATTCTTAAATATAAGGCGACAAGCACTGTCTACTTCTGCTTACAAATTAATAATTTCCTCAAATTATTAAGTACCAGGTGTCATCATGGAAGTTGTATCCCTTTCAATATTCAAAAGATCTGCTGTCCTAAGAAAAGGTGTGTATTTTTGGTAAAAAATAAAAGAGGCTAAACCCAGAACTGCACATAACAGGATACATTTGAAAAAAATTAAGGAAATAAAAAAAAATTAGCCAGTTAAATTAGTTTCTGTTCCTTTATATTTTTTAGTCTATAACTTGCTCCTGTATTTTCTCATTATTAAGTATTTCTGTTAAACCACAATGAAAAAATATGCCACAAAACAGCTTGCTTCCTTTGGTCAAGTACAAGGATATAGAATTTCTATATACTTTTTAATGATCCTTTCCATTACTAGGATTAGCCCGGGATTCAAAATAAAGTTTTAAGACTGTACAGGCTGATATAGTTTTAACACCAGTAGCTACCGTATTATTTTTTTCTTAATCACATCTACCATTGTGTGCAGCTTCCCCACTGATTACAAAGGAAGAAGCAGAAATGAAGACAGTCCAATCATGTTGGTTTGTTTATTTATTTATGTATATGTGTGTGTGTGTGTTCGTTCCTGTCCAGGTAATTTAATGCTGCTCAGAGCAGGTCTAGACAATACAGTGGTTAAGATGCCAATATCTATCAGCACTCTGTATACATACACTGCCACTCTCATTGGTGGAACTAAACCAGTGATAACAATGGTGGGAATCCGTTGTAAAAAAAAAAAAAAAAAAAAAAAAGCCTTGTATAAACAAGGTCTTGGTGTGGACAAGGCAAGCAACTTATAATAGTCAGAGATAGGAATGACCTACTAGGTTAACTAGTTCGGCTCCTGCAAACAAAGATTAATACATATAGTCCACATTCAAGCAATGCTCTTTCCAGTGCATTTTTCAAATGTCCAAAAGCAAGGGCACCACCATCACTTGCCAGATCCCTTTAAAGCCTAAAAGAGTCAGAAGAAAATTCTCCGAATAGTCATCCTAATTTTTTCTTCAATGTCAAGTATATTGCACAGGAATCAAATATACCTGTATTGCAATGCAACAGAATAAAGGTAGTGTTTTCTTTAAAGAAAACTATATTAAAAATGACATTCTAAACAGAAATTCAACAATGAAATAATCTGTACATGTCAAGAAAGTGTTCTACATACTGTACTGCTTTAGAAACTAAGGGTGGGATTTTCAAAACATTCAACGCTGGCCCAACTCTGCTACCACTAAAGTCAATGATAATACACAATGGAAACAGAGTTAGGCTAATGCTGGGTGCTTTTAAAAATCTCACCCCCCAAATCTTTTTTTTTTAACTATTCTCACTCTATGCTGGTGATAGTCACAATCCTAATGCTCTTCTGCTATACAAGATGCAAAAGTTTTGGAATGAAATGCCATGAAAAATAAGATGCATATTATATATACTTGGTATACACCTGATCTCCCTTTGTGTATTTGTGGATGCATTAGATTTAATTTTCAGAGGGAGAAGTAAAGTCAACAATAATATGCTTAGCATTTGCCAAAAGAAATGACTGTCAGATGATGGAAAAGATCACTATCCTTAGATATAAGAGGCACTCACACACACCCAGGCAGTCACACAAAGGGTTTTGAAATTTTACAAGACAGCTAGAACCAGAGGATTAAACCTACAATCAGCACAGGTATTGAAACATCAAGGAGCAAGTGTGCAGAGGCAATGACTAGCCAATTCTCCCCTCCTCTCTTTCCCACCTCCTCCACAGTTGCTGGGAAAGAATAGAGTACTGGGATTCCTCTGTAGTGGTTGGCTCTGAGTCCTGCTCAAGACTCGATCTTTTGTGCTCTTTGACTAGTAGGAGTCTCAGAATCTGAAGGCCCAATTCTCCAAAACCTTCTCTTGCTGCTGCAAGGTAGGCAAAGGGAGTGTCTGCTACTCTAACCTCCCCCAAGCCTAATTTTTGAGTCCTCCTCTCCACTGCAATAGCTGCAGTGCTCTCTGCCAGCTTTCCTAAGCAGCAATGGTGTGTAATTGAGCTGATTCTTGTTGGCTTCACTGCTGCCCAGAGGCATCTGAGTAACAGCAGTGAACAGTGGCAAGCCCAGGCAGTTTTCACTCTGCTGTTGCTGCTGGGAAAGCTCAAAGCAGTACTGCATTAGAGCTGTTTGCACATAGACTGCACAATATCAGCTGCACTTGGTTCATGCTTGGAAGCTTACCTAGAAATATATTATTTTAAACGAAAGCTCAAATTTTGCAGAAGATTATAGCACTTGCCCAGGAAAGATTACTACTTGCCCTAGGCAAGCTGATTTTTCAAATCCTACTTACATTACCACATTATATAATAATAAAAATTTGCATCCTTAGCTTTAACAATTTTTTTGCCACTGTATATTTGGTGGTATCTTTATGTTAGCTTTAAAGTTATTAACTTAAACTTTTGCATATTGTAATCCAACAGCCAGGAAGAACTAATTTAAAAATTCTTTGGCCATTTGAACAGTATTACTACTGTTTATAATTTAGTTTATAATTATCCTACACAGCTTTTTTTATTTTTTTAAAAAAACAGTAATGCATAAAAAGCTCTCCCCCACAGCTGAAATAGAACAAGTTTTTATGACCTCATCATAAGAGCCTGGAATATTAGAGCAGTACTTACAAAAATTTGGAAAGCTGTAAATTGCAAAACTAGAATATTCCAAGTGGCTAACAAAATGAAACAATTTATATGAACATTTATTCACAAAAAATACTAAATTGATGTGGCATTTTCTTTGATAATCTTAAACAAGCAAGGCCCATGACTGTAGAAAAACTACACAATTTCCTAAAAGCTCTCAATGTGATGCACAACCTTACTTAAACTTAAGAGTTTGTTTAAAGTCAGCAACTTATATCAGTTGAAGATAAGTTATACTAACATTTTTGAAAGTTATTTTACACTAACATTGTTACTGTACAAAATATATAGAAGAAATAGACTATTGGAGACTTGCATTATGCCTCTGGCTTTCAAGATCTCTTACATTTACTCCTCTCTGGTGCCTTATACTCAAATCATATGTCAACATTAGGTATGACCACAAGGTAATAAAATTCTTGTTTCTTCATTTTAACACTTGTTTCTTCATTTTTGCAATGGAATCTATACAATAAAACCCTTTGAGACTAGATTATCAATACAATAATATGCAGCACTGGTAGAAGCAAGCAGTTGCTTGGAACCATAAACCTTAATAAGTGAAAAGCATAACTCATTTCTTCTAATTGCACAGGATACCAGTTTATTATGACTGTGAATGGCTCGCCAATTACACTGCTTTACAGCCAAAATGCTTCTGAAATAAATGTAGTCAAACTTTACTAATTCTGGGTCACTGAGAACGAAAATGATGCTTAAAATTGTTGATTGACTCTAGTTTTCAAGATATGCTATTGGGTCAGTATATACGACCCGTGACATGGGAATGGCGGAGGATAAGTGAATTATACAGGGAAGGGATCTCAATTTAAATCAGAAATGACTAAAATACATCTTTGACTGGATCTACGAATAAATCTATGACTGGGTTTGGACAGTACTTGCTTTTTAGGCAAAACAATGAATGATGCAATCTGAAGCTAGTATTGCGTCATACATGGTATGAATTGCACCATGTTATTCCTAGAAGTCATGGATGATGCAATCATAACGAAGCTTACATCACTCTGCTGAACAAATTGCCGTATATCAGCTCTAGAAATCACACAGTATTGTGCTCTCTTATTTGTCAGTGTTTGATTTTGCAAAGGGACACATTTCTGTTTAGCCAAAGTGAGCAGAGATGCCTCGTACTTGTGTGAAGAGTGCAGATAACTTCTGCTATGTTTGTGGTGAAGTGACTTTTGCATCACAAAAGCGCAGTATAACCACTATGGTTAAGAAAGCCTATCACCTTTATTTTGGCTGCAAAATTGGAGATCAGGACAAGAGGTAGGCCCCACACATATGCTGCAACCCTTGTGCAACAAATCTTCGCCAGTGGTTGAACAGGAAAAGGAAATCTATGCCTTTTGCAGTGCCAATGATTTGGAGAGCGCCAACAGATCATACCAGCAATTGTTACTTCTGCATGGTGCCTCCAGTTGGGAAAGGTGTGTCAAAGAAGAAAAAGTGGACTGTGCATTATCCAAACATTCCATCAGCTATACGCCCAATACCCCACGGAGAAGGACTGCCGGTTCCTGATGCACCAGAATCATTCTCACTTGAGTCAGATGAGGAAGAGGAAGAGGATGAAACTTCTGGTCCTGAACCATCAATGTCACAGGACCCACATTTTCTCCCATCCTCCTCCTCTGAACCACACCTCATAACACAAGCTGAACTGAATGACCTTGTCAGGGATTTGGAACTACCCAAGAGTAAGGCAGAGCTGCTGGGCTCCAGACTACAGCAGTGGAATCTCCTGGCAGGTGATGTTAGGGTTTCCATGTTCCGTGACCGTCAAAAGGATCTTGTCCCATTCTTCTTCATGGAAGGTGATCTTATAGCCTGCAACGTCATCGATGGTGTGATGGCAGCCCTCAAAATCGTTCACGATCCAGATGAGTGGAGACTCTTCATTGATTCATCGAAGACGAGTCTTAAAGCTGTTTTGCTGCATAATGGCAATGTTTTGCCATCAATTCCAGTTGGTCATGCAGTCCATATGAAGGAAACCTATGACAACATGAAACAACATTTGAGGTGCATAAACTATGACCGACATCAGTGGCAGCTTTGTGGCGATTTGAAGGTTGTTGCTCTCTTGCTTGATCTGCAGACTGGATACACAAAGTACTGCTGTTTTCTCTGAGAGTGGGATAGTCGTGCAAGAGATTCCCACTACATCAAGAAAGATTGGCCACTCCGACAGTCATTGGAGCCTGGGAGGAAAAGTGTTCGGCATCCACCGCTTGTTGAATCGAGGAAGATTTTGTTACCACCCTTACACATCAAGTAGGGTCTGATGAAGAACTTTGTCAAGGCCATTGACAAAACACAAGCAGCTTTCAAGTACCTCCGTGGAAAATTTCCAAGGTTAAGTGAAGCTAAGATAAAGGAAGGTGTCCTTGTTGGTCCTCAGATTCGTGAACATCTTCGAGATGATGCATTTGACCATGCACCGCGTGGCAAGGAAAAGACAGCATGGAAAGCCTTCCAGTCAGTGGCAATACATTTTCTCGGAAACAACAAGGCAGACAACTACAGGTTGTTGGTGGAAAACTTCCTCGAGGCATACAAAAGCCTTGGTTGCAACATGTCACTAAAGATACAATTTTTGTACTCTCATCTAGATTTTTTTCCACCGAACTGCGGAGCAGTGAGCGACTAGCACGGCGAGCGATTTCACCAGGACATTGCAACAATGGAGAAACGCTATCAGGGCAAATGGAGCCCATCAATGCTTGCAGACTATTGCTGGACAGTGACAAGAGATGCTCCATTTAATGAATACAAGAGACAAGCCAAGAAGCGCCGAGTAGACACTGAATAGGACTAAACTTTGTACGTAATAGTTTTTTGCCTTTTGTTTCATAATACATTTTATTTATATAACCCTTTTGCTGATTTTTAAAGTGTTACATAAACAGGACAGGTGAAATATTATCATGTAAAGCAACCATAAACACATGAAAAGACCTAGGTTTACAATTTATGATTAAAACTCTACTATCTACACAATATACATAGACATAAAATGTAAAAACTTAAATATCTTAGAAACAGTAGCCAATCAGTTGTTTTAATTGTCATATTTGAATTCAGCACATTAAAATACATAATAAATATCACATTTTATCTCTGAAGCAGACGACTTCTAAAAAATTGTAGACCACTGTTACAAAAGCAATTTATCCTCTCTGGGTGTTCACACCTCCAGATCACCTGCTGGAAGTGGGCTTCAACCCCCCGATTGAATTTACCTTGCTTTCTTGCCTGCTATTTATACCTGCCTCTGGAGATTTCCACAACATTCATCTGATGAAGTGGATCCTAGCCCACGAAAGCTCATGATCCCTAAAATCTGTTAGTCTATAAGGTGCTACAAGACTCTGTCACTTTTGTAGTTTATTACCAATGTACTATACTTTGCTACATTGCCCAGCAAGCAACACACGTGATTCGCCTTCTTGTTGGAAATATTAGCACCCAAAAAACAGTAATTTAACTGAACAGTGACTGAGTACAATGCACTAGAAATATACAACCGAGACACTGGCATCAATATAAAGCACTAAGAAAAAGGCAAACTTGATTCAAATGATAGGCTTATGATTAATCCTTGATTCAAAAAAGCAATGTGAATACATTACAGTTTGACCAATGTAGTATTTCATGATATTTATAAAACACTGCACTCAGATGGGAGGCGAACGGACACAGAAAGATACTGGATAGCCCTGATACTTAACAGAGATACAGCCCATTCAATAACAAAACCTACTCAATTATGTATCTTTAACCCCATAATATCATCAATGTTATACACCTCTTCAAAATGCTATGCATCTTGTTTTTGTAATCAGCAAGCAGCTACTAGCAAAAATTGCCAATATTATAGAAATAAAGACAAAGGTTTCTCTTTCTTTGTTTCCTTTACTGTTTTCCCCTCTGTTCAATAATATTCTTGAGAAAGACTGCCCTCATGTGTTCATTAATCGAGGTTGAGTCAAGATACTCCATATAGTTGGAATCACTTAAAGCTGGCTACTTTTTACAGTCATATTACCGATTCATAGAGCAAAAATAGTCCACCAAATGTTTTCACAGAAATAAAAGGCTGGTGTGACAGCAGGACTGTTCAGAAGGCTTTCACAGAAGGTGGTAATGCTTGGTAGTTGGCACTGATCCTAGAAAGTCTTTCTGGGCCTTTAAAATGGCATCACGGCTTGCAGCTGCTCTTTGCTCTAAGCAGAGGCTACTTATGAAAAGCTCCCAAATCATTAGAAGAAATCCCAAAGGGATAAAATACTCACTAGACACCCTGCAATGAACATAGCCATACTACTCTATATCCCGCTCTAAGTACTGCCTATAGCAGGTCTGCACAACATGTGGCCCAGGGGCCACATGCGGCCCGCAGGGGCTCACTGTGTGGCCCACGGGGGGCGAGTAGGGGTGGAGCAAGCCAAGCAGTGGGGTAGGGGGAAGCGGGTAGGGCGGGGTGAGGGCAGGGCTTTTCGGCCCACAGCTGTTCTTTTGCAGTAATATGGCCCTTGCTGCTTTCCGAGTTGTGCAAGCCTGGCCTATAGCATCCTGTGCTTACCTTTAGAAAACAACAAAAAACTGGCCAATCAATAAGGTAAATCTATAACTATGGGAACTCTAGATTTCTTAGTAACGTGCAATTCTAAAGAGCTATTAATTAGAATCTTAAAGTGCTTTACAAAACAAATAAGAGTAAGTCTACACTACCCGCTGGATCGGCAGATAGTGATCGAACCTCAAGTGCTCTCCCCGTTGACTCCGGAGAGAGCGCTTTTCCACCGCGAGAGGCGGAAGTACAGTCAAAGGGGAGGGGGCAGCAGTCAACTCGCCACTGTGAGGGTTCCCAGGTAAGTCGACCTAAGATGCGCCAACTTCAGCTATGCTATTCGCCACTGTGAGGATGCCCAGGTAAGTTGACCTAAGATATGTCAACATAAGCTACGCTATTTGCATAGCTAAAGTTGCGTATCTTAGGTCAATCCCTCCCGCCTCAGTGTAGACCTGGCCTAAGCCTTGCAAAGCCACATGAGAGAAGCAAGGATGATTATGGATTCACAGGGGGGAAACTGAAGCACAGAAAGGTCAAGTGATTTGCCCACAGTCATACAGAAAGTCTGTGGCAGAACTGGGAACAGAAGTGACTTCTAGTCCTCTGCTTTTAACAGGATCCTTCCCCCTGTAATAGCAAGTTAAAGAAGTCAACTCTGTTAGTTTTTCAGAACAGTTCAAAAAAAATTCACATGCCCAAATAACTGCATATGAAAGAATCAGAAAATCATCTGGCCTGTTTCAAGTGTCTAAAACAGATCTTAGTTAGGTAACAGGTCACACAATTCTAAAAATTTAGCAAGTTTCCCTCTGAAACTTACTCAGCAATATACCAACCCACATTGATCAACAGCTATAAGAATGTACTGATTATCGCCGAGTATGTCAGCATACAGCAGAACATCACTGTGGTATATTAGGTAGAAAATACAGTACTCGTACTTCTCTGAATTCCAGAGTGCAAAAGCTGCTCTGAACTGTAAACAGCAAACCCCTTCAATTTATGTACGTTGATATACATGCTGCAACTGAGAGAAGTGACTCACTTTCCCCTGGAGAACAAAGTCATACCAAGTATTTAAGTTATTGCTTCTTGAATTAACATTTGTTGTGAGCTTACTGTATGAGAAAAACTTGTTAGCACAAGGTACATATATAAGTTAAAAAAAATCAGCAAAGAGATAGATAGATAGATAGATAGATAGATAGATAGATAGATAGATAGAT